>JAZHEH010002970.1:0-614506 GCA_036589455.1 Ateles fusciceps | reverse complement strand
AACCACCCGTTAAATTTGTATTTTCATGCTTCCACATTTATGCAATTGAGAATATAAAAACTAAAATTATTAAAGCGTATTTATTTCTGATCCAAGAACAAATAGAGCCAGAAACTAAATATTCTAACTTGGCACAGTCCCAAAAACATAATAACTTTTCCACATGCACAGCACTTCAATGCGTCTGCACCTACTGCCTCTACAGTACCATCCAGCATGCCACCTCATCAAAGCCTTCTCCCGTCTGCCACCTTTCCCCACCAACACCCTCTCTGAAACACCTACTCCTTTATTCACCACTTGTATGTCTGCCAGGTGGTGCCTTATCTGTCCTCTCTCTTCTTTTTTCAGTCTGCTTCCTTTGCTCTATTACATTAAAAAATGCATTTATATACCTATAACAAATTATGTATACACTAAAATTATAATAAAATTTTTATGAAATAAAGTATTCATACCTGTTCAATATCTAAAAGCCAGCTCCTCAATATTTATTTGGCAAAAGTATTATAGCATATATTTGTTAAGTAAACGTATTTTTAAGAATCAAGTACGTTTTATAAAAGTATTTAGTCTCACATGGCTCATGTATGTATCTTTCTTAGAGTTTTTGCAATACATTATTTAACAAACATGTATAATATATTAATGCAAAGTGTAGACACCATCACTTTGACTTTTATTACATACCACAAGGCAACGATAATCAAAAACAAAACAACTATAATGTTAGTAAAGAATGAAAAAATTTAGACACTATACACTACAGTAAATGCCATAATACATTAATTTGCAGAAAACAATTTGAGTTCATAAAGAAAGATAAACATGAAATACCCTGTGCATATACAGCATCTATATGAAATATAAAAGTAAAAATATTTATGAAGCATTATATTTAAAAACATTTAAACCTTTCCTTCATATTGTGACAATAACTCATCTGTCTATCCTGCTAATAGATCATTAATCATCATAAAAAACAATACAATGCCACAGTAAAATCTGCTGTCCCTTTCCTGTAGTGAAGAAACCATTGCAAAGTGCGGCATGCCATCCACTAATTTACCTTAAATGTATGTTTCAAAATAATAAATCTATAAAACATAGCCATCAGTAAACACAAGGCATGAAAATGAGAGAAAATGAGAGAAGCGCTGTCCATGCAATTTCTTATATGTGCTAAATATTACAAATCAAATATATGCTAGATAAATAATACACAATACAAAATAATCTTTTGCATTAACACACATGTGCTTTTTGTAGCATGTATTTTATCTACTTTAAAAATAACAAAATACACAAAATACTAACTTCTACTGACAGTGTTTATTTCATCTACTAATAAAAACATAGAAAGTATATCCTTAAAAACACTTCATTTGCTCAAAGCCTCTTCATTCTATTACCTCTTAAAACCTGTCATTTTGGAAAATGCATTTCTTTCTCAGAACAGAAACTTTTATAATAACTAAATCAGTGAAATTTAGAATTAATTCTGCAAAATTTTATTCTCCCCAGTAAATCATAGTCTCTTTATTATAAAAATAATATGCAAATAACAACACAAGAACCATTTCCCTTGTGTGCAGGGTAATTTAAAACACCATTGTAATTCCATGCTATTTGGGCAAGACAATCACTTTTCTAATTATAACTTCCACATTTATAAAGAAATAGCAGCAATGTCATTTCACATACCGACTTCTGAGAGGCACCTTGCTTTTGGCCAGCCATGTATCATCCCTTTTTAGAGAAACTGAAAGCAAGTGAATCATGAAATTAAGTGAGACTCTTCTTAACATAGTGCTTCCATCTATAAAAGTAGCAAAGAAACGTAAATGGCAAAGCACCTAAATCTAACTTCTTACAGAAGCTGACAGAGAATACCAAACAAAGAAAAGCAGTGCAATGGTAGAATACTTGCCACTCCCTCACTTGGTAAACAAGTGCAGCTATCAGCAAAAAAACAAATAACAAAAACCTACTTAACTGTACTTCTAAAATTAATCTAGCTGTTTGTTTCTACCCTTTAGCTGTAAAACAAAAATATTTAATTTCAGCAGTACGCACATCTAAGAATAACCTTCTGTGTGCAAAAATTATAAACGATTGCAAATTCTCCCGCCATCTAACTTTATTAGGCTCATGCACATATTGTTTCAAATATTGTCTGTGGCTTTCATAGCTTCTTTTAAAACCAGCAGCACTGATATTTGTGGCTTGTAGTCCACAGCGCCACTAATCATTATCTGATTCTTCCAGAACAGTGTGCTGGCTCTGCTATTCATATACCACACATTGTACATATACATATTTCATAGCTGTCATGCAAATTACACTACAACTGTCTAAATTTTTTTAAAATGTTTTAGTAGAAATATCTAAAAACATGAAAACAGAAATTGAAAAAATGAAAGAAAAACTGGTATGAAAAGAACATTTTAAGCAGAAAAATAAAAGTGAAGCAACTGGTTTGGAAGTAAAATTATGAAATTCACTATTAAATTTATGAAAATCTATTATGACAAACAGAGTAGGCAGAAAAACTTTCTTTGCCAACTGGTATTTCTAGTAAACACAGCAAACAACAAGTGGCAGCCAGCAAGCCTTACACAGAAAAATACCTCACCTCAAGTACTTAACTCACTAATATTTGATAATCCCACAAACCACTACTTTATAAAATTTGCCATGGCTCCTTGGTAATAACATCTTAAAAGCAACAATAAAAACACAATAAAAAGTTCCTTCCAAAAACTGAACAAAAAGACACAAATAAATTTTTATTTTAAGTGAATGGCATATTCACATTTTTTGTATATATTTTTATTTATTCCTTTAATATGTAAATCTTCACACTATACATATACTTTTTTTGCTATAGTCCAGTAATTGTGTTGCTTTAATTTTGCTTTCTACCTTTTCTCCCTCCATACAACTATATATTAAGAAACTTAACTAGTAAGTAGCACACTGCGAAAAAATGGATTTTTTGTGCAGGATGGCTGCATGGCTGATTTAACATCTCTTCTGATCCTTGCCTTCTCTCTAAATTCCATTTTCTATACTAGAACACTTTATTTTTTTAAGAACTACAAGCATAACACCACCTACAGTACCAATGAAAAAATAGTCTTGTACTTTCCTTAAAAACAAAAAGCTCAAATATTTGTACATTATTCTTTTTGTACCATAATTGTATTTAAAATTGATTGAAAGCCGTCCTTCAGTCTCATCCATAAAAACATTCTGCCAAACAAACTTTCTCTGGAAATATCTAGCACATACTACAAATTCAGATCTTTTTTGTTCGTTCAAGGAAAGATTTATTTTTGAGAGTTATGCAGCAACTCTTAATGTAGGATTAGTCACGACTCTAATGAGGAACACCCGCTATTTAGTCATCTTTCAATAGGAAATTTTTTTAGACGTAGGCATTGTTTGACTTTATTCATTAAATTAAGTCATTAATAACAACTACCAAAGTCAGAACTATGACATCTAATACAGTGGAGAGAGAAAACTAAGGGGTTGGCTAGCTTATGAGCGCAATCTCTGTAAGTCGCCATTTATAAAATTTTTCGCCGCAACTCAGCAAAAGACTCTAATCTCAGAGCTTCCCCACGCCTATAGAATCTGAATCTCCAGGGACTGTAAGGGCAGAACACCTGGTTTGGTTGGTTACTTCTGACGCCAGTGTACATATTGGTAAATTTGAGAACCAATGGCAAACATAAGGGTTTCATGAATGCTCTTAGGAGATGTAGAAAAAGAGGGGTTGGCTGCGCACACACACACACACACACACACACACAAAATTTAGTGGTTATTTTCATTGTACAGTCGCCATGTAGTGGAGGAAATGTAGGTGCACAAAAGATGGCAGCACTTTTAGCTGGCTCAATTGTAAGACGGCATAAAGAGCTTGAAATATACCTTAAATTAAATCAAATTCCTTTGTTTTTAAATCCTAAATTACCCGTTAAGGCACTGGTAAGGAGACACAGCATTTTTACCTAAACCATAAAATCACCACGCCTTATATTTGCCATCATTATTTAAGAATAAGGTTCTACCCTGAAATATCTGTCTTTCAAGGCTTCCATATTGTATTTTTAAAAATTTAAATACAAACATCTAGTATTTTGCTCGAAAAATCGTTATGCGCAATTTACCCTCTTTAACTTCAGTTTTCACTTCTTAAAAGCCTGTTGCTGTGGACACGAAACAAAAACAAAAATACCATGAGCACTTGGTTTCTTCTAAAAGTAGAATGAGTCTAGTCTTCTCAAACCTAAGTTAAAATTTGTATATGTATTCGAGTGTTTTACGCTTGCCCAGGTACGCGATTTTTAGAAAAGTGAGAGTAACATATCACCTGTTATTTTTGAGCAACACCCAGGTCGCTTCACCACCCAGAAACTTCTGGAAATCTCCTCACAATTTGGAGCTGTCTTGGCACGGCCAGGTCAGTCTTAAATACAGAAACACTATCCCACGTACTAAATACTATTTATTACCTTTATATAAACCAACAACATTCATCTAGTAGTATATTTCCCATTTTTATCTCCCATTGTGACAACCCATCTTACACACTGCAGCTAAATTAATCTTTATGAAGGACACTTTAATCTTATCATACTTATGCCCCGAAGCCTCCAGTGCCTCTCAAACAAAGATCAAACTTTCCAAATGCGCATTAAAAAACATGTACAGTCCTTATAAAGTTAATTTCCTTTCACATGGAGACTAATATCCAATTAAATTGAATTATACTTTATTCTTCCCTTATGGATATTTTATTCTTTAGCTGTGGCTTCAGCACCATTTTCAATTATTATATCAAATTCCTATCCCCCTTTAGGACAAAATCTTGTCTCTCAAGTGGAAAGTTACATTACTTCCACTGTAAGTTATTGAGCTATCTAAATCTAGAAACATACTTCTATATAAAGTACCACATTTTTATTATCAGCATATTTAATTCTCCAAAGTCAAAGATCTTTTTAATCATGATTTTACTAGTATTACAGAATACCAACAGCTTTCAAAGCAATATTTTAAACACCTATAGAAGCTGCCAAGCTGACTAAGATCTAATCTTGCCTTCTCACTGTGGTACCATATCATATACACTATTTGTACTGTTTGTATATATGTGGACTCCATAAGTAATTCCATAAATTCTTATTTAAAACGTTATACTCTAATTTAAATTAATAAAACCTCCTACTCATGCATAAAACTCTAACAAACTACATTAGCATATCTAAGTGCTCCTAAGCAAACTAAAGAAATAAAAAGAGAAAAGTATATATATGTAAACAAACAAAAAAGAGTTAAAAAAATGTTTAAAGTCTCGTTTTATATAAATTACAAATAAATATGAAAGCAAATAACCTCATTATCTGCTTCTATAATTTATGCCTAGTAAATCTTCACTGTTAGTTTCATTAGTTTGTTAATATTACAATGCCACATACTTGTTAAATGCATTCTTCTCTGTAAATATTTACCACAGGTGTTTCTAAACCGGATTTATTTAGAGGCAGTAATAACTAAATGTTATTTTTCTTCCACAATATAGGCTTTGTTTACAATGATTTCAAACAAATTGATTGAAAATTAAAAAAAAAGAACTAGATTAAGTATCCAGATTGTTATTCTAAATGATGATAAATATAAGAACAATTGGAAAATTAAAATCTTTTGACTGTATTTTCTGGCTTCCATATGAATGATTTATAAGCTAGGAGTTAGAAAGTCACTAAGATAACTTTGCTTCATTTTGATACTTAAATGTTGCACTCATATATTGTGGAAGACCAGGTGGCATAGTCAACAAATATACAAAATAATTTAGATGTATGCCAACTTGCTCTCTCCCAGAAGATAAAATTTTGTCCAGTAGCCATGCTACCTGTCACTAAAATTCAATAGAAAGTTGGAGCACTAAGAGTAAAATGATTCAGGTTTAGGATTATGCCTGTTTCAGTTTGGAAATCAATGTCTTTGGATCTTAAAGCTTTCCCTTTTGAAGTTGAAAAAAATTATTAATGCTATATAAAGTAGTCTGACACATTACAAAAGTTAAATTAATTTTCTAAATAGATCCGGTTCTAGCCTCTGAATAAAAACAGCCTGAATCCAGACCTTTAAATCCCAGGATAATGACATAGGTCATGCCATAATTGAAATTCATTATGAGTAAGTGGTTTCTTATAAGTGACCTGAAGAAAATAAACTAATGTTTTAAGTAAGGTTGTAACTTCAAAATCTATTTCTACAGTGCCCGTTAGAGAGAAATGATCAGTTACTAAAGGGGGCAATACTGAGATTAGTCAGATTATTATTTCCTGCACAAATAAGAGTTGATTCTTTCAGCATCCGCTATTACTGAACTTTCTGAGCCCTCTCACAAAACTTCAATATGTCATATAATCTCCACCAAAGACACACCAAAGCTTTGCACTCTTCTCATGTACGTCATCACAATTAAGTGACAATATGGAGTTCTACATGTTTGATCTTACATTATAAAGGGAGAGACTACCCAAGACAAAGAATTCAAAATGTTCAGCAGAGAAAACTTAATGAGTTGGCTGAGAATGCCACTAGTGTATCAGTGGAAAACTACGTAAAAATTAGTTAAAAACATGAGTTTTAGAGTCACATCTGGGTTGAAGGCTTGGCTCTAACACTTATTTGAAAAAATTACTCAAACTCTCTTATGCTCATTCTCTTCATTGGTGAAATGGGAGAATAATATATTTAGATTATATCGCTATTAGAGGATATAAAAAGAAAATAAATGTCTATGGAGTATAAAGTAGAGTGTCTGGAATATTGTAAATGTTAGATGAATAGTGACTTTTGTTATTGATATTAGGGATTCCCAGACAAAAAGGTTTAGTTAAGAAAGGCTTTTCCAAAAGTTATCATTGTTTTTCTCTTTATCCCTCCAGTTTACAAACTTTTTTGACATTCCTTTGTGCCTCAGGAGAACTATTTTGGCTTTATTTTGGGTGTGGCCAATGGGAGATAACAGCAGAAGAATGAGATAAAAGTGAGGTCAAGATATTTATTTTCCCAGTCCCCAGCTGAATGGCCTCTGGTTGGCTGTGTCCCTTTACAAAAGACCACAGCTCAATTTGGACAGATCCCTAGTACAACTACAGTATATTCTCCCTCTCCTTAGTCCCTTGAGTTTTCTATGTAGTTCCTGTCCTAATACAACATAATACATCAGAGTCTAAGTGTATACGGCTGGCTCGGAAAACTTAGTATATTTAAGAGAAGCCCAAGGGTAACCAGGAAAAATGAAGGTGTTATGTACAATCTGAAGGGTTAGGCAAAGGCATAACGAAGATTCTAATAAGATGGCTTGAAATATGAGAAACGGGTTTCAGATAGGGTGTAGTTAGTCTGCCAGAATAGCATCTGTGGCTGTCACTGCTGTGTAATTAGATCCTTATGTATGCCATGGAGGTTGGTTTCTTCTGCATAAGAGGAACTGAACTCAATAGAACAAAATAACACAACCATTTCATATGTAAAAGTCCAGTATAGTTTTGTAGGATTCACATTTTAGAGCAATATTAATATAGATCCTATGGACTTCTCAGAATTGGCCCAAGGCTGCCTGTAGGGTCTTAAACTTCAGTTCAGGAAACACACACACACACACACACACACTCACACAGAGGGAGAGAGGGAGAGAGAGAGAGAGAGACTAGGAGAATTCCCAAGGCTATATGGTATAAGAGCAAAAGGAAGCCAAAGTGGAAAATAAAGAATAAAAGAAAAATTCTGTAATATGTAATAATCTGATAGCAATGTTAAATTTGTACAGCTGTCAATGGAGTCAACCGAGAGTTGGAACTTCTAATTAGAAAATTCCAAGGACTTCTAAGACATCCCCTTTATACAGATAATCGGATCTCTAGGAGGATGGGAGGGCAAGCATGAAGTGTAATTTGGAGCTCAGAATCCTTCCTATTTTCCTCTTCACAATCCTTGGTCACTTAAATTGTCCCCACAGGGGAGCTAAAATAGGTATAATTATTAGGACATAGGAGAAAACACTTAGGTCCAAGTCTCTTTAGACCCTATAAAGGATTCTAATGTTTCTGAGGAAGTTCCCCATGGCTGAATTGTCAGCTCTGCTTCAATCAACAGCTCCATTTTTATCTTTGTTCTATATTGGACTGCCTTGTAAACTGTGGTTTAAAGAAAATATTCCACTGCTAAAAATAGAAATATGAAACATTTTAGCATTGTTGTCTTTGATTTTTGCCTACATTTATCAGTGACAAATACCTCTGTATATTATTGAATCCTAAACATATAATCTCTTTCCTATGATATAATACAATGTTAACGGTTGGTTACTAGGAGAATAAACTGTATACCATGTATATGGTTTATATTATATTTATACATGTAGTACATTATATTATACATGTAGCAGCTTATATATACTATACTTATGTAATATATAAGTATATATAAATTTATAAGTATATATAACTTATATACCTATAAGTATAGATCATATAAATATAAAATACTTGTATAATACTTAGATTATAAAGCTGTTAGAAGATATAAATGAAAATAATGCTTATATAATATACTCATATAATACATAAGTATATTGTATTTATACATGTAGCAGCTTATATTAATTCTTTTAACTGTATTAGTGAACACATTTGAAAGCCCTTTTGTACTCATCCAGTTCAGTGCTTGTATTTCTGTTGTATATGCAGGCAACTAGATAATTATGAGATATTTTGATGGAAGCCCACTCTTAAATATAGTAGAGCCTGATGTTTAACATAAATATTTTGGTAAACTATCTCACATATGTATCTTTATCTCAATTAAGAGTATATTTATACAGGAAAAGATTTTTGGGTTGTAATTTTAGTGTCTTTTTTTTTTCATTTTGGAAATGTAAGTTTGTCTCAACAAGTAGGTACTTGGCATGTGCATTGCATGTGGTAATATACTGAATTCTTAATATTAGCAATAATTACATACTGTTTGAATGTCTTTTGAAAAATGATTGTTGGTTTTGTTTTTTAAGGTAATGGAAACGCTTATACTTGTTAATAAACTGTAGCAGGAGCCCAGCAGGAATAGTTGAGAGGAAAATGGAATGAAGCTGTGGTATTAAAGCAATTGAGGATTTTTTAATTCTAAACTAATTTCTCCCCACCATGGTACATTTTAAGTTACTTTTTATTTATGGGGATGAAACAAATTTCCCCTCTAGTTAACATCTTTGTTATCTGGTTGTATGTAGTCAAAAGTTACATTTTTAAAGCAATCTGTGCCTCTTTTTTCAATCAAATAAATGAAGAAAGTACTCTCTACTTCCTGTTTGACTTTTAGCAGTTCAAATGTTATCTTTTATCAACTTTGCTGGAATATAAAGTATTTTTAATGTAGTTTTCATGTCACTACTGCAATACAGCCCTATTCATGCATGTTAATATTTTCAGGCCAATTTGAATGTCAGTTTACATAAGTGTAACACACTGTCCTTTGTCACATTTAATGTTTTAATAAGACTGACATGGGGGCTCAAACTAGACTGCTGATTTATGAAACCTGTCTTGGCTCGGATACGAGTTGTGGATGTAACATTAACCCATAAAAGTGATGCCTTGAAGAATTAGCCATGGTTGCCTCTGCTAAGGCACTGGGAGTGTGATTAGTTGGATTCTAGGTTCACACTAGTTAAGATATTTGTTATATATACTGTTTGAGAAGTTTTTCTGATTTGACCTTTGGGAAACAATTAAAAGGCTTAGTTAATTGGAATATTATATGAGTAAATTTATATAACTAACTTGAGCACTCTATATTTGATAGCATCACTTTCAGCTACTACTATGGTTTATGTCTTCTCACATGACCAGACCTTTGAGGGTATATATAGTCCAGGGCTCAAATGGCATCTCAGTGATGCCAGTGAGCCTATAGCCTACTTCCTACTCCAACATTCTTAATAAGTGACTTTTATCTTTCTTATTTCAAGAAAGACATTGTGCTTCCAGATACAAATTTGACATTTATTCAGCAAATGCAGCCTGATAATTTTTTTCCTAAATCTCATTGCCAGCATTCTGCTTTTGATTAAGCCAAGCTGCAAGAGAGGCTGTGAAATCAAAAACTTTACTTTCCAATCTCTATAGAATAGAAGAGGGATGAAAGGAGTGTTGAGTGAGCCAAACTATAGTATCTGCTCACTAAAGAATTCTATTCATTATTTTAGCCTGAGGCCAAAATATAGGCATTCTTATTGTCCTCTTCTTTTATCTTTCACCAATGCTTTAGCAACACGTACTGGTCACAGCAAGTTAGCCACAGGGGCTCTCACTGCCCTCTGCATTTTTTCCACTGTCCAATTATGATGACACAACCTGGACATTGTTTCCCAGCCAGCATTCATTTCTCTACTTTTTTTTGGACTATTAGAACTCCAATTTTGATCAAATATCCCCCAATTCCAGATACACATATGTCCCAGTAAAAACAGAACTCATCCCACTTTTATGGAGGGCATCATCATTTTAAGAGTAATCTTGCCCATGATTTACTGTAGAACCAGTGTGTGACACTATTTTGACCTATAAACTATAATAAGAAGTCTTCTGGGACTACAGGGACATCTTCTTGCTCATATGAGATATTCATAAGAAAAAATAGGTTATTTTTGTCTCCTGGATATAGATATGATGCCTGGGACTGCTGTAAGCCATCTTGCTACCACACATAGAATGGTACTATACTTAGAATTACAGAGCAGAGGAAGAGAAAAACATCTGGAACCTTGATGACATTGCTAAGTGAACATTCCTTGAAGCCCATCCCATATCTGAACTTCCTGTCAAGGGAGACCATTATCCCTTCTCATTTTAATCAATTGGAATCTGGATTTCTATAACTTTCAGCCAGAATCATCTTAATTTTAATGAATTGTATGAGATCTTTGTCCCAAAGAGTACTGAGAGCTTTGATGTTATCTTTGCTTATTGTAACTCAAGTTAAATGGGGTTTCCCAGAGATACATTATTGCAGAAGTGTACTATATGCATCAGCACATTTAGAGCCAACTTCGTATCATGAATGTGCCAAGAAATCACATTCTACTTCATACACCTTTCAGCTCAGAATTTTGCCAAAACCAAAAAATAAGCTACAGGTGCAATGCAGACCAATTGGGAAACATTTCCAGAAAACTGGTTAACAAGTAGAAATTCAGACAGAAAAGCTGTACTGGGGCTGGGTGCAGTGGCTCACGCCTGTAATCCCAGCACTTTGGGAGGCCAAGGCGGGCAGATCACGAGGTCAGGGGTTCAAGACCAGACTGGCCAACATGGTAAAACCCCATGTCTACTAAAAAATCAAAAAAAAAATTAGCTAGGCATGGTGGCTCGTGCCTGTAATCCTAGCTACTTGGGAGGTTGAGGTAGGAGAACTGTTTGAACTGGGACCAGGGAGGCAGAGGTTGCACTGAGCCAAGATCACACCACTGCACTCCAACCTGAGCTACAGAGCGAAACTCCATCTCAGAAAAAAAAAAGAAAAAGACAAACTGAGATAAATAATGCAAAATGCATGAAAATCTACAAGGCCAATAGGCTGTCAAAATGTACCACCAAAGCAGCCAAAGGGACCTTTGAAATTGAGCTGGACATTAGGATAATTGTTCAGCAAGTAGAAGTAGACTCTCTCCAAGTCCAAAGCTATTGCACAAAAGCAGAAAGAAAGAAATAGACAATGCATTATTATACTCCCACAATTCCCAAATTAGGTTTGAAATAGCATGTAGGAGTTGAAATGTCTGATTGGGGTTTTAAGTTTCTCAAAGTAAAATTTTGCCTGCTCTCTTGGGATAGAATATTAAAACCAAGAGCTAAAAGAGAAAGAGCAGAGAAGATATATATACAAATACATAAATATTATATATATTTTTATATATATTTATATATTATATATAATAACATATTATATATATGAAGTAGAGGATATATATAACATAGAGAGCTAAAAAGCACATACATTATCTTGGCAATAAGACAGAGGGACAAACAGTATTTACATACAGGGTACTGCAGAACATCTTTTACAAAATTGTATTGTTTCCTAAGACACCTGCTCGGTGTTAGATACAACAGAAATGATGAAATAGAAGCAAATTTCAGGGCGAGGGAGAAAGAAGAGGAAGGAAGATGAGGTACATTAATATCATTTTCTAAGAGTGGTCATGGAGAATTAACTTTTTGATGTGCTGCTGGATATGGTTTGCTTGTATTTTCTTGGATTTTTGCATCTACGTTTATCAGAGATATTGGCCTGTAGTCTTTTTCTGTTGTGTCTTTACCAGATTCTGGTGTAAGAGTGATGCTGGTTTCATAGAATGAGTTAGGGCGAGTCCGTACTCCTCAATCTTTTTGGAATAGTTTCAGTAGAAATGGTAGCAGCTCTTCTTTGTACTTCTGGTAAAATTTGGCTGCAAATCCACCTGGCCCAGGGCTTCCTTTCATTAGAAGGTTTTTTATTACTTTACTGCTTCAGTTTTGGAACTCAATATTAGTCTGTTAAGGGTTTTCATTTCCTCTTGATTCAATCTTGGGAGGTTGTGTTCTTCCAGGAATTTATCCATTTACTCTATATTTTCTAGTTTGTGTGCATAGAGGTATTTATAATAGTCTCTGAGGATCTCTGCATTTCTGTGTGATTTGTTATAATGTCACCCTTGTAATTTCCGATTGTGCTTACTTTGATCTTCTGTTTTTCTTTGTTAACCTAACTAGTGGTCTATTTACCTTGTTTATCCTTTCAGACAAACAACTTTCATTTTGTTGATCTTTTGTATGATTTTTTTGATTCCCAATCTTGTTCACTTCTGCTATAACTTTAGTTATTTCTTTTCTTCTGCTAGCTTTGGGGTTAGACCATTTTTGTTTTTCTAGTCCCTCTAGGTGTGATGTTAGATCATTAATTTGAGATTTGCATAACTTCTTGATATGGGTGTTTAGGCTTTATTTCTGGAATACAAGCTCGGGTCAGCATACACAAATCAATCAATGTGATTTGCCACATGAACAAAATTAAAAACAAAAACCCATATGATCATTTCAATAGACATGGAAAAGGCTTCTGCTGAAATTCAACATCCCTTATACAAAGGGATTTATAAAATTATAAAAAGCCTCAACAAACTCGGCATCTAAGGAACATACCTAAAAACAATAAGAGCCATGTATGACAAACCCACAGCCAACATCATACTTAACAGGCAAAAGCTGGAAGCATATCTCTTAAGAACAGGAAAAAGACAAGAATGCCCACTCTCACCGCCTTTATTCAACATAACACTGGAATTCTCAGCCAAAACAATCAGGCAAGAGAAAGAAATAAAAGGCGTCCAAATAGGAAAAGAAGTCACATTATCGTGTCTTCACCAATAATGAAATTCTATACCTAGAAAAGCCTAGAGACTCTATCAAAAACCTTTTAGAACTGATAAATTATTTCATTAAAGTTTCAGGATACAAAATCAATATATAAAAGTTAGTAGCACTTCTATATACCAATAACATTCAAGCTGAGAGCCATATCAAGAATGCAATACTATTTACAATAGTCATACAAAAATAAAATACATAGAAATACACATAACCAAGGAGGTGAAAGAGTCTATGAAACACTGCTGAAAGAACTCATAAATGACACAAGCACATGGAAAAACATTCCATGCTCATGGATTGGAAGAATCAATACTGTTAAAGCGGTTGTACTGCTCAAAGCAATTTATAGATTCAATGTTATTCCTGCCAAACTATCAGCAATATTTTTCACAGGATTAGAAAAAAAACTATTCTAAAATTTATACAGAACCAAAAATGAGCCCAAATAACCAAAGGAGTTCTAAGCAAAAAGAATGAAGCTGGAAGTATCACATTACCCAACTTTAAACTATATTATAAGGCTACCGTAACAAAAGTGGCACAGTACTGGTATGAGAACAGACACATACACCAATGGAACAGAATGGATAATCCAGAAATAAAGCCACACACCTACAACCATCTGATCTTCAACAAAGTTGACAAAATTAAACAATCGGGAAAGGCCTCCCTACTCGATAATGGTTTTGGAATAACTGGCTATCCCTATGCAGAAGAATGAAACTGGATCCCTACTTTTCACCATATAAAAACATTAACTGAAAAATGATTAAATATTTAAATGTAAGTTCTCAAACTATTAGCGTCCGGGATGAAAACCTAAGAAATACTCTTTTCAACATTGGCCTTGGCAAATAATTTTTGGCTAAGTCCTCAAAAACAATTGCAAATGAAACAAAAATTGACAAATGGGATCTAATCAAACTAAGCTTCTGCATAGCATAAGAAACTAAAACAGAGTGCTCAGACAACCTACAGATTTGGAAAAAACATTTGCAAACTATGCATCTGACAAAGGCCTAATATCCAGAATCTATAAATAACAAACAATTGAACAAACAAAAAATATTACCCCATTAAAAATGGGCAAAAGAACAGAACACTCTCAAAACAAAATGCGCATGCAGCCAACAAACAGGAAAAAATGCACCACAACACTAGTCATCAGAGAAATGCAAATCAAAACCAGGAGGAGGTACCACTTCACACCAGTCAGACTGGCTTTATTAAAAAGTCAAAAAACAAAAGGTAAGGCTGCAAGAGACAAGGAAATGCTTATATACTGTTTGTGAGAATATAAATTGTTCAGCTTCTGTGGAAAGCAGTTTGGAGATGTCTCAAATAACATAAGACAGAGCTACCATTCAACCCAGAAATCTCATTACTGGGTACATACCCAAAGGAAAATAAATCATTCTACCAAAAAGACTTATGCACTTGTATGTTCATCACAGCACTCTTAACAATGGGAAAGACATGGAATCAACCTAGCTTCCCATCAATGGTGGAGTGGATAAGAAAATATGGTGCATACACACCATGGAATACTACACAGCCATAAATAAAAACAAAATCATATCCTTTGCAGCAACATGCATGTAACTGGAGGCAATTAGCCTAAGAGAATTAATTCAGGAACAGAAAACCAAATACCACATGTTCTCACTTATAATTGGGAGCTAAAAATTGAGTACATATAGATGTAAATATGGGAGCCATACACAGTGCAGATTATCAGATGAGGGAAGGATGGAGGGAGGGGGTAAAATCTGAAAAACTTTTATTGGGTACTATGCTCACTACCTAGGTGATGAGATCAATCATATCCCAAACCCATGTAACAAATCTGCACATGTACTCCCAAATCTAAAATAAAAGCTGAAATTATTTTAAAAACTTAAAAATAAAAAATGAAAGCAGCCAGCATTAAGAAAATGCATTATTGATGATTCAAGCACAAATGAATTGGTAAAATACTAGAAAATAATGACACCAATAAATAAAGCCCCTAGTAAATTGATTTATTTAGATTCTCTTACTTTGTTTCACAAGTTATTTACTGTCTTACATCAGAATCTTGGCATTTGGCTAGTAAGAAGATGTCATCATAAAAGAGATATTGGAAGGTATTTATTTAAAACAGAGGACATAGTGCCCACTTTTAATTAATTTTAGGGACCTTTTATAGAGAGCTTTTGAGTAAAAGATAGAGTTGTTCTAGGCCTAATTCTATTTTTTCACACTATTTTGATGACCTACAAGGAGAAAGGTGTGAAATATATACAAATATAATATTCCTGGATATATATTTTCCTTTATTAATGAAACTTCCTCAGATTATGCAATTCTTGAGTAAAACATAGAGATGCTAACAATGGGAAACATATGTTTTTCACACATTTAGTAGAAGATAAGTGTTAAGAAGGATTAATCAAAACGGTGGCACACAGAGCCCAGGGAGTCTGGAGGAATTTAAATACAGGAAATGGCTCATCTCTTTCCTATTCAAATGCCTGTCAGGTTTCAAGGTTAAAGTCATATTTATGTTTTGAAATTTTTTCTCTTCGTAATTGGTAAGGTTATATCTATGAATATTATACCACCTAATTTCAAAAATTTCAAATTGGTTAAAAGACTATTTATCATCAGCTTAAATTAGGATGTTAACAGCTTTATAGTTAAATTAGGCTATGAAAAATGGGTAAAGCTTGTCTATGGAAAAAAAGCTGTTTATAACAAAGATAATTGAACTCACAGAAAGGAAGGTATAACCTGAAATGATTTAGAAAATTCATCAAAAAGTATGTCATTATATTAATTTAGAGAGAAAATCACTTTTTTATTTACTCATCTCTAATGAATTCATCTCCATCCACTCAGACAGGCTAGGGACCAGCAGAACATTAATGATGAACGTGTCAAAAGTTGGACTATAACCTTGTCACATTCACCATAAGACTCTCAGCAGTTCTGAACAATTTTCTTGACGTGCTTCAAATCCTCTATGAGAGGATTCTTTTAAAAGCCATTTCATTGAAAGATAAAAGGAGAATTATTTGGGAGAGTTCCTTTTAGTCATTTTCAAAAAAAAAATTGATGAGAAAAGTAATGCATATTCATGGTAGAGAATTTGGAGTATGAAGAAAAGCATAAAAAAGGAAATAAAAATTATTCATAATTGTACTTTTCCAAAGCAACAGTCATTAATCTTTTGGTTTATCTTATTTCATTCTCTTTGAATCTTTATGAAATTATTACCATCGTGTAAACAACTAAAAGTTTTATGCTATTTTGTTGACTGAAACATTTAAATCATAAAGTCCTCTCCAGATAATGTTGACTCTTTTATATTCCATTATATATGTTTCACAATCTACCAAACTTTTACTGTACAGCATTTAAGTTGCTTCTAAACTTTTCTTATCACATTTTTCTTGTCAGTATTGTCATTTTATAACTGTGTAGATGACCTTTTGTTCATGTGGTGACTAGCTTAGAATCAATTCTGAAAAGTGAAATTCCTGAGTTAAAGGGTGTGCTTTTCCAACATGCAGAAAAGTGAAAAAATGATACTGAAATTAAAAATGTTATAAATGAATTTTCCATATAGAAGACAAACAATTATAAATATTTTGACTATCTATGTGTCCAATGTTTAAAAAACAAGTTGATTGAGGTATAATTAACATACAATTAACTGCATAAAGTATACAATTTGGTAAGTTTTCACATAGCTCTACAGCTGTCAAACCATCTTCATAATCAAGATCAGAAACATATACATCACCTCCAAAAGTTTTCTTGTGCTCCTTGGTAATCCCATTATGATGGTTAATACTGAATGTCAACTTGATTGGATTGAAGGATGCAAAGTATTGATCCTGGGTGTGTCTGTGAGGGTGTTGCCAAAGGAGATTAACATATGAGTCAGTGGGCTGGGGAAGGCAGATATGGTGGGCACCATCTAATCAGCTGCCGACAAACAGAAAGCCGACAGAAAATAATGTGAAAAGGCTAGACTGGTTTAGCATCCCAGCCTACATCCTTCTCCCATGCTGGATACTTCCTGCCCTCAAACTTTGGACTCCAAGTTCTTCAGCTTTGGGACACGGACTGGCTTCCTTGTTCCTCAGCTTGCAGACAGCCTATTGTGGGACCTTGTGATCGTGTGAGTGAATACTATTTAATAAACTCCCCTTTATATATTTACATCTATCCTATTAGTTTTGTCCCTCTAGAGAACTCTAATATACCCACCCTTCTTTCTACTTCTCTCTGTTCCTCTTACCCCATACCTCATATACCAGGAGAATTACTGACTCTCCTCTTTTGTCATTATATGTTAGACTGTATTTCCTAACTGTGCGGTACACTAGAAAGACAGAGAGAAAGGATGAAATGAGGGAAAGAAGGAAGCAAACAAGCAGGCATGGGAACAAGTAGAAAATACAGACAGCAGATTCTAACAAAGTCTCGGAATATTTAAATGATTAAAAATTAAATACAAAGTAAGTATGTTTAAAAAGTACTTTTTATTTTTAAAAAGTAAAAGAAGGGGTTTATTATATGACTAAAAAACAAAAGACTATGCAAAATTGTTAAGCAGACTTGAAAATAAAAAAAATCTATAACTCTTAGAAAGATAAATATAATTATTGAATATAAGAACAAATGGCTATTATAACAACTGACTAGAAACACCTAAGAAACAATTCGTGATTTAAAGATATTGTCCACAATGCAGGAACAAATTTCAAAGAGAAAGAAAATAGAGACTAGGGTTTAAGATATGGAGGATAGAATACTAAAATATATCTTATTTCTAAGTGGAATTACATGAGAAGAGGAGAAAGAGAATGGGGCTGACATACTGGAAATAATAATAGGTGAGAATTTTCCAAAACTAGTGAAAGCCATTCCCAGATTCGTGAACATTAATGAATCTAAAAAAGGATAAATAAAAGCAAATGTGCTGCTATGTATGTATAGTGAAATCATATGTACTTAAACACAAAGAGAAAACTTTTAAAATAAGAGAGAAAAGATGGAGTACCTTCAAGAGCATAACAATAAAACTACAACCAAAATCTTACAGGCAGCAATGAATGTCAAAATCCTGTGGAATAATACTTTACTGTGCTTTAAAAAATTTAGAACTAAATAACCTTCAAAGCATTATTCAAGAATAAAAGCAAAATATGAACATTTCAGGCGACAAATAAACAGAGAGTATTTGGTACCAACAGACCCTTAGTGAAAGAAATTATAAACAATTACTTTTTAGGCAGGAAAAAAAAAAAAAAAAAAACTAACACAGAGGGATGCAGGAAGGTATGATGAGAGAAAAAAACTACTCGGGCATATTTAATCATCAACCTATTTAATAATTATTTAGGCACAGTAACTATGTGTAGGATCTGTTTTATGTGTTTGGGGTATAACACTGAACCACCACCACAACAAAAACTTCTTGCCTTTATGGGGCTTACATTCTAGTGAGTCTCCAAACAAATATTGACTGCATAAAGAAATGATAATAATGTACTAATGTGAATTAGAAAGAAAGGATGACTAAAATACAGAGAAGCAGGAATGAAATCTTCTAAGTACTTAGGTTGTTCTGAAGGAGAGTAAAGATATAGCTAAAAGTAGATTTTCATAAGTTAAGCATATATGCAAATTTTCTGCAGGATCATGAAAAGAATAGAGATCAAATATAAAACTTTCAAACTCAATTACTGTGAAAGAAGGCAAGATATCAGAGGAAAGGATACGTAAAATTGTCAAGTAAATACAAGGTACAGAGCCAGGCGTGGTGGTTCACACCTGTAATCTCAGCACTTTGGGAGGCTGAGGCGGGTGGATCACCTGAGGCCAGGAGTTTGAGACCAGCCTGGCCAACATGATGAGACCCGTCTCTACTGAAAATACAAAATTAGATGAGCGTGGTGGCTGGCACCCATAATCCCAGCTACTCAGGAGGCAAGGCTGAAGAATCGCTTGAACCCGGGAGGCGGAGGTTGCAGTGAGCTGAGACTGTGCCATTGCATTCCAGCCTGGGTGACAAAGAAAAACTCCATCCCCCTCCTCCAAAAAAAATAATAAAATAAAAGAAGAAATAAAATATGGTAGACATGATTCCAGACACTAGTAATTACAATTAAAAAAAACTGAAAGTTCCAGTTGAAAGGTCAAGACTGTCATACAGGAACAAAGCAAATATCAAATCTAGTTAAATGGATTTATAAGAGTCACACTTCAATTAAAACTATACAGGCCGACATATAAAAATATTGATATATAGAAAATACAAAGCTGGTATAACCGTATTAATAAAACAAATAGACTGAGAGAGTCACCACATAATGGTAAGAGTTTCACTTTACCAGAGAGATGTACTGAAGACATATTCCAAGAAAATGCAATTATTCACTTAAGAACATAATATGTATGTCAAAATGCATAAATTAATATTTTACAGAATATGAAGAGAAATATACAAATAAACCACCTTAGTGGTAGGTTTTCAATACTCTTCTTACAAACTGATAGATAAAACAGGCAAAAAATTAAAATTAAAAAAATAAATACCATACATCAGATTTGGGAAACACAACGAAGAAACTTGATCTTATGCACCCAACAATTTCAAAATACAAAACCTTTCCAAGCACACATGGGACAGTAATGAAAATTAATAACATACTGGACCTTATTGTAACTCTGTAAATTTTAAAAGATTGGTATTATTAGACACATTTACTTTAATACAATGTGCTTAGATGTGTTAGATTAAGATTATATGTAAGATCTTATTTAAAAAACAATCCAAGTCCAAAAAATAGGATTAGTTCACTTACTGAAAAATAATAAATTACCATCAAGCATATTTTTAAGGTTCCCAGTTTTTTATTGAATAGTCATAGATAACTATTCTACAGTTTATGATTTTGGTAACTTAATTTTTTTGCTACTATAAATATCAATGTGATAAACTTCTTGTTATATCAATCTTTGTAAGAGTCCAATTATTTTCTTAAGGATGTACTCCCCAAAATTTGAGTTGTTAGATCAAGGTTATGAATTATGAAACCTAAGATTCCCTATATATATTACCAAACTGTTTTGAAAAAAAAAGTTTATTCTGACTAGCAGTGCATGAGGGTGATGAATATTTTACCTAATATTTTTGACAAAATAATCAGGAGAAAGATTGTATCTTATTACTTTAGGATTTCTTTGATTACCAATTACTCATGATGTTGTGTATGTTTCCATATGTTTCTTTGCCTTTTTATGTGTTATTATTTCTTCAATTGTATAATAATGTGCTTTGCTACTTTATAAAAATTGACTTGAAGAATTCATACATTAGAAATTAAATTTCATCACACCTGTTGAAGGTATTTTACCTAATTACTCAATAATTTTTATCTTATTTTGCTGTTGCTAAAAATGTTTTTCTATTTAATGCATCAAAATCATCTTTCCTTTTGTGAGGATCCTTCCTTTCTTTTCTTTTTTTTTTTTTTTTGAGAGATAGAGTCTTGCTCTGCCGGCCCAGACTGGAGTGCAGTGGCACGATCTTGGCTCACTGCAACCTCCACCTCCCAGGTTCAAGCAGTTCTACTGTCTCAGTTTCCCAAGTAGCTGAGACTAAAGGTATGTCCCCACCACGCCCAGCTAATTTTTATTTCATTAGTAGAGATAGGGTTTTACCATGTTGACCAGGTTTGTTTTAAACTCCTGACATCAGGTGATTTTCCCACCTCAGTGTCCCAAAGTGCTGGGATTACAGGCGTGAGCCACCGCGCCCAGCCCTTCCCTTTTATTTTTAAATAAAAATTCTTGAAAAGTTCTGCTTTATCTAGATATTTATTAACCAATAGCTTTCTCATTTGTCATGTTTTAATTTTAATATAAACTCTCAGATTATGTGAAATTGCAGAATTATATATATAATTTAATATATGTAAATGTTTCTATACATATTTAAATAATTTTATATATATTTAAGTGGTTACATATTATATTAGGTCATTCTTACACTGCTATAAATAAATACCTGAGACTGGGTAATTTATCAAGTAAAGAGGTTTAATTAGATCATGGTCCTACAGGCTGTACAGTAAGCATGAGTGCTTTTGGAGAGGAAACTTTCTATCATGGCAGAAGGAACGGGGGAAGCAAGCATGTCTTACATGGCCAAAGCAGGAGGAAGAGTAAGTGTAGGAAGAGGTGTCACATACTTACAAACAATCAGATCTCCTGAGAACTCCACCCCCATGATCCAATCAAATCCCACCAGGCCCCACCTCCAACACTGGAGGTTACGACTCCACATGAAATCTGGGTGGGGACACATGGTCACACCATATCATATATATTTAATTGGTTACATATATAAATGGCTAATATATATATATTCTTTAAATGCCTATTTCCCTATTGGTTAATGATACTTAAAAAAATCAAATACTAGTCTTTTTATACGATAAAGTCAATTTCGGGGCCGTTTTTTCTGTCTCTTGACTTGCCTGCTCACCTGAAGTTAGTACTATATTGTTTTAATGACTAGGATTGATCTATGATAATATTATTTATTATGGAAAGTCCCCTATACTACTTTAAAATTGTAATCATATTCTTTGCTATATTTTTCAGATGAGCTTTACAATAACTTTGTCAAGTGTAAGCAAAAAATCATAATTGGATTTAATTGGAATTTAGTAGGGTTAAATTTTTTTTGGATACATTATATGCCTTTCTTATATTTTCAATTTATCCTACCATTGAAAAATACACCTATACCTCCATTCGAAATCTTTGCCTGTCATTCTGAGTCAAGGTTGAAATTCCCTGCATACTACAAATTCCTTACTTAACTATAGAGTCTTCAACTTTCTTAATTAAGAGTGTGTGTGTTTGTATGCATGCACATGTGCTCACATGTACATAGAGCAAGAGCAACAGAAAGAGAAAGACATATGTTTTCCCCCATTACATATTTGTAATTATTTTATTCAAATATATTGCCCCCTCCCATTTTCTGGTTCCTTCAACTGAATAGCTGTATTTCTGATCCCTATTCTCTGCCCTTCATCACACTTTCATTCTCTATTTCTCTCCCTCTCTCCTTCCCTGCCTCTCTCTTTCTGTATATATATGTGTGTGTATATATATATAATATAATCTATATAGATTATATATATAATTTTTCACTCTATAAACATTTCTTCCTTATTTATACACAATTTTCTTCAGCTTTCTCTGTTATATCAGACTATAATACATTTAAATGCAGCTTTTACATCTCTAGTTGTACTTGAGTTTCCTTGTATTCTTTTCTCATTTTGACAAATACCTTTGTATTGTTGTCATTCATCTCCAACATTTCTTTCTAGGGCTCCCAGCTTTTAATGAATAATTATAATGTTTTCTTACTTCTTTTTGAGGACATGAAGATGTCTTCTAAACTTTTTATCTTTTTAAGTGGAAACATACTTAAGGAATATGTTGCTACTCTGAACTTTCAGGAAAATATTTCCATTCTTTTGTAATGTAGAATAATTTTAATAGCTAGCATCTAGAAAAATTTACAGGCCCTTTTTTCCAATGGTAAGAGATTCATTCAGGCCTGGAAGTAAGTGGAGTGCTTTTAACATCTTGCACTGCAGTCTTGGCTAGACAGATTCCAAACTGGAGAAGAGAGAGAGAGAGAGAGAGAGAGAGAGAGAGAGAGAGAGAGAGAGAGAGAGAGAGAGAGAGAGAGAGAGGGAGAGGGAGAGAGAGGGAGAGATAGACAGAGAGAGTAACTATTTTAAAAGGAAATTTGGAAAAGGTATACCAATCCCAACTCATCTGATACAATGTGATCCCAGGAATTCTCCATCTGATAAAATATTTAATATTTCCTTTATCTAAGTGAAATGATGAGTGATGTATTACACTAACAGAACTATATGTGTCCCAGTGCACTGCTGCAATGAATGCTAAATAACTTTAACATGTTTCCAAATCCTTCACTAAGTACTATTTTCTCATTTGAAGAATGATATTATATGAAAACTAGAAATAGTGAAAAAACTGAAATCTCCAAATAAAATATTTGCTATTAACTAATATTTGGCTTACCACAATGGTTAGGGGGAATAATTAATTGTCAGAGTCACTCTTCCTAAGCTAGCAGGACATATAAAAGTTTAGTATTATTTTTTCCAACATGATTAATGTGTACATGCTCAGTATTAAATAACTTTTCAAACAATAGTAACATGCATTTAATTATTTTTTTTAAGAAGAGACAAAAACACAGTTTATACTGAAGTATGGTCATATTCCTCGGTGAGACTACCACTGATGAATCCAGTCCATGTTGAGCTTCAGCTTCCTTTTCTCTAATCTAGTATATTTAATTAAAAAAACACACAAGTTGGCCCATTGACATATCGGATCTTATTCTGCACTTTAAATGTTTGTATCTGTATTAGTCTGTTCTCATGCTGCTAATAAAGGCATATCTGAGACTAGGTAATTTATAAAGGAAAGAGGTTTAAGGGGCTCAAACTTCCACATGGCTGAGGAGGCCTCACAATCATGGTAGAAGGCAAAAAAAGGCAAAGATATGTTTTACATGGTGTCAAGCAAGAGAACTTGTGCAGGGGAACTTTCATGTATAAAACCATCAGATCTTGAGAGACTTATTCACTACCACAAGAACAGTATGGAAGAATCTGCCCCAATGATTCAATTATCTCCACCTGGCCCCACCCTTGACAAATGGGGATTATTACAATTCAAGGTGAGATTTGGGTGGGTACACAGCCAAACCATATCAGTATCTCTTCCTTCAAAATAAACAGAATAAAATTTAAAACTAGAATATGGATCATACCCTGAATACATTTAATATGCTTTCCCTGACCCACTTCTCTAGGCCCTAAATAACAGTGAGCCTATAGAAGATAAAGCCAGGAAAAATGCCAGCTCTCCAAACTCATAGCCCCAGGGGATTTTATGCACACTCCATTGTTGGTTTCTGATTTAGCATTAAAATTTGTAATTATGCAAATAAAAGTGGTAGACACAGGGGAAAATGTTACATAAATTGTGATTGAAAGAACAATGGCAATCAAGGGTCTGGTTTTATTCTTTTCTCACACATTGTAAAATGATAAAATCTGCTTCAAAATGAAAGATTTATATAAATTAATTCATTTCTGATATACATTCTTCTTAAAACTATAATAAAGTATATTAAAGTAGAAATTAAAACACTCAGATCTAAAGCTTAATTTTCCTATTTAATAGAGATGATTGTTCAAAATATCATATTCTTTACTTTCCTCTTGTCTTTATTTATTAGGCTCTGACATTTAAAGTAATACTACTTGTTGCTGACTTCATTATAAACATAAATATAAACTTGAGCACTTCAGCAACTGTACATTTTGGTCAGTCAAGTAATGCAAAATACACTTGTATGACTTTTTAAAAGTTATAATCAAAATAAAAACACAAAATTCATACACATATATGTGTGTGTGTGTGTGTGTGTGTGTATGTGTGTGTGTGTGTGTGTGTGTGTGTGTGTGTGTATTGTTTTCTCCTCAGAGACCTCGTAGCTTGCTTAGGATACATCCAAACACAAAATTTAATGCACAGCGACGTAGAGCAATTCTACTTCAAAAGCCTACAGAGCATACCCAGTTAATAAATTGCTTTTGTTGTTTTGCAATAAAAGTATAGAAATTGATAGTGAACATGTCATATATTTCATAGCAATTTGATAATATCTGTGGAATGAAAAAAATATTAAAAACCCTGGCTTGTATTTTTGTATGTCTTCTTTTGGTAAAATTGTTTTTAGTTATTGATATTTATGTTATTTTACTAAAGTATTGGTCCTTGAGAGATTGAAAATTAAAGCAAAATAAAATTTTTAAAAACCTGGTCTGCCAGCTCAGATAATTTGAGAACACTGGTATATTTTATTGCTACTAATATTATAATTTCAAATGTTAAATCAAAATACTATTTTACTTTCTCATCCAAAAATCAAGCTTGGACAACATCAATACGGCTTTTCAAATTCTCAGTTTCACTATCACAGTTTTTCTCTGATAATTCTACTAGAGGCTAGCTACTAAACACTCCCATGTCTATTATTTTTTCCAGTGATGCACATATTGCGGAAGCTGTTCAAATTCATGGGATCAAACTTTGTCCAATGGCCCCCACCAAGTCAAACACAGACATACACATGAAAATCCAGACCTTTTGGATACTATTCCTAAAATTCTCAAATATTACTTGTGAATATTTAAGGATTTAAAATTAAGATGTATTAAAAGTCATTCATTATATCAGTAGAATTATATTTCCTTTAACTATAAATGATTTGTGAATTAAACACTTCCTGTAATTCCAAACAGCAATTTTAAAATATGTTATGGTATAAAAACTTTAAAATGATATAAAATTGAGTATATCACTTAAAACCACAACTGGAAAGCCCTTTTATCTCTCTCCAAAACCTTTGAGGAACACTGACACCATGTCACTTGTAAGTCACCTACTGAAATAACTTTGATTGATCTTAGTTAAGGACGGACCAATATCACCTTCTCAATAGTTAAAACATTTCATAAACTAGATGCCAGCACTTAGTAACATTTTGCAAAGCTGATAAAACTTAGAAGGATTATTGGAAAGAACCTCATACCAACACACTATAATTTCTAAATGTCAGGGACTTCAAGCTCAGCTCATAAAAATGAAGATCATGCTTGGCGACAATACCCTTCAGAGATAAATCTCTTTTTAAGTCTTATGGGTTGTGAGGGGCGTAGTCTTAATCCTAGTAAAATGACCTCCAAAAGCAGCAACCATTTTAAGGTCATGTGTAGATTCCTGCAAACAGATGGCACAGAAAGGCTAAACAGGTGTCCAGGCATCGCTTTTAACTTGTGCTGGTTCTGCCCTAAAATCATGCCCTCCAAACATCTGCCTCAAAAACACGTGCAATGTATTAAGGAAAGATTTTCAGAACAAAATTGTGTCAACAGTTCCTATCCTAACTTCTTTTCCAATAATCTCTGTACATTTTAGACACATACAGTCCAACAGGAAAGGAGATACCAGTATTTGGGGTTAAAATCATGAAGAGATATTTTAGAAATATGTGCCTTGCTTAAATCTAGACACAAAGCTGTGTTTGTGTCTTTAAATTTTAAACTAATATTCAAAGATGAGTTTTTTCTGAATAATGTAATCTTTATGAAATTAAATTTTAAATTAAAGGTCAGAATACCTTATAAAATTTATGCATAAATATTTTGAAACAAAACTATATTGTTAATTTGGCAGGAGGGATTTTATCACTGCTTTTCTGTATATATATAAATGTGTGTATTTGTGTGTGTGTGTGTGTGTGTGTGTCTGTGTGTATTTGAGATATCAATCTCCTATAATACAGAAAGAAAGAGAATTCAAAATGGGCAACTTTTGTTGAAGGAAGTCATATGGTAACTTAAGTTAGATAATTGAATCATGAGAAGCTTGACAGTCTATGTTCAGGTTGGCTGGTCCTGGACCAGGAATAAGGAACGAATTATGGGGAAAGGGGCTGTGTGTTAGTGTACGTAGCATCTAGTTTAGGGAGTGGCTGAGGGTTCAGTGGTCATGTGATTTTGCCACAAGGCGTCTGAAACAGACAGAGATCATGGCCTACAATTGCTTATCAGGACCCTACAATCTAGTGCTAGATTGGGCCAGGAATCACAAACTACTATTCAAGTTCAAAGGTTGATATTTATGGAGTCTCTCCTTGCCTCATATTACTTTGGTGCTTTTAGTAAAGATTCATTGAGTGTCCACTCTATGCACATAATTATTTCTTTGTGCTGTGGGGATAGTGGATTGAACAGAGGATATAGCCTTCAAAACATTTATGACATTGTTATGAAACTGAGATGCACAACATTTCCAGGCAACCAAGTCTGATAGGAAATGCACAGGTTGTACACTTAGACCTCCTCTTCTAGAGGGTCAATTATTTTAAGAAATATTCCATGTGTGGCATAATATTTCCTTATGAAACAGATTCCTTAAATTTATCCTGTCATGCCCCAGAGAACAATGCTTTTTAAAAATGTATTTCCTCACTAACTAGCCTATACAGGATTGCCTGCCCAACAAAACTTTCTCTGTGATAATAAACATGCTCTGTATCTTCACTGTCCAGTACGGTAGCCGCTAGCCACATGCGGCTATTGAGTCTAAGAAATGTGCCTAGTGTGACTGAGAAAGTAAAATTGTAACATTATTTAATTTCAATTATTTTAAATGTAAACTTAACTATCCACACTTTCTAAATGTATTATGCTCTTAGTCTAATTTCAAAATTAGAATGTTGAACTACTTGTAAAACAATGCTTTGCATGTTTCCAATATTCTCTGTGATAAATGGCCATTTTGGTCCTGCTAATCATAATATGGGCACTCTGATGAATTAAGGAGACCTAGGAAAATTTTCTTGACACAAGACAGTAATAGCCAATTTTTATATGTAAACGAAATGTTACTTAGAAGTAAATTATACAGAAGTTATAAAAGAAAGAGCTATTGATCAAATATGATTTCAAGAAAGCACTAGGACTATTCAATTCAAGAAAAGTATAATGAAACAGCTCTTTTACACTTTATAAAACATCCATAAACTGAGAAAAACAAGTAGCTCTGTTTCATTTATATTGACTTTTAATTGTTCTATTAAATAATTCAATTTGAAATTAAGCAGCTAAAATGAAAGGTTATCTTATATTGGAATGGATAGTTTCAGTATTACACAAAGTATGCTTTTTATTGTGAAAATAAACATTCTTCTTCCTGGCATTTCAACTTTATCTTACATCTGACAACAACTAAAAAAACAAATATATAAACAAGAACCTGAATAACCTCTACTTAAATATTTCTGAAAACGAATATAAGGAATCAATATTAAAGTAGAAATGTAAGTCTGGGAGGCTTACAACAATGTTATCAAACAAGCTGTTCTGTGGCCTTATAAAGTGAAATCTCTTTTTAATCATTCTTTGTTTAATTAAGAAGTAAATAACTGCATTCTAAGGAAGTCTGCCTCTCGTAGTCAACTTAGCTTCTTTCAAGGAAGATGCCATGAAGCATCCTAGTAATTCTCCATTTGATCAATCAATTTGTGAAACTTCCTTTGTGCAGAGCATTATACTGTCATTCTTAGTGCAGTTAAATTAGGTTTTATGGTTTAAAATTGCCCTATTAACTTGGTGCTTCCTGCGTTTTCATTAACTCAAAACATATTTGATATCATGATAAGCTCTCCTGAAATGAAACTTCCCTTCCGGAATAAGTCATTCTATTATAGCAGATGCTTACCGTGGAACTTGGTTTTGGACATTACTGCTTTAATGTACTTTCTATGAATTGATGCTTTGGATGAGGATATACAACACTAGCATTTATAACCATATGCTGTGTTTTAGGCCAAGTCATTTCCCTTCTCCCCCTACTGTAAAACTGAAAGGCAAGCAATGTTTGAATTCCATATTTCTTTTCAGGAGGAAAACCTACAAAGTACCTGGATATACCTGAAGTTACCCTGCTCCCACACTGGGACAGTGATTTCTAAACTTTGGAGATCCATCAGCATCACTTAGTAGAAATTAAATAATACAGAGATCTCACTCATGGTAGACCACCTAAGAACTTGTAGTTGAGGGGCTCAGGCCTGAGAAATTTTAAAAGCTTGGCAGGTAATCATAAAGTGCAATGAAGGTTGGCACTGTTGTGTTAGCACAGTAATTCTCATATTTTAGCAGAGAGTTTGTTTAAACAGGTTTAAAGTTTCTGATCTCTGCAAGTCAGGGCCAAGCCCCGATAATTTGTATCTCTAACAAGTTCTCTAGTTGTACTGATGCTGCTGGCCCAGGGACCACACTTTGAGAACCACTGCCTTAGGGCTTTGAGATTGAATAAGTCCCTTTCAATCCTCTTTGATTTTTGTTTTATTTTGTTTTTGAGATGGAGTCTCTCTGTTGCCCAGGCTGGAGTGCCTTGGTGCAATCTCAGCTCCCCACAACCTCCACCTCCCAGGTTCAAGTGATTCTCCTGCCTCAGCACCATGAGTAGCTGGGATTACAGGTGCGTGCCACCACAACTGGCTAATTTTCGGATTTTTAGTAAAGACAGGTTTTTTACCATGTTGGCCAAGCTAGTCTCAAACTGCTGATCTCAAGTGATCTGCCCACCTTGGCCTCCCAAAGTGCTGGAATTACAGGTGTGAGTCACCAGGCCCAGCCCCCTTTCAATCCTCTTTGGAGATGATACAAATTATCATAGGGCATCTTTGTCATTGAATGTGATGTCACTTGTCTTCCTCCAGCATTGATTTAACAAACAGAAAGATGAGGAGGCCTGAGGAAATGGTACCTCTCAGTGACTATCTCTGAGGCTCTCAGACCAGTTCTGCCAAGTCAGCAAGATATGAAGGACCTCAACCACTTTGGAAAAAGATCACTTTGATTCTCCTTTCTTGAAAGAATAATCTTACCAGGTAGGAGTCCTAACTTCCTTATGAAGCACACTGGGCTCCTGCCATGTACCAAGGCAAGTAGAGTACTATGGAAGAGAGACAAAATCTTTGGCTTTATGGAATTTACATTATGGTTAGAGTAGAAGGACAATAACCAAACAACTAAATGCCCTGGAAAACAGAAGGCTGGTAACGATGCAGAGAGTGCCTGCCTGGGGGCATCGCTGAACTACTTAAGAAAAGGCAGTAAGGATGGTCTCATAGTAGTGTAATAGTTGAGCTGAGACCTGGGTATCAAGGAACCACACTGGTAACTATCATAGGCCAGAGCTTTCCAGGCAGAGGCAACCATGAGTGCAAAGCTCCTAAGCCTGGGCTATGTCAGTTTTCTGTTTGAAACAAGAGAAAAGACTATGTGGCCAGAGTGAACAGAAAATTGGTGGGATGTGAGAAACAGAGATTGGAGATACAGGATTTGTAGGGCATTATTAGGGATTTGGATCCTTCCATGCTTCAACAGAAGCTATAAGAGAGTTTTAAACAAGGAAGTGATATGACACAAGAACAGAAAATCAAACACCGCATGTTCTCACTCATAGGTGGGTGTTGAACAATGAGAACACATGGACACAGGGGAGGGGAGCATCACACACTGGGTCTGTTGGGGAACAGGGAGGGACAGCTGGGGGTGGGGAGTTGGGGAGAGATAGCATGGGAGGAAATGCAAGATATAGGTGATGGGACAGGAAGGCAGCAAATCACACTGCCATGTGTGTACCTATGCAACAATCTTGCATGTTCTTCACAGGTACCCCAAAATCTGAATGCAATAAAAAAGATCCTTTATTTTCTTTTAATCATTTATTTGCTGTGTTGACCAAAGAAACAGAGCTAGAGTAGAAGAAAGGAGGCCTACAATATGACAAATACAACATTCTAGGTGCGAGTTGAGGGAGAACTCAGAAGAAAATGATAGATTGGCTATTGGGTATAAGGGTTGGAGAGAAATAGAGAACGACTTAGGTATTTGGCTGGAGTAACAGTGGGGGTTGCAAACATGAATTGAGATGGGGAAGAATGGGCTGGGCAAGAAACCATTACTTTTGCTTTGAATGTTGTGGATAAATTGCCTTCTGGATTTTCAGGAGTAGATTGCTAGTAGGTATTTGGATATATAAGTCGTTGTTCAGCAGAATATGTGTGAGAAATAAAAATTTGCTTGTCATAGAGTGTCATCCATCACTCTAAATATCTATCATTTCTTTGTGTTATGAACATTCAAAATCTTCTCTTCTAGCTTTTTGAAAATATACATTCAATTATTTTTAAACATATTTACCCTACAGTGCTACAGAACAGAACTTATTCCTACAATAGTTATAAATTTGCATTTGTTAATCAACCTCTATCTATCCATACATAAATTCTTAAATGGTCAAGCCAAAATCTTTATCGGAAATCACTGATACTTTCATGGTTGGTGTGTTAAAGTTTGGATCACTAAATAAACTTAGAGTAATAGGTTGATCTTAAAATTTGATTGATAAACTTGTCATAATTAACTATACTTATGATAAAGCAAAACAGAATACTTTAGATAATTTCATTTTATAATAAACTAGTTCAGGATATGTTTATTTTAGATCTTTATTGGTGCATCATTTGCTCTTACTACATATGCAAATGCTTGAGGCATTGAATCTGGAACATAAAGGAAATAAATATGCATTGTTTGTTTTTTAAGAAATTCTATTCACATGGATTTTAATCCACATAGATGCATCTTTTCAGTCCTGAATGCAAAGAGAAATTATCTTTTGAGTTAGCTTTGAAAAATATATTCAAATGAGGTTTAATTCACCTTAAAATTTATTTTCTATTAAATCTCTTGAGGAATTGCTGAAGTAACATTTCATGATGCCAAGTCACTAAGCAAAACTCTCCAATATGACAACTGTTAGAAATGTGAACCCAGTGCAGTGTCCCCTTAAGCTATGGGCAAACTTCCCAGTTTTGAACCCTGAACTCATTCAGCCAAAAAAATCTATATTATGCTAGTGTCTATTTCAGGTGACTTCCTTTTCACCAGCCTTTTCTATGTTTAGGCTCTCATTTTATTCCAAAGTACACTGGAAAACAGAAAAAAAATAGGATAATTCTGTTTTGGGTGATGAGTAACTTTGGAAAAATTTAATTTGTCTGTTTTTTTTTTTCTGGCAATAGTTTGAAGTAAAACAACTTTCTTTTCAACACGATTGAAACAACCTATTTCCCCAGAGCAATACAGTTTGCATTTGATATCAGGTAAATGATTCTTGTAATTTGTCTAGCCTTTCAACAAACTAGGGGAAAAAAAAAACACAAAAACCTCCTTTCAGTTACTTTCCATCTTTCTATATGAGCATGTTTTTAAATCTCAAAGTATTCTTAGAGATTGGGAGTCCACTATCTAGCCCATAATAGGAATCTAACAGAAAATATACCATTAAGCATTTGAGTTTCTAGATCAAAATAGATATTTAAGACCAAAATAATATTATGCAAGGTTTTTCCTGATCGTCAAAGAAAAATCGTTAGTCCCTTTGAATGGAATGATTGTATCTTCAGTCATTGAATTAAAATTCATAAGTGTAATCCTCCTGACGAATTTTTCTGTCTGGTGTTTTTATCAGGTTTATAACTCATGTGGCTAAAGCAAATTAGTGTTAACATTTTATCATGACCATATACTGGTGCCTTCTTTAAAAAAATAAAGTTGCTTTTGAATGTTTTGGTAAATTTATATAATTTCTTTGGAAAAATCACCACTAGGATTTACCATGAATTACAGCAATCTACTTACTGCTGCTTAGAAAACATTTCATCCCTTTCCCTGTTTTTGTGTAGGTTTATTTCCTTGTAATGTCTGTTTAATTCTCTTATTTAAAGCCTAGTCTCAAACACTCATGATTCTTATTACAAACTATAAAATATGTGCTTAATGCCATTATCCTTTTTAAGAATCATCTTGAATCTTTATAGTTTAAGTACACATCTTGCCTGTAACTAAATTTAAAACTATGCAAATAGAGCTCTGGTAAAACAAAATGCCTAAACATCTTGCATAATGATATGGTTTTTTAGCAATGGCTACACTTCTGGCTTTATAAAATTATTTTACTCAGCTTTTTAAGTTATATATGCCCATTATATGTATCTAATAAAATTGAACCAGATTTTAGATATTTACCATTTTTAAAGCCAGCAACCTTGGTGCTATCCTTGGTTTTTCCGCTCCTACTGCCTCTGCTATCTAATCCATCAATTTCTATTAGTTTTATCTCAAAACTGACCCTGTCTCTGTCCGTAAGTCTTCTGTCACCCTCTTTATTGCAAGCTTCCCACCAGTCTCTCATTCATTCTCACACAGCAGTGAAAGCCACTACTTTACCGTAAACGGTGTGAATGATTCTTCTGCTTAAAACTGCTCAAAGACTTCCTGGAATCAAGTCCAAACTCCTTATCATGGCCGCTTAAGGCTAGTCCATACAACAACTGGCCCTTGCATCTTTCCCTCATCTCATCTCCTGCTACGTCCCTTTCTGGTCACATATGAAGCTCATTTTCATCTTGGGACCTTGACTTTTGGTCATCTCTCTACTCCAAAGCTCTTTCTTTGCATCATGGTTTCAGCCTTCTCATGTCTAAGGTCTTAGCTCAGATGCCACCTCTCTAAAGAAGCCTTCTAACCATCTTGCCAGAGGTGGCCCCAATTCACTCTCTCTTAAGTCTCTCTATGCTATTTATTTTATAACAGGGAGCACCATCTGAATTACTTGTTTATTTATTTGCTTGCTTCTCCACCTCCCTCAACCCCATTACAAGTTTCAAAAGAAGTCTTATCTGACTCAGTGCAATATCCAACATCCTACATCAGAACCTGTTTATAATTCATGCTGTTTACAGATATACTGAATGATGGTGTATTAATATGTCAAGATTCATGGTAGGCATCAAAAAATTAATTTGTTGAAGCATTCAATCTCAAATGTTATATTTTTTTTCTTTTTTTGAGACAGAGTTTTGTTCTTGTTGCCCAGGCTGGAGTACAATGGCGCGATCTTGGCTCACTGCAACCTCCACCTCCTGGGTTCAAGCCATTCTCTTGCCTCAGCCTCCCGAGTAGCTGGGATTACAGGCATGCGCCACCACACCCGGCTAATTTTTTGTATTTTTAGTAGAGACACGGTTTCACCATATTCATCAGGCTGGTCTTGAACTCCTGACCTCAGATGATCCACCCGCCTTGGCCTCCCAAAGTTCTGGGATTACAGGTCTGAGGGACTGTACCTGGCCTTTTTTTTTTTTTTTTTAACAAGTCTCATTCTGTCACCAGGCTGGAGTGGAGTACAGTGTTGCAATCTCAGCTCACTGGAACCTCCGCCTCCTGGGTTCAAGCGATCCTCCTGACTCAGCCTCCCGAGTAGCTGGGACTAGAGGCACGTGCCACCACGCCCAGATAATTTTTGTATTTTTTTTTGTAGAGATGGCGTTTCACCATATTGGCCAGGCTGGTCTTGAACTGCTGGCTCAAGTGATTTGCTCGCCTTGGCTTCCAAAGTGCTGAAATGACAGGCGTGAGTCACTGTGCCCAGCCATGTCTCAAACATTTTCATTTTGTGAAGCTATTTAAGTTTCCTGAAAATCACCTCATTCTCTTGTACTCCTTTTCCTTAAAACCAAAGCAATGTTCTCAGGCTTTTCTGCTCATCCCAAGTTACGTTTCCTATCAGTAAACTTAATTTTGGTAAAATATTCAGTAGCTCAGGAGAGATACATAAATCATGCTTGAACTGCCTTGCAAAATAGCAAAGGAACTGACTGGCTATGTGCTGTGATTTCAAGGGTTTTGGGAAGCATCTCCTCCAACTACCGGTCCTCACTGAATCATGAAATCCCACACTTAGAGTATTTATTTCTTTCTTAAAAATTAAACAACAGAAATTTATTTTCCCACAATTATGGTGGTTAGAAGTTCAAGATCACAGTGCTGGCAGGGTTGGTTTCTTCTGACTGGTGTTCTTATTAGAATTTTATTTCTTTAAGTTTTGACTCATATTAAGATAGAGAGATAATCCTGGAATGATTAATGCTTTAAAGTTCTCCAGCCATTTAGGTGTAAGGTCTGAGGATCTTAAAAAATATTTGAGAAGGAAAAAGAGCAAACATCAGAATACCAGGAATCTAAAATACAGGCAGAAGAGAGTACCTAGAGAGTGGGGGCCATTCAGAAATCCTGATCTACTTGTAAGGCCATTGTTAGTGTAACCAATAGCATTCTGTTTTCTTTCTGGTGTGGCTACTAACTGTAAATTTAAACATACCGTTTACTCTTTATACAAAACAAATTAGGAGATATAGTTGGCTGATCTCTAAACAATTCCAGATTAGTGATTGTATGCTCCATAATTTTATTCACAATCAACCCTCTCTACTACTCATAGATACTAGAAAATATTTGAAAGTATATGTAATTAAGTGTTCTCAGCACAGCAATGAGAACTATGTGAGGTAATGTATTTGTTAACTAGTTAGATTGACTATTGCACAATGTATAAATACTTCAAAACATCATGTTGTAAACAATTAAAACATAATTTTAAAAAGCCAATATGATTTCTACAAATACAATAACATGGAACCAAACAGCAACCGACCTCGAATTAACTACATATTATATATATGCATTGCATTTCACGTATATTTACAGTGTTTCATTCCACATCTATTCCCAAACTTGAATGCATGTGCATGCACAAACAGCATATACATCATCTCATTCATTGAGAAATTACAGCACCATTATTTATTAAAAGGCACTAACTCTGAGAAAAGTGAAACAGAAGGTACTTCTGTCTTATATAGTGTCTATCTTCTGATTTTCTTTGTTATATTTCATTGTATTTATTAATATTAGGTTAAGCAAGAATGTACAAAGTCATAGCAGGTTGGGAAGGTTATCAAGAGACCATCTATTCTTTTTTCTTCAGTCTCTTTTCAGATTAATGATTCTTGGCTATTCTGTTTTTAAGTAATTTACTTTTTCTTTTCACTTAATCTATTAACAGAGTGTCAACAATTGCTGTTTCACCAAACTAATAAAAGACAACTACTTCAGGGATAATGTTTTATTTTCAAGCAGGTCATGATTATACTTACTACATAATTACACTTTCTACATTTATTTATTGTCGTATTTATTGCAATAGTCATGATTACAAAAGTGATCCATTGATTCTAACTCTCAGGGGCACTCAATAAATATTTAGTCAATGAGTCAATAAATGCAATATTGGAATTAAAATATACTCTCAACATTTCAACCAAACACTTTTACAAAGCACGAGGGAAGGAAGCATAGGGTTGGACTTTGTGCAACAGAACAGTTATATGTTTTCCATAGCACGAATATTTTTCTCATTAAAATGCATATAATGTGCAGCTATTGCTCCAGGAGGACCTGCTGTGTCCTGTTAAAATTACCATCACCAATCTGTGGATTAGCTAGCAGTAGGGGAGGATGTGGCTGATGTTTGTCTGTGTGTGTACTTTGATGATTGAAGAAAAGAAGTAATGGGGATTAACATTCTGCTTTTACAAGTATAATTATAAGTTTAACACAGGGACAAATTTATTTTTAGTGTAATACATCTATGAATTATGAATTATTATATGTTCAGGTCATGCTTTTTTGCATTCATTTTTTACTTTTATGGAGTTGGAGTAAACTAACCCAATCTATGAATGAAATTCAAAACTGTACTTGAAAATGAAGAAAAATGACATTATTTTTGAAATATTGAGTATAAATAATCATAACTTTGTTAAAAAAATACTTTAGAAATACACTTAACTTAGTCTGTTACATCTCCAAATAGATGTTTTCAATGTTTTAAGCATCTGCTGTAAAAATCAACCTAGGCCAATTTGGATATTCAGCAATTACCACATTCTTAGAGCAAAGTTTGGTAGAATTCTACAGTTAGAACAGGTGGATGATTCATGGTAACCTTTTCTCCATAATCTTGCTACCAGGTGGTATGCTAAAATTAAAACAAGTCTAAGATTAAATAGGCCAAATTCTGTCAAATGTACCAACATTTACTTGCAAATAGGGCACAAAAGCAGTGACTGAACTTAAACCTTTAAGTTCTCAGTCTCAAACTATAGGAACTTCCACAAATCCCCTTCCAAGAGAGGTTTGTTATGAAGATCAGCCAGCCTTCTAAGTCACACCAGGGACAGAATCTTCCATGAAATCGAATAGAGGGTAGACCAAAGGGAGTTTAAACCTAAACCTAGTGTACTTACCTAAAGATATTAGACTTCTAGCCTTGATGAGTCTTATGCCTCATTCATGGTAAGGCTCATAAAATCTATATAGCAACTGAACATTTTGAACACCACTCATTTCATCAATAAATAATTATTTCAAGCATGCCTTTTGTGAATTAATGAAATATCTGTGTAGATTTTGATAATGATACTTGAAATTCTTCAGTGGCATTTTTAGAGTATGGATTCTGGATTAGGGAACTTAAAATTCTAACCACCTTAGGAGTATGAATCAAAGCTATTATACAGATACTAACTCACACTGAAGTATTTTAAAGTAAATTAGCACATCTATAGCATACTAGCTTTTTAGATAGGTTTAAAGTATAATGTTACATCTATATTAAAGAGATATTAATTTAAATAAGTAATATTTCATAGATATCCTATACATGTTATTAATATATCTGTATTCAAATCATCTATATCTATCATATATTTGTCATTTATGTATCTATATACATATCACTGTAAGAGTAGAAATCACAGAAAATTAGGTCATTTGAACCAATGACCTGGTTTGTGTCATTTAAAATAATCTTAAATTTCAACCATATAAACTCTTAGATACTCAAATAATGCAGATTCTACAGATATTTGGAGTAATCTCTTCCAACCTTTTTGTTTTTGAGACAGGGTCTTACTCTGTCACACAGGCTGGAGTGTAGTGGCACAATCTCGGCTCACTGTAACTTCAACCTCCTGGGTTCAAGTGATCCTCCCACCTCAGCCTCCCAGAGTAGCTGAGACTACAGACATGTGCCTCCACACCCAGATAATTTTTGTATTTTTAGTAGAGCAGGGTTGTGCCATGTTGCCCAGGCTGGTCTCGAACACCTGGGCTCAAGCGATCCACCTGCTTCAGCCTCCAAAAGTGCTGGGATTACAGGCATGAGCCACCGGGGCTGGCCTCTTTCAACTTTTAACTCTATTGACTGCATATAACTTTCTCATATTTAAGAAATGCGTTGGTTGTTGAAGACCATGTCTGAACTCAAACTGGATTCTTAGAAAGCTTTGAAAGGAAAACAAGGACAAATCAAATGTCTGCCTCTGCCCAAAGGGGAAGTCCCTAAAAGAGAAAAGTTTAAAGACATCAAACAAGGCCTTCGGGAATAGTTCTGGTGCTTGCCTAAAAGTTAGGTCTAGAAGTAGAGTAATAAGTAAAGTTTCTGGGAACCTTTTCAATCCAGCTAGAGAGATACATTATGACCATTGATAATGGTGTTCTTTCCACCTCTCAGTTTACCCTTTGTAAATAAGTCAAGTGGTTTGCTTTGAATTGTACATTTATTTATTTTCCCTCTGGGAAACCACCTCTACTCATATACCTGAATAAACTGTTTTCCTATAATCAGTTATGTATGAAGGTTTTCGATATCAACAGAACTTTCCATAATAACTCTTTTAAGGTGAAAATTTCAGAATAAATCTACCTAAGATTGAATACTCCTTAGGTGAGACCACTGAGCCTCATGCTACCTGCATGCCTATTACTCTGTAATAGACACTAGCATAATATAGATTTTTTTGGCTGAATGAGTTCAGGGTTCAAAACTGGGAAGTTTGCCCATAGCTTAAGGGGACAACTGCACTGGGTTCACATTTCTAACAGTTGTCATATTGGAGAGCTTTGCTTAGTGACTTGGCATCATGAAATGTTACTTCAGCAATTCCTCAAGAGATTTAATAGAAAATAAATTTTAAGGTGAATTAAACCTCATTTGAATATATTTTTCAAAGCTAACTCAAAAGATAATTTCTCTTTGCATTCAGGACTGAAAAGAGGCATCTATGTGGATTAAAATCCATGTGAATAGAATTTCTTAAAAAACAAACAATGCATATTTATTTCCTTTATGTTCCAGATTCAATGCCTCAAGCATTTGCATATGTAGTAAGACAAATGATGCACCAATAAAGATCTAAAATAAACATATCCTGAACTAGTTTATTATAAAATGAAATTATCTAAAGTATTCTGTTTTGCTTTATCATAAGTATAGTTAATTATGACAAGTTTATCAATCAAATTTTAAGATCAACCTATTACTCTAAGTTTATTTAGTGATCCAAACTTTAACACACCAACCATGAAAGTATCAGTGATTTCCAATAAAGATTTTGGCTTGACCATTTAAGAATTTATGTATGGATAGATAGAGGTTGATTAACAAATGCAAATTTATAACTATTGTAGGAATAAGTTCTGTTCTGTAGCACTGTAGGGTAAATATGTTTAAAAATAATTGAATGTATATTTTCAAAAAGCTAGAAGAGAAGATTTTGAATGTTCATAACACAAAGAAATGATAGATATTTAGAGTGATGGATGACACTGACTTGGTCATTGCACACAGTATACACGTATCAAAATATCACTCTGAACCCCATCCATATGTACAATTATCACATGTCAACTAAAAATAAAAGGGGAGAAAAGAATTGATGTCTATCAAAACCGCAAAAGCTTCCATTACGAATTCAGGGAGATCAGATTAGAGTGCAGCTAATGTTGCTTCATGATCTTGGTGAATATTACTTTATTTTGTGCATGCTGTATTTTTTTTCTTAGCATATATCACCTTCTAACATACTATGATTTATTTTTATTATACATATTGTTTGTTGTCTGTGTTTCCTTACCAGAATATCATATCTACAAGAATGAGAATCTAGGTCTCTTTTGTTCACTGACATAGCACAAGTTCCTAGAAGAGTGCCCGCTACATAGTAGTCACTAAATAAATCTGTGGAATCAATGAATGCTCTTTGTTTCTGAATAAATGCAGAGTCTATTGCTTCACTGAATAATTTATACATGCCCATGCATATACACATACACAATTTAAATCATGGTTTCTTCCAATGCATTTATTACCTGTCAGTAATCAATCAATGCATGGCAACAGACAGTAAAGTATCATAGGGTAGCAAACACTAGGCAAGCATTAAATATCTGTTTTAAATGGGGGGTATCATCAAAAATTGAAATCAGTTCTTTGACAATAGTGTCTTCTGGGAAAATAAACCTTCTAAACAGCCAATGTGACCCTTTATAGCTTGTATTATGAAACGTAAGGATACTGTTTTTGTTAGACAATTTTAGCAAAATGTAGTAACAGAATTACATGTGGTAACTAAGAAGATTAAGTTATACTGACAAACATAATAAAGACTTTAAGCATATGGAATAAAACCCGATTTTCTTATCTCAGCTCAAAATGTCAAAAACACCTATGCAAGGTCTTAATGGTAAAGAAACGGATGCATTCTTCACTTCCATCTGTCTATTACTCTCAAGATCCTCTATAACACTAAAGTTGTCTTCAGGTTTTGTGCAGCTCATAATTTCTGTTTACTTTTTTCCTAATGGGTTACTTCTTAACTAAATAATGACTACTTACAAGGACATTTTTCAGAGGACTGGCTTCCTCTATTAGGTATTCAAAAAATAACACATTACTAACATGGAACTAGCAAAGCCTTCCAAATTAGTCCTCTTGGCAACAAAAGTTCCTATGTTGTTGCAAAAATTCTATGGTGTTGGATGTAATTTAGATTGTTAGGAAAAGTTTACTGCACTTTTAAATTATACAGAATTCAGAATATAGGCATTATGCCAGATGTCTTGCTTTGCTTTGTTTGCCCTTCTAGTTTTACTCTCGTTTCCTCTGAGTACTGAATGATTGGCAACCCCCATGCCCAGCCCACCCACCGTCCATTTCCCCACCACCTCTCATTCACCCTGTCTCTCCAGGTTCTGGTTGGGTTTGGTCAATGAGAATGTTCTCCAGCTACAAGAAGAAAGGCTCCTCTCTTCCCGGTTTCTGTGGGTTTGCTGAGTTCCTCTACTGAAGACCTCATCTCCTGTGAGAAGGCTTTTCCTTACAAACACCCTAATTGTTCATTTTCCTTGCTACCTGTTTTCTTAGTAATGACACCTCATTGGTACTTGCCTGGGAGTGCATCACTATCACTGATGTTCTCCTTATATACTTTCCGGACCTTTGCAAACAGTCTCTCTCTTCACCTGATTTGAGAGTGCTATCTCCTTCCTGCTAAACCTCTAAATGATATACACATGGACTTTCCCAGACTGATATCCTGACTTATACATCTAGACCTTGCCACCTCTGTAAATGACAAGAAGCTCAGGCAAGATCCATGGATCACCTTGATTTGTCCATTTCACTCATTCCTCTACATCTTATTTGTTAGTGAGTCCTTCCACATCTACCTCCAAAATGTATTTTGAAATTGTCCACTTCTTTTTATCCCTACTGCCGCCTCCATGAGTCAAGATACCCTAATTCGCTACCTGGCATATTGCAATAACCCCCTAACTTGTCTCCCTGCTTTCTTTTTATTAGTCTTTACAAGCTTATTTGCTACTTCTTCTTACTCTCTCTCTCCCTCCCTCAATCCACACATTAAACAAAAGAGCTCTTTTTAAAGCACAAATAAATAATGCAACTCTCTAACTTAAAACTCCATAATAGCTTTCCATTTCATTTTGGTTAAAATGAAAACACCATAGGATAGCTTTCAAGATCCAACAGAAACAGGCCTCTGCAGGCTTTCCACACTCATCATACAAATCTGAAGCAAAGTGAGTTCTCTGTCACCCTCTGTCCTTGGCATTCACTCTTTCTCCTACCTGGTACACCCATCCCCCAGGGTTTCGCTAAAAACAAATCTGTACTATCTTTCCTGTCAGGATGCTTTTATTTCCTTTATATTACTGATCGGTGTTCATCATGTTTATTTGACATTTGTTTACTGTATGTCTTAGCCCACTGAATTAAGTGTACATTTGATAAGGCCAGGTACTTGATTTGTATTCTCAGTGCCTAGAACGGTCTGGCTCATCATTTGTACTCTAGTAACTATTTGGTTGTTGATGGTATGAATGAATGCCTTTCCATTCATTCCTGTTTCTATTTTCACAAGGGACTTCTAGTCCCAACTTTCCAGTGTTCCCACACTGTGGCCTCCCCCGCCCCCTTTAAAAAGAAAAACATTTCTGGGCCAGGCGCGGTGGCTCATGCCTGTAATCCCAGCACTTTGGGAGGCCGAGGCGGGTGGATCACGAGATCAGGAGCTCGAGACCAGCCTGGCTAACATGGTGAAAACCCATCTCTACTAAAAATACAAACAAAATTAGCCAGGCACGGTGGCAGGCGCCTGTAATTCCAGCTACTTGGAAGGCTGAGGCAGGAGAATCACTTGAACCCGGGAGGCAGAGGTTGCAGTGAGCTGAGATGCCACTGCGCTCTAGCCTGGGCAACGGAGCAAGACTCTGTATTAAAAAAAAAAAAAAAAAATCTCTGAAGGCTGAATGCTTAGATTGTCTCACAACAATTCAAAAGTAAACTTCTCCATGCTCAGGCTTGCGGCTCTGTAACATTTCTTCTAAGATACAAGGTATAAAATATTCCCCTTATCTCAGAAGATTTCTCCATGAGCAGATAATGACTGATATGTTTTCCATCACCACAGCGTAGTCTTCATATTAATGTCTATGTACTCTTTTTATGTCTGGCTTTTCTGTTCAACAGAATGGTTTGAAATTCAGCCATGGTCTTATGTATATCTGTAGTTTGTTGCTTTTTATTGCTAAATTGTGTTCCGTCATATGTTTGGACCACTATCCATTCACTTATTGATGCACATTTTATTTGTTTCCAGTTGGGGAATATTATGAATATAGCTGCTATGAATATTCCTGAACAAGTCTTTTGTGTTGGTATACATTTTTATTTATCTGGGATACATACTTAGGATTGCAATGTTGGTTATAGGTAAATAGACGTATAAAGCATCGATAAAGCATACATCTATTTGCCCATGACCTACATTTTTAAAAACTATCAAACTTTATAAAAAACTGTCAAGAATTTTCTAATGTGATTATGCTAATTTTCATTTCTAACTGCAGTGTTTATGTGTTCCACTTGCTCCATATCCTTACCACGCTTGGTATGATCAGTCTTTCAGATGTTAGCCTTTCTACACGTGTGTAATAGAGTCTCATTGTGGTTTTAATTTACATTTCCCTGATGATGAATGGTGCTGAGCATCTTTTCATGTGTTTATTATCTATGTTTATATCCTCATTTGGAAAGTATCTCCATTCATAATGAAAATAATTTCATTGGAAATTTGCTATAATTATTTGCAAAATGGTTGAACTCTCAAGTAGCAGCATGTTTATTAACAAATTTCAGCTTCCATAAACTGATTTCTTGATTGAGTTGAAATCTAGCAGCATTTATAGTATTATGCATTTTAATGTAGGAACTTATTATCCTGTGTATAGACATGTTTTTCTATTTCGCCAAAAGGGGCAATGACAGTTTGAATAGTGCAACGTATCAATGGCTTAGTATTGAACTAATTGTATTCTTTTAACTTAAAATTATAATCAAGATTAGAACATCTTATTCTCCCTAAGATGTATGTAATCTGAAATTGGCACAGCAAGAGTTTGCCACAAATGCAAGAGGAGATAGAGATGGTTCATTTGCTTTTAAAATGGATACGATGAATATAGCACATGTAGGGAAGAATTAACTAACTGGAACAAAATGTTTTTCTCAACCATTCCTCTCAGCTGGAAACCTTACTATCACTTTTTTTTTTTAAGATAATAGGAAAATACATAAACTGAAAAGGCCTCTATTTTTAATCATTTAAATCTTATTTTAATTCTGAATTTGATAAAATAGAGCAGCCATTCATGATGTTACATACCCACATACAGTCTTCAAAAGTACAATCTTATTTTTTGCTAATCGTACAATAAAAAGGTCCCCAAATTAGCATGCTTATAACACACAAAATGCTGTTTCATTTTAAGTATAAGACATATACCTGTCTATGAGTAGCCAAGACAAGTTCAGAATGGATCATACTATGCTCAATATCTTGCATTAGAAACTTACCTAATGGGAGATATAGTGGGGTACAAAAGACAGGAATAAGCCCAAGGTATGTTTGTATTTTAGTGATGGGATATCTAGTAGGATTAAACACATAGGGTACTTCTTCCCATAAAAGTGGAATAACAAATTTTAATCATAAACCAGGAAGGCAAACAGTAACTATGTGATAAATAAAATCTCAATAAATAAAATTAAGTTTCTATGTTACGTGAAAATGGTGACACAGATGTTAACCTAATGTGGAAGGCATGTTTTGGGTGGTCTGATGCAAATGCAGCACATGTGAGGTATACAATTTGAGAGGGCCTCAGCCAACATTTAAAAGAAATGGGCATTTATTCTCCAGAGCAGCTGCAGACTTCAACTGTATTCTGTAAATAGTTACTCTACGTAGTTAAAGTGTTCTCCAGGATAGTAATAGCGAGGACTTAAAAATAATATTGGTGCATGATTCTTTAGAATAACAAAGAAAAACCAAGCAAAAATAAATGTGCATGTTTCTTGAATTAAATCAGAGTTTTGTTGTTACTTATTTTTGTTTAGTTTTGTTTCAATTTTAGAATTATTCCTAGTGTCCATATACAGTACAAGGTTGTTCACATTTTCCAAATAACCACAGTAATGATAATAGCAATGATAACAATTAATGCCTAATAACTTTTGGTTCAAATACTCAATTAACATTTGTGAGAGATAGTATTTTATAACATAGAGTTTATACATTACCCAGAGACTGCTATCCATGCTACAGAAAATAATTCCCTTTCTAGACTTTATAATTTTGATTTTGGCATGATTTCTTCACTTTTTCCCAAGCTACAGACCTCCAATTCATCTCATCCTCTGAGTGCCCCACATCCAATCAGGAAACTTTCTTCATCAGTAATATCTTTTGTTTATTTATCTTCTGATTCCTTCCCAATGCCAATCACTTTAGTTCTTACCCACAACCTCTTCCACTGGCCAATTCCTAAACCTCCTAATAAATTCCTTGACTTCACGTGTTCTCACCGTTAATCAGGACTCTGCTCTACCGCTAGAGTTGCCTTTTGATAATTTCATAGCCTCCCTTAAAACCATTTTCTACTTCCTATTGTCTATAATAAAATGCCCAAGCTCTTTGAAAAGGAAAAGAAAGCTCTTTAGAATGTCACGGTCAACCCATTCTATCTTTCATATCTCCCTTCACTGTCCCCCATTTCCAACAATATGCCTCAAACATCTCCCTTCACTATACCTCATTTCCAACAATATGCCCCAGTCAGAGATCTTTATAAAGTCAGCTTTCACATGTCTAGGTCTTTGCTTATCCCATTTCCTCTATAATGATTTTTCCTATATCCTTTCCTAGATAAATTACTACTAATTTTTCCAAAAATCAGCTAAATGACCACTTGTATAGGACCTTCCCAGACTATCTGAGGCAGAATTTTAATTATGATTATATTTTTAATTTTTATCCACAAGACTCTGCAATGGATAGAAGACTAGGGAACATGCCATATTTATATCTTTAGTACAAAATAGAAAAAGAGTAACTGTCTACTTCTGGCATAGATTAGATTCTTGATGGATGACTCTTCACTTAAACATGCAATATTTATATATTTAGGGATACTAGGATGCAAAATGTATGTATATTTTTTCATTTCTTTCTACTCTTATAAGACATGGAGATTTACTTGGAAAAATATGTTCTAAATTATCCTTAAAATTGCTTCAATGTAGTCTTTACAATTCTACAGTGGTAAATTGGTGCATTCTTTAAAATGTAACTTACACTGTGATTTATATCTGCCTCTCTCTCTCTTTCTCTCTCTCTCCCTACCTATATAGGTAGGTAGGTAGGTAGGTAGATAGAGAGGTACATACATACATACATACATAGATAATCAACAATGAAACTGAAATGTTTTCATTCAGCTCTTTCTAAAACAATCAACCAATCAATCAGTGTGTTGATCAAATTATAGGAATGCCATTTCTTCTAGTGCCAATAGATGAGTGCCAATAAGTGCCAGAACTATTGTGTTCAAGGAAGATAGAGGTTTACCAGGACCTGGGAGGGTAAATTTACCAGGAAAGGGGAAATTCCTTCCAACAGAGGTAATGATACTTAACTGGAAGAGAATGGGGACCCAATACCTCTAGATCTTCAGTTTTTTAAAAGAAAAATGGATGCTTATGGGAGATCTCCAAATGTTTGAATGTGGACTGACACAGAACAAGAAACATTGTATATTCTAAACAAAATATATTTTCAAGTCATATATACCAGCAGCAGTTTTCAAGTGATTTTAAGGATGTTGAAGTTTGAAATTAGTGACCTTTCAAGAGTTCTGAGTCACTCTGCAAGACAATCTGGGATTTGCTGGATACTATATTATAACAATTATTTAATTTTAAAGTGCATTTGACAAGGAGTATAAAAACAATTCAGAAGTTCAGCATTCCACGCACAAAAGTTACCAATGTTCAACTGTAGTCATATGGTTTATCTTGAAATTATGGTTATTATTCAGACACAAAGGAAGAAGAGGTTCCTCACAAATCTGGCTTTTGGGCTGCCTATTCATTTCTTGACATATCTTGATATTCCTCTCTTTGCACCTGGGGAGTCACTACTTTTCTGCCATTTTATCCTCTTTCCTTATTAACAAGATGTCCCTTCTCTGTGTTCTGATTTTGGCTTATACTTGGAACGAAGAAAAACAGATTAAACTAAATCACCACAAATGAGAGTCACAGATAAAATGGCTTCATGCTTTATAATTTCCATGTCTGTTGGAATGTTTTTATGCTGTTAAAAAAGAGGATTATTAGCCAAAGGCAGAAATGTCTCATAGAACTTATCAGTGTGATTGCCAGGTAAAGAGCAGTGACCGAGACCTGCTTGACCTTCTTAAAAACTTACAGATACCAGAATATTCTAGGTATCACCAAGCATGATTATGAGTTTTGTGGGTTTTTTAAATTCATGGTAATTGTTCCAAATTTTCTGGGCATGCTGTGGATTATTTAATTTACTCTTTGTTAAAATGCCAGCATCTGTTGTCAACTCTCAAAAGAAAATACTGTTTGTGATTTTATAGCAATTAATTATCATAGTCACTATGGAAACATATGGCGTCACCTGAAAATCAAGGTCTCATGTAATATTAAAATAACACTCTTTATTACAATTATTGTTTATAATGCTAGCATTTTATAATCTGTGATATAAAATAATGTATGAGGAGGCATTTTGTAATCTGTGAGGCAATATACAGGTGATATTAACAACAACAATAATATAGCTGTTATAAGATCTTTAATGGTCTGAGCCTAATTAGCCCAGCTATTATGCTGTCTGATTTTCCCTTTATACTCACATGATAGCAGCACTTTCTTACAACCTGTGTTGGAAGAAGCTTCCATTTGTTGCTCTCATAACACTAATGTGGGTCAGGGAAATAGAAGACTGAAGGTAAAATGGAGGAGAGATGCTGATTATGAATTCTGTGCCTCATGAAAATACTGTTTTCTTCCCATGAAAATCCAAAATGTTCAATTATGCCCCCATGAATATTTGTGGCCTCTGATTTGGTGACATAATCTGATTAAATCTTGAGATCAACAAGATATTTCAAATATGATAAAACTGCCAATGTAATATAAAGTGTCTATGCAGATCATTTCACATTTTAATTTTGTTTTACACCATAATGAGGAAAAATCATTCTTTTTACGTCTTTTAAGAATTTGTAACACTTGCACTTACATATGCACATGCACAGTAATAAGGAGATGGTTTTGATAATATGTGAAGGACTATAGGGTAAAGCAGTTCAACTTACTTGACATTGGATTTGACATGCAGATTTTTTTAATTAAAAATCAATTTAGCTAAAAATACATCCTTGGTCAGCAAACGTAGCAATATTGATTTTAGGGTTTTTTTTTTCTTACTTTTTTCCCCTTAATTTTTGCTTAGTCGTAAAATTTAACTTTCTCCTAGGAACTAAACAAACTATTCCAACAAAGTTGTTCATCATCTAATATTCAGTAATGCCCACTAAAAGGCATTCTAAATATCTTCAGCATTATTTTCATTAGCTAACGAAGATTAATTATAATAAAATTAATATATGTTGCCCACAAGAAATGCAACTCATGTGAAACGAATGCATTATTTCCTTTCATTTTGACTGACTTTAGTGAAGCACTTAATATTAAGTGAAATTAAGTATATTTTATAGTTCAACAACTTCCTAAGTGTTTTAACAAAGGAATTCTACTATAACTTCAATAGCCAAGAGACAGCATGATTTCTTTTGCTTTTTATTATTTTTTTCATTCCAACTATTATTTTAGGTTCAGGAGGTACATGGGCAGGTTTGTTAGATATACTTAAATTTCATGTCACAGGAGTTTGGTGTACAGATTATTTCATCACACAGGTAATATGCATTAGCTGATAGGCTATGCATTAGCTGATAGGCGGTTTATTTATTCTCATTCTCCTCCTTCCTCCACTCTAAAATAGGCCCCGGTGTTTATTGTTCCCTTCTTTGTGTCCATGCTTATGATCTCTTTTAAAGAACATGGGTCTGGGGAATAAATACATCTTGGTTTTCAATTGGGTGCAGCATCAACATAGTTGTGGGTTCTTATGTAAGTCATTGAATATCTTTGGGCTCCAGAATCCCAAGTTCGGAAATTGAAGCAACATATTATACCTCAGGCTTCCTCCCGGTCTACCACTATAAAGTCTTACTCCAAGTATCTCTCCCATTTGGACATTTCTAGACATCTAGGTTTTCCAGCAGGTCGATAAATGCCCATCAATTTATCACACATAGCTTCAGATTGTGGCTATTTTAAAATAAATAGTGTAACAGTTTCTTTATATCCAAGTACTCAAAGTATGGTCCATGGATCAGCACCATCAGCATCATCTGAGGGCTTATTATAAATGCAGATTCTCAGGATCCATATCAGGATCTACCAAATACAAATTTACATTTTAATCAAACCCTCAAATGATTCATGTGAAATTTTATGTTTGAGAAGCACTGGCTTAGTGCTATACTCCTTCCACAAAATAATCTCTCTTGTACAATTTGAAATTTTAACATTATCCTACAGCCTGCATTTCATTATGAGAAATATATTTGGCTTAATGCTCTCACTTTTACATTTGTTAAATATTTCTGACTGAACCACATCTCAGTGTCTGAATTTTTGGCTTCTTTCCTCTTGGTAGATAAGGCATGATAGCAAAGAGTCTTAAAAAGGTATGACAGTGAAGAACTTGGAACATCTCATTGGAGAGTTTTCTGGCAACAACTAATAAAATAGTAGCCCTGGGTGGCAGAGGATTGTAGGAAAGACACACCAGGATTAGGTGAAAAGAAAGAGACATGGTGTTCATTTATTCATTTAACAAAGTATTTGTTGAGCGCTTAAATGCCAGGCAGGGACTGCAATAGATTGGAGGATACAGCTGTGCCCAATACCTGCCCTCATGGAGCTAACATTGTAGAGGGGGGAACTCAATTTATAATGTTGCGTTATAAAGTCCTTCATCCAGGTAGAAGAGGTTTTTATTTTCAACTATAATTTCCCCCTGGCATTCACCTATTTTAGATATTTTGAAATTACAGTCCACATCCTAGTCTGGATATATTATGTTTGCCACACATACCATATAAAAAGAAGATAGAAATGTGGATTCTTATGTTGGCAAAATATTGGTTATTTATTCACATTTGCATGTGTTCAAACTACAATGTAGATTAAGCGAAATGTATAAGTGAGTCATAGCTTATTAACCTCTGGGAAAATATCTGTTGCAATAGTGATATTGATATGTCTTCCAAAGAATATATTTTATACATTTCATTCATAAAATACAATGGTATAAATGAAAACCATTTACAGAGATTAATTTATAAAATTCCTCTAACATTGAAAATGAAGCAAGAATTGTCATAATATAGATGATTTACATAAAAGCACTTTTACCAAGTAAAAAAAGACTAAAATTAACAATATAATTTATTTGTATCAATTTTTACTGAATATGAAGAAAAACACTTTTTAGCAAAAACCTAACTGTCATTAGGATGTACTTCATTTAAAAAAAAAAAACTTCCTACAATTATCCTAATTGTTATCTCTATTATACTGTACATGTTTCAAACTTTGAGTCGGGGAGAAGGCGAAAAAGTTCAGGCTATATTAGCAATTTCCATGATGACAGATTCCTTATGGATTTGCTAGGCTCATATGTCTGGATTTAAAGCTACTCAAAATAAAGAGAAAAAATCAGAATTGTCCAATTAGACTGGCCATGTGAGTTCATAAATAATAAAATGGCATTTTTTCAATCAACTTCATCTATGATTACATATGATTATTTTCAGTTAGTTATCCAATATCACAGCAACATAGACAATGACAAAAAAGAACACAAGAGCTTCTCTCATTGAGATGAAGCATAAACTATTTGCCCTTGCTTTCAAGGCACAGACCTTACACAATAATTGACTTAAATATAGTTCTGTTGTTTTTAAACAGATGGCTGCCATTTTGTGCACTTCCATTTTTACAAAAATATTTTATTGCTGACTGAAAAGTCCAAAAGGATTCTCATTTATTATTTTGCCAGTCTGTTTTTATTTGTACAAGGAGCCAGTTCAGGAAGAAACAAGAGCTTGAAAGTAATGGAAGTTAATCTGGTAGCTCCTCATTGCAAGATCCACATATGTGATTACTGCCAAAGTTAGAGAAGGACTGAACAATAGAAATCAATAATTTATAAGACCTGCTGCTTGAGCCTTAAGACTCAATTAGTGATGAATTAAAGCAAGCATGACCAAAGTGGAGAGCAAGTTTTAACTGTATTGATATTTGTTGAATGGGTGAATTATATACAATAACATTGGCTCTGAATCCAGCTATCTGGGAGCTTAAATGTCATTACTAAAAATGTCTATTGTTTAAAATGTGAATATTTGGTCTCATATAGACTAAGTTTGAGTCTCCTTAATTTGATAACTTCTGTCAAATAATTATCAACAACCAATATCGTGAGGGCACCCACAGCTGATCAAAAATAGACTATTAACCATAAAATAGTTAATTCTCATCCTTTAACTTTCTTCTCTTCCCCAGACCCCATTACCTCAGTTTCAGGAAGCTGCTAAAAGTCAGACTACAAATTTTTATTTCCAACTATGGAAAATGATAAAAGCATAAAATATAAAAATAAATAAAATAAATTCTTGAACCTCACTGAACTTAAACTCTAGTTAGAGCAATGATTTATGACACTACAACATAGGACAGAGTTATAAAGTAAATGCTGAAAACGGGGGAGAGGCAGGTAAAAGTAATACAATTACAAGGAAGGAGGCAAAATTAATTCTGAGTATGATAACTGGAAAGCAACAGGCTAGAGGAGACAAATTGTGATTGGTGATCAGGGAAGGAAGGTCATGCTGGCATGTTTAAAGGTTCAGGGCCCTGAGTGCCTGCTATATTCAAGAGAACAAGGAGTTGCATGTGGCAAGAATTCAAGGAAAGTGGTAGGAGATGAGGGGTCCAGATTATATCAAGAGAACATGGAAAAACTGATGTGTCTTATTTTATAGGCAGGGCTGTGACACGGAATAGGTTTATGCTGAAAATGTCATGATCAAATACTTCTGAAAGTCAATTCTAGTGGAAGTGAGAAAGCTGTGAGTTTAGCAATACGTGCTTGGGACTGAATTAAATTGAGGGTTGAGTGTAGGAGAAGAGATTTAGAGATAGAAAGAGAAAAAATTGTTGAACAAAAGGATGTTACTAGATAAAGGTAAAGAGGGTGCAAGGTGGCAGAGAAAGTAGGGTCAGAAATTACTGTCAGAGTCCTTAGCTTTGTAACAGGGAGGATGATTTTATCATACTAATAAGGGGAAGACAAAAGGAAGAGTAGGTCCTAGTTTATATTTATAAAATACAACACAGACTCCTTAGCTTAATATTTGCTAATTTCTCTATCAGGGAACTGTTCCCATCTCTCGGCATATAAATTAACTCCCATTCAGCATTCAGGTGTCAGCTTAAACATGATTTTCTCAGAGAGTCTTCCCTCAGATCCACGACTATTATAATAGGTGCCCTTATCATGAGGTCTCATTCTGTGATCTACCTCTTTTAGCACTTATGATATGTGCTTCTTTGGTCTATGCTTGTGATACCAGTAGACTGAAAGCTCCAGGAAGCTCTTGTTCACCAGTGACCTCCCTTCGCCTAATACACTGTGCTCTTACAATGTGTTCTGTTCAGTAAATAGTGAGTGAATGGATACCTGATGGGTTTCTTCCACAAAAAGGATGAGCAATAGCATATGATCTGTTGTCCCTTTTTGTTTCTCACAAGTAACTACTTCAACCCCAGGCACATTAACATACAAAAGCACACCATTCTCCTGTCTCCCTTCTTTGTTTTTCCTTCTTTGCTCCTCTAATCACCAGAGGAAATTTCTATTCTCTACCCAGCTCTTTAACTCACTTGTAAGTCCCAAACAACCCCAATGATGATTAATAACTGTAGGAGTAGCAAAAGTAACCACAAGGAAATGGAAAGTGAAATCGGAGATGATGACTCTCTCAAGCTCATAGCCCTTGAAAATGCCCCAATTCTTCTGCTCACAATTCTCACCAAAGTCTTTATCTGCCTCCTGTCTTTCCCTAATTAGATCTGCTTTCCCTAAGCAACGTGCTCAAGGCATGAAACAAATATCCCACTCAGCAACTCTGTTTAGGTTTCAATTACTTTTACGGCACAATTTCTATTATTTTCATTGCCAAAGCACAGTACTTCACGTGTAGTACAACAAGGAAAAGTATGCTTAAACTGGAAATTTAACTATCAGTTATAATGTTGATTTTCCAACATTTTAAAATAAAGAAACATTTTGTTTCAAAGGAAACCATCTTTGGGGATCTAATTTAAAAATACATCCAAATGAAGCTACCCTATGTAACGTTAGGTTGCAGACAGACCCCAACACAGCCTTTGTGTCTTCCCACACAAAACCTCACTAGTACTTGGTAGTGAAGGTTGAACTACACTATTTCGACGGGGAATGCATTTCTAGTTTAAAGTTTCTGACACTGAAATGTGTAACAAACAGTTCTTTGTATATTGAAGATTTTTGTATGTAGAAATTCTATTCACTGAAATCTTATTTAAATTAGGATTTTAACTACAAAGAGGGAGAAGTAGGGCAATTGATATGTTAGCATGATATTCATGTATATTTTCAAGGGTTCATTATTGTTGCTTTAATGTTGTTTATGCAAGGAAGTTATCCAAGTCTCTCACTATTAATTGTCTAATTATATTCAAAATGCACAAACGCTCCTTAACTTACCTTTGAAACATTATATATGTTCTTGCTGCTGATGTTGTGATGGACATAATTACAAATGGAAATTTCCTACTGATAATGAAAAGTTTTATATGCACAGATCAAGTCTGCATTGTTATTTTGCTATAGCTCGTAATTCTGGAAAACACTGATGCCAAGGTAGTGACAAAGATAAATTCAATGAGAGACAATTTAACAACAACACATAAGTTGAGCTGTGCTGAATCAAAATATTAAATTTAAATTAAACTCTTTCTTATGTAGTTGGATTCATAATCAAGTTATAAGCTTTAATCTCTAAATCTAAATGCAGTTATGCTAAAGCTACCGCACTGTGACAGATAAAAAGATCCTCACTATATAAACTCAAGAGACAAATTTCCAAGCTACAGAAATATGTGGGTACAGACAGAGTAGCAATGGAAGTTCAGCACAGCCAGTTCTTGAATAAGTAATGAAAGCCCATGGCACTGCTGGAAGCCAACAGGAAAAAAAAGTGGGTGAAAACAAGGCTGAAGAATCTTTATCTTTAGTGCCATCTCTACTTCTATGTATGCAACTGACTCAGAAAACAAACAATTACTTAGGTACTTAGGGAGAGAGATTTGGTAGGAAACTCTTCATTCACTTTATGCACCCTTGGAATATTTCCTCACAATTGCAGCAAAGTTGCAGGTTAAAAGTTAATTGTATATTTACTTATATTTACTTCCACATCTATTATTTCAAATTCTCACATTTTGAGCAGGAAAACTGTTTTTCTCCTTGTAATATTATCAGTTATCTTCCACATGATTTTTTTTTTAATACTAGAAATGATCATTATATAGGTGGCAAGGGGTAAAGCTACTCTGAGATTATATTATTATTGCAGGATACCTTTAAAGGAATTCCTGAGGGAATAATAACAATGAACCACAGGGCTCCACAGCAAATGGAGAAGTACACTGTATTATTTCTGTGGTAAATGCTATTGGAAATGAAAGTAGAAGGTGCTTACTTATCAAAGGCTAAAGCAAGAGGAGAGGAAACTAATCAGGACTTGCTTTTACTGCTGATTCCTTTCCACCCTTTACTCCAGTGAAAACTGGAAATTAGTTTCTACCCAATGTCTGTACAAAGTACAATGCAAATATAAACTTGAATTAAAAATAAAGTAATATTGTTTGAATTTAGTATAAAGCACAGTAAGACCCTCCAGAAGTTCAAATAAAAAGATGGGAAGAAGGACACCTGTAGGACTTTGGCATCTTCTGCAAAGCTTGCCACACACACAAACATACACATTTACAGATGTACACACAAAGGAAAACTCAGAAATTGTTTTTGATGGTGATATTATCACTAATATGCAATATTATTAAGTACTCCCCTTTATGGCTGAACAGATACTCTCCGGTCAGATTCTATCACACTATAAATATTTCATCACAATAATTATATAATAAAATTGAGAATGAATCTATTTGACTTTTTTTTTTTTTTTTTTTTTAAAGAAACCAGGTCTCACTGTCACCCAGGCTGGAATACAGTGGTGAAATCATGGCTCATTGCAGCCTCGAACTCCTGGACTCAAGGGATCCTCCCACCTCAGTCAACCGAGTACAGGTGTGCACCACTAATATGGTTTGGGTGTATCCCCCACCCAAATGTCAAATAGTAGCTCCCATAATTCCCCTTTTGTTGTGGGAGGGACCTGGTAGGATGTAATTGATCATGAGGGCGGGTCTCTCCCATACTGTTCTTGTGATAGTGTGTAAGTCTCACGAGATCTGATGGTTTTACAAAGGGGAGATCCCCTGCACATACTCTCTTTTTGCCTGCTGCCATGTAAGATGTGCTCTTGCTCCTCCTTGCCTTCTACCATGATTGTGAGGCCTCCCCAGCCACATGGAACTGTGAGTCAATTAAACCTTTTTCTGTTATAAATTACCCAGTCTTGGGTAAGTCTTTATTAGCAGTGTGAAACAGACTAATACAGCCACCACACCTGGTTCATGACACTTTTAAAGGAATAATTGAGATTTCTTTTCAAGTATGGGGAAAAATGGTACTTCAACATGGTCTGTGTCAGAAATCTTGTGCTGCATTTTTCTCTTAAAGATATAGTGGGAATTGATGGTAGAATAAAATAGATAAATAGCACAGGTGAAAGTGGTTGACTCTCTACTATTTATTCAACCCATCACAGTTTCTTATGATTTTCCAAACAGTGACCTCAAACTACTGAAGAACATGTGAACAAGGAGACATTAATTTTATTTTTCTCATACTCTCCTTCCAGTAATGGGAATTCAGACAATAGAGAAGCCCTACCAAAAATTGTATCTACTGATTTCATGTGCAGATATTTTGGCAATGACAGGGCTTAAATCTACAAAACATGACAGAATTCCTTTTTCCTCCCTTTTTATTTAAGAAAACATCATTCATTGCAACCTTTTAAATCTAAAGTGATATGGCAATATTTTCCTTTGAAATATATGAGACATTGTTGAAGGAAACTGAATGAACAGAAAACTATAATCTATGATACACAGTCATGCTCACCCATGTCAATCAAAGGTGGACATATTTTTCTGGACACAATTTTATCTCTGAAAACTTACAGATTCTCCTGCTTCAAATATTTCAACCCCAGAGGTGACACTCATAGTAGTAAATGCTGTAGAAACCACAAGGCCAGCATTATTTTTCATGGAATGACATGACAGGCACATATAGTAACAGCCTGAAGAACATTCACAGGAAACAATAATTTGCTTGAACTCTGGATGTTGGAATGGAGTTACACTTCCACAGGGCACTCAATACTGATTCTACCCTGTGGAAATTCTCACTGAATCCTGCTCTCCCACAAAATAAGATACTCAAAATGCCCTTTAGATAACAATGGTAGATTTTGCAAACTTGAATCTGGAATTTATATGTCAGAGACTTTTTACTTAAATTCTCCATAAAAATTACTATAGTATGTGAAGTTTCCAATGATTACATAGTTACATTTAAAGTTGCTAGTAAGATACCGGTGGTAACAGATGTTCTTTAGTAGGACAGAATGGCAGCTAAAGCACAGATTCTGGAGCCAGCCTGCCTAGGTTCGAACTCCACCTCTGTCACTTATTAGCTATGACACTAAGCCTCTATGTGCCTTTATTTTCTCATTTGTATAATATGGAGAACAATAATACCAACCTCGTAGCCTTGTGTTAATCCTTGAAAGAGCTTATGATTGTGTCTGGCACATAGCGAGCATTCAATTAACATTCAAGAAATGTTACCTACTATACAGGTTTATACATAAAAAAAGGAGTCTCATGACAGGTTTACTTAGTTGGTATGTACTTTAGCTTTTACATTGTACCATTTTTTCCTTACACTGCAAAACAAGTTAAAAAAAAAAAAGCATTTTGTTTGTTTTCTTTTATTTTGATATGGGAATGGAAGAAAGACAGAGGAAACAGGCAGGCACCAAACTTGAGTTTCAACGTCAATATCGCAGCAAAACTACTATTTGGTTTTATTATCAGCTTTGGAAGAATGAAATGCTACATGCTTCCATCAGTTTTATTTCTGTAATTCTACAAATTGTGCTTCACCAATGACTATGTAGTTGTCATCCAGCATAATAATTCGCAGTCATATAAAAAGCAAGATATTATGTTTTATTGTTAAAAACAGAATATCTACTTTCAAATATAGCCAAGAATTTCAGATGTAACTTAAAATGAAAACCTCTATATGCTTTGTATGTTGAAAGGTTATCAGTCAGTTGAAATATGAAAGTTTATTTATTAGTAAGGTATAATGTCCAGTCACTTTGAAAAACTGTTTGGCGGCTGGGCATGGTGGCTCACGCCTGTATTCCCAGCACTTTGGGAGGCCAAGGTAGGTGGATCACGAGGTCAGGAGTTTGAGACCAGCCTGCCCAACATGGTGAAACTCCGTCTCTACTAAAAAATACAAAAATTAGCTAGGTGTGGTGGTGAGCACCTGTAACCCCAGCTACTTGGGAGGCTGAGGCAGGAGAATCACTGGAACCCAGGAGGCAGAGGTTGCAGTAAGCTAATACCGTGCCACTGCACTCCAGCCTGGGCAACAGAGTGACACCGTAAAAAAAAGAAGAAAGGAAGAAAGGAAGGAAGGAAGGAAAGAAAGAAAATAAAACCTGTCTGGCAGTCCCTGAAAAATATGACCCACCAACTCCACATGTATGTATCTAACCAAGAACACTGAAAACATATCCATACAAAATTCATAATAGCATCAAAGCAGAAACAACCCACATGTCTATCAATTGGTAAATGGATAAATAAAATGTGGAATAAAAAAGAAGTAAAATAATTCCTACAACGTGGCTGAATCTTGAAAACATCAATGTGAAAGAAGTCAGGTATAAAAGGTCACATATGGTATGATTCAATTTCTATGAAATATATAGAATGGGCAAAGTTATAGACAGAAAGCAGATTAGTGGTTTCTAGGGGCTAGGGAAATGAGGAAATGGGAAGTTACTGCTAAGATATCCAGATCCTCTTTTCCTGTGCTAGCAGATAGATTGGAAGGAGGCCATATTGGACCTCAGCATACTATAAAAGATGATGAGGCCTGAGCAGAAAACCTGCAAGCTGATCTGTATACAAACACATCTTCCACTAAATTTCATACACAAAAGAAACATGCATGAGATTTTGCTTGTAATTTATTTCAAACTAATATTTATAAAGCATCAAAAGCAGTGTTTTAAACATACTAAGTGCTATATATGGAGCCTGTTAAATAACACAATGTATAGACTTTTTAAAAGAAAGCTTAAATCCAAAAGTGAAATACAATATAAATTTTCTCTTATGTCTGGGAAAAAATCTAAAATGTACAAGTCACTGGGGCAATAGAACTGCTAAGTAAAAGTAACTAGACACAGGAAGACAGACCACATTTTGTATTCCATGTACAGTTGATTAAAAAATCAGTTGTTTTGTTCTTCCTTTGTAAGGTACCAGGCACGTACAATGGGCTGCCCGGGCCTTGTACAGAGATGTATGTACTTCAGTGACCACCAACATCAAGTGTGTGATCTATCAGTCAATCAATACTAATTGCATAGCTAGAAAGGAGAGGGCACTGGGCTAACACAAAGCCCTGAGCTGTGTACTGAACACTAAAGAGAGGACTGGACTCATTGTGCATTCACTTTCATTTGAAAGTGCATAATAAAAAGCATTTCTCTGAGCAGTTTTAGTTTATATTCAGCAATTTTCTTTCTGCTTAAAATGCATTTGAGGAAGCGTATTAATTGGAAGATTCATGAAGTTAGAATCACTAACTCTAAAATAGTTTTTAATTCTTAGGTTATTGAATTCTAAAAGAAGATCTATCATAAAACTTGTCATAATACTATATAGAAATAAGTATAATTTGTAAAGAGTTATAGTTAAGCATTGTATGTTATTTGGCTGGGGTCATGAAGTAGAAAAATAGAATTTTTAAAAAATGATGAATACAACAATAAAATATTTTTTAAAATGGTGAATAAAAGCTTGGAAGAATTGATAATCATAATGGAGGATTTTTTTTTTAATTTACAACTGTCAAACTGAATAAACAGCACAGAGATTTGTCACATTTGTAATTATCAAATTCAAGATGAAGCACCATGTGAAGGTATGTTTTAAAAGTAGTCTTATTTGCCTCAATTCTCTTCTTAATTACTGTAATGTTGTGTAATAGTTTACAAGATCAGACACCAGAAGTTTATGGCACAGTTTTGATCAATGAAAAAATATGCATATTTATGAGCCATCATTAAATTATTGTCTTTGAAATCACATGTACACTTATGTAAATGATTATTACTAACATCAACATAACCCTTTTCCATTTTAGACAAGTGGTATTGCCTTATCCTTATGAAAATCAATAGCTACATAAATTACAGATAATACAGATTTATTTTCTATATCACTTAGTTAGCAATTAATGCTAACCTGTCTTGTAACATATGCTGCATCTTTAAACTTCATTCGATTGTATTGATTTTCCCCCATGTTTCTATTTCCTTTCACCATTTAGTTTGTACTTTCCTTTGGAATACTAATAGAACTTTATACTTTTCTACAAACTAGAAGATCTTCAATAACAGTATTATTAAGAACTAAGATACTAGCTTCCCAGATAGAATTGGAAACACCTTCCAAATGAGTGAGATGAAATGTCTTGCAGTATTATGACTAAGATAGCAAAGAACCTGTCAATATAGTTTGCTAATATCAAGTCATTACCAATGACCATTGTTTATTCATGATTAGTTATATATAAATACATCCTTCTTCAGGAGTTGACTTAGAAAACAAGCAAACAAACAAACATCAGAAACTATTTAAAATTGTGAGCAATCTTTGAAGAACATAAAGGATATAAATATCAACAAAGGCTGAAAACTTTGTTTTAGATTAAAGAACAAATGTACATGGCATCTGAATGTATTGTATGGTTCTTGATTAAATCCTGGAGCAAAGTGGGGAGTGAGGAACAACTGTAAAGGATGTGGATATGGACTGTATATTAGATAACAGTACCATAAATTTCCTGGATGGGATAATTACGCTGTGGCTATGGAAGAGAGTATTTTGCCCATAGAAGATATATGATGAAGAATTTAGAAGTATCATGACACCTGCAAGTAACTTTCAAGTGATTCAGCTGGTTACATAAAAATTATATATATTATATACTTTATATTTACATATTATATATTAATTATATAATATATATAATGAGAGAGGGGATAGAGGGAGAGTGAGCAAGTGAGCAAATGTAAGAAATTTATAAATTTCAGTGGACAGCATATGGATGTTCATTCTACTCTTCTTGCTTGAAATTTTTCAAAAAGAAAGTTGGTGGAAAATGGGAATCATTTTTTAAAATACATATATTTTATTTTGATAGCTGTTGAGGTACAAGTGGTTCCTAGTTACATGGATGAATGATATAGTGGCAAATTCGGAGATTTTAGTGCACCCATCACCCAAGTAGTGTATGTTGTACCCAATATGTAGTTTTTATTCCACACCCCTCTCCCACACTCCCCCATATGAGTCTCCAGAGTCCATTACTTTATATGCTTTTGTGTACTCATAGCTCAGCTCCCACTTGTAAGTGAGAACATATGGTATTTGGTTTTACACTCCCTGAGTTATTTCACTTAGAATAATGGCCTCTAGCTCCATCCAAGTTACTGCAAAGGACATTATTTCATTCCTTTTTATGGCTGAGTAGTATTCTATTATATATATATATATATATATATATATATATATATAATAGAATATATATATCATAGAATATATATTTCATAGAATAATATATATATAAAACATTTTCCTTACATTTTCCTTATTCACTCATTGGTTGATGGGCACATAGGTTGGTTTCAGGTCTTTGAAATTGTGAATTGGCTGCAATAAACATATGTGTGCATGTGTATTTTTCATTATAACTTCTTTTCCTTTGGATAGATACCCAGGAGTGGGATTGCTGGACCAAATGGTAGATTTACTTTTAGTTCATTAAGAAGTCTTCATACTGTTTTCCATAGAGGTTGTACTAATTTACATTCCCACCAGCAGTGTATAGGCATTCAAAAATGGGACTCTTTTAAAGCTTAGGACTTTTTTCATAAGATATATCCTAGTTAAAGAAGAATAAATGACAATGGTCAAGAGAAAGGGAAAGAGGAACATCTACCACATGCCACACAAGATACAAATTTAACTGATTACTAACGTGGTTTCTTAAAAATCACATATGATTACAAATACGCCTGCAGTAAGCAAAATAAATTTGCATTTGTCATAGCTGATCCTGTGCAAAGTATCACAGGAACACACTGTGTGCCTGTCATCCAACAGCCGTATCTCAATGACAGTGCATATGCTAAGCCCATTCAGAAGGATGTCTTTGGATACTACTAAGCACAAAAAGACATTGTGCTGATCCCAAGTAATTTTCAGAATAGTTCTATATTAGCCAAATGGGTATTAAAAATGTAATTAAAAATGTAGGATTATTACTACTTTGCATTCAAGTTTACTGTTGCTGTACTGAATATTTTAATAACTCCTCTCCCACAAATAGTACACAGAATGTTATTGCAAGCAAATTCATTTTAATTAGTCATGTTATAAATTATACCAGTGGCAAAGCCCTGGCGGCCTGGCAGCTGGAAGAATGCAGCCTCTACATTCACATGAAAATAACTGGGATGACAACTAACATGCCACTGATTTAAAAAAAAAGACTAGAATAGTGCTGTTAACTTCAAAACTAAAAACAATTGAAAGCCAAGTTGTACCTGTTATAAAGAAAATCCACCTTAAAAGTCGAGGAATAAAACTCTTCTTTCACTTGACTGTTTTATTTCACTTGAGAACAAAGACTATAATGAATTAACCACACAAACTATTGCATGAAACAAAGGAAACACAAAGGATGATTTCCTTCACTTCACTGTCACTTTGAGTGAGTGGAGAACTGGTTTATTCTAAGAGTCACTTTAATTAGTTTCCAGTTGATATCAGCCATGAGCTTTTCAGCAGCGGCTCTTGTCCTACTTTTAGTATCTCATTCTCCAGCACAGGCATGAGTGGACTTGGCCAGGAAGAGCAAATTCATGGTAGAAAAAACATAAAATGGACTTTCTCATCTTGACAGCCCTCTGAATGCTAAACAAAAGTGTGCTCCGACCATGGGGTCCAGCTCAGAGCAGGGGTCTACCTACCAAGACACAGCATTTTTCCTATTTCAACACTACAGCTAAATATGGAATGCACTGTGTGACTTAGACAAAGAAAATGAATTTTGTCAATCCAGACAAGATTTTTTTTTAAAGTGTGTCCAGCGCTTCTAACCTCCTTTTCATGTCTTCCAGCTGTAACCCATGCTGAAGATTCATAGACTCACTGCCTTATTGTTCCCCTATTGACTGATCTTTAAAAGGACTCTTGACATGAAAATTCAAATTAAGTTAAGAAAAGGTAGCATCTCATCCACAGTCATTTGAATTTTATAACTTACAACCTATTGCAACCAGGAGAGGCTGTCTCCTAATAAAAACAAGGCAGATGAGAGCCAGTAAAACTACTTGGCTTAAAACTACTTGGGTGTCCATCATTCAGAGATAAAGATAAAGCAATCCTCTGCATATCCAATTCTCTGTCACAGCTACACCCATATCTTATCTCCTACAGATATATATATGCACACATACATATATATACACACATCACTGTTACTATGAGTATTTTCATTTTGAGGACATCAGACTTTTCCTGAGCACATAATTGCCTTTTATTATAAAAACATAAATTATACAATAATTAGTTTCTAAATTTCTGCTTCTCTCTAATGCCAATGAGAAAATCACAAGATAACTTTTCAGCAATAGAAATAAAATTCACAATACTGTAGTTCTTAAAACAACGTTTACATTTATTATTTGCATAATTCATAATATTTTGCAAAAGGTACTCAAGACTAATATAATATCCTTCAATGCCAAAAGAAGTTAAGAGGTACACTTGATACTATCACACAAGAGCTAGGAAAGCAAACATCACTGAACTACCATAAATAATTTATTTCATTAAAATGTTCCCTTATATTACCGTGATGGACCAATTTAATCAGTTGAGTCACGACAGTTTTTCTCAAAAAAAAAAAAATTTTTTTCTTATCACTTTAGAGTATGGTCTTGAAGCTCTGAGCAATGATATACAGGTTATTTTTCTCAGTGAGACACACTCCTTTGTGACAGTTTTTGACAAACAACGTCAGGATAAGTAGGTGTGCAGGAGCGACACTGAGGGAGGATACTGGGCTCGGTGTAGCCTTGTGAGCAACTACCTGATCCCCTGTTAAATTGTGGTGGCACTAAATATTCAAAAAGACAGGTTAGAAATTGACCTTCATTGCCCATCTTTATCTGGAAGTGAAATCCCTGCTACTCTGTTACATAATTACCATCAAAGCAAAATTTGTATCAGTTGCTAAGCTTCATAAATCATTCCATTTCTTAGACAATGAAGAAAATCAGATGAAATTATTGCTTTGTTTTGTTTACCACCATATTACAATATAACAAAGTAGTGAATGAATGTTCATTTTCAAACTTAAATTACCTATGACTTTAATTATCTCTCTCCCTGCCCCGCCTTTGAGGCTTATTTTTAAAAGAATCTTCGATTTGCAATGACATATTCTTCAAATATGCTTCTTGAACAGTATTTTTGTTTTGTGCAGATAAATCATCTCAGCAGTTTAGGTTCTAAAGAATTCTTTAACTCAAAGTCAGGGAGTAATTTTTCAAAAGAGATACATTTCATGGAATATTTCATGGAATATTTTTGTATAAGTTTTTCTCCTTTTTATAAAATACCAAACTATTTGTCCTAGAAGACAGCTACTGACAATAGAAAGAGACTTTCGTTTGCTTAAGGAGCTGGGTTAGCATTTATAATATCATGGGAGCCTGGTTTCTCTTTTGTATCTCTACTGCACACTATCTTGCATTTAAATGAATGCTTAAATCTAAGTAATTGTTTTGACTATTTGAAAAGTCCTTTTGTTCAAAGCTCTGAGAGATTTGGTCAATTTCAATTTGTTCCTCTAATTAATTATATATTTAGATTGCTCACAAATTTGCCATCAACAGTGTATTTTCTAATAAACAGAAGAAAAACAGAAACAAGCCTTCATGGAAGCAATGTCCTTTATGCTTAAATATTACAGACAGGAGAATGCTGTTCTATTCTTAAGAATGAATTCAGTGCCTGAAAAACTTTTCAAGTGAAATTACTGGAGACATACAGTTGAGAATATATGACTCTAATTTTTATGAAATGATTATAATAAAAAATAAATTCAGGTTGTTAGATATTGTGTTTGCTACTGAACTATATAAAACTAACAATCAGTGACAAAGATGTGGGAAAATGATGTACACAAAATTGACAATTGGGGAAATAATAAATAACTTTTGACTGTGTGTGGGTAGGATTGGGTGGGTAGACTTAAAAATGCCAGGCAACGTTCTAAGTGTTTCACATACATTAGTGATTCAATATTCACACTAAAGATTCCATTTGGCACTATTAGTATGTCTTATTAGTGTCTACTTCACAAATGAGAAGTAACTGGAGCACAAATGGGTTAAGTTATTTACTCAGTGTTACTCAGCTAACAAGTAATCGCCATGGCTTTCAAACTGAGCTGCTTGGTTCTACAGCTGGGTTTTTATCACTATACAATAGTGCTGATAATTACTTGTTTTACATTCAATAAAAATACAGCCAGATCAAGGCTGATCTTACGCACAGGAGCTTTTGTAGAATACATCATGTGATTGAAGAAATGCTGACAAGGGGCTTTTCTCCCAAATTGTTTTCTTTACCTTTTGTGTGAAGTTCTATAGTTAAAGATTTTTTTGTATGTGTGGGAGAGTGTCATATATTGTATAATAAAAACAGCCCCCAATATTGTGTAATGGGTACTGGATTTCTCTTTGGGAAGACGGAGAAGTTTTAGAGACTGACAGTGGTGATGGTTGCACAGCTCGTGAAGGTATTTAATGTCACCGAACTGTACACTTCAAATAATTAAAAAGGTAAACTTTATGTTATGTATATTTCACCATAAAGAAACAGTCTCTGAAATCTGATTTTAGATTCTAATTTTTATTTCTAGATCCTTAGCAATGCACATAAAACAACTTGTTTAAGTGTTTTCTTCTGCAAAGACGGAAGAATAAAAGAACCTACATTAGGATTGTTGTTAAGCTTAAATAAGAAATTCATGTACTATCAGAATGTCTGAGGTGATAGGCTTACAAATGTTATTCTTACACTCATTCTTAAAAGCAATGCTTAGAACAGTATCTGGCACATAATAGGTATTCAATAAAAATTGTTGAATGAATGATTAAATAATTCCTTACACATTATTTTTATGCATTGGTTTGCCTTAGTATCATCATACCACCTTGGTATACAAAATTCTATTTTTTGAGACAAGTGTAACAGAAATAGCAGGAGAATACTGAATAGGGCAGGGAACTTAGTGTGCCAGTTTGCCTAATTCTCACTTACCCAGGACTGTCCAGATGCCCAGTATTACTCAAAACCTAAACATATAAGTACCTAAATCAATGTTTCAGCAAAGTGACCTGGTGAACTTGTTTATAAATGTAGATTCCAGCACACACCCACAGGTATTCTGATTTGCTAAATCTGTGATGGGACCCAAAAATCTGCATTTTGAAGAGTCACAAGTAAGTTTAATGGAGTTCACTGGCAGACTATTAAAAATACATTAAACTTTTTTATTTTGAAATAATTGTAGAATTGCATGCAGTTGTAGGAGATAATAGAGTCTATTCCATGTACCCTTTGCCCAATTTTTTCCAAAGGTAACCTCTTGCAAAACCATACTACAATATCACAACCAGGATATTGACATTGACAGAGTTCATCAATGCTAAACAGACTGTATTTTGAAAACAGATCTAATAATCACTAATGAAGTGGTTCTCAGCCTGGATGCATATTAGAATCACCTTGAGAGCCTTATAAGAAATTGTTACACCCCAGATCCGGACCAATCAAATCAGAGGCACTGATTTGGAGGCCTATCCACTCCCCACTTTGCAATGTTTTGCAGACTGGTTAAGAGTCGCTGCTGTATTGTGACACTTGGTCCTTCTTTCCTAGTTTCAGAGGAGAGGCCAGGTTTGTAAGCTGAAACTTACCCCATGTACTAAGAGTGAAGACAACCAAGGAATTCTTCATCTTCGAAATTTATGCTTTGCCCCATTTTCAAGATGTAAGAAATACCCCTAACTAGAAATCTAGAAACAGAGTCATTTAAGTTGTTATGGTGGTAAAATAACTGGCCATTACCCCAAGGGAAATGATGGATTTCTCCACCAAACACTATATAAAGACCATTGTGCTGAATATAAAGGGGCTAGTTATAATTTTGGCATAGCCTCTTTTGTAATTATCTATCAATTATTCTACGGCTGGGTAGAAAATAACCCTTTTTGAAAATATTTAAATGTGATCATCAAATTACTCAATCATTTTATATTTTAGGAAAGTAAGCTTTTTATTCAGTGTGCCACATATATTTCAAGCTGTGTGCATAATATGGTACCTAGCATTTGCAATCAAGAAAATCAAGGCCTACAGTTAATAAAATATTATTTCTGCCATAATTTTAGTAACAATATTGTTTTCCAAGTAGAAACAACTACAAGTGTTTTCTTTTGGTATTTTGCAATATAACTACCATACATTACATACTGCATAAATATGGTAGCAGTGTTGGTCTAATTAGATAATCCCAGTGATCTCCAAGAAAAAGAAATATGGTACAGATGAAGACAGCTCTGTAGGGCACTTGAGTATTTGTATTATCAATAATAACCATTTTGAAAAGGCAGTGTTGTCATTAACTGCAAAGGGCAATCTCAAATCTGCGAAATGTCATAATTATTTTTTCAAGCTGTATGTCAAATATTGAAATCCCAATAGCTTAAAAGACCTTACAACAACCACATGTATAACCATTAAATTACAGTACTGATTAAAACGATAATGACAACAATTACACCTTTAATGTGTGAGGGTAATATGAATGAAGATAGGTGGCTTTCTAAAATGCCACATCTTCAAAATAAGTTACGACTCACTGAAGCCTAATTAACTCTTCATGACATTGCTGTCCAATGTAATTATATTTCTTTACTCTCCTTTAGTTTATCTCTGGTCTCTAAGGTTTAGTTGTTAAAATAACTCAAAGATGGACACTTTGTTCCTATTAACCCCAGAATATATTTCCATGGTGCAGGTAATTCTCAGGCTGTTTAACCTTTGCATTAGCACAAGGGGAAACATCGGTGGTTTGCTCCCTCAATAAGTAGCAGTAACTACTTCAGAACAATGTGACACAGAGTTGTTTTTTTTTCTTTTCCTTATGAATAGTGGCAAATACTTGACGTTTGTGAAATAAATGAGAGAAAATTTGTATTTTCACCAAGATAGTATAATTTTATAAGCTATGCACCTGCCTGCCTTTTCTCTCTTTTTTTATATACTTAAAAATATTAATTTATTTATTTTGGCTATCTGTTAGTTTTCTAGGGCTGCTGTAGCAAAGAACCACAAACTAAGTGGCTTAAAACAACAGAAATGTATTGTCTCAGAGTTCTGGAGGTTAGGAGTCTAAAATCAAAGTGTTGACAGAACAATGATTCCCTTTGATACAGGTAGGGGAATCTTTCCTTGCCTCTTAGTTTCTGGTGCTCTGTCAGCAATCCTTGGCATTCCTTGGCTTGCAGCTGCAGCACCCAATCACTGGCTCCATTATCCAGTGATGTCTCTCCCTGTGTGTCTGGGTGCCTTTTTCTTATAAGGACACTAATCATATTGAATTAAGGACCCACTCTATACCAACATAACCTCACCTTAACTAATTGCATCTCTAATGTCCTTATTTCCAAATAAAGTAACATTCTGAGGTACGTACTGGGGGTTAGGATTTTCAACATATCCTTTTGGGAGAATATATCCAATTCGTAACAGATTATAAAAGTGATATATGTGGCTGGGCATGGTGGCTCACGCCTGTAATCCCAGCACTTTCCGAGGCTGAAGCAAATGGATTACCTGAGGACAGGAGTTTGAGACCAGCCTGGCCAACGTGGTGAAACCCTGTCTCTAATAAAGATACAAAAATTAGCCAGGCATGGTGGTGGGAGCCTGTAATCTCAGCTACTTGGGAGGCTAAGGTACAAGAATCATTTGAACCCGGAGGCAGAGGTTGCAGTGAGCTGAGATTGCCTCACTGTATTCCAGCCTGGGCAATAAGAGCAAAACTCCATCTCAAAAAATAATAATTATAAAAAATAAAAAGTGATATATACTTATTTAGAATAATTCAAACAATACAATAGTCTGCAAAATAAAAAATAAAGTTATCCACCCTCACCACTTCCCTAATTCCTGGAAATAATCATTGTTAAAAATCTGTGTATACTTCCCAATTTTCCCATATATAAACATACAGATGAACTAAGTGTGTATATCTATGTATATATTAAAGATAATTAACAACTTATATACATTTATCCAAGTTACATATAATAGACATCTTTCTATTTCAGTACATTAGGAGATAATAATGATTGGCATTTTGCTGAGAGTCAAATATACACTAGGTCTTTATTAATTGCTTTCAACAAATAATTGTATTTAATCTTTATAACATTCCTATGAGGTAGGTCCAATTTTAGACCCCATTTCACAGACCAGTAAAGACAGGAACAGAGAGGTTAAGTAACTTGTCCAAAACCATACAGTTGATAAGAGGTGGAAGTGGGATTTGATCCCATTGACTGATGCCAAAGCCTACCGATCGTAACCATTATACTATATTATCCACATAGCATTTCATTTTATAGTTGTTTCTTATTTGAAAGAATTTAAAAATAATAGAGACATCCAAATCTGTCATTTTGTGATGTCACTCACAGAAGATTACCATTTGTACTCTAACTAAAGTAAATGATACATTCAGATGTTAAACACATCATTTGCTGTCAATTATTCCTGGGGAATTACCTGTTTCCAGATAATTTTATGTATTTAATATCGGTGGTTTTATTTACTTTAAACAATTATTATTCAACATTTAATGAGCACTTTCTTTGGACTGATACTCTTACCAGACAGTAGAAAATAATACAGTACATTTTTTGTTCTCAAAGTATTGGTGGAAGGGAAAACTATGTGAACAGTAATTGAAAAATAATATTAGAGGTATATTGGGAGTATGAAAAAAGGAGTAACCAACTTCAGTGTGGGTTTGTTGGGAAATACTGAAAAACTTAAGTCTTGATAAGTGACGTAAGTGTTCAATGATTTGAGCACGTATTGTCAGGTGGATGGGGGGTAAGGGAAAGTGGGGTTGGTGGGTATGGTAGATTCTGAAATGGCTCCTCATAATTCTAACCTCCTAGTAGTTGCATCTTTGTGTAATTCCAATTTTTTTGGAGTGGGCTAAACATAGTAGATTGCTTCTACTCAATAAAATATGGTAAAGATGATGGGACATCACTTTAGTGATTAGGTTGCATAAGATTATGAATTTCTTCTTGCTAAAAGACCCTCTCCACTGTTGACTTTGATGAAGCAGATTCCATAATTGTGAGGCAGCTGCCTACAGAGAAGCTCTTGTAGTAAGGAACTGAAAGAGGCCTCTGGCCAACAACTAGTTAGGAATTAAGGCCTTGAGAAATTAAATTCCGCTAACAACCACTGAGTAAATATAGAAGCAGATCCTTCCCCAGCTGAACCTTAAGATGAGACTGTAGTCCTGACTGACACCTTTATTGCAGCCTGTGAAACATTCTGAAGCAAAGGACCCAGGATGGCCATGCCCAGGTTTCTAACCTACAGAAATTGTGAGATAATAAATGTGTATTGTTTTAAGCCATTAAATTTGTGCTAATTTGTTATGTAACAATAGATAGCTGAGGCAGTGTGTTTTATAAGCAGTGAGAATTGTATAAAACACACGTGTCCATGCACATACATATCATGCTCACGCACACAGGTGTAAATATTTTGCTATGTCTTGGTAGTATAGCATAGCTGAAAATTAGAGCATAAAGATGACCATGCTAAAGGAGGCTGGAAAGGAGGCTCAACATATGACCACAAAGGATACTTATGCCAAGTTAATATGATTGGACTTTAGGCAGTCTTGTACTTGTTGAGGGTTGTAGCAGCTAGTTGGTTCTGTGTATTAAAAAACATGCTTGGGAAGCTGAATTATACATTTGCAAAAATTCAGGCAGGGAGTCTTTTAGAATGGTGATAATGGATAGGTAATGGGAACATGAGCTAGGGTAATGAGGAAAGAAGATACAGAATCAAGTTTTGAGTAGTATTTCAGTTCACTCATCAGATTTTAATGGATGGTACTGTGAGGGAGGATAACTCCTAGGAATTTTGCTACATGACTATAAGAATTTTGGAGCCACACATTACGAAAAGCCAGTTTTGAATGATAATAAGATCAATTTATCCAGGATGAACTTGAGTTATCAGTGGAGATTTCTCCTGTTGTGTTGATATGGGCCTGAAGGTCAAGAAATAGGTCTTGCCTAAAGAATATATGAAAAACAGTAAATACACTTGAAGGAGTAGAATTTTCCAGAACTGTAAGTAAAAGGAAAAGCAAGATAATGCAAGACAAATCACGGGATTCAAATATTTAATGGAGGTACAAAATACAAAGAACCAGCCAAAGAGACAGCAAAGAAATAGAGCAAAAGTTAAAAAAACAGAGACGGAGGTAGGTACAGCATCTCAAGAGTACAGTCGTCAACAGTGCTAAATGATTTTGAGAAGCCATACATGATTAGCACTTCATAGTGTTCACTAACTTCAGTGAGTTCAGTGATAATTTAGCTACCTTCCTATATATTTCCTTAAAGTTACACAATTCTTTCAGCATTGTTGAAAATTCTAATGCCTTAGAATTGTGATAAGACTAATCATTCTACATGATTCCTCCCCCTCTACCCCCAGGTCATTAATATTATTATTAAAGGTTGGTTCTGGTACCAATCATTGGGCCTGGAATAAATAACGTCATTCCATGCTGAGAAATGGCCTTATTCTTCTGATAGCTTGACAAGTTTTTAATCATCCTTACACCATGCAGAGTGAGAAATAATTATTTGATTTACATGAAGTCTATAAGTGACATTAGATAACAAATAATTATCAGTGGGAGAGAAATATGGTAGGTCTTTTAGTAGCTAAATATTATAGGTTGTCACACAAAAGACTGTCCTTTGTTGAAACAATACCACAAAAGTTAGTTTCAGTAAATCAAATTCCAAACTGGTTATTTGAATAGAAAAGTAAATCATTGAGATGGATTCAGGTCATTAAATGTTGGGTGAGTGCATGCCTACATCAGTTTTCCACGTCTCTGTAGGGTATGCCATTTATTTTTAGATGACATGAACTCAAGTACATGTTTATTAGGAATGATGACAAACAATGAAGGAAGTGCCTCTGAGAAACACCTACTTGAGTGAGATAGTAACGGTGTTGAAATTATTTTATGTATTTTTGACCAATAATTAAATTAACTTTCATGAGTCCTACCATTTTACTTACCAGTCATTTAACTTATACAGAATGTTTTGGACATGTTAAGCCAATCTACCTGGAATTATCTGATTTCAGTTAACTTATCCATCTATTCTACTATGTCATAAAGCTCACACTTTGACTTAGACAAGATATCTCTCTCTTTTCAGTCTCGCTTTATAAACTACAACCTTACAGGGAATAGATTAATGATGCTAAGGAAAAATATATTGAATATATCGATAGTTTTGATTACGTCTTTTAACTCATCTTTGAGACTATGGGGTAAAGCTAACTGCTTGGTTTTCAGTTCTTTTACTTACAAATAGATAAAGGAAAAAATGACTCACTTTTGGAGTAATTAATTTTATTAATTCTCCTCTATATCATTTCTAAACCAATTGGAGGAAAAATTGCAATTAACCGTAGAATACCTGGGGATATAAAATATACTCTAAGATGTGAGAGAACCATATCACCAAGGTTACTCAGGAAAGCATTGATTCAATATTCAAATAATACATGAATGCTCATCTCCTTTCACTCAAGTATTTTCAAAGGAATTCGTACCATTGAAGGAGAATCTTACCTATTTAAGGAAGTGGATTTGATGAATCCCCTCAGTTAACTTTCTAATGTTTATCACGTCTTAATACTGTAATATTTTTGATATCTAAATCCAGCAGTGCTTATTATAATAAAAGTACATTAAAATATTTTATATCTGTGGGACCTAATATATATATGATATATATATTATATATTAAATATGATATATATGATATATGATACATATATGATAGATAGATACACATATAAGTAGTTACATCTCTTCATGCTTTTTCTGGAGAGACAAGGTCTCGCTCTGTTGTCCAGGATAGAGTGCAGCTGTGTGATCATATCTCACAACAACCTCAACTCCTGGGTTCAAGTGATCTGCCTGCCTCAGCCTCCCAAGTAGCTAGGACTACAGGTGTGAACCATCACACCCAGCTAACAAACCACCATGGCATGTGTGCACCTATGCAACAACCCTATGGGATGTGCACATGTACCTGAGAGCTAAAGTACAAATAAAATAAAATTGGTAGAGATGGGGTCTCACTATGTTACCCAGGCTGGTCTCAAACTCCTGGCCTCAAGTGATCTTCCCACCTGGCCTCCCAAAACACTGGGATTACAGGCTTGGGCCATCACACCCAGCTTCCATTTTTTCCTATTTTTGAAGTTATATGCCTAAAAGTAAAATCACTTGTTAGAAGCCTTAATTTTTATTTGAGAATATGTATTATATTTATGTTATTATAAAATATATGTTCTTCTTCAGGTATTATGGTAGATTGTCTTTTAAATGGATAAGAACAGATACTACACTTGATCTTAGCCCAAAGGCCAAGAAGCCATTAAATTGTATTTTTAAGGATGACTACCATATACAGTAGTAAATTCATACATATAGTTGTTTTCCAAATTGTTTTTGCAAGAACATCAGAAATTCAGTAATGATAAGCATTTATTATTTTGGTGAGTACATGATAATTTATTTAATGCCTGTCTCCACCATAGACTGTATATTTTAGAAGGATTTATACTTAATTTATTTAAAGCTGTATCAATATTTTGTGACCACATAGTAGGTTTTTAGTCCATATTTGTTGAAATATTAACTAGAATCTAGTTTTAGATGATCACTTGCTCTGATATAACCCACATGTTCATGTTCTATTTCATATGTGTGTGTGTGTATATATATATATATATATATATGTGTATACACGTGCGTGTATATGTATATTAATTTTAGAACAAAGCAAGCATTTGACTTTTTAATATAAAAATAACCAGAGACTAGAGTTGAGGAGATCAATTACTTTACCTCTTCATGTATAGCTTTTAGTAAACACTGGATTTCTGCTGATTCAAAGTTATTGTTTGAGAACTAATTCTCAATTTATAGATGATGCTTTTCTCTGGATGCTCTACTCTGGATCAGGTTTTCTCATCCTTCTTTTCAATGAGCTATGTGAGATAAATGGCAGGCACATATGTTTCATTCCATAGCTATAACTAAATTAGCTAGACTGTGCCTCTAATTCTATCACTCTTTCTCATGAAAAATAGCATTTATCAGATTGTAAATATTTTAAGGTGATATAATTATAGAATATATCTAAGTGCATTCTAATTGGTTAAAAACTAAGTTGTTCACAAAAATGAACTTTAATTATTTTTACCAAATTATAAATGTCACATGTCATTATAGTTGTAGGTGTATCAATACCTAAGGAGGGAAAGACATACTGACCTAATGAGATATGATGTATTCCCTTGGAAGTTCAAAAAATGTATCCTATATGAGGCTCATAATCTTTGTTACCTAGAGTGGCCATTAATAAATATTTGTAATGACTAAAAATGATAATTTTTTTCAAAATTATACCATAGCAATTCATATTATAAATTTAACCTATAAAAATTAAATAGCCTTTGATATGCAACTCAATATAACCACTTACAATTATTTGTTTCCTAAACATTGGTTCTTGATATGTAAAGTGAAAAACAGCTATGAATACAAACTCATGACTACTTTCTGAAGAAAAGGTAGAAAATAGGACAGAGGACACAAATATGAAGCATCTTATGTCTAATCAATTTACTATCTGCTTCTTAATGTGTCATGTTCTTATGTTACCCAGCTTTTCTTAAAATAGAAACAGAGTTTTCTAAGAAAGAAAAGATAGTTTCAAAGGAAAAATGACACATAAAGGAGGCTCTTTGGGTAAGGAGATGGAGAATTGAGGTGTCACAAGGAAAGAACGGAATGATTGCCTCCTCTGAGAAGATTCTGAATGTGCTCAGGAAGAAATGTAGTTACCAGGAAACCAAACCAAGCCACAAGAGAAAGGCAGAAAGAGAAAGTCCAATACTCCAGAGTTAAGAAAAAGCTCCATGCTACAGTTATATCAGGAAATAAGGGTCACGATAGAAGTCTAGTGGCTTTGGAGATTAGAAGATTCCATATACTCCACATAAGAGAGTTAGAAGGAACACTCACTATTCCTGAATAGCTTCCAAGGACTGGAACATTGTAGGGTCTCAGCCACCACATAGAATTTTCCAAATTAATATTAGCAAATGGTGTTGTCTGTTAACCACAACACTTCCTAAACATTGTATTGAATGTTTTTAGCAAAGAAAGTCTGGCTATCTGAGAGCTGCATAAAGTTTCAAATAAAATTCCTTCTGATTGAAATTTTATTGGTGGTGGTGGTGCTGCTGATATCTTGTTTTGTTTTATCATGGACATTTATGAGACAAAAGAATGTATATAGTACACATGATTTGGAGACTTCAGTAAGAGCATTTTAATTTTTAAAATTATTGAACTTTTTACCATAAAAATGCTTATTTAAGTCATACCTCATTTCATAGGGAGTTAATGTAACTTATGTGAAAGGAATATATTTAAACCAATAATTATTCAAACAGCTTAAGAATATTTAGAATAAATGGTTTATTTTGCCAATATAATGTTTATATAATGTTTCCGATCAATACTACACTTTAAAAATGGTGACAAAAATTTAAAGCCTGGAAATTTAAAGCCTGGTGACAAAAATTTATTTCACTGGAAGCTTAAATTGTACTTTGACCTGGCTAGGAGTCAGTATAATGTTAAGAGTGAGTATAACAATGTTCCCTAAGGGATCCCACAGAATAGGCCAAAATCCTATTTCATGGCCTACAAGGCGACTCCTAGTCTGGGCTCCATCTACCTTTAGAATTTCATTCCCATCTGCTTCTCACATGCCCTCCAATTTAGCAACTCAAACTTTGGGCAATTTCCCATCAATTTCTTCTCCCTTTCATTTATTCCTAATTTTGCTCACTGTATGTCCTTTGTTTAAATTCTCTTTGTATTTTCTTTGGATAATGAAGTCATCTTTATATTTTAGGTATGAAGTTGTCTCCAGACTTTCTTAAATGACTCAAGGAAAACAGAAAGGCAGTATGGCCTGGGGCCAAAAACCTAGGTTTTGGACTCATACTGCCTGAGTTAAAATCTTAGCTCCGTTGCCAACTAGCCTCATGGCTTTGGATAGGATGTATTATATCTTAGAGTTTAAAAATATGGCAATAATATCCATTCCCTCTCACTCTGTTAGTACATTTAAAGCACTTAAAGGAGAATGTGACCCACAGTAATTACTCAGTTAAGATTAGCTGTTGTAATTATTACTTCCCAAAGAAAAATTAATGGCATCATCAACTGTGTCTCCATATACTAATTGCACAGCTCTATTATCGTACATTTTATTGGATTATAGTTCAATATGTTCACATCCAGCCTTCTTACTAGGTTTAAATTCTATTGTGTGTTTCCAGAAAGTTCTTGGTACTTGGAAAATGTTTGATGATAAAATGTGCTTTTTGAATGATCTGTCCATTACACTAGTTGCCATTGATGATATCTTTTTATGGAAAAAAAAAGGAAAAAGGATGTCTTCATGAAGGTTGGAGGCATTCAGCACATACTCTGGAATATACCTGTCATTACGAGCAGTGAAACTAATGGCATGTAATCTACACATTCTATTACAGTTGTTATTTCTGGCTTTAGAAGTGTCCCAAGAGCACATGACAGTAATAAAATCATGGAGTAGCAGAGACAAGAATTAGTCTATAGTAATCATATCCCATAGGTTAAACTGTAAAATCAAAAATTAAAATATCCATGAAGTCTCTTAAGATTGAGAGGAAAAAAAAAAAGGCCTGTAGGACTAGCGTTTGAAGTGGCATAATTCATTTTGTAAGTTGCCACATTTGCCAGTGAAGTCAAATGTGGAGATGAAGGCTTGCAATAAGATAACTAGGCACAGTTACTCTTATAAATGTCTCCTGTGTCATACAAAATAGTTTATGAATTAATTTACTATTTTTTCTTAAAGCTGCTTTTTCCACTTTTTACAATTAGAGATGACTAAGAAAGTATTTGGAAAACCAAAGCACTTCTATACTTTTCATCCATTTAGTTCCAGTTTCCAAAAGATAACCTAGACCTCAAGGGAGAGATGGCTTTTTACATGAAATTTGTGTTGAAATGAAGTCATTTCAGAATGACTCCACTGTGACTTTGTAGTCTTCCTAATGAGCTACCAGACAGCACAAGGGAGATAACTGTTAGAAAGCTCTGGGTGTTCAATAAGAGCCCTCTTGATACATAAATAAATATGCATTATTTATGCCATCATGAACAACACCAATGGAATAATGGTATTTTCAATTTTATTGGCAAAGTATTTGAAATTTACTGTTAAGTGGCATGAAATATTATTATTGTATGAAACATTTATATTCACCATAGCAACATATTTATCAGATCAGACTTTCATCTAATAAAGGCTGTCTCAGCTTCAGAAATTCACAATGGAGTAAGAGCAAAGAGCGCATAGCCATCCAAATAGCCCAGTAGCCATAGCATCAAGCTGTCTGAGTCCCTTTATCACCTCTCAATTCTGAAACAGCCACATAATTAAAGCCAATATTATGTGCTTGATTATCCAGTGGGTTCTATCCTGAATGACCTCAATTCAGTTCATCCTTTGTGTGTGCAGTCTGATCATATGACTATTTCAACAATTGTTAAGCAAGGGCCTATTATGTTTCACGTGCTGGCATGGTGCTTTGGTTATATCACTGAATAAGACCAGCCAAATAGTTTATTGTTTTTTTTAAATATAGGGTTTCATGATTAATAAAGAATGAGCTTTCAGCTGGGCACAGTGGCTCATTCCTGTAATTCCAGCAATTTGGACAGCCAAGGTTTGTGGATCGCTTGAGGCCAGTACTTCAAGACCAGCCTGGCCAACAGGACAAAATCCCATCTCTACTAAAAACACAAAATTAGCCAAGCATGGTGGCACATGCCTGTAATCCCAGCTACTTGGGAGGCTGAGGCATGAGAATCGCCTGAACCCGGGAGTCAGAGATTACAGTGTGCTGAGAGTGTGACACTGCACTCCTCCAGTCTGGGTAACAGAGCAAACTCTGTCTCAAAATTAAAAAAAAAAAAAAATGAGCTTTTTCCTGCACTGTCTGCCACTAAATGTTTCACAGAGAGTCATTCAATATATTATCAAACATCTTATGAAACCTCCAAACACCCAGGAATATTTTTTGGTAATTCTTTGGCTTCTTTTCCTTACAAGTTTTGGAATCCTTTACAGAAACTTGCTCCACACATACACAGAGAGAAAAATTCTTTTTACTGCAAAGAAATGATGACTCATTCAGAAAATTATTCATTAAATGATGCTTCTTAACAAATTTCTAAGTTCTTTCCTTATAATAAAATTATATCCCTAAATGATACATTTTGCTAATGTATTAATATTTCAAAAGAGTTTTCCGTACTTCGCAAAAAATTCTTAAAATTTATTATTATAATTTCTTAGCAAATTATTAGAGTTTGAAGAATAGAAGCACTTTAACAGTATGCTATTTAGGAATTTACACACTGCTAGTTAATTCCACAAGTGCCAAAATATGCCACCATTATTATTATTTCTCTTACTTGGGGAACTCAGTTTACAAAGAGAAAAAGTGAATCAAGAAATGTAAAATTGTCTTTTAATAATTATGCTAATATGATGTAAAATAATAAGCTAGGAATTTTGATATTTAAAAATAATGTTTACCTTAGCAATAATTGTGTTCGTATAGAAAAACGTCATGAAGAACATGGCAATTTTACTTGCTGAAAACGAAAATAACCTGATAGTGACCAAAACCCATATTGGTATGGTAGACAGCAGAGACTCCACTTTAAAGCACACATTTTAAATGAGGTATATATTCCTCATCATCACTACACTTTTACATACAGGACTGTAGTAATGCTAGTGAAGGCCAAAACTATTTAAAAATTAAAGAATAGGGCTGGGTGTCGTTGCTTACACCTGTAATCCCAGTACTTTGGGAGGTCAAGGTGGGTGAACCACCTGAGGTCAGAAGTTCAAGATCAGCCTGGCCAACATGGTGAAACCCCGTTCCTACTAAAAACACAAAAATTAGCAGGGCGTGTTGGCAGTCATCTGTAATCTCAGCTACTTGGGAGGCTAAGACAAGAGAATTGCTTGAACCCAGGAGGCAGAGGTTGCAGTGAGCCAAGACCACACCATCGCACTCCAACCTAGGCGAGAAGAGCGAAACTCCATCTCCAAAAAAAAAAAAAAAAAGAAAAAAACCTAAAGAATAAAGAGAAGGGTCATTTTTGCCCCTGCAAAGACTGGATAATTATTGTCTACTACCTTCCTGATTTTATTACTGTCATGTGCTCTTGAGACACTTCTAAACATGCTTACTCTCAGAAGTCACACACAGAATTCCCTTTTTAACAATGATCTTCAGAGAATAAGATGACTTTCAGGGAATTGGACTTGGAAAAGTTAATGCATTGCTAGCATTTGGCATTTGTGTTATTTAATGATAGCACCCAATTTATCATGAAGAATTTTCTGCAGCCAAGGATCCATTACCAAATAGTTACCCTATGCTTTTAAGGTTTTTAAAAGAAAATGGATTCAAGATCACTCTTTATTTAGTCTCCATATGAATGGTAGAGTCATGATGCTCTCCTCTTTACTTCTATTTAAGAACTAGAATGACATCTACTGACAATGCTAATGTGATGATATCTGGCTTTCTTTTCCTACTAGAGATTTCCCTAATAACATCTATGTTTTTATAGTTACCTTGATTTCTGGTCGATAATTTCAAATTTCATGTTCACTTTATTCTGTTGCATTGGTTTGCACCTCAGTGACCATTGTATTCCTCATTTCTAATTTATTTCTATCACAAATTATTTCCTTTCAAGGAATATTGTCAGTTTTGAAAATTTTTAAAAATGAGTTATTTTCAATCACTGTGAATATGCTGAGGCAAAGCAGCTTTTATTTATTATATAATTGAAATTACTTAAATGATTAAGCTTTGCTGAGTTGAAGAAATCTGCATTGGCCAATTCAATCAGCCTGACCAGAATGGTGAAAAACTAAACAGTGAATCACACATGTACCTTTTTCTAGCTTCTTAGTTCAACAATGATTTTATACATGATAATTACCCAGCAAGTATAAATATGAAACAAGGAATATTTTCTAGATTTTACAGTTAAAGAAGATACTTAAGGTGTTCACTTTCAAAGTGGACCAGAATATAAAAAACGGTTGTAAATAGGGACAAAGGCTTAGAGGTATGCAGAGAAAGTAATGGCAGATATTCCTATTCTAAGTTGCTATTTTCACGTCCATTCATGCCTGGCCTTTGTAGTTCTTTTTCCTTTTAGAATGGACACGAATTATTCAAAGGTCTTTGGACTTTTTTGCATCATACTTAACAACATTGTCACAAGGGGAAAAAGAAACAATAGCACTCCTACAAAACATCATTCTGAGTTTCAATAGAAAATATACAAGAAGTGCTATTGCTTCCTCAAGTTAATATCCATACATTTTTTCTAATTAGTGAAGGTAATGCTCCAGTTCAGTTTATTGCAAACAAACTCAATTGTTGGAAAAATCAATAATGCTCAACAACAACAAAAAGTACTAACGCAGTGATGGGGCTGTTTGATGAGAGAATGTGTGGAATGTCTGTGCTTGCAATGTTCATTCATTCATGCATTTGCAGTAATGAGAAAAGCTCTATTACCTTTCAGAAAAAGAACTTAAGCACTGACTCCTTCCTCCTCAGCGTGCTATTTGTATGTGTGTGCTTGCAGTTGATCTGCTCCAATGGAAAATTAATGCTTACCTAATATAATAGCATAAAGGCAAGCCAGGTATTGTAAAGAAAGTTAAAAAAAAGAAACACCTTTTATCTCATCAATTGCTTTTCCTAAAGTAAATTACATTAGAAGGTAGCAGCATTATATTTGCCTATAGTTTAATATTGATTAAGAAGGTTTTAATTGTAAAGTTGACAGAAGGCATAATAATGATTGCAGCACTCTTCTATGACCCCAAACACATTACAAAGCATCGTGTGTATAGATACAATTTATATAGCAATGTATTATATATAATTATTATAGAAGTTTGATATATTAATTATATGTATAGTTTTAATTATAAGATTTTTATATATAATTTTAACTAGTATACATGCATTTATGTTATAAATATATTATATTAATATATAATATGTAAATAGTACAGAAATACATTATATCATATTAGTTTTTATCTTAAATACTGTCATATTACATATATATTACTTATATATGCCATATATGAACATATTTATAAAAAGATCATGTATAAGTGCCATTATTACACACTTTCAAGTGAAGGGATAGGATTCAGAGAGGTTAGGTGATTTGTATAAGGTCACACAACTAAGAAAGGGCAGGACAGGAACTAGAATCTAAATCTCAGGTTCTCCTAGACTTTTAATCTTCCTCCATGCCACAACCACTTTTCCTGTCAAATCCAGAAAAAGAGGAAAAATGCAGGTTGATTTTATATAAGTAACCCAGTCTAAAGAGTCACATTTGATGTGTGATGACAGTGTTTACTATTACTAATCATCAAAGAGCTAAAAATGTTGATTTTCTATTAAGATGACATCTGGTTGCAATGCTGTACCAACTGGTATGTTGCATTGGTTCAGTTCATGATTTTGAGACTTTTTTTCCATTCTGTTTTATTTTATAGAAAGCTGTTGCACAGGTGGTTGGATAGTTAAAGGGTTTTTTGTTTTGTTTTGCTTTGTTTTGTTTTAGTATCAAGTTTTTTTCCCCCACCATTTACTTTGTATCAGAAAAGAGTCAGCAGATTGGTTTTAGGAGTGTCATAGCTGTGTTTTTTCTTCAGCTCCCTAAAGAATCTAACTCTGACCTTAGCTCCATTTACATCATAGTTTGGCCATGAATTCTATTAGCTAATATGTTCTTTGTGAGTCTTAAGGTAAATGACGTGAAAAGAAATTCAATACTTATTCAAGTATACTCCTGTTTTATTTTCAGTAGTCATTACAAATTCATTTACTTGAGTTTTCATTATAATGTAGGTTTAAGAAACATCAAGTAGAACTGTCAGAGGCACTATCTTATCTTATTAGCACCCACACATGTTTTTCCTCTTCCCTAAATTATATTTACATAGCTTTTTAAGAGGGTAACTTTCCTACCAGTTTCCTAATTATGCGCAAGAACCAGGACATGAACATACAACACTGCTTTGTCTATCAGTCTCTTGGGAGAGAGAAAATGATTTCAGAATGATAAAAGGGAAGTTTTGTGAGATGGCTGAAATGCATCAGTGCTGTGCTACTTAATATATTACATATGTTCAATGAAGAGACATGGGACTTTTGTCCTTCAATCTATAGCTGCAGACTTTCCCAAAGATATAAGATGCTTTCAGAGTTGCTCCTAGTTAAAAGTCTTCATTTGTAAGATTCATATGCCAGGCCTTAGGTCTCTGCTTTACTGTTCTAATAGCTGAAGGGAAAATAAATCTGTTGAAATAAACCTACCAATCATTGTTTAAAATGATGGGAATAAGTTCCACAAGTGCCAAAATATGCCACCATTATCTGTTCCACAGATATGCCACAGCTGTGTGCTCACATAGTATGTCTGCTGGACTGACAATCATAGTTGGATATGTCCTTAATCTTCAAATTAAAACTTTAAAAATGATTGTTGACCCAAATAAAACTAAGAAGAATCTCCTATGGCTAGAAATGGAATTTTAATTTTGGAAAACTATACAGATTCTAAAAGAATAATTAAAGTGATACAAATAAATTGTTGACAATTGCCAAATTTCATAAATGAAAACTAGTATCTAATCTCTACGTTCTTATTTCCAGTAAAAATTGATATAATGCAATGTAATACAGATAGAAGACTAATGTTTAGAATATTTGTATTTTTCTTCCATTAGACTATTTTCACGTATTTCTTTTCCTTAAAAGAGCCACAGAAATACTTGGGTTTCAGGGTCGTCCTGCCATTATTCATCCAGAGTAACAACAGAAAACTAGGTGCCTTCAATGTACAAGTCATAAGTGAGGAACTAGAACAGAAGTGAGAATAGCATGCAGGCAAGAAATATGGTTCACCTCACATCATGTTGGGAATTATATACTGGAGTGATGTTTTGAAGGTGAAAGAAATAACTTTTGAATGGTGTTATATCTCAGCTTAATTTAGAAGAAATAGTTGTTTCGAGGGGGGTGAGGGTCATATGCAAAATGTTGGGTTAGTTCAACCTTGGAGTAGACTGGAAGGCAGATAGAAAGAGAAGTGATCCAGGTAAGAAGACAGGTTAATTGCAGGGTAGTCTCAGTACAATGTCATGAGGGTGGCAGTGGAAATAGAAAGGCTAGTATAAGCTAAGAATAATTTATAGGATATAGGACGTGAAGAAGAGAGAGAAAGAAAATGCTATAGGGTAACAAAAGTTTAAGCCTGAGTAACTAAGAAAATGATAGGATTGGAGATTGAATTAAGAAATTTCTGAAAGGACTTGAACTCTGAAGGAAAGATAACAAGTTTGGTTTCAGGCAAATTGAATTGGAAGGGGTAGTGGGACACCCAGTTAGGTATTTCTACTAGGAAGCTAGAGATGAGGAACTAAAATTCTGGATGGTTGTCTGGGTCATACAATCTGATTTAAGAGTAACTTCTATAGAAGTGAAATATTAAGTTCTGAGATTATAGCTGATTTTCAAAGGAGAAAGTTTTTACTGTATTACATTAGACTTTAAATGTATGGAGAAAAATGGGATAGGGACCCCTAATTTGACCCACGGTACTTCTTTTTTTTTTTTTTTTTTTTTTGAGATAGAGTTTCACTCTTGTTGCCCAGGCTGGAGTGCAGTGGTGCCATCTCGGCTCACTGCAACCTTCATCTTCCTGGTTCAAGAGATTCTCCTGCCTCAGCCTCCCTAGTAGTTGGGATTACAGGCACCTGCCACCAGGCCCAGGTAATTTTTTGTATTTTTAGTAGAGATAGGGATTTCACTTTGTTGGCCAGGCTGGTCTCGAACTCCTAACCTCAGGCAATCCACCCACCTCAGCCTCCCAAAGTGCTGGGATTACAGGTGTAAGCCATCGCACCCGGCTCGACCCATGGTACTTCTAAACTCGACTAAAACACTTTTGCTGTGAGGAGCAAGGTACTCTAAATTTGTAACATGTCACTTCTTAATACTAGGATTTAAGAATGGTTGGTACTTCGTGTATACATGACCACAGAGCCATGAGTAGGTATTTTAAAAGCAAATACTTCTGTTATTTGAACGATTAAATATGCATATAAATACACTTCATATTTTTACGGCAACTCATAAATAATCATATTAAAAGAAGCAGGACATGTTACACAAATGTTTCCATGGTTACCTCTGGATGAAAGAAAGAAATTGATGACTTTGACAGTGAGAATCAATCTCGATGATTGCCACAGCCAAATGGGAAAAAATACCCAATGAAAAAAATACTGAGGAAAGAAGGTATAAGACAAAGTTTCCTTTTTCCTCAAAATTATTATTTACAAAAATTTCTGAACATTCTTAGTTATAATAAAATTATGATACATTTATCATCTTAAATGAATAATCTGTTATTCATTATTTGGGCAGAATGACTAATAATAACATTAGTAACCTAATAATCCATTTAGAAGAGACAGCATAATACAGAACAACTAAACAGGAATCTAGAGCCAGATGTGGGACTGAGGCAGGCACTTTATGTTGCCCCTTAGCACATCAGTTAACCTCTCAGAAATGTTCTTCCCTGGTCTATGAAGTGGGGAAATATTACCTGATTGGGTTTCTCTAATCTGTGAGGATGGAATGGAACAATGTGCGAGAACTGTCAATGTTCAAGTCAGCTGTTATTAGTCCCATTAGATTGTCTGACCAAATACTTTGCTCTGTGGTGCAATCCAAAATGTTATCCCTAAAGCAAATAGTAATATGAACCTCCTGGAGGATACAGTGGAGGGAAACTTTAGTGCACTCATGGCAGGAAAAATAATTTATGTTTTTATCCCAGCACATAGAACAACTCTCCAAGAGAGCCCTGTTCAAATATCCATGATTCTCTGCATTGGGAGCCAGACCTAGAGGAAAGTATTAATGGTAACAAAATGACAAGGCCAGGTGATGGCTCACACGTGTAATCTCAGCACTTTGGGAGGACAAGGCAGGTGGATCACTTAAGCCCAGGAGTTTGAGACCAGCCTGGGCAACACAGTGAAACCCCATCTCTACAAAAAATACAATAAAATTAGCTGGTGGCACTTGCCTGGAGTCCCAGATACTGAGGAGGCTGAGGTGGGAGAATTACTTGTGCCAGGAAATTGAGGCTGCAGTGAGCTGAGATCATACCGCAACACTGCAGCCTGGGCAACAGAGTGAGACCCTGTCTTAAAAAAAAAAAAAAATTGAATGAAAGAAAAAATGAAATAAAATGAAATGAAATGACAAGTACTCAGAAGATTGGCTTCTAGGGCCATTTTGTACCACACAGTGAGATCTTTTAGAATTACCTCAGGCTTTCTTGATAGCTTTAATCAGGCATTATGGGACTTCTCTATTCTCTGCTGAGTTCCACAGAAGCCACTGCTATGGGTAGGTTACTATCCTGGGTTGGCAAATCTATTTAATGTAGATAAAAATCTTGTCTAGGAAGGTGAGCTTGGGGTGGAAAAAAGGAAAAAGATTTTCTCTCCTCTGTGATCTGGAATTGATTCCCAAAGTAGCCTGGAAGAAAGAGAAACTTTAAACAAATGATGAGGGCATCAGAGGGCTTGCCTGGAAGTAGGCTAAAAAGAACAGAAAGTGGGTAATACTCACTTTGAAATTTAAATCTCTTAGCTTCTGTGATCTTAAAGATAGCATTCTGAAGGATGCTCCTGTATTATGTTGGAACAGAAGTTATGACCATCTTCTAACCCATAAAATAATCAGACTTCATAGAATGAAGTATTTTGTAGCTGAAATCTCTAGTCATTTGTGATGAAATGCATATTATTACATTTTTAAATTGATAAAAGAATAGCTAAATTTAAGATCACTCTGTCCAGAAAGGAGAGTCACTTATTATTAGATTAACTCATTAAGTGCTAGCTATAGCTAAATTGATAATTAAATGCACTTCTTATAAAAACTGATTATTTGATATTTTAATGTTCAAATATATTTCTGAGATGCTTCATGGCTTTCAGTTACAGATAAAATACTCATTTTGTAGTAACTTTTTCAGCAGTTCCTTTTCTAAGCATTAAAAACAAAGTAGAAATTTAAAATTTTAAAGATCTCACTGAGACCCTTATGACTTATTTTCTTTAATATGTTGTAGACCTTATTATAGGATAAAATTACTACACGAAGAATAGTGTAAGACTTAGGTTCCTGGCAATGCCAGATATGGACAAATTTGCAACTTAGTGTAGCAAGTCCTTTGACCTACACTAGGGGTCCCTGATACACCCTTCTCTCGAGCTTTTAAATGTTTTTCCATGCCAAACCTTTCCTTTGGAAATTGTTGCCTCCCTCCAAAAGCTCTATCCTCTAGAGCAATGGTCTACAAACTATCTTGATGATGTGCCCTTATCCATAAAATAAATTTGAATACCTACCCTCAGAATATGTGTATATCTCCTCAGAATGTAAAGTACAAGCATGGGCTATTGTACTAATATATCACAAACATCTTAAAATATGCATTAAATAAAAATTTAAACAGTGCTGAAGATGAAACAAGTATTAATATAACATGATTTTTATTTTTACTGTTTTCATTTAAAATACACAAATATTTTTGTGCTCAAAATTAAATGTGTCCAATTTGATCACACTGGGCATTTTTTTGTGACTGAAGAGATTATACTGGTGGTTGGAGGAATGTTGTTTCTTCCATTTGCTTCATGCTTACCTGTGCCCATCTTAGTATTATTTCATATGCAGTTTCTTATAGGATCTTTAAGACACATGCATATTTTTTAACCACTTGTCCATTTTCTAGGGGTTAATTTAGTTAAAACTAGATAATATAATAACCAGTCTACCTAGCAATTTCATGAGTATTGCAATTAGCCACATTAAGGTCACAGTGTATGAACTGGAGATAACCCAGTCATCCCCTCTGCAGGAAGGGAGTCTCACTCTTTTACAAATGAATTCTTTTTTTTTTTTTTTTTTTTGACAGAGTCTTGCTCTGTTGCCCAGGGTGGAGTGCAGTGGCACGATCTTAGCTTACTGCAATCTCCGCCTCCTGGGTTCAAGCCATTCTCCTGCCTCAGCCTCCCAAGCAGCTGGGACTATAGGCACTCACCACCATACCCGGCTAATTTTTGTATTCTTAGTAGAGACGGGGTTTCACCATGCTGGCCAGGCTGGTCTTGAACTCCTGACCTCAGGGGATCTGCCCAGCTCGGCCTCCCAAAGTGCCAGGATTACAGGCGTGAGCCACCATGCCTGGCCCAAAGTCTTTAATTCACATGTGTGATACGTGAATGACTGAAGTACAAAGCAAATGAGTGTGGCAGTTGTCAAACTGTATTTATTTGAAACAGGGTTCTTGCTATGTTGCCCAGGCTGGTCTTGAACTCCTGGGCTCAAGAAATCCTCCTGCCTCAGCTTCCTGAGTAGCTGCCATTACAGACGTGTGACAACATGTCTGACTTGTATTTTAAATATTGGTAAAGGTGAAGTTCTTATTTAAAATAGAGATATGGGTATAAAAATGCTTACAGTTTTATTTCACACCCCAACGGGTTATCTTGCAAAACCTTTAGTATGCACAGTCTTCATGTTAGAATCTGCTTCTTTGTGGACAACTTCGAGTGTTCTCATAGGTTTTCTTTCTCTTTGTGGTCTAGATGATCTTACTGGTTTCATTGGTTTTGCAGCATAGTTGCCACATACATACCAATGTAACCTGGTTAATGGCCAGAACTAACCCTATGCTGTCTTCCATATCTTTGTAGTTTAGTTGTACTTTGTTTTTAGTCACAACACATCTGGCCTCATGGCCATCTGTTTGTTGTCTCTGTTTCCAATAACTAATTTTCCATTGGGGGAAATATGTAAATGACAATGGCCCCAACACTTACTCGCCAAAAAATATGCTAAGAAAATGAAGACATCGTGGTTGAATATCTGTAAATAAGATCTCTGATTTGGTTCTTAGGCTAGGAAAGAAAAAGATCTCAAAACTACTGTGCCCCATCAACCCTTCCTCTGGAACGCTTGGGATGACAGAAGCATCTTAGATTCTTGAAATGCTGCGACCTACTCACACTCCAGACAGAATGAGTCTAGAACTTATTCCAATTGAAAAAATTTCAATTGAAAAAATTCATGAGTTCAAAAAAGAGATGTGGCCCCTAGCTTGGGGTCGAGCTTCTTTGAGTAGAAGCTGAGGCTTCCAGAAAGATGTTATGGTAGGCAGAATAATGGTCCCCCAAAGATATTCACATCCCCAGAACTGAATATGTTAAATTACATGGCAAGGGGTAATTAAGAGAGCAGATGGAATTGAGATTGCTATCAGTTGACCCTAAAATAAAGAGATTATCCTGAATTATCTAGGTGGGCCCAATATAGTTGTAGAGGTTCATATAAGAAAAACAGAAAGACAAGCGAGTCAGTGTCAGAGAGATGCAGCATGAGAAATAACACAAGTAGACATTTGTGGCTTTGAAGATGGAGGAAGAGACCATGAGCCAAAGAATGTAGGCAGCCTCTAGAAGCTGGAAAAGACAAAGAAACCAATTCTCCCCTAGAGCCTCCAGAAAGGAATGCAACTTTGCCAATACCTTGATTTTAGCCTAGGTAGTTTGATTCCAGACTTTTGACCTTCGGAATTATAAAATAATAAATTAGAATAAATTTAAGTTGTGAAGTTTGTGGTAAGTTATTATAACAGCGATAGAAAAACAAATGCAGATGCCTTAAAAAATATTCATTACAAAAGAATGATTCAACAGTGAGTAATACAGAGCAAGAAGAGAAAAAAAGGATGAAAATCAGTGGAGGATCTTTGTGAAAAGTTCAAGATAGGTGCTTTCCACTGGGAATCGGGGGTAGAGTTCATATCTCTCATACAACCTCAGGTTTCCCCTTCATAAATTGTTATCTTCTGTATTCAGCTCTCCAGATTTTGATGGTGCTGAAAGCAAGGAAAGGGGAAAAAGGAGAGGGGTAGCTTGCCCTGATCTTGCTGAAACTATTATGTTAAGAACACTGAACAGTAAGTTGAAGGAAGATGTTTCCAAATTTTGAAGTAAATTTCCAGACATTATCTCCTGCAGATATCAATTTATTCTCTTCATCTTTCCTGAAACATGGCAAAGCAGCCTGCTGGCAAGTTGGGGGAGCTGGAGTGTGGATTGTTCCTTACTGCATTCTGTCCTGGCGTCTGGTCATGATTAGTGACTGCTGTGACATTATAATTTAGCCAGAGAGAGCTCTAACCCAAAAATGTCTGTGTTTATGTGTGTAAATGCATGTGTATGTAACATATATCTGTGTTAAAGGTTAAATCATGTTTGTTTGTCCCTTTATTTAAAGGACGATTTGTTCCTGTCTGAAGAAATTACCAAATACTTCTTTACTCCCAACTTGAAAAACACTGTGTATTATTATCTATTTTCCAACTCACAATACTGTCTTCCTTTTCTGTGCTCCAAATAACAGAGATAAAATCAGAATCAATAATAATTTCTTCAGATGATTATATTTTTAGTCTAATTCTTCAAATGACATTTCAGGTAATCGCCCTAGCAATGACCTGGAAGACCTAAATGAGCAAATCCTCCAGTGGTCAAATCTGTTTCAACTTGCACAGAGAGAAACTTTGAGCATGCCTGTGCTCGTTGGCGATGTTTTTTATTAAGTTCATATTGTAGAATTTCATCATCTATTAAAGAGAATGAATATAATTAACTGCTATACTGATGTAACTGATTTGCCATTAAACTCAAATAAATCCCTGTTATGTATCAATGTTGATCATTCTGCTTAGAGAAATAATCCAGGATAGAAATAATACAATGGCTTCTTAATTCTTATTTGGTATATGGTATTATTTAAAGGATGATACTAACTTTGAGAAAGGATTGCCGGACTTTAATATTCACAAACGGATTTGCTTAAAAAAGCATATGCCATGAAGGTATTATTGTGTTTTGTGATGCCCCAGTGGGATCTTATCCTATTTCATGGAGAGATTTTTAATTATATTTAATATGATCTAATTTGTATTAAATAAAACTGCAGGTTATTTGCTGAAAGTCAGTTGGAGACATGTACAGTGAGAAATATGACTGTGACTAGTCACACATAAAGTTCTGAAGGTTAGAAGTCTGATTCAGAGAATGAGTCTAAATCTTGAACAGAACTCCAATTAGGTAAATCAATTTGTGTGATTGGTTTAAATCCCTGGAGCTACTTTTCAGCTACTGTTCACTCAATAAACATATATTGAGCAGTTACTTGAACTAGGAACTGAGCCAGAAGCTGGGAATACCAAAAAAGTGAGAAGTTATCCTTGTTTTAAAGAATTTGCAGTCAGAAAGGAAGGAAAAGAGAAAGAATTGACGTGCAGAGATATAAGTGCTATAATACCCATAACAGAGGCTTCTTCAAAGTACTGAAGAGCTCAGAGGGAAAGTGATTAATTTTTTCAGCCGACAGACTCATGAAGAAAGTAGGCTTTGAGTTTGGATTTCTTCTCTTCCTTTCCCTTCTCTTTCTCTTGCTCCTTTCCCTTTCCCTTCCCTTTCATCCTCTTCTTCCGCCTCCCTTGCTTCTCTTCCTTCCTTCCTTCCTTCCTTGGCCACCTTGATCCAGAAACGCTTCCATAAAATATAAGATATCACATTTTGAAGTAAAAACAAAAAAAACAAAAAACAGTTCAGCTTGTGAAAATATAGCCAAAAATGTATTTGGGAAAATTTATACTCTTTATTACAAATGTGTGACAAATTTGCCTCTGAAAGTTCTGGCAACCATTGCAAAAGGGAAAAGCTGGTAGATGTCACTACTAAGCATTGACAAGATAAATGTAAACCAATCCTAAGAGAAAAGTAAAACTGCCCTGGGCCTGAGACCAGTCAAAGAGACATTCTCCAAAAAGTATTGATAAAGAACATGCATCAGAAAAATATGATAACATCACTGACAAAATCCTTGCAGAAGGAGAAACAAGTCAAATGGAATTTATAGGATAAGTAATGAGTTTCCAGGTAAGAGCAAAGATGTTCATTACGTGGAAGGAAAGAGCACATGCTATTTGTTGAAAGTCTATGCCATTTACTAGCTAATTTGGTAGTTAGGACATAGAAAGGGTAAGTCAAAGGGAGGTGCCACCATGAGTTGATGATTGAGAGGAAAATGGAGGTCACATTATGAAGGGTATGGAGCCACAAATGGATTATGACACTTTATATGACTCGCAAATTTTGAGATAAGAACTTGAAAATGAGTAAAGATATGATCAGATAAATTATTTTGTCTCATATTGCCTGGTTCTAGCTATCATAGCAGTTAGAAGTGGCGTGGATGGGGGTAGCGTGCAGCAGCAAGTGAAGGAAAAATAATAAGAATTAACAAAATCCTTTTATACGTTATTTCCAAGGAAGACTAATGTTTCACTGTCTTTCCATTTTATAGCATCACTCCATTAGTGGGATTTCTTATTTAAGCCTATTTAGGTCATTCCTTGTGCCTTATCCTTCCAAGTTTACCTGTCATTTTGAGGATAGTAAATATCTGATGTTTTGAAGCAAATGCGACTCAAATTTAGAAAAGAAAAGAAAATTCCCTGGCCTGAGAAGTCAATACTATACATCCTTTCTTTTTGTGGTTCATTAGCTGAAGAAACTAAAGGAGCCTCTACTGACCAGGAACACAAGATTGCTTTGCTGAGCAAAAGGAATTTATGTCCTACTTCCACTATTTCCAGGTTCTGCTTTAAGATCCTGTAGGGGAAGTTCTTTTCTATACTTGCACAGGCTCCTTCCTCAGCCTTTACTGTCTTAATGGGTGGCAGCAGCAGGACAATCAAGCTCTGATAGACAGCTTAATGTTTTTCAAGCATGCTTAGTAAGTGGAGAAGTTAGAATTCCCCTCCAGCTCCCAGCTAGGAGGTGAAATCCTAGTTTTTCTGTTGAAGCACGTGACCAGCTCCTTGTCCCCAGACCCTAGTTGCCGAAACCAAAATACCAGCTCTCACCTCTTTTCCTGAGAGAGGCAAGTTTATTAGATTGAACACAAAGGTCAAAGGTAGGGATATCGCCCTTCCACTCTGCACTATTTTTCTTCCTGGAGGATCCCTTATTAAGACTGCCAGATAGACACCTAGATCAGAGTCACAGTCTCTCAGACCCTGAGCAGGTGAGTAGTGGGCCTCCACATCAGATGTCTTTGCCACATGCCCAAACTGTGGGATTCTGGCATAGATTCTGAAGGGGACTACATGTATGTACTTAGAAACCCTTCCACTTTGGCTGGATCTCCTCACCAGCTAGCATAAAGTGGACAATACAATCCACTAGTTGCTGTAGGTACAGTCTTCGTTGAGGTGGAAATCTCCTCTATCAGCCAGGCCTGGTGAGACTAGATGGAAAGCTATATGATGATCAGCAGACCACACTTTATCCCTTTGCCTTTAATCTGTTGGCCAAAAAGGTGTGCCAGTTTTCCTGCAACATGGACTTAACAGCTCAATAAAGACAGAGGGCAGGAATGAAAACATTGGTAAGAAACATTGGCAAGTAAGAAAGATCAAGGAAAGGTCTCTTGACCAACGTACCCAAACTTTAAAGGAGACCTAGAAAATTAAAAATAGCTTTGATGTGACATAAATATAAATCACAGGGGTATGTAATTTGGGGAGATAGTAAAACACTCAAGATATGCTGACGGTCAAAGAAAGAAATTCTGATCTAAATACATTACTGCAGAACAGTCACTGAGCTAGGAGAAATCATGAGGGCTGGGTTATAGCCTCTCTGTGTCATCTCATATCTGTGGGAAGATGGATTTACCTATCTGGGTCCCAATCTCCTAACAGAAAAATGAAGCAATTGGATGAGAAGATCCCCAAAGGCCCTCCCACGTTGATTTGTAACAATTCTACCACTGGGAAGGCAGCAAGTTCTTATCTGGTGTTTGTAGTATAGCATTCATGACTGCTGGCCTAACTACTTTCTTGGCCCTGAAGACCATAATTCTCTTTTAAAAAATGTTCTTGTCCACTACAGCATCATCACTCAAACAAGAGGATTAAGCCCTAAAAAGTGACACGTCATGTCTTCACCCTGTGCTAATGAACCAGAATTCAGGAATGTTCTAGGTAATGATCCTCATTTTTGGTTGAAGGGGCCATTAATAGTTTTCATTTGACTTCACAAGAGGACCTTGGAGAAGTCAGAAAACCATAAAATTTGTTTAAGAAATAGAAATACGTTGCTTAGTTATTGGGAGAGTAAGAGAAAATATGGCAGGAAGGATTGCTTGTTATCTCCAGCATCCAGGAGGTGAAGTTGTAACAGAAAAGAAATGGAAGACAAATGCCACATGTCTCTGAGGAAGGATAACTAATGCAATGTTACTGTTGAGCTGGATTTTATTAGCACAGCTGCCTGCTGTGTATCTCATTCCCTAAAGTCTCCTGAAAGAACCATGTCATTTTGACACATGTGATAGGTTTGGCCAAATGGGGGATAGGGTTCAAAATCATGCCTTCCAGCTAGCTAAATCCCAGCGATGCTTTGACTCTTCCTAAAAAGACAGCAAGTGCAACAACTCTCCTTCTGAACAGCACTGTGATTATTCCTCCACAATCAGTATAGAACGTCAATTCTCAAGGCCTTCTCTATTTGTCTCCAAGTTGACCAGACTGCAGCTTAACTAAGAAAAGCAAAAACAGCTCAAGGTCTCAATATAGCCAAAGCCAAAACCTTATCAGCTAACAAGCATGACCAAGCTATTTTTTTCCAATTTCTAGTTGGATAGAGGGCAGATCTAGAGACAGGTCATAGGTGAGATATCTGGGGAGCATGTCTGCCAGCCTATGGAGCTTCACACATACATTTCTCAGACAGAAATGGGAACTAATACAGTCACTGTGTTAGGAGCTTGGGCAAATGTTTAAAAAAAAACACATTAACGTATTATATTTTAGTAGGAGGAATGTGGAATGTGTTAGAGTTTGGGGGGTAATGGGAAGGTGGGGAAAGGAGTAAAGGTGTTCACTGTAGTTGGAATGTTCCAGAATATTCTCCCCAGTCTCTTCCTCACATCAATTCTTCTCTGAGTCTCTCCTTGTTTGTTATTTCCTAGATATCTCTTATCAAGATGAATATTTCAAAAATGAGGATGAAATCAGGATCACTGAAGTCAGGTAAAAAGAGGAGAGGGGAAAGAAGAATTCTCCCTACCCATTCCCTCAAATACGTAAAGCACAGGTCAATATTTTGACATAATCACAATAACCATTTTAGAGAATATTCTGGTAGAGGTAGAAGATTGTAAGAAAGTGGCTGAAAAAAATGAAATATTAAGTAACAAAAATACCACCAGGTGGAGGTGGCATGCAGAGGGAAAAATTGGTGAAAGGCAGGTTTTACTTCATTGTCAATGGATGTTGGCACTAGGTACGTGTAAATTAAAGTCCCAAATGTTCACTTACAAGCTCACAGCCTCCATTCCAAGTTGGAGTTATGTCCCCTCTGGGTGAACTCTCTGACTATTTCCATCCATAGAAAAAATGTAGAAGTGACACCGTGCCAGATTCTGAGCCAAGTATTTAATAAACTGACAGGTTCCACTTCCTGGAACACTTGTTCTAGTCTAGGAGCTGCCAGGTACTATGTAAGAGGTCTGACTATGCTGAGGCAGCCATATTGGGAGGAATAATGTAGCCATGCAGAGAGGCCACATGCAGAGAAAGATGCTTGACCAGCCTTCAGGTATTCTAGCTGAGGTACAGACATGTGAGCCAATAATCCTACAGATGATTCCAACCCCAGCTCCTCATCTGACAGCAGCCATATGTCAGAACAACTCAGCTGAGCTGAGTCAAACCACAGAAGTGTGTGTCAACAATAGCATGTTATTTCAAGTCACTACGTTTCAGGGATGTTTATTATGCAACAGTGCATAACTATAATAGAAGAGGGACTCTGAGCAACTTACTTCACCTTTGATTCCTTAATTTTTCATCTGTAAACTAGAGATTAGAGCAATGTCCACGTCTGGGAGGTCGTGAGGCTTCAGTGAGATAAAGTTTTTAAAGCAGCACAGTACCTGATTTGTAAGAAATATTTTCTGTTCTAAAATCCAGAATTGGTCAGATTTATGAAAGTGACACCACACAGATTCTATAGCACCCCCAATGGGGTCTACAATAGCCCTGTCATCAAACACACTAATATTTTTGCAGGAAGCATATGAACAGTCACATTGAGAGAGATAAAGATAATCTCATGGTAAGTTAGATAAGTTTTCAGCCACCAAATACATTCAAGTAGGGTTGAATGAGTTACCACAAAGACATATGGTTTCTCTGAGCTATTTTTGATTTTGGAATTATATGTAAAGAATAGTGGACTCATACTATTTTAAATGTAGTCACTACATACTTCTGCCTTCATTTCTTCTTTTTATATTCCTGTGGCATAATAAAGGCTAGATCTTAATACTAATTTATAAGTTAAAAACAGCACCTATATATTCAGTTTTTTGAGAGCACACTTGCTAATTGCTTGTAAAAAGCCTTTCCAAATGTCCTTTGGTTTTGGCAGCTGAAATTGGCAGTCAGTTCTTGTTCAGATGAGTACATGAGGGAGAAATACGGCATCAAGGGAAAGGTATGGTCAGTCAAAGAAATGCTATTTAGCAAGACATACTGTTTGTAAGTCAAGATTCATCTGATTTTCTCTTTCGGAGAACCTGTCTCACATTTTAATGACCCAATGGCATCCCACAGAAATAGTATCCCAGGTAACCGGCAATAAGACTTGCAAGATCATCAAATAGATGTCTTAGGGGACTCTGCCATAGTTAATTCACTTTTGCTAAATCCTCCAAGTGCTAATTTACCCAAAGGGTTTTTTCCCTCCACATTTAAATGAAACACAGTAGGAAGATGCCTCTTTTTTCATATCCTTCACAATTATGACCATCTGAAGCATCTGGTACCTGTCTATTTCACACACAGAATATGCTGAAAGTAACATTTCCCCCTGATGGAAAGTCAGGCAACAATTGCTATAGGGAAGAGGACTAAAACTTTTTAAAGCTTATTTTCTTCTCTCAATGTGAACAGAGATAAATTCTTAAATGCGTCTTTTATTGTATTTCTGGAAGAAAGAGCAGACTCATACAAAACCCCATTGTTAATGAGACATTTTCTTTTGTCTGGAAAGTAACCAGATATCTCATCGCCAAATTATAGAGCAGTGACAACAGTTATTTAGTTCGTGAATAGCATAGCACTGCAGCGCACTGTGAACCCAAAGCCAGAAATAATGCATTCATTGTCACTGACTGTACCACCTTTGACAGACGTCAAAGGCACTCATTACAATGAAGGCATTGTTTCAGTTTAACCTCAAAACATCAAACCACTTCTGAATTTCTTGCTGTTATTGTTTTTTTTTTTTCCTCCACGTACTTCTTTCTTTTTTATTTTTATTTTTGTATAGAGATTGGGTCTCACTCTGTTGTCCAGGCTGGTCTTGAACTCCTCAACTCCTGGACTCAAGTAATCCTCCTGCCTCAGTCTCTCAAAGTGCTGGGATTAGTGGCATAGCCACTGCCTCCCCCTCTCAATTGGAGTTTTTTTCTTCTATTTAGAAAATCTTTAAAAACCATAATTAAAGCCTCCCATATAGAGCAGGGTCACACAAACACTTATCTTTCTTGTGTTTTGTAGATACAGCATTTACATGTTCACCAGTACATAAAAATGACTAGAGGCAAATGGGAAGAGGCTATGCTAGTTTCATTATGCTCTTCCAGTCTTAGCCCAGAATCACTATAAGGATTCTCCAACTGAAGACACTGAGTACAAATACTAATTTTACACAGCAAGTTCAAAAACAGAATCAAAATTTATCCAGGGTGTTAAGCATTATCACCGCAAAAATGATAACTATGTCAGGTGTAATGCATTTATTAATTAGCTAGATTTAACCATTCTAAACTGTATATAAGCTTTAAATCATTTTGTTGTACAAGATAAATACATACGATTTTATATGCCAATTTATAAAGTAAATAAATTAGGAAAAATGTTATTTGGGAACTCTTCTCAAATGCATAATTAACCTAAAACGTCCTTCAATGCTTTGTTTAATTTTTTTTTCAGAATTTCTGGAAGAAAGTAGTGGAATCATACAAAACTCTATTATTATGAGACATTTTCTTTTGTTCTGAAAGTAACCAGATATCTCATCACCAAATTATAGAGCAGTGACAACTTGCTTGCTTGTTGCGTGCTTGTTGTTTTAATAGTTTGTGCATTCACACCAATACTGCATGTGTGTTTAGTGGTCACAAATCCACTATCAGTGAGAATGGAGAATAATTCTCATCATGAAGAGAATACAGATTGATTGTATATATCATAGATCAGGTGAGGCGCTGAAAGTTAAAAATAAATGAGGCACAATCTCTGCTTTGAAACATTCACAATCTACCCTGCTGTAATAGAACAAAATTCACCATATAAATTTTCTGATGGTCTAGTATATAGACACAGATATGGGAGATGGATATACACACTCATACACACACACAAACACATATCTTTAGGAATGACGAGTTCTAGGTAGATGCTGCTAAGGAACTTGTGGTGGACCTGCAGTGGCAAACAAGTTGCCCCAGTGGAGGAGGCCAGAGATGGACCATGGGTCAGAGGGACGGATGGAAACAGCAGAGACTTGGGAGTCTGTAGCCATTCCAATTCTAAGAAGAATCTAACTGAACCAGAGAATGATGTTGGGCACTGATCTAGTTAGGAGACCGATTGTGTGTCTACCAGTAGACAAGCTCATCAGTGACTAGACAACAAGGGATATTATCTCAGAAAACAAGAGACACTATACCTGAGTGCACTTATTTTTCCTTGCAACCATGAAGGCTTGGTAGGCATTCCCTTTACCTCATATATTGGAGCAATATCTTATTTGCAACAAGTAATTGTAGAAGGAGGCTGAATGAGAGACTAAGCTGTCTTTTTTATGAGAAATTGTGCTCTAAATGATCAGATTAAGCCAGAATGAGAATTTAATTTTCCTCTGTTGGATGAAGAATATATATAATTTCCTCATGGATGAGGACTCATGGAGAAGACCAGATCAGTTTAAGATTAAATGGCTAAATAAAGGAGTAACTTTTTTTCAGCCCTTTCTTATATCATAGAAATGAACAGTGTCTCCATTATATATAATCATATAATTGAGAGTTGACTGTCTTCCTCACTCTAAATGCAAGATTGTCATCAAACTTCTTTTCAAAATTAATTTCCAGGAAAAAAGTTCTTGAGAATTCCCACTCCTCTCAGAATAACATTCTGTATCTTCAATAAAATAATAATACTTTTTAACATTCTAATAATAATACTATTTTATGCTTTAAAACAATTGGAGATTTAGCAAATATAATAGTAGCAGTATATAATATTATGTCATATATACTATATAGAAGATATGTCAGGATAAACCTCATACACATATAATTTCATTTATCATCAAAACAACCATACTCAGTAGGTTCTATTATAATCTTAACTTTTCTGACTAGAAGTGGAGGCTCCAGAAATTAAAGAAATGTGTTTTTCAATGCACTGTTAATAAGTGGTACATGTCAAGATTTGAAGCCAGGTCTGTCTCTAGAGTGTAAATAATTAAATATTACGTAGACCGCCTTGCAGCATATTTGCATTTTCTCCTTTAAAGCAAGTGGACAAGCATGTGAAACAAGCTGGTGAGATATTCTACATACATCTGATACTTAAAAGTCTACTTAGAGCGCTAGAAGAAGAGCTTACAATTCATTTCTTTCTATGCCTGGTACTTGCATAGCTACAGAGATTTCCTGAGGGAGTGGTCAGTGGCCCTTAGACATCTGTCAGGCACAAAATTTGAGCAAGAGTACAGTGAGGGGACCTGGGAGCACACTAAACGGTCCGTGTTTTATTTGTAACTCCTGTCTCAACACCAGGGAGGGTGTCATCCAAGCATAGCAGTATCTTCATATTAATTAATAGTATATACATATTGGCCAGGCGCAGTGGCTCACGCCTGAAATCCCAGCACTTTGGGAGGCCGAGGCAGGCGGATCACTTGAGGTTAGGAGGTCAAGACCAGCCTGGCCAACATGATGAAACCTCGTCTCTACTAAAAACACAAAACTTAGCTGGGCATGGTGGCACACATCTGTAATCCCAGCTACTTGGGAGGGGGGAGGTTGAACCCAGGAGGCGGAGGTTGCAGTGATCCAGGATCACACCACTGTACTCCAGCCTGGGCAACACAGCGAGATTGTTTCTCAAAAATAAAAACAATAATACTAATATATATACATTACATGGCTTGCCTCATTCAGAAAACTTGAAATATCAACATAATGACAATGAAGTTTATCTATTTTACTACCTACCACTTGTTGGTAGATAAAACATCTGGAAAACATGGATTATCTCATGTGGAAGCAGTTTAATTTTCTAAAAACTGTTGGTCAGTCTTAGCATTAATCACATGCTCTTCATTTTTCTTTTGTCCCATCAGCCACAGATGGGAAGTCAAGTAAATCATTCACAAAAAGACATGCAGATGCTGGGTGCAGTGGCTCACACCTGTAATCCCAGCACTTTGGGAGACCAAGGTGGCTGGATCACTTGAGGCCGGGAGTTCGAGATCAGCCTGGCCAACATGGCGAAACCCCGTCTCTACTAAAAATACAAAAATTAGCTGGGTGTGGTGGCGCACGCCTGTAGTCCCAGCTACTCAGGAGGCTGAGGCATCGAGAATCACTTGCATCTGGGAGGCAGAGGTTGCAGTGAGCCGAGATCGTACCATTGAATTCCAGCCTAGGCCACAGAGCAAGACCCTTACTCAAAAATCAAAACAAAACAAACAAATATGCAGAGTTATATGTAAAGTTCTCAGGAATAACTCATTATCAAAGGAAATATTGTTTTAAAAAATCCTAGGGAATGTATAAGTGTGCTAATATTCTATTTATACCCACATTGAAATCGGTAGATCCTCATTCTATCTGGTCTGATAAAAAGTCTGAAAATAAACACTGTATACATAAAGCTATATCTTCCTTATATACCCAGGAATAAAGGTTTAAAATATGATCTAAAAAACTCTACTTACAACAGTAACAAAGTTATAAAATGAATAAGAACAAATTTTATAAGAAATGTACAAGATCTACATTAAGAAAACTATAACAATTTACAGTGAAAAAAATTTTTAAGTCTGAAAAAATAGAGAAAGCATATGTTCTGAATGGAAAATTAATATGGTAAATCTGCCAATTGTTCCTAAATTAATCAAAATATTTTAAGGCAATCTCAATAAAGATACCAATGACATTATTAAACTCTTGCCAAAATAGTCTGGAGGAATTACATGTGCAAGAATATTCAAGAAAGTATGAATAGGCCTTAAGCAACAGATATCACAATGTAAATCAAGGTCATAATAACAAAAAGAATGGTCCCAATGTGGTGTTGAAAAAAAAACCAGAGATGTCAAAATAGGAGAAAGTCTTGAAGCATATCCAGCATATATAAGAATTTATTACACACTATAAATAGCATCTCAAAACAATGCAGAGAAGATTTATCACTCAAAAAATTAGGTTAAAAATGTGTTACTCATTTGAGAAAACAGAAGGAAAAAGGTAATCTAGCCACAAAAAAATCAGATATATTGCAGTTAATTTTAAGAGCACTTGGAGAAAATGTAGGTGGCTATTTGTTTCCTCTTGGGTAAATATGACCTTTCTGAAACATAGATTCAAAGACATAATTTATCTGAAAAAAGTATTTTAATTAATTTTTCAAGTAATTTTAAGGCAAAAGATCAATTTAAAACAATCATTTGTAATGGAGTGCTGATATAAGTGAAATATAAGACATTTATATGAATCAAAAAGACAAGAATGAGCATGCCCTTATTACCACAAAAAAGGTAACTATGTGAGAAGGTAAATGTTAATTTGGTTGACTATAGTAGTCATTTCACTATGTACATGTATATCAAAACATCATGCTGTACACCTTAAAAAAATAAAACAAAAAAGAATGCACATACCAATAGAAAAGTGGGCAAAAAGATGATAACAGGAAATGTATAGATTAAATACAAATAAATGTTAATATCACTTAATCAACCTATCATTCTGGAATAATTGAAAGTCAGATTTAAAACAAAGAGTGATTTAAAAACTTGGGTAAGCATTCCAATTACAGAATTCTTTTAAGTATTACTATTCCAAAGGTAATTTTAGTTTCATACTTTCATTTGCTATTCACTAAAACCTTGTATTGATATTCTTCAAACCTTGTATAATCTCATAGTAGAATTGTACCTGATTATTATCTTTAATCATACTGTGAGTGTGTGCATATGAGATACTGCTGTTTCTGTTATAATCAACATTTTCTACTAAAAATATTAGCCTTGCGACTTAACAGTAAAATTAGATATAAATTATAGATTAAAACTGGCTTCATCTTTTAAATGGACTGAAGTTCTCTGGTGGAATTCAGGAGGGGAGGTGTCCATCGTGGCTCTTCAGTTTCTTTTCATTCCTTAATTGAACATTTCTGGTAGCTTATCAAGTTTTTTGAATATTTACTAGAAGGGTTTTATATTGTGAGTTGACCAAGAAAATACTAACAATGATTTAAAGGAAAGAGGGCTCAGAATATCATCAACAAATATGTTTAACGTGCCTAAATGCTGCAGGGCTCTCTACTCTGTGCTACAGCATGACAGGCTATAGTGGCCCTGTCCTGGGTGCTGAAGATATGGGATAGATGCATCTTATCTTCATTTTCCTCACCTAGCTTGTTGCTATATAGGAATAGCTTGTATTATCTTAACCCACGTTCATTTTCCCCAAGAAGTCAGTCACCTAATCTACCTAGAGAGAGAAGGAAAGGCTTCATGGAGGAGGTGAGGCTGGAGCTGACCCTGGTCATTGTGTTCTTGTTCATCCCCTAGGATGATTTGGCTGATCTCCATATCCATCCCTACCTTGGTAATGCCCTGCCAAGTGCTTGATTCCATGGATTCTTCCCTGGCCCTAGACTAAAGAGAATTGTAAGAGGTTGTCATGGAAAGTTGGAAAGAGCACTGGCTTTGGAGTAAGCTGTGTTTAGTTTGGCATCTCAAGTTCATAGGAGAATCATGGGAAAATCTTGAACTATGCTAGTTTTCTTTTAACTGACATCATACCACTTACTCCTTTTTCCCAATATACATTACATAAAATCAAAATTTTATTTTTCTTGCTAACTTAAAAATACAGTTACTCTGGGCAACTCTGTCTAGTTAGCTGTTTTTCTGTTTTTGTTTTTGTTGTTATTATTATACTTTAAGTTCTGGGTACATGTGCAGAACATACAGGTTTGTTACATAGGTATACACGTGCCATGGTGGTTTGCTGCACCTATCAACCCATCATCTACATTAGGTATTTCTCCTAATGCTTTCCCTCCCCCTAGCCCCCACCCACCAACAGGCCCTGGTGTGTGATGTTCATTGTGTTCCCTGTGTCCATGTGTTCTCATTGTTCAACACTCACTTATGAAGTGAGAACATGCAGTGTTTGGTTTTCTGTTCTTGTGCCAGTTTGCTGAGAATGATGGTTTCCAGCTTCATCCATGTCCCTGCAAAGGACATGAACTCATCCTTTTTTATGGCTGCATAGTATTCTGTGGTGTATATGTGGCACATTTTCCTTATCCAGTCTATCATTGATGAGCATTTGGGTAGGTTCCAAGTCTTTGCTATTGTGAATAATGCTGCAATAAACATACGTGTGCATGCATCTTTATAGTAGAATAATTTATAATCCTTTGGGTATATACTCAGTAATGGGATTGCTGGGTCAAATGGTATTTCTGATTCTATATCCTTGAGGAATTGCCACACTGTCTTCCACAATGGTTGAACTAATTTACACTCTCACCAATGATGTAAAAGTGTTCCTATTTTTCCACATCCTCTCCAGCATCTGTTGTTTCCTGACTTTTTAATGATTGCCATTCTAACTGGCAGGAGATGGTACCTCATTGTGGTTTTGATTTGCATTTCTCTAATGACTAGTGATGAAGTTGTTGACTGTGCTTTTAAGCTGTTTGGGGTGTTACTATTCTTATTCACACAGTTTTCACTTCAAGAAAAGGTTAGGCCAACTGTGCCTCAAGAACAGGAAGCAGAATGGGGTAAGATAAGACTCTAGGTGCTCTTTTAAACTTGATTCTAGTTGGTCTATAAAAGCATAATACTCTACCTTCTTTGCCTGAATTGTCCTACTGTCTTCAGAGTGGGCTGCAGAGAGGACCCTTTGCAGGTTTTGAGGCTACACAAACTTTTGTGAGGTCAAATTTTTTTTCTCATCTTTCAGAGAGAGAGAGAGAGAGAGAGGCAGTTTGAAGGTGAGAACTGGTCTGGGAATAGTAAGAGAACAACCGTTACCCTATTATGTTTTCATTTTCCTCCCCACAACTTCTCATAAGAGCTTAGAGGGCATATGTTGTAAATTCCAAGCATCAGTAATTTGGAAGTGGTTGAAAAAGTCTTAGTTCTAGGTTCATTGAAACAACTTAGGTTAAAGATTTTTAAAACCCCACAACTCTTTAGCAGGGCCATAGAGCCCTTTCTTCAGAATATTCAACACCATCATTGGCTAGACATGTGACTTTGGGTAAGGATTGGTAAGGACTGATGCCTACCTTGCAGGTTAGAAGGATAAGCAAGTAGTGGTAGGTATTATTTCTTGGAAAGTAAATCATAATTATGGAAGGTTAAGCTTTGTTTTACATTACCATAATATAATTTTTATTGAATAATTCTTCTAAAATTCTAGTGTATCTATCATGAAATGTTAGGGGCTAGAGAGAATATGTTCTCTGACAGTAGTCCCATTTCTGGTGGGCCTCTGAAATGTTCACATGCATTCAAATTCATAAGGAACTCATATCATGCTAATGGAGGTAACCATAACCAAAATATCTTACTAAATACTTAGTCAAAAACATTTATCAATAAGCAATGATTATTTACTGGAAAAGTCACTTCTCTGTGACACATATTTTCCTCTTACTTTTAAAGATGATAAGTATCAGTTCTAGCAAATATATTTGTGACTTCCGAAGGGTTACTAATTTGAAAACATATTTCAAAATATCCTTTTAAAGACTATTGTAGATATGTCTTTCTTCTGGGCACATTCCAAGTCTAAATTTCATTCATTTGGGGATATAATTTCTGCACCAGATGCTACACATCTCTCCTCCTCTGACCTTACCACAGGTGTACATGTGCCTCAGTTATTGCTGCTAATGTCTGTCCCCTCTTAAAGGGCACCCTGTATCCAAATAACTGATGGCAATGGGAAGAGAGTGCTCAAAGGGACAGCCCTCTTGACTGAAGGCAGGATCAACTCTGTGGTTCAATTTATGCTGCAGAGGTTCCCATGGGATTGGACTGAAGCATGTCTCCAGCTGAGAGCATATTCTTTAGCTTTATCGCCCTTTCCTATACTGCTTCTAACTTCCTTACTCCTGAGGGTGTTCCCTCAACAAACCATATACACCCTAATCATTGTCACAAACTGCTTCTAGCCAACCTTACCCATGACAATCCCACGCAATACATTGGTCCATACCTTGCACTTGTATGGGGAGATGACAAAGAATTTGAAGAAAAGAATGCGGACTTTTTGAACATAAAAATGTTACGCTAGAATATTGCAGAGTCAAATGCTAGACTGATATTTCCCAAAGTTCTAGTATTTGTTAAAGGTAGAAATTTCTAGGTCTCATTCAGATTCACTGAATCAGAATCTCCAAAGGAGGGGGATCGAGAAGCTGTTGTTTTAAAGGCATTCGAGGTAATTCTTATTATCACTAAACCTGAGAGACACTGAACTAAAACACCATAGAGCAAGAATCAGCACAATTTTTCTGCAAATTGCTAGAAAGTAAATATTTTAGGTTTTGTGGGCCATGTGGTTTCTGTTGCACTTCTCAGCTGTGCCACTGCAGCTCAAAAATAGCCATAGACAATATGTAAACAAATTAGTATAGCTGTGTTCCAATAGAACCTTATTTACAAAAATAAGTGGCAAGCAGGATTTGGCTCAAGGGCCATAGTGTGCCGACCCTTGGTCTGGAGCACAGGGAGCATAAAAGTGACTTGTTTTCCTATAATTATTTGGTGGCTAAAGTGTGGTATTATTCTTTCTTCAGCAAAATGTTTACATAATGTTGATCAGGCAAAAGACCTTCCCAGAAGTGGATAATCATTTCCATTTTTCTAACCTCATTCCCAATCCTTGCATGTCACTGGCCTTTCCATGAGGTAATTTAAAACATGCATTTAAGAGGGGAGATTGTTTCTAGAGGCCAAGTTTACTATTCTTTCATACTGATTCATAATATTGCCAGAGTCCATCCCCTCAGGACAGACTTTCACCACTTCAAGGAAAGATGTGGACCTATTTATTTGTGTGTGTGTGTGTGTGTGTGTGTGTGTGTGTGTGTCATGCATATAATCTGGATCTCTGGCACTAAATATGGAAAATAAAACTTGTAAATTTTTCCAACGTTTATTCTCAGTGTGTACAAAGTTACTTGAGTCTAATGTCTTAAGAGTATATAATTAACTTTATGAAGACTCAATAGCTTTCTCTTTATTCATTAAGATTTTATATTCCTCTTTACAAACTATATGGTATTATATCAATATTCATTAGAAAATAGAAACAATAGAAAATATTGAATATTGATAGATATTCAATTATCAATAGAAAATTTCAGTGTTTGGCATACAGGTACTTCAAAATAAACAATTTTGCATTCAAATCAGTTTCCTTTCCTTAGGTTCCCAAGTTTTATCACCACATATTAGAACACACTAATAGAATTCTGTTCAATTCAGATAACTCACATTCATTTTTACATGACCCTGAGAATAATATAAAACAAATGCTCAGCTTTCCAGCCAGACTATTTACTGTTAGGCTATGACTTTGGCAACTTGGAATACATTTAATTCATGTAAAAAAGTATAGTGACAGCTTTCTCACTAAATTGACTTTAGCCTTTGAACTCTAGGCCTGCATATGTTTATTCTAAAGATCGTTGCTTGTCAGATTTGTTACCTGCTGTATTGCTCCTCAGAGTAATTTCAACAAGGTTTGAAATACTTTCAGGTCTTTCTACAGGATATATTTTCAGGAAATCTCAGGTTTGGCTTGCATCTAGCATTTGTGATAACTGAGAAATTTAGTGCTTAAGAGCAAATTCAATTAAAATTCCTGTTGGGAGGAACAGGATCAATGGTTGTCTGGAGGGAAGGCACTATATACTTCTGAGATGATCACAAGCAAGGATTCTCCAGGAACCAACTTATTGTGTGTATATTGTATGTATCCTCTTCAAGCATCTATTAGCCAAGAGAGTTATTTCTTCCAATGTTATACTCCTCTTACTGGGCAGTTTGCATCTAGTGATTGATCTCTTTCCTTGATTCAGGACAAATTTGAAGGGACATTCTATTTCCAGAGCTCCTCACAGTTTCACCTGAGCTCTTGCCCCAGCTTTTCCATCCGCACAATTATGTTTCTTTAACTTTCTCACTGGTATTTCTAAGAATATTCCCCCACAAACCTTCTATCTACAAATCTCCATCTTACAGACTCTGTCCCAGAGAATCAAGTGTATGACACTCTCCAAAGCTCAGATGAAAGCTTTCATGACCTCAAATTATCAGCACTGATGTAACATAGCATCAATCACATTGCTGTAATTGCACATTTACTTATCTACCCTTCAACTAAACGGTGGGTTGCTTGGAAGAGAAATCTGGATCTTAATTATCTTCTATATACCATCTACTTTCTGGGGCATTCAAAGACATTCAATGCAAGTTTATTGAATAGACTGAATTAAAGAGACCAGAAACAATAGATTTAGAGGTATAATTCTCGTATTGTGTCTCTTGGAAGTATGGTCTGAGATGGAGATTTTATTTAAGTAATTTATTAGGAGAGTGCTTTCAGGAAAAGGAGAGAGAAAGAAGCAGGATAGGGTAGAAAAGAATGCTTAGCCAGAATATTGTGATCCCATTAGGCAGCTTTCAAACAAAAATGAAACAATGCAGATAGTTCCACTTTGGTCCAACTTGTATAAACTTGTGGCAATCAGTCACTCACTGTGATCTACCCTGAGGAAAGACAAGACAAATAGCCTTTAGGGAAAAATAAGCCCCTATTTAGATTAGAGGAATGACCCTTGAAATGTGTTATCTAGAGCAACAGCATTAGAATCACTTTGGAAGTTCTTAGAATACAGCTTCACTTGCCACACCATAGACTTACTAAATCAGAAATTCTGAGTCCAGTCTTCTGTTTTAATAAGCTTCTAAGTGATTCTGATGAAAGCTAACGTTTAAAGACCACGAGCCTAAGATAATTCTCAGGAAAAGGGGATTGTGATGATGGTAGCTGTAGTTATAACCCAACACTGCTAGCAGCTGGAAAAATGAAATGTGCTTGCAGGTTAAGAACATTTTGAGTAGGATACCAACAGGTGGCAAAAAAGAAACATTCTAACAGCCAACAAAGATGTTTACACGAATCCTTCATATCCCAAAGCAGTATGCCCCAAGGTATATAAGGAGAATCAAATCAGATTACCGTGGAAAGAGGATGATTTAACACCTGTTTGGAGAGACATGCGGGTCAGTGTCTGGGGAGACAGAAAGATTGACTATTATGAAAATAATTCCCTATAGTTTTTGAAATCAACAGAGGAGAAGGCTAGAATCAAAGCAGAGCTCTAGACCAATTATTGAGTATGAAAGGAATGTTCTGATCATAAGTGACAAGGCAAGAATCGAATTATCAGAAGAGAAATACAAAGAAGAGGAGAAACAGCAAGGAAGAATCAATGGCAACTCTTTCATTTTCAGACATACAGCTTCTGTACTTTCCTGACCTAACATATGAATAATCCTAGAAACTGAGGTAGCTAAACCTAAAATGCATCTTTAAAATAGCTTCAGCAATTAAGATTAGAGAGAAACAAAGCCAGAAAGTCCATCAGAGCATGACTGTCTGCTTCTCAAACCAATATATTCAAATATCATACAAAATGTGCTAGAGCTGAGAGTTAACACAAATTGTAAGAAGTATGCCTACACAAATAGAGACGATTCCATCTTTGTTACAGAATGTCTAAGCTACTTTTCTGTAATTTAGGTTCAAGGCAATAAGCTGCTACAATAAAGTAATTTATTACTCTTTAGTTAGTATGAAAATGAGATTGAATCGACTGTAATTTCTCAACTACACCAAATTTCATAATCTCTTACAGCTTGACAAGTCTATTGAATAGAAGAGGAAGGCAGGAGGTGAAGAAGCAATTTGTAAAACGTTCACAACCCTGATTGTCTTCTATTAGACAACAAAAAAGAAAACATACGTAAATACAGATGAAAACAGTGGGGGTGTATGTTCAGTAATTAAGATGCAGATTCTGTTTAATGGAGTCCCTATGCCATATGAAGTCAAAAATTCAGTCTGTTCTTTAGCTGATTAATCAGTAGTGGCAGACATATAGCTGTTGCTATCTGGCACTCTACTATCTCAGCGTATATTTAACTAACTGGCCTGTAAATTACTTTTCTGGAACATTACCCAATGCTGTTGTAAGGGAAGAAAGAATTCATCCTCTGTAAAAGAAAATAAATAGGCATTGTTTCCAGCTATACCTAGTTCAATCATTTTGAAATGGTAGATGTAAACTTAAAAAAAAAAATGAATACCAATAATTGTGTTTCAAACCGAAAGTTTTAACACTGGGCTATTTAAAATGTTCTCTAGGGTTATGCATTACATAAGTTAGTCAATAAATTATATTACTACTTGAAGCCATAGCATCTGCATCCTTTATTTCTACTGCAGTGACCATGAATTGCCTTCCAAATCATATCTAAACAAATCATATCTAAACTCCTCTTCACAACAGCAGTCTACACCAGTGGTTCTCAAATTTAGCACAACTTACAATCACCTGAAGGGCTTGTTAATCTACACCTTGCTACCCGCCAACACTGAATTTTTGATTCAGTGGGTCTGCAATGGGACTCAAGAATTTGCATTTTTAACAAATTCCCAGGTAATGCTTCGGGTCCAGTGTCACACTGGGACTCCAGCTTTCTTTGACTCTTTGCTTCTCTTTAAGCACAACTTCATTAGATCACTTTTCTCATTTTCCCCCTAAGAAAATCCTTTGCTCTAGCAAACTGATCCAATTACTGAATCAATTTTTAAAATTTAATCAAGTCTTGTTTCTCATGTCTGTACCTACTCTACTTGGTGCAGAACTGTATAATTAGTATACACTGAACACTATTTGATATATGCAATGTAATACTTATTACAGTTATTCTAAACTTTTTATGTATCAAATGGCTACAAGAAACATCTCCTTTATAGATTAAAATCTATAGTCATATACCATTAAGGATCAGTAACCTTTCTTTATAAATTTTTAACACCTTGTACATTGTATGTACTTCATAAATATTTGTTAAATAATTGCTGATAGAGTCACCTAGTTGAGTCTTCTACTCAAATTAAGAAGCTCCTCTACCAATTACAATTGAGACTTCATCATACTTAGATAATTTAATTGCCTAAAAAATTTGAAATGAAACCTGCCCTTTAAAAGTTTAGTGGTTCTTCTGGAGTAATTGAAACTTAATTTGGTCCCATATTATAACAGTCATTCAAGATATTCAAACTGATTTGTCCCACTAGCACCAGATTTATCTTTTCAGTGTGATATCTTCTAGCCCTTCAATCCATTTTCACGTGAGAGTTTTCAGATTTTTATCAACCTAGGTACTTATGTCAGAATGCAGTTTAATCAATGCCCCTCTTAAAAAAGTAGATCTTATATTTTACCACAATGCACCAATGTAGAATCCACAAGAAATAAACTCTCTCTTTACTCAAAATGCCTTCCATTCACATGGGCTACATATTCATAAAATACTTAGCTCACACAGTAACTTATATGTGGTCACCACCAACTAACTGCTAATAATATTAATATACTTCTGTCTGCATTTATAGAATATAATTTTTCAAACTGAGTGTAGAATTTCTTATTTAGACACCTTAGTATCTCCTTTAGATTTAAGTTCTTATTTTAATGTATTAAAGTATTTTTGTATTTTTGTGCCATTCTTCAGTGTATGAAGGTCCTTGTCCTATTTTAAAATTATTTATTATTTGACATACCAAGGTATATATAGCATCATTCCTAGAGTCTTAAATTTTCTTTAAAAATTATCTGTTGAAACATATATATTTAATTCACTGTCATTCATTTTTTTTTTTTACTCATTTGAGTGAAAATTTTCTGATAGCACCTTAGTTGTCACATAATATATTCATAAAAATGGAAGATGTGATTACATAGTTGGTCTGGTGACTTTTGGATAATACATATTATTAAAATGCTTAATTAAAATAAGCCAATAGAAAAATAAATCCTGTATTGTCACATCACTTATTACCACAAAAAAAAAAGAAGAAGAAAATTTGGAATCTTTTTTTTTTCTCCAAAAAAGAACAATAATAAAATAATGTTTAAAACTTCCACATTTTAGTAAAGTCTGTAGACTGCTAAACTTAAAAGAACATTGATCAGTACTGGGCCCTCAAAACTTCTTAGTGTCTTTATTTTGTTCTTTGATGAAAACAATTATCTTAAAACTGATTCAGTGCTTAGCAACCTACTAGGTGACATAATAAATAATTGACTAAATGATCTTTTATATTCCTCATTAATCAAAGACTGCATAAGATTAATAAAAAGTCATGGTTTACTGAGCATTGCAGACATCATTAAACACAACAATGATTTTATTAATGTTGAAGATAACAATTACCTTAAATAATTATAAGATCCTAACTTTTACACTAGGAGGGAAAGAGAATAATTAAATAGAATCTAAATAATCATGATGTACTGTTAAGCACATAATGCACTCATACCTCTGGTTAAAAAATAAAAAACACAAAACCTTATTATTTATGTAATTGGTTCACAGGCATCATTTAATTTTATCTTCAAATTTTTATCTGTATATACACAGAGAAAAAATAATTATTTTCAATTCACACATGAAGAAATAAGGACCTGATGAATTGAACGAGAAGTTAGAACCTAAAAAGTATTAAAAGATGTAACAAAGGCCTAAATAATGGGAAAACATGTGTATGTGTGTGTGTGTGTGTGTGTGTATGTGTGTGTGTCGCGCGTGTGTGTGTATACACACCAGGCTCATGGATAAAAAGACTCAGAATTATAAAGGCAATGATTCTCTAAACTTATCTATAAATTGGAATTAATTAAGAAATAAATTTCAGTAGGAATTTTCACAGATTTTGATAAACAGATGCTAAGATTCACATTTAATAGCAAAGTCAAGAATAGAACATAAGTTTAAGAGAACAAACAAGAAAGTTATCTATTAGATAACAAGATTTCTACAAATTTCTTTTATAAAACTATTAGTAAATATAGTGAGGTATACATACAGGAACAAATAGACCAATACAATAAATTTGGTAATCTAAGATCAGATCCACATATGGAAACTTAAGTGATAAAAATGTCACAAAAATAAAGGAAGAAAAGATAAACTATTCAATAAAACTTTCTGGGACAATAAATTATATATATATAAACTTGGTTATATATATATATATATATATAAACTTGATTATATATATATATAACACAAAAATGTATTTCTGCTTCATCATGATCAGTGGTTCATGCCTCTTCTTTAAAGGAGAGAAACAGAGGCAACAGTTGGTCAACTGGATAACACAAGATCAAAAAAGAGATAACAAGTACAGACAACAGAAAGCTTGTTTCTTGATTCTTCCAACTTGAAGGTTCATCACTATACCCACAGCCTCCAGTAAAAGGAAATAATTCAACAATTTGTCCCACCACATTTCTATTTTTAAAAATCAACTTATGAACAAAAAGGCTGACTGTCAGTATTCTCCTTTTATGAACTTTTGAGTGAAGTCATCCTTTCTTTTTAGGCCAATCTAGACATAGCCACTCACAAAGAATCTGTTGACAAGTATTTTAAAAATCAATAACATTTAGTCTACTTGAAAAGGCCAGACCAATCAAAATATCAGAATAAAGTCTTGATTAGGGAGTTAGTAACTTTTTATAGAAAGAGAAAGTTAAGACCTAATTTGCTATGATGTGACTTATGCTCTGGAAAAAATTGGAATTTCTGGCTGGGGTTTCTAAAAGAGAGTCTTTAGAATAAAGGCTTGAAAAATTTTCTGCTAAGTACTTAAGTAATCATTATAACAAAGTTCTTTAAATCCAAGAACTATCTCCTTGTTTGACTGTAAAAGCAAAGTCATTTGATAGTGACTGCTTTACAAGAAAGATAAATATTTGGAAATGAAATAACTGTGTAATAGAATCCAGCATACTGGACAATACTTATATCCATAAATGTTCCACTCACATGAGTAATGTAACAGTAGTTACCATTAAAGCAACTATTCCAATGTTGACAAAAGCCAAGAATTAAAATAACAAAGCAAACTAAACAAAAACAAACAAAGAAACTACTAAACCAGTTCAGAAATCATGAAAACAAAATTAACATTTGGCATACAATTGTAAATCCTGGTTGCTTTTGTGGAGAAAAACTGAATAGTTGGAGTTGGAACATAAACTTTTCATTGTAAATCCTTTTATAACTTTTGAATTATGTTCCATGCGAGAGCATTACCTTTAAAAAGATGAATTAACTTTTAAAAAGTCAAATCAAATAATCTTATGCTAAATAATAGATTTGGCTATTTTAATAGTTTCTATTATGTGTGCATAATATTTGCCTTAACTTTATATGTAAAACCTAAAACTGTTGGCCTATGTTCAGTTATCAAGTTAGGAATGATCATTGTATATAGGGCTACTCTCTGTATGGAGAAGTAATAAAAATTAAAGAAATAAGTTTAGAATTAGAATCCTAAATGCAGGAACTTCCCACTTCTAACTTCTGTTATTCCTTTCTTCATTCCTTCCTTCTAATGTTGACAAAGCCAAGGTTTAGAATAACAAAGCAAAACAAACAAATGAACTGCAAAACTAGTTCAGAAATCCTAAAACAATTAAATTTTGGCATGCAATTGCAATTCTGGTTGCCTTTGGGAAGAGAACTGGCAACTCCCTTCCCCTCTTCCCCGCCTTCATCCCTTCCTTCCCTCCTTCCTCGTCCCTTCCTTCCCCTCTTCCTTCCTTCCTTCCTTCCTTCCTTCCTCAGCACTGAACTAGCCACTGAGTATATACCATGCACAAAACCATGCACAAAGTTATTCCAGAGTTACATGTGACTGTGGTTACAGTGAAAAGAAGCAGAATGCGAAGACAGTGAATAACCAGGATACTCTGGGGCAATCATGGAAAGATTCATTGAGGATTTGATATTTAAGCTTAGAACTTGCATACTGAATTTAAAAATTGTCAAATGAATGTATGGGAAAAGAACATCAAATAGTAAAGACCATGTGTGCAAAGCTTTAGTTGGGAAAAGTTTGATGCATGGAGGGTGTCTTCGAGCTTGGAGAAGGTGGGATGAGAGAAAGTAGCCAAAGTAAAGATGAGGGGGAGGAGAGGGCAAGTCATGCTGGACGTTATGTTTCATGTTGAGAATTTGAAATTTTATTCCAAGTGCAATGGAAAGACATGGGAGGGATTTAAGAAGCATGATGCCATGGTCCATATTACACTTTAGAAAAGTCGTTCTGGTGGTTTTGGGCCAAATCAATTAGAAGGGAGCAAGTGTAGATGTGAAAGAACAATTAGGAAGCAACTTCGGTACTTCTAATGAGATGCTGACAGTGGCTAATGCACTCATGTCGGCTGTGAAGGAGAGCAATGAGCAGATTCCGAATACATTTTGGATGTATTGTCAATAGAACTTGGTGATTCATTAGATGTAACGGTCAGAGGTGCATACTCTTCCACTGGTTCTAGATTTGGTAACTGTCAGGAGGACTTTAAATATCCCTTTATTTCAATGTCTGGAGTATATGTAGAACATTTTATTAGACCAATTTTCATTTCAGGTTGTACAACACACACACACACACACACACACACACACACACACACACACACACACACACACATTTTGCCGACAGAATACAGTAAGTATAAAACATAGTGAAAACATCTTATGTTAATTTAGGGCTACTTATTTTTAAAATAAAAACATTAATATGAAGATATACAGACCTTGTTCTTTTTTCCTTTGATCATTTTTATAGCTGCATGCAAGCCACTATACAAACTAAACATAATTTAAACTTTCAGACTCAGTTTATTTTTAAAAGACAAACAACCAAATGTGCAACATCATAGCTGGTGGGGCTGCTCAGAACTGCTTACACTTCACTTCTCAGAAAGGGTTGAGATTTAACCATTGTGACCTGCCAGGTGTGTGTCCAAAGCCAGATCGTTTATCTCCATAAAGGCCTCACTTTTGGCAGTGCAGTGATGAATGGAAAGAGGCAGATAGCTAAATATTTAGGTTTCATATCACTACATGACAGTGACATATAAAAAAATCCCAAACAGCAGAGGCTTTGGAATACGACTTCATTTATAAGTCTTTAGGAATCATTAGTAGTCAGATCTTTATAGATGAGGCATCCATAACATAAAGTAATATAACTTTCCATTTTATGTTTTTGAGATCAGTTATTTTCTAGTCATTCAAGTATAAGAAAAATTAGAGCGAGGCACAAGTTAGCAAATAGCTAATATCTATTTAAGTATTATAACTTCCTTCTCTCTACCAATTAAAAAAAATTTAAAAATGTGATTGTTACTACTTTGCCTACAAAAGATATAGGATCAGAGTGCTGGAAATGAAAGCAATGATTTAGAAATTATCCCCAAGAACTTTTCTGTTGCTCCTTTCTCAAATCAAGCTCATGCTGAACAACTGAGGTAAGAAACGATTTTGGAAGAGCATCAGAGCTGTCATCTGAAGTCTTGTGTTCAGGCTCTCTTCCCTGCTAGGTAGGCAACATGGAACAAATCATAACTTTTCTCACCATGCATTGTCACTGATAAAACTGCATTTATTCTACCTGTCTCCTGAGCTGTTATAGACAATATATGTGTACTTTTAAACCATATGTTCTGGAGGCATTTCTTTAGATGGAAGAAACTGCAGTTAGTTATATGTGATATGTTATTTTTGGCTTAGAAGACCTGAGATATAATCAAAATTCCGCCACAATTTAGCTGTATGACGTTTCTTACAGCACATCAATTCTCTTTTGGGTAAAGTTGAGGGGGATTATATTAGACTTCTCTAAATCCTGGTTTCCCAACCTGGGTTTTGGGATGACTGTTGCCCTACAGGGGATATTTGGCAATGTCTGGAGAAATATTTGCTTGGCTCAACAGGGTGAGTGGCATTGGCATCTAGTGGGCAGAGGCCAGAGATGCTGCTAAGTATTCTACATTATACAACTCTTCACAACAAAGAATCAAGCACAAAATGTCAATAGTGCTAAGGTTAGAAACCCTGTTCTAAAGCCTTACTCAACTTTAAAATTCTATGATCTACAGGCAAAGACATCTTATAAATTATTCAACTGACTGATATGTACTTAAATTTACCAGAAGAGATTTTATTTCTATCATGAAAATAAATATTGCCATCTATTCTGGAGTTTTCCATTAAAATGTAAAGTGTTGTCATGATTTAGCAATAAGAATAGCATGAGTTTCAGTATCTTTATCACCATCATCAACCGCAGTCCAACATGTGATGCTGCTTTCAGTACCCCATTGCCATAAAGTGAATGTTTGGATCCCAGCAGAATTCATACGTTGTAACACTAATCCTCAGTGTGGTGACATTTGGAGTTGGGGCCTTTGGAAGGTAATTATGAAATAAAGATGAATCTTTCATAATAGAATTATTCTCCTTTTAAAAGAAGAGCAAATACAAGATTCTCTCTCTCTGTTTCTCTCTGTCTCGCTCTCTCCACTTTGCAAGCACCAAGGAAGGTCTACATGAGAACATAACCAGGAAGGGGCCCTCACCAAAAAACAGATCACGCTGACATCTTGATCTCAGATTTCTAGCCTCCAGAACCATGAGAAATAAATATTTGTTGTTTAAGCTACCTAGTCTCTATTAATTTTCTACAGTAGCCTAAACTAAGACTGCAAGTATCTTCAAATTATATAAATGGAGACCAAAGTACAATTATAGTTGACAGAAAGAGTATTTGTGTTAGTTGTTGTTAGTATATCAGTGAATTCCATGAGTTCAAGTCTCTATTTTTCCCAATAACTGTGTGACCTGGGAAACCTCTCTGTACCTCAATCTCCTTGTATGTAAAATGTGATTAATAATCTAGTTGGTGTTTTAAATGAAATCATTCTCTTAGCATTGTGTTTAGCATATAACTAGTACTCAGTAAATGTTAGATACTGTCATAGTTAGACCTAAAGTGAAATTTCATTAATTCTATTTCAGGGCATTTCTTTATTGTAACCACTTAAATTTAACACTGCTTATGAGTTTTATAGATATTGCTTTTGGTCTACTGTACATTTCTCCACCTGGAGAAGTTATACTCATCCTTTGAATCTCAAAGTCAACACTGTCTCCTTGAAAGAGCCTTGTCCTGCCCCTCTAAGTAGATATCACCATCCCAACTATGGCGTCCCTAAATATCTTTCCATATCCATCTGCTATGGTCTGAATGCTTGTTCCTCCCAAATTGTTACATCAAAATCCTAACTCAAAGCTAATGGCATTAGGAGGTGGAGCCTTTAGGAGGTGATTAGGTCACCGAGATAGAGACTCAGATGAATGGGATTAATGTCCTTATTTTAAAAAAAGCCCTGAGAGAGATCCTTCATCCCTTCCACATTATGAGAACACAGCAAGAAGGCACTGTCTGTGAGCCAGAAAGCAGGCTCTCAACAGACACTGAATCCACCAGTGCCTTGATCTTGGACTTCCTAGCATCCAGGACTGTGAGAAATAAAATTTCAAGGTTCATAAGCCACCCAGCCTATGGTATTTTATTACACCAGTATAAGTAGTCTGAGGCACCATCACCCTATATTATCATTCATATATACAATATACACACAAACATCAATTTTCCTGGCTGGAACCTGCTATCCATGATTGATATCCATATGCATAACACGTTCACACTGGCCTCTCCATAAATGTAGAGACTGGATCAAAACAGGGAAATCTCTTGCTCTAACAATAAAGGATAAAATTGAATTTGGAAGGTGAAATTAAATCTTTATAAATGGAGAAGAAATTGAAGAGGAGAAAAATCCCTTGTTTGACAGGATAAGATGACTGGGAAAAAGCAGATCTCAGCAGGATCTGTTTATAGCTAATTCCAGAGTAGTCTTGTTACAATTGTGTAGAAAATGCCTGATTTCCAAAGAGATGACACAACAGATTCTGTTTTGATTTTGCTGCCCACAATATATATTAAAAGTTTAAGAAGAAGAATAGCTGCTTATTATATCTGTTGTATTTTTTTGAATGATGATATATCACTTCACATGGTGGATTTTCGATATGAATAAGTGCTACTTACCAAACATTACATGATGGTAATAAGCTTGTCTCACAATGGATAGTTAAGCTAAAAAGATATGAAAATGCTAAGCCAACGAAAAGTATTCTATCAAATAATTCCTACCTCAAAAGCATAGTTGACCTTCTCTACCATATTAAAAAAATAGAAATGAATCATTTCACTACTTTCATGTTATAGGTGTTAAAAAGTGACCATTAATGGGACTTAGGTACATGACTGCAATTATCCGTGGGCTAATTAAGACTGACTGTTATTCACGTTGTCCATAGCAGATCAACAATACCAAATGTGACACGGCTCACTTTCATTTAGAGTTGTGTCGGATTAGCTAATAGAGAGTATTGCAATTATTGCTGAAGCTCATAAATCCTCTATGAAGACTTGTTGACAGTTTAGTTTTTACGCTATTGTCTTATAAAATGTCAGGAACCAATTTCCTAAAGTCACATGCAGTCTATCAAGTCATGATAGTGAATTAAACACAGAAGTACATTTTTTTCCCTTCTGAAATCATACGGAAATATAAATGAAGGGATTTTAAATTAAGCACAAACCCATAATGACAAAGAAAACAGGGAAGGACACCACGGCAGCAGATTTTAGAAGCTGGAAAGTTAATGAATAAGTAGTTAACTACTTAGAAGCCCTGAAAAAGTTGAACCCTAATCTAACAGCGGTTGAAGCTAAGAACCAACTTGATTACCAATGCAGAACCTCCAGAAAGACTCAGGGAATGATGACACCAGCTATCTACAAAAGGTAGAGTAAGAATTGGGAAGAAACAAGAGGGTCTGTCAAATACCTGTTTAAGAATAAGATAGCTTTTGATTCCCTTCTTTGTCATCCCAGAGACAATACGTTTATTCTCTCGAGAGGTTGAAGAGAATCTCTGCAGTGCAGGACACCAGACCCATAAATGTGCAGCTGAAATGCACGTTTATGCTGAATGTGAAACCTTTTCCACACATCTCTCAAAATGCAGAAAGGCAAGTTGGGTACTTGAAGGACTTTCTCTGTGAATCTGACCAGTGCAAGACAAAAGACCTAAAGATACCAACAGCAGAAGTTTCTCAGCTAGGCAGAAAACCAAACCAGAAGATCCACCATCAACATTCTGCTAGGAACTACCAAGCATGTTTTTTAGTGACCTCTACTTAATGATAAGTAGACAACTAAGGACCATAAAAAAATCAAAGGAAGCCTTGAAAATGAGGGAGACTCAAACATGCAACCAAATAGACAATAGGAACTTGGGAAAAATAAAGGTTATGTAGAGAGAAAAATAATCCCACAAACAAAATCAGACAGATTAACTAACTTCAGTATTTTCAGAATCAGAAGAGATGCTGTTGACTCCATGTGACAAGAATAGGCTGCTATAGAAAGAGGTATGCAGAAAAATGAAAACTCTTCATAATTAAAAATATGTATTAGAAAAGTTATTCATTAAGAGGACTAGAAGACAAAGTTTAGGAAACTTCCCCAAAAGCAAATCAAGAGAGAGAAATAGATGGAAATTTAGTATAAGTGGCTCAAGCTTTTGCTAGAGTTTTCATATTGCAAACAACTGGCAGATAGTATGGGAGGCAAAATTACTACACGGGAGAATGGGAAGACAGGAAATGCACAAGTGTGTAGGAAGGGTGAGAATTTGAAAGAGAACTATATCTTAATCTACAATAATGAGAAGTCAAAATATTAAATCAATAAATCAATTTTTAAAAAACAGAAAAATGCATTTTGTAGTATGGCATGTTATTTAGAGGCATGGAACTGAATACCAAACATTAGCTATAGTTGCAGGTGGTTGCCTCTTGGTAGTGGGGTAAGGCTGTGGGCGAAGAAGAAGGGGAAGCTTATATTTTACATAAGATGGCTTTCACAACATGATTCCACACTGTATACACATACAACCATATGAGAATAAATTCTCTGTGTCACTTTCATTGTAAATGGAATAAAAATACACACATATCAGTGAGGACATTCCACTCCCAAATAAGGGGAAATATATTGCACATTTGCATTGCTTTTCACTGTCAGATATTTTACTTTATGGTAGAGGAAACAAAAGATATTATGATTGTAGTGTTTCTTAGAGGCAGGACATGATCAGTAACAGTCATGCTAGGTCTCAGATGCTCTAGATACAAAATTTGGTAGCGGCAGAAAACAGTATAATGAGATTTTAAGACAAATAAAAAATTGAATGTATTGAATTCAAATGACTGGCATTTCCTCTGAGAAACCTTCCAAGTTTTAGATTTTAAACTGCTCCTTTTAGAAATTAAATATTACATTAATAGCAGATTTTAATTCTTTGTCATTGAATAACATCATTTGGCATCTTTATTATGGCCCAGTTATTTGTTTGTTTTCTTGTTGTTGTTTTTTTTTTAAATAACTCAACTGGTTCCTCAAATCGTAAATGTCTCTGCAATCACTAGCATTCAAGATTCTCTGTACTCTTTAGAAATAAATACCTGATAGCTCTTGACTTTCTAAATACATCGAGCAACCAAGGATAAATATTCCATGCCCAACAGACAAGTTCAATTTCCCTTCATTTCAAATCACATTGCATTATGTGGCCATTTCAGTACCATTTTCGTGTTTTGCTGATGACCAACACAGCAGGATGAAATGCACTTAAATGAGCTGGAAAATGGAAGTCCCTCAAACCCTCAGGAATCAATATAGCATGGAGAGATAAATAAAGGAAGAAGAAAACAATACAAAACCTAAAATTGGTAAGCAGGTCACAAAAATCTAAATGCAAATAAACACAGTTCCAAACTCCAAATAAATACAAGTCAAATATGTATTTGTCTATGTATTTAAAAGAAATTGTTGAAAACCATTATTGAATCAATTAACTTTTTTCTATTCTTCCATATTCTGTGTTATTTTAAATATTTTTTAAATGATTCAAAGATTCTAAATATTATAATAACATGTATATATAGTACCTTCTTTTCCTGGACAGAGGAGAATAATATGAATTAATAGCAGAGAGATGAAGCATAATATATGATGTCTTACTAGTACATTAACTTGATAACATATATTTATGAATGAGTGACTTTTAATGGACATAACACATTTGTAGAAATAATCAACAGTTTTTAAAATAACACCTCATTATATTTTAAAATAATGAAAGTAAATTTTTAAAATATTTGGAACTTGAAAGATTAAGCAGTGATGTCATAATAGGAGTATAGTAAAACTCCTATAAATACTTTTGTTTTAAGGATACAATAGTAAAGATGATAAATATTTTTTTAATTTTATTAAACTTGAAAAAGTAAGATAATGTCAGAAACATGGCAACCTAAACTCCAGTAATTCAAGAAGAAGTTTTTGAGACTCAGAGGTAAGTAAAACACATTTCCTGTCCTCAAGAGGAAAATAAGAAATTCGGGAATTAGTATGCTTAATTATTCCCATAACAATGGAATCAAATGAGAAAAATAAGTTATCCTTCCAATCAATAAATATCTGACTTCCTTTGTTACTTCTTTAGGAGGATCTCTCAAATACAGAGTCCAGCCCGGACGCCTCACTCAAGCTCTGTACATATTTTCAGTTGTGGGAGAGGCTTGTCAAAATGTACTATAGTCGTGTAACCACAGTTTTACTCAATATATCTCCCACAAATGTTGCTCCTCTTTCAACATTTTTTCTTATTATTGATATCACCTTCCTCCCACTCAACCATAATTAAAATCTACTTTCTTTGACTCCTGTCAACTTTTCTTAAGTATTAGTCTACTCAGTGATAAGATCTATACTTCTCTGAAAGTCGACTTCCCTCAAATCTGACCTTTTGCAAATCCTAGTTTACTACTTTTTGCCTAGACAATTAGTTTCCCATTTGGTTCTCTGACTTCTGGCTCCTACTTCCTCTTATTCATTCTACAATGTATTATGAGACTACCTTACTAATTCAATTCTTTCTTTCCTAATTTTATAAGAAATTGAAACTTTCAACAGAATATGTATGTATATAGATATATATATTCCATTGCAATGTATTCCACTGAAAATGTATCTAAATTCATAATGTGTACACACTAATCTTTCCAGTACTATTTTTCATCAGTTCCGTTGGCTAAACTTCTTCAGTTGGCTGTAACAGTTGTCCACTCCCAAAGCCAACATATGCTTTCTGATCTTTGCCTCTCCTAATGATGGTCTTTCAGCAGTGTCTTTCTATTAATACTTCATCTACGTCTGCTTAAATCCTACTTCTTAATTATGATTGAGTTAACATAACATTTTCACCATTAGGCCTTGCTTAACCCAGCTTTTGAAATAAGCTCTTCATCCCTAAACTCATAAAGTGCACTCATTTTGGTACTTACCTATCACTTTCAAACAAACATTGAACAAGTGCTTGGTAAATGAATGATTTCTTATTAATACATTGAGAACTTCTTTTTATTTTTGTGGGTACACAGTAGGTATAATATTTGTGGGGTACATGAGATGTTTTGATATGGGCATACAATGTGAAATAAGCTTTTTAATATCCGACTCTGCTGATGAAGGTTATAAAACCTGCTATGCTGAACAATGTGACTGTCTCCATAGTTTTAAAAAGTTATGCCTGTAATTGTTATGGCTAGATACTAGGATATGTCTGCTAATGGAGAAAGATATATTATTCCTAAGATTTTATTTGTGAAGACTTCGGGAACAATCTACCATTTTCCATTAGTAGATATAATCATTGATCCATTTATGAACAGACATCCTTTTCTATTGCAGGTGAATCAACTCTTCACAAATGTAAGAAAATACTGTAAAATTCACTAAAAAAGTTAGAGCTAACTTTCTTTGCTTTCTGGAACTGCCAGGACTATCTTGTTTTTCTTCCTGGGAAAGGGTTAGAGGGATGCTTCCCTTTAACTTTACTTACTATGTTCCATAAAACTTTTATGATAATGGATAGTTTTTGGTAATGTCTTCCCCATTTGGTAACTTCAAGGGCTACCTGGGAAAAATACTCTTCAAGTAAAAGAAAAGACCACAAAACGCAACACATATGAACACTGAACACACACACATACACACACACACACAGAGAAGAGCCCTGATAATTATTGAATGAGGGGGTCTTGTTGATACTTCATTGTTCATAATCTCATTAACTTTTACAAGGTATTAGTTTTTGTGAATGTAGCAGAGCATGTGACAGATATTATAGTGGGTTCAGTGGTGTCTCCTTCACCCCCACTAAGATATATCCATGTCCTAAACTCCAGAATCTGTAAAAATTTTACCGTATTTGGAAAAGGCATCTTGGCAGATATAATTAAGTTAAGCTTCTTGAAAAAAAGAGATCACCTTCAATTATTCAAGTGGGCTCTAAATTCAATGATAAGTGACCTTAAAGGAAAGGCAGAGGAAGACTGGAGACAACGGAAGGGAAAGAAAAACAGAGAAGATGAGGAGGCAGTGTTGACCACAGAGGCAGAGGGTGGAGTGATGTGGCCACAAAACAAGTAATGTAGACAGTCATAGACCTTGAAAGAGGCAAAGATTCTCTCCTAGAGCCTCCAGAGGTATTTCAGCCTTTAATTTCAGACTTCTGGCCACCCAGAACTGTGAGAATACATTTCTGTTGTTTAAGCCATCAAGTGATTTATTATAGCAGCCACAGAAAACTAACACAGATACTAAGATAACTTTTAAGTAAGGTAGGCGACTCAAATTTTTGCTAAATTTTTACTATGCTTTGAGAAGTGCCTTCTTTCTCCACCTCACTTCCGTCCCCATTCTCCAGTATAATGTCCTGTCATACAAGCTTCCATTTGAAAAGATCTTCAGATCCTCATTTGGACTCTGTATGCCTGAGTTAAAAAGTCTTCCTTCTTGGCACTAATAGCCTTTCTGATTAGATCACCCAGATAGGTTGGTCTGTAGCTCTCATCATATGGAGAGCAAAGAGCTCTAGAAAATATAGAGATCATGATAGTGACTAAGAAAACATCAGACCCACCAGGTCAGAGGTTTTTCTTCAGTGGTTGACACATGATTAGATATATTTGTGGGATCCAACATGATGTTTCCATATATGTATAAATTTTATGATAATCAAATCAGGGTAATTAGCTTATATATCACTTTAAATATCTATTTCTTTGTGATGAGAACACTCAGAAACCTCTCTTCTATCTATTTTGAAATATACATTATTTTTAATGCTAGTCATTCTACTATGCAATAGACCACCAGAACGTATTCCTTCAATCTAATAATAGTTTTGTACCCATTGACCAATCTCTCACCACCCCTCCCCCATCTTCCTACCCTCTCCATCCTCTGGTAACTACTATTCTACTCTCTACTTCTATGAGAACAACTTTTTAGATTCCATGTATGAGTGAGATTATGGGGTGTTTGTTGTTCTGTGCCTGACTTATTTCACTTAACACATGTTTCCAAAGTTCATTTATGTTGCTACCAATGACAGAATTTCATTCTTTCCATGATGGAATAGTATTCCATTGTGTATGTATACCACATTTTCATTATCCAATTCATCCACTGATGAACATTTAGATTGATTCCATATGCAGGCTATTGTCAATAGTGCTGCCATAAACATAGGGGTACAGAATATCTCTTCAAATTACTGATTCCATTTCTTTTGGATAGCCATCCAGCAGTAGGATCGCTGGAACATATCAAAGTTCTATGTTTTATTTTTGGAGGAACTTCCATACTGTTTTCCCTAATGGCTGTACTAATTTACATTTCCACCAGCATTATGAAAGCTTTTTTCTCCATATCCTCACCAACACTTGTTATCTTTTTTATTTTAATAGTAGCCATTCTAATTAGAGTGAGGTGATATCTCGTAGTTTTGATGTGTATTTCTCTGAATTTTCTGTTTGCAGACCTTAAAAGTCCCCAGAATAACAGAGAACAATAATTCTCAGTTTCCCTTTTAGATGTAATACATTAAACTTTAGCGGGGTGGAAAAGGGGAAGGGATCAAGGAAACTAGGTGCATATGTTTTGTAAAAGCTCTAAAGGTATTTATCATGTCCATTCCTGGTGAAGAATCATTGCCATAGACAGTTGGAGATGAAAATCCTCAGACCACTAGAATTCTTAATTAGTCAGTGGCAATGGCTTATATCATGCTAAGAACTTCTTTATTTGGGAAAAAATACTTTAAGAGTGAAAATATTCTATAATATTAAAACAGTTAAAACATATGTTATTTGAAAAGGTGATGGATTATTAAAATGAATACAAAGTGCTCTCCTACATTTGAGAATTGAATTGATCATTTCAATAAACTATAAGAATTCTTAGTCTTATCTCCCCCACTGAGAACCTGTTCTCATAGACTAGAATAAAGTTAATTTCTCTCTTATTTTAGTATTATGCTATTATGCAATTTAAAAAAATACTTAGATTTTTTTTTAGTCATTGAAGTTTAAAATAGCATGCTCACCTTGTAACTGTGATACTTTTATTCTTATAATCATTTTCACAATTGGTTAAATTTTTTTGATAGTAGAGTTGATGAAACCTCACACCTAGTAAAAGTCAGCCTTTAGGAAAAATTGAAAATTATGTTCCTAGGTTAATCTGGTATACACTTACATAATAAAAACACCTCTATTTCTATGTAAACTTTACCAAGTTCTTTATGTATGTATGTATGTATGTATTCAGATGGAGTCTTACTGTGGATGCAGTGGAGACAATCTCAGCTCACTGCAACCTCCGCCTCCCAAGTTCAAGTGATTCTCCTGTCTCAGCCTCCCGAGTAGCTGGGATTACTGGTGCCTGCCACCACGCCCGGCTAATTTTTATATTTTCAGTAGAGAGGGAGTTTCTCCATGTTGTCCAGGCTGATCTCAAACTCCTGACCTCAGGTGATCTGCTCACCTCGGCCTCCGAAAGTGCTGGGATTACAGATGTGAGCCACAGATCCTGGCAAGTTCTTTAAAGTAAACGTAATTTACAAGCCATGGGCAAGATACACTGTAAGTGTCATAAAAATACCATAAGTCAAATTTAACTTCTTAGTTAAGATTAATTTTGATCCAGTTGTTACAGGTTTTCTAAATGGATAATATTTACTAATGCCTACATAGTTTTTAACTTTAAATGCTTAAACAATAATTAGCTGACTTTAAACTACTTTTCTATATATAGTCAGATAATTATATTTGGAAAAACGTGAATCCAAAATTAACAAAGGCCAACCATGTGTGCAGGGAATTAGTAGTTGTAGTAAATTGTACAAGTCAATTATTAGTTTCACTTTGCCTATTTTAAGAAGTGAAATGAGACCACTTGCTTTTTGCTTACTATCCAAAAAGGGATTATAACTTGCTGCTTTTTAAAGAGTAAAACTGATGAACTAGCCAACTCTTCTATCCGCTTTTCTCACGTTAACTTTTGCAGCTCTCAAGGCATTCTGTTCATGAACGTCCTAAGTACTTCCATTTTCTTAAGTGCCTTGAAAAGAATTTTATGTTTAAAGATTAGTGAAAGAAGAAGTGTCTCTTAAAGTGTACTTGAAAGAGCAGAAGTACCAAAAATGGGAATGAGAAAATAGGAGGCAAAGATGAACAGAAGCAGATTAAAGAGACATGCAACTGAATAGGAAGACAAAAACAAAAACAAAACCCCCAAACCCAAAATCCGAGAAACTTCTGTAATCTGAATGTTTTCATCCCCAAAACTCACATATTGAAACCTAATCACCAAGTCTGATGGTGTTAGAAGGTGATGAAGGTATTAGAAGACTTTGGGAGGTGATGAGGGCTCTGCTTTTGTGAATGGGGTTAATGCCCTTATAAAAGAGGCACGAGAGAGCTGCTTTGCCTCCTCATCTGTGGGAAGATACAACTAGAAGGCATCATCCATGAAGCAGAGCACCCTAACCAGCCACCAAATCTGCCTGGCGCCTTGATCTTGGAATTCTCATCCTCCAGACCTGTGCAAAATTAATTTCTGTGGTTGACAAATTATCCAGTATAAGGCATTTTTCAATTTTTAAAAATTTTTCTGGGTATGTGATAGGTGTATATATTTATAGGGTACATGAGATGTTTTGATACAGGCATGCACTGTGAAATACACACATCAGGGAGAATGGGGTATCCATTTCCTCAAGCATTTATCTTTTGTTACAAATAATCCAATTACACTCTTTATTTTAAAATGTATGATTAAGTAGTTATTAACCATAATAACCCTGTTGTGCTATAATAGATATCTACACACCTATGTTTTGTTGCAACACTGTTTACAATAGTTACGATTTGGAAGCAATAGTATAAGGCATTTTGTTTTAGCAGCCTGAACTGGCTAATACAGAAACATTTCAAAGACAAGTTTATATTCAATTGAATTATTACTAGATGTCTACTTGATGAGACATAGACTCTCTAACAGTGGGGGAGGAAAATAGAACTCAAGTAGTCCATAAGAATAGACCATTTTAAATATTACAGGAAGGTTATGGATTTAAGAGAGTATTGTGTATTGCACACAATTAGAACTCAACAAAGGAGCAGAAAAGGCAGCCACATTCAATACACTAATGTATAGAAATGTCCCAAGAAGTGCCATACATAAGCTTTGATCACCATCTGCAAAATGGAGGTACAACAGACATCACAGTCTGTTGAAAAGATTAAATGAGACAACATACTTAAATGTCTTGCAAATATAAGGTACTTCTGAGCAAAGAGTAAATTAAGATCACTATCAAGGAAAGCTGCATCTACTGGATCATGACTGGTTCATTAAAAAGCTCATTAGAATGAGAGCTGAGACTCAATCATGACTGAAACTATGAGGAAAGATGGAAAATCTTGGATTCTTGGGGGGACAGGGACCATCTAGAGGTTAACTGAGATTATAACAAAGTCCCCTGTAGACAGTCATCTGTTCATTTGTCTATCTATCTATCTATCTATCTATCTATCTGTGTATCTATCTATCCATCTATCTACCTACCTACCTACCTACCTACCTAGCTATCTATGTAGATTTGAACAGATCTTTGTGCCCAGTAGACACCCAATAATGAAGTCTTAAATGAAACTAATGAACCAATTTCTCATTCAGGGCCCTAAGATTGTGGAGTCTACTAAATTTAGAGATCTGCCTGAAACTCAAGATGCCAGTTAAAAGTCTCTACCCTTGACCAGTCTTCTAGCTGAACTATGATATATAACTGTTCTTTCAACCTCTATTTATTTCTTCAAGCTCAACCTACTGCTCTATTGTGACCTTCAATATCCATCTGATCTTTCCTCCTCTGTCTAATCTAGATTTGATTTATTGCTAGTCTTCCCTAGCCAGACTCCTAGGCCTTTCAATATCTGTCTACCTCGTCCACAAAGGTGAATCTTCAATCACACCAGGCAATTAAATCAAAACCAACCATTTTAGTGTGGTTTACTCCATTACTCTGTAGTATATAGCTACTGAAAGAAGTGGCATATAAATGTTGGTTTTTATATGAGTATTACGCTGAGTGAATGCTAAATATTTGTGTGTATGAGTTACTGACCTACATACTAGGGATGTAAAGTTGAAAACATTATAGTACATGTTTTAAGTGTCCCAAATGCAATTAGAGAAATAGACACACAAAAATATACACAAAAATGATGAGAGAGATGTTTTAATAAAGGTGTGAAAAAGTGATTTACTAGCACTTGACAGGTGGTATTTAATTCTGCCTAGTGGGAGTAGAGTCAGGAATGATTTCATCGGGATGACATTGAGGTGGGTCTTAAAGTTTGAGTAGATAGGCACAAGGGAAAAGAGCAGGAGAGGAAATTTTAGATGGAGAGCATAACATGTGCAAACGATAGAGTTATGTAGGTCCAGGTGCCTGGTGAGTGGTGTGGGCTTAAGAGGAGAGTGCATGACACTATAAAGACAAAATGGGGCCAAGACTGTGAGAAAGTGGCCTTACAACATGCAGACACATAACATATATATTTTTACACTAAAAATAATATAGTTTACTGAATATAAAGATCTCGGTAAAGTTGGTTAAAAGAATATCAATTAAGACCATCATACACAAGAATTATATTTGCATCAAATGTTTTTCTTTTTTATTGATACAAAATAATTGTACATATTAATGGGGGTATGTGTGATATTTTGATATGTGCATATAATGTGATGATCAAATCAGACTGATTGGAATATTTATCACCTCAAACGTGTATCATTTATTTGAAAACATAATATTTTTAAGCTGGCACTCTGGTAATTTTTTTCTTTATTTACAAAGAGGAATTTCTTACCAAGCCAAACTGAGAGTCTGACCTACTGACCCTGCTTCAATTTTTGGTATTATCTACTAAAAATTCTAATGCATTTTATAGCATTTCTATTCTCTGTTGTCCCAACTCTCGACTCTGATGACAATACATAGGAATGATGACTGCATTACATTCATGAAAGTCACTATATGTAGGCTTTAAATAATGAAGCAAGAATAATCACTGATCCTTTTCTTGGCACATTCTCACAAGTAAATTAGGTAATGCCTAGCCTCAAGTAAAGGACCATAGGAGCAAGTATATATACAGCGAAATTTACAGAGAAGAGTAAATGGAAATGTCTGTTGGGAGAGTTAACAGACATTTCTACTTTTGTTAACAAGTAAGTAATAAAAAAATAGACATTACTACTTTTCTGTGGGGCCAGATTGCCAAAGAGAATTTGCCCATTTCATTCTAACTCAATGATTTTTGTATCACCTGATGGGGAGATTCTCCTTCATAATTAACTATGTTGCTCTCAACTCCCTGCTTCTCAGGTAAGAGATTTTATTAGTTATTCCAAATACATTACAAATCATGTTATGTCATGTTCCAATTTATAACGTGATGGAACAGATTCATATTCCGTGATAGCCATTCTGAATACAGATCCTATCAGCTCCACAGTGCAACAGTATTTGGTAGTATAAACACTGGATTAACCAATCAAGAGATTAGACACCCAGGCCACTGGACTAAAACTACCCACTAGACATGTTTTATTTGGCCAAGATGGTGTTAACAATAAATTTAAAATCCTACAGGTAGAAAATGATTTCCCCCACTTCACCATGGTCTCCATTATCCTTTACAGCATTACATCTGGCCTCACTTTACTTATTCGTATTACATGAACCTGATTTTATAATCCATTCTCTAGCTCTGGGAAACATATTAACTTTTTCCTAAAAATGTCTTTAACAGCTGAAAATCTTCCATTTGGTTTGTGGTTGACATTAGTTTCAAGGTTGGAAGATAACATACTATGCAGGCTTAGAGACAGCAGAGAGATGGATGCAGGTCTAGAGTTGAGAAGTATGTACTACAGATACACAGGAAAGGATGTCAGTATTAGCTGGGAGTAGAGGAATGGAAGTTTTCAGCCCAAGAGAGACTTCACTCAAATGCATCAGGATGGGTCATTCTGCCCTCGATAAGTTAATGAAGAGGCCTAATAAAGATGACAGCTATATTAGTAAGATTAATTAACCGAGGGATCCAAGATGGCCTATTAAAAGCAGCTCAGGATTGCAGCTCCCAGTGAAAGCACGGAGGGTGAGTGGACGCCACATTTCCAGACAGATTTTTATCGCCCACAGACCAGGAGATTCCCAGGTGAAGGAGCCCCATGGGTCGCCCAGTGCGGCTGGTGCGGCTGGTGTGGCTGCTTGGCCAGCGCGGCTGTTTCAGCCGGCGCAGCTGTTTACCGGCGCCCCAGCGCGGCAGTTCTCCATACAAAATACACAGGTCCGGGCACCATTTTAGCTGGCGATAGGAGCTCTGGGAAGACAGAGTAGCCCATTCATCTGATTAAAAAGGGAACTGAAACAGAGAGCCAGGCCAGGAGATTCCTGGGCAAAAAAGTGCCACGAATCTCAGCGCCGCTGTTTCAGCCAGCGCAGTGGGTCACCACATGGGAAATCACACAGATCCCGGTGCCTTTTCAACAGGTGACTGGAACACCTGGGAGACAGTCGACCATTCATCCGAAAAGAAAGACTCTGAGGCAGGGAGCCAGGTGATCAGGCTCGGCCTGGTCCCACCCCCCACAAAAAAGAGCAATCTGAAATGCTCTGGATTAAGAGTTTCCCAGCAAGCACAGCTAAACCTGGGACAGTCCCAGCTCTATGGGGGAGGGGCGTCCGCCATTACCGAGGCAGTCCACCACTAGGGAGGTAGTTTTCCATTGCCAAAGCAGCCCGCCATTACAGAGAGAGAGCCCGCCATTATAGAAGTGGGCTGCCATTGCCGAGACAGTTCTAACTACACCCGTATAAACAGGACTGCAGGGAAGTTCACACAGCAGCTGGGCGGAGCCCACAGCAACTCAGCAAAGCCTCTGCAGGCAGACAGTGACTAGGCTGCTTCCTCGCTGGGCAGGGCAGCCCTGAAAAAAAAGGCAGCAGCACAACAGAAACTCATAAATAAAGCCCTAACTCCCCGGGACAGAGCACCCTGGGAAAAAAGGGGGGCTATGAGTTCTGCTGCAGCACACTTAACGTACCTGCCCAGCAGCTCTGAATGAACAACGGAGCTCACAGCTCAGCACTTGAGCTCCTATAAAGGATAGACTGTCTCCTCAAGCAGCTCCCTGACCCCTGTATATCCAAAGAGTCACATCATAAAGGAGAGCTCAGACTGACATCTGGCAGGTATCCTTCTGGGACAAAAATAGCAGAAGAAGAAACTGACAGCAACCCTTACTGTTCTGCAGCTGCTGTAGGTGATCCCTAGGCAAGCAGGGCCTGGAGTGGACCTCAGCAGGCCTACAGCAGAGGGGCCAGACTGTTAGAAGGAAAACTAAGAAACAGAAAGAAATAACTTCATCATCAACAAACTGGATGTCCACTCAGAGACCCAATCTGAAAGTCAACAACTACAAAGACGACAGGTGGAAAAATCCACAAAGATGGGAAGAAACCAGCGCAAAAAGGATGAAAACACCCAAAACCAGAACCCCTCTCCTTCTACAAGGGATCACAACTCCTCACCAGCAAGGAAACAAGGCTGGATGGAGAATGAGTGTGATGAATTGACAGAATCAGGCTTCAGAAGGTGGGTAATAAGAAAATTCTGTGAGCTAAAAGAAGATGTTCTAACCCAATGCAAAGAAACTAAGAACCTTGAAAAAAGATTTGACAAAATGCTAACGAGAATAACCAACTTAGAGAGGAATATAAGTGAATTGATGGAGCTGAAAAACACAACAGGAGAACTTTGTGAAGCATATACAAGTTTCAACAGCTGAACTGACTAAGCAGAAGAAAGGATATCACAGGTCGAAGATCAACTCAAAGAAATAAAATGAGAAGGCAAGATTAGAGAAAAAAGGGTAAAAGGAATGAACAAAGTCTCCAAGAAATATAGCACTATGTGAAAAGACCTAATCGACGTTTGATAGGTGTACCTGAATGTGATGCAGAGAATGAATCCAAGCTGGAAAATACTCTTCAGGATATTATCCAGGAAAACTTCCCCAACCTAGCAAGGCAGGCCAATATTCAAGTCCAGGAAATACAGAGAACACCACAAACGTATTCCTCAAGAGAGCAACCCCAAGGCACATAATCGTCAGATTCACCAGGGTTGAAATGAAGGAGAAAATGCTAAGGGCAGCCAGAGAGAAAGGTCGGGTTACCCACAAAGGGAAGCCCATCAGACTCACAGCAGATCTCTCAGCAGAAACCCTACAAGCCAGAAGAGAGTGGGGGCCAATATTCAACATCCTTAAAGAAAAGAACTTTTCAACCCAGAATTTCATGTCCAGCCAAACTAAGCTTCATAAGTGAAGGAAAAACAAAATCCTTTGTGAACAAGCAAGTACTCAGAGATTTCATCACCACCAGGCCTGCTTTACAAGAGCTCCTGAGAGAGGCACTAAACATAGAAAGGAACAACCAGTACCAGCCACTCCAAAAACATACCAAATGGTAAAGAGCATCAACACAATGAAGAAACTGCATCAACTAATGGGCAAAACAGCCAGCTAGCATCAAAATGGCAGGATCAAATTCACACATAACAATATTAACCCTAAATGTAAATGGGCTAAATGCCCCAATCAAAAGACACAGACTGGCAAATTGGATAAAAAGCCAAAACCCATCGGTGTGCTGTATCCAGGAAACCCATCTCGCATGCAAGGATACACAAAGGCTCAAAATAAAGGGATGGAGGAAGATTTACCAAGCAAATGCAGAGCAAAAAAAAAGCAGGAGTTGCAATTTTCGTCTCTGATAAAATACATTTTAAACTAACAAAGATGAAAAGAGACAAAGAAGGACATTCCATAATGGTAAAAGGATCAATGCAACAAGAAGAGCTAACGATCCTAAATATATACGCACCCAATACAGGAGCACCCAGATACATAAGGCAAGTTCCTAATGACTTACAAAGAGACTTAGACTCCCACACAATAATAGTGGGAGACTTGAACACCCCATTGTCAATATTAGACAGATCAACGAGACAGAAAATTAACAAGAATATCCAGGACTTGAACTCAGACCTGGACCAAGCAAACCTAATAGACATTTACAGAACTCTCCACCCCAAATCCACAGAATATACATTCCTCTCAACACCACATCACACCCACTCTAAAATTGACCATATAATTAGAAGTAAATCACTCCTCAGCAAATGCAAAAGAACGGAAATCATAACAAACAGTCTCTCAGACCACAGTGCAATCAAGTTAGAACTCAGAATTCACAAACTAACTCAGAACCGCACAGCTTCATAGAAACTGAAAAACTGGTTCTTGAATGTTCACTGGATAAACAATGAAATGAAGGCAGAAATAAAGATGTTCTTTGAAACCAAAAAGAATGAAGACACAACATACCAGAATCTGTGGGACATATTTAAAGCAGTCTCTAGAGGAAAATATATAGCAATAAATGCCCACATGACAAGCAAGGAGAAATCTAAAATTGACACCCTATTGTCAAAATTGAGAGCTAGAGAAGTAAGATAAAAAAAATTCAAAACCTAGCAGAAGACAAGAAATAACGAAGATCAGAGCAGAACTGAAGGAGATAGAGACACAAAAAACCCTTAAAAAAATCAATAAATCCAGGAGCTGGTTTTTCGAAAAGATCAACAAAATAGACAGACCACTAGCCAGATTAATAAAAAAAGAAAAGAGAGAAGATCAAATAGATGCAATAAAAAACAATAAAGGGGATATCACCACAGATTCCACAGAAATTCTAACCATCATCAGAGATTATTACAAACAACTCTATGCACATAAACTAGTAAACCTGGAAGAAATGGATAAATTCCTGGACACTTGCATCCTCCCAAGCCTAAACCAGGAAGAAGTCGAAACCCTGAATAGACCAATAACAAGGTCTGAAGTTGAGGCAGCAATTAAGAGCCTACCACCCAAAAAAAGCCCAGGTCCAGATGGGTTCACAGCCGAATTCTACCAGACATACAAAGAGGAGCTGGTACCATTCCTTCTGAAACTATTCCAAACAATCCAAAAGAGGGAATCCTTCCCAGATCATTTTATGAGACCAACATCATCCTGATACCAAACCCCAGCAGAGACTCAGCAAGAAAAGAAAACTTCGGGCCAATATCCATGATGAACATAGACACAAAAATCTTCAATAAAATACTGGCAAACCGATTGCAACAGCACATCAAAAAGCTTATCCACCATGATAAAGTAGGATTCATCCTGGGGAGGCAAGGCTGGTTCAACATACGCAAGTCTACAAACATAATTCACCACATAAACAGAACCAAAGACAAAAACTACATGATTATCTCAACTGACACAGAGAAGGCCTTTGACAAAATTCAACAGCTCTTTATGCTAAAAATCCTCAATAAACTAGGTATTGATGGAACGTATCTCAAAATGATAAAAGCTATTTACAGCAAACCAACAGCCAATATAATACTGAATGAGCAAAAACTGGAAGCATTCCCTTTGAAATCTGGCACTAGACAAGGATGCCTCTCTCACCACTCCTATTCAATATAGTACTGGAAGTTCTAGCCAGAGCAATCAGGCAAGAAAAAGAAATAAAGGGTATTCAAATAGGAAAGGAGGAAGTCAAATTGTCTCTATTTGCAGATGACATGATTGTATATCTAGAAGACCCCATCATCTCAGACCAAAATCTCCTGAAACTGATAAGCAACTTCAGCAAAGTCTCAGGATACAAAATCAATGTGCAAAAATCACAAGCATTCCTATACACCAATAACAGACTTAAAGAGAGCGAAATCAAGAACAAACTACCATTCACAATTGCTACAAAGGGAATAAAATACCTAGGAATACAAATAACAAGGAATGTAAAGGACCTCTTCAAGGAGAACTACAAACCACTGCTCAACAAAATAAGAGAGGACACAAACAGATGGAGAAACATTCCATGTTCGTGGTTAGGAAGAATCAATACCGTGAAAATGGCCATACTGCCCAAAATAATTTACAGATTCAATGCTATCCCCATCAAGCTACTAATGACCTTCTTCACAGAACTGGAAAAAAACACCTTAAACTTCATATGGAACCGAAAGAGAGCCCGCATAGCCAAGTCAATTCTAAGCAGAAAGAAGAAAGCGGGAGGCATCACACGACCAGACTTCAAACTATACTACAAGGCTACAGTAATCAAAACATCATGGTACTGGTACCAAAACAGAGATATAGACCAATGGAACAGAACAGAGGCCTTTGGGGCAACACAACACATCTACAACCATACGATCTTTGACAAACCTGACAAAAACAAGCAATGGGGAAAGGATTCCCTGTTTAATAAATGGTGTTGGGAAAACTGGCTAGCCATGTGCAGAAAGCAGAAACTGGACCCCTTCCTGACACCTTACACTAAAATTAACTCCAGATGAATTAAAGACTTAAACATAAGACCTAACACCATAAAAACCCTAGAAGAAAATCTAGGCAAAACCATTCAGAACATAGGCATAGGCAAGGACTTCATGACCAAAACACCAAAAGCATTGGCAACAAAAGCAAAAATAGACAAATGGAACCTAATCAAACTCCACAGCTTCTGCACGGCAAAAGAAACAGTCATTAGAGTGAATCAGCCACCAACAGAATGGGAAAAATTTTTGCAGTCTACCCATCTAGCAAAGGGCTGATATCCAGAATCTACAAAGAACTAAAACAGATTTATAAGAAAAAGACAAACAAGCCCATTCAATAGTGGGCGAAGGATATGAACAGACACTTTACAAAAGAAGACATACATGAGGCCAATAAACATATGAAAAAATGCTCATCATCACTGGTCATTAGAGAAATGCAAATCAAAACTACATTGAGATACCATCTCACACCAGTTAGAATGGTGATCATTAAAAAATCTGGAGACAACAGATGCTGGAGAGGATATGGCAAAATAGGAACACTTTTACACTGTTGGTGGGAATGTAAATTAGTTCAACCATTGTGGAAGACAGTGGCAATTCCTCAAGGACCTAGAAATAGAAATTCCATTTGACCCAGCAATCCCATTACTGGGTATATATCCAAAGGATTATAAATCATTCTACTATAAGGACACATGCACACGAATGTTCATTGCAGCACAGTTTACAATAGCAAAGACCTGGAACCAACCCAAATGCCCATCGATGATAGACTGGACAGGGAAAATGTGGCACATATACACCATGGAATATTATGCAGCCATCAAAAACGATGAGTTCGTGTCCTTTGTAGGGACATGGATGAACCTGGAAACCATCATTCTCAGCAAACTGACACAAGAACAGAAAATCAAACACCGCATGTTCTCACTCATAGGCGGGTGTTAAACAATGCGAACACACAGGGGCTTAGGTTTTAAAGCCTTATGGACACTCTGTATATTGGACTCACTAAATATCTGGCATGATTTGGAGCATATGTTTAAGTACATTTTGGTAATAGCTTCATTCATAGAGCTGCAAATCAAGTGGCATTGTATATTCTTTTGTATTTAAAAGAAAGAAATTATTAAACTTACATGAATATATTAAGATAAAAAGAAGTGATTGGCAGAAAATCATATATTTTAGAAGACTTAAAATACAAGATGTCCCTTTAAAAATTGGAAATAAGAACTCTCATCACAGGTATAGAAAAATAAGTGACACCATCGGCAGTTATCCTATTAGAGTACATTTCAAAAAAACCAAGGCAGATAAGATAGTAGGATGGCATACAAAGTATATCCCTTATGAAAATAAATTATTTTTTCATAATTGGACATGAGGTATTCTGGTTACTTAAGTATTCTACCCTACAAAATATATTTTCAAAGATTTAGATTAAAACCAATTACTGTTGATTCTGAAGCTGGTGAGTAAAATGTATTATTTCCTCAGAGGAGGCAGAAAGTCACAACGGGGACATTAGTTTCCATTAATAAACAAGGGGAAGTCACACATGGCAATGGGTGGATGATCCTTTTTCTGGGGTCAGTTAGACTCTATCAATGAACCTCATCTTATGAAAATGTAAAAATCTGCATTATCACAGGGAAAAGTTATGGGGGTAATCATTCAATTACAAAAGGGTTCTTACATAAAATTATTCATCACAGAGTTTCTTTAAATAGCATATTTCCTTTGTGTATATAAATCTTTCATTGATCATTAGCTGCTTAAAAGAGAATGGGGGACAGAGTCTCTTAAACCTGACATGTTAAGCCACTGCTAATTGAAAATCAATCAAAATTTTCTCTGAAATTACGATGATTCAATTTACCCACAATTCTCTGGGAATATACTAAGTTGGTAAAGTAAGGTTCGACAGGAATGCTAAGTGTTTTCACATTAAAGCATAAAATATTGGTATCCTATTTTCATAATCTTATTCAAGCACCATTATTTTTTCATGAAGAGTCTGCATATAATTTAGAAATCCTTAGTTATTTAGCCAAACTTCAAGAGGAAATTTGTGGGTGAACATATCTATTTATATCCAAACTTCAAATGATGTGGATCTTTTTATAGTTTCTATTTTAATGGACATCAGTCATGTAGTGCATATTCTTATGTTGAAAACTCTTTCAATATTCTAAACCATAATGTTCTCCGCTAGGTTTATTTCTGATAAATTGGCATTTTCTTTGCAAATTCAGGAGTAGTTCTTGTTAACATGGGATACTCACTGCATTTTTCTATGCTAGTAAACTTCAATCATTAAGAATGACTTAGAAAGCTTTATGATAACAGTGTTTGTAAGGGGAAAAGTAGCATTTTTTGTTTTTTGTTTTTGTATAAAATGATATAACTATCACCAAACCTTCATGACGAACTTGACAGGAATAATGGTATAAAATTATTTTCCATGTCTCTTGTTTTAAAAATATTATACCTGAATTTCCTCTGTTTACAAAAAAAAAAATTTCACTCTTATTTTTGTCTTGATGGTCATTATAAATTCATGTGGCATAGTGTCCTTTAAAATGTCATTTTCTTTAAATAAGAACAGAGTTCATTTTCTTCTGTTATAACTATGTACTTGCTATAGGCATTTGGCTAGACTTGATGAATTAAGTAATCTAAAATCAATAATTTCTATAATAAAGAGTTTCATTGAATTACAAAAATTTAGTATGCATATTGTATCCTTAAAGGGGGAGATGGAAAATAAATTTTCTAAAATCTTATCTATCCTGTAATGAAGCCCATATATCCTGCCCTAGTATGATACTGTAGTAAAAATATAAGCATGACCAAATAAGCATTGACATTCAAAATGGATTTCAAGAATCTTTTATATACAGTACTCTTTTATAGTATTCAAATGTCTCAACTACTAACAGCAAACATGTATTGACTACTTAATATATGCCATGTAATGTATTAATTTTTACATGCATTATCTGATCAAATACTCACATTACCTCCATAGAGATAGTACTATCTTGGTACCTTTTTTATTGATTAGGAAACTGAAGGCTGGTTGTTCAAGGTCACATCAGAAGTAGGTGGTGGAGCAAAATTATCATATAGGTCTGTGTTAGACTTCAACTTGGAGCAACTACTGTATACTGCCTCTTAATTGTAACAACAAAAACAATAATAATATGATGATAATGACAAGGATCATGATAATGGCAATAACAAGCTTTTGTAAATTTTTCATGTAATTTTCTCATCAATAAAAAAGAAAAAGGTTTGGCCGAGTGTGGTGGCTCATGTAATCCCAGCACTTTGGGAGGCCGAGGTGGGTGGATCACAAGGTCAGGAGTTCGAGACCAGCCTGGCCAACATGGTGAAACCCAATCTCTCCTAAAAACAAAAACAAAAACAAAAACAAAAACAAAATTTAGCTGGGCATAGTGGTGGATGTCTGTAATCCCAGCTACTCGGGAGGCTGAAGCAGGAGAATTGCTTCAACCTGGGAGGCGGAGGTTGCAGTGAGCCGACACTGCACCATTGCACTCAAGCCTGGGTGACAGAGCAAGACTCCATCTCAAAAAAAGAAAGAAAAGAAAAGAAAGATTTCACTTGGTAACATCCAGAACCATTCCACCTCTTAAAGTTCTTCATCTAGAATTGTGAAGATTTATACCTTTATAACTTCTTAATTAACTGGTAACAAATAAAATAGTACTCGTAGTGCTGGAACAAGAGTAATCTGCATAATATGTGCCAGTGTCCAGTTTGGGGACTAGACCAGGAGTTGGAAGCTTAAATGTACTCTCTGCATTGCTCTTGTAACAGCACTCTTTCTTGGGCCTTTTCTTTCTTCTTATCTTCTTTTCCTCTGGCCCTTTTGCAAAGCAAGTGAACAAGAAAACTCACATTGTCTCTGTCCCAGTTTTAAAAGCCTTTAAACAAGTGCTTCATTGTAAATTTGTTTAAATTACTTATAGATGCTGAATATAAGACCTTTATCAGATACATAGTTTGCAAATATTTTCTCCCATTCTATAGGTTGTCTGTTTACAAAGAGCTAAAAACATAACTACCATTTGACCCAGCAATCCCATTACTGGGTATATATCTAAAGGACTATAAATCTTTGCATCATAACACCACATGTATGCGCATGTTCATGGAAGCACTATTCACAAGAGCAAATACATGGAATCAGCCTAAATGTCCATCAATAGCAGATTAGATTTTTTTTAAAGTGGTACATATATACCACAGAATACTATGCAATCATAAAAAAGAATGAGATCATGTCCTTTGCAGGAACATGGATGGAGCTGGAGGCTATTACCCTTAGCAAACTAATGCAGGAAAAGGAAACCAAATACTGCATGCTCTCACTTATAAGTGTAAACTAAATGATGAGAACACATGGACACAAAGAAAGGAACAACACACACTAGGGCCTACCTGAGGGTGGAAGGTGGGAGGAGAGAGAGGAGAAGAAAAAATAACTATTGCGTACTATGCTTAGTAACTGGGTCACAAAATAATCTATACAACAAACTCCTGTGATACAAGTGTACTTATATAACAAATCTACACATGTGCTCCTGAACCTAAAATAAAAGTTATCTAAAAAGTGCTTTAACTGGCTTCCAAACTTCTGGATATCATTGGCCCACAGGAACTGTTCTTACCTTCATGTCCATCTTTTTTGTGGGGTTGCAAACCTGTCCTAGAACTAGGCCTTGACCACCTAAAACTTTTTTTTTTATTTTTGGAGACAAGGTATCATTCTGTCACCCAGGCTGGAGTGCAGTGGCACAATCACGGCTCACTTCAGCTTCAATCACCCAGCCCAAGTGATCCTCCTACCTCAGTCTCCCAAGCAGCTGGGACTACAGGCACGTGCCACCACACCAAGCTAATTTTTGTATATTTATAGAGATGGGGGTGTCACTATATTGACCAGGCTGGTCTCAAACTCCTGGGCTCAAGGGATTTGCCTGCCTTGGCCTCCCAAAGTGCTGAGATACCAGGTGTGAGCGACTGTGCCCGGCCCTGACCACTTAAAACATAAAAAGGAATTTCAACTTCTACTTAGATAGCAGTTTTAAAAGCAAACATGCAAAGTTGCATTTTTTCCCAAACTTATTTCTCCTCTCTGTCACCAAACAATGACTAAATTTGAGAATCTGAGAGATTCATGTAAGTTAGGTCATACAATGACCTAAAAATATGAATACTAGCTTCCATTTATTGATTTATCATCTGTTTAAGGATATATGATAACAACTTAAATACTGGTATGCTAAGTATTCCTTTTTAGATCAGTCAAAAGTTTTAGCGTGCTTTTTGGTTTCAAAAGTAAGATAGACTAGAGAGCTGTTAAAAGTTACCACTTTCATTTACTTTGGGATGATAAATTTGGATTGAGTAGAATTGAACACCATTAGTTGAAATAATTATAATACCAGTCTGTATTTATCTTTCCATGTTTTAATTATGATGTCTATTTGTCCAAAAGCTTTAATTTATGTCTAACAGGTTTATTTCAGACACTAGAAATATGCTGATTGGTATGTCTTTCTTAAGTGGGCAACAGGAACATCATTTTCCATAAAAAGCTTGTACTTGGGATATTATTGATTTTCTCCTAGTAGAAAGGGAAGTTTTATGGTTTTTTTTTATTTGAGTGTGTTAGTAAAAATATGTCTTGTATATTCTGTATGATGCAGTAAAATCAAGTCAATGAAAACCAGTAGTGTAAATGTAGATGAGAAAACCTGGCCAATACTGACTTTCCTATCTCTGGGAACTGTCATATTTACATCACTTGTACAACTCAGCAAAACAATAATTTTTAGAATCAACAGTATTACATGACACTTTCAGAATTATCAAATTCAACACGTAAATAATATTGTTTCTAGGATATTTATATTAAATATTTTCACACCCTAGAGAGGAAACAAAATGATTTCCCAAGTTTACTACTACAGAGTAGTAACTATTCAGAAAAGGTGCAGTCAATTAGGATCTATAATAAAATGTAAGGACATTTTCCTTCGTCTATTCCAAATCTAAAATTCTGCAACTGCAGTATGATGGAACAAGGCAGGGGGTGCTAATTAACTTCTAGTGTGACATTTTATTTTAATTAGCCTATAGTTAAACTGGATAAAATTGCATATATTGGATAAAATGCATATCCTTTTACTAAGGTCTGTGTTTAAAATCTGAAGTTTCATTATGCCCTTAACCATTTTCCTCCAGATGTTAACATCTGGTGAATCCTTGTTACCCACTCAGAAACCAAAAATGCTTGCTGTTTAATAAACTTAACAAACAAGAATAAATTGGTAAAGAAAAATAACAGCATGGTTGGGCAGCTTACATGATTCAGTCTACACACTATATTCTCTTGTGCTGTGTATATCTTATTGTCAATTGGTATTTATTGACATTCCATGTGCCCAGAGCACATCACAAAATTACTGGGTACTTTACTAAGAAATATAGAATCTGGAGGAAGGTCTTAGTTGAGCATTAGGATAAGCAAGAGAAGAAAATGGATAGAGATTACAGGCATTCGATTAGGTTTGTATATTTTCTCAAGGGTAGACATTTACCTAAATGGACTAGAACTTTCAAATATGGATAAACTCAAAGATGGGCCACTTGTACTTCATGAGTAAAGAGAGAAAAAGAGGTAAAACAGAGGAGGGAGAAGCTATTTTAATATCAAAGAAAGAGATCTTTTCTTTAAGAATTTTATGTGATAAAGATATGTTATTTTATTAATTTGGTTAAAGATTAATAGTACTTATACTTATTAAATATTTCTGGTGAAAGTTTATACAACTTCTGTGGTAAGAATTCTGAAAATATGTAGTAAGAACCTTTAACAAAATTATTTACTTTTATCTATTATTTTTACTTTTAGGAATCTGTTCTGTTGAGACAATTATGAAGTCGGGAAAAATGTATAGGTAAAGACCATCACATTATTTATAATAATAAAAACTTGAAGAATTACAATTTCTAGCAATATATATGAAATTATATGTCATTCACATCAGCCATTAAAAGGATATTTTGTGAGAATATTTAATAGGAGCAGAATGTGTTTATAATGTAAAGTATAAGAAAAAGATTCTTTTCTCTATTTTCCCAAAATTTCTACCATTAAACTTTGTAATTATTTTAAGCCAAACACTGACATTTAAATAAAGTGATGTCCATATCTAGATAAGTAATTCATGATAATTTTCAGTGAATTCTGTGTCGTAAAATATAATTTGTATCATTAGGTCAAGAGTAGGGTCGATTTCTACTCTTTGAAAGTCTGGTAGCGATGGAATATGCCATCTGTTCTGGAAGGTTCTGAAAGTAGGCTCTTGACCATAACAGGCAGGCCACATCTCTGAATGACATTCTCAGGGCCCAGGTTTACCAAGACAGTTGTGTCTGTCTTTTGATTCTCTTGAGTATAGTAGCCTGAAAAAGTAGTCAGGCTCACCTCCCAGATTGACTTTCAGAATGGCACAGTGAAATTTCTGGGACTTTTCCCCACTAAAGTGCTATTCACATATTTGCTAATGCCTGAAAGTTATGTAAAATAGACAATGTTCTCTTTTTTTTTTTCATTTAGAAATAACATACAGGTGCCACTTAAAATGGAAATGCCAGGTTGTGATCACATATCGATTGAAATTCAAACGTGACAATTTACATATTTTATATGAATTTAGTTTCCATTATATGATTTTTTCCTAAGTATTTTGCTTTTAGTACTTTTTGCTTTCTTTCTACAATAAAATAATTTAAATGACCACTATCAAATCCTTTCCAGTTTGAAAAGATGAAGGAATTAGAAGAACAAGACACAAGGGATATAGAAAACAGGAAAGGTAGGCATGGCTAGCAAACAGCAGAGAAATTGAATTTGGAGATGAAGAGCAAATCCATGCACTTCATGATTATATAAAAGTTCATTATTGATGAATTACATATATTTGTGAGCAAACTAGAAAATCTATGGACACATAGTTACTAAGGTTGATTGGATATGCACGTAACTTAGCTAGGATGCTCAAGTTAGGTCACCAGACATGTACAAGCTCAGCTTTGTGTAATTCCTGATGATTTTTCTTGTAATGTAACTCACACAAGAGTTTGATTATCCTCTGAGGTCAACTCTCAATCTGAGGACAAGTCAAGGCAAACCTTTGAATCCTTGGACAGTAAAATTCTGTTAAAAGATTTTCATCTTCTCGTAAGAGAAGGCTATAACTTCCCCATCATGGGTGCAGGCCACCCTCTTTACTCCCAATCCAAGACTCTTCACTCGGTCCCACTTTCTTAGGATTTATATCATACTTGGAACCTATTGAATAGGTAGTTTGTCAAATCTGGAAAGGGCAAAAATTAAATCCTTAAGAAAATGAAAAGTCAAAATACATATTTTGGAAAAAAGTATACTTTAGGCATCTCATCTCAAGCCTTTTTTTTTTTGTCTTTAATATTCTTTCCTATTTTCACTTATCGTTTTTGATTCACCTACTAGCATAGCAATGCTAGCAAAGTAGCAACAACACTATTAAGGTAGTTACTTCAAATCACCTGTTGTCCAAAAATCCAAGGATTAAGGTTGAATTTCTCTAACTAGTAAATGATTAATCTGTACACTATGAACCAAAAATCATAAAATACAACACAATAAAAATTGCTTAAAAGAATCCACTAGTTTAGTTAGTGGATAAAGAGAGCTCATGCTCCTTTCTGAGTGACAGTGAAGGATTTAAGAGTATTTTTTGGAGCATTTTAATAACAGACATGCCCATATTTTTTTCAAATGAATGGTCACTTACAATTTGCATAATAAATTTCTGTATTTTAAATTTGATGTGGTTAGTCTTTGTGATTTTGTTCAAGAGATGGTAAAGTTTTAAAAATAGCTTTACCAATAATTTTACTTTGTAAAACACTTTAATAAGAGGTAGAGAACAACCTGACTTATTACAAATTCAGGGACAATAAAAAGAAACCCAATGGGCAACAATCAACCATGAAATTGAGTTAATTATATTTTCAAGCAAAGGCATACAATTAATTCTATTTTTACTGTGCACATTACAATAACTGGTATCATAAAACCCTTCATTCTTGGTTCAAAATGTTTATAGTTTTATATAACTCCTTAGAAATACATCTTCCTATGAATTATTAAAAGATCTATATAAGTATGGCTACTTATTAGAATTTATATTTAAAAATTTATTCATAATGTAGCAATAAATTCTAATGTAATTAAGGATGCCATGGCATGAATAAAGTGCATGATGAAATTTTAGTACATCTATTTGCTTCATATGTGTCATTGTTTTAATGCTATTTATAATTTTCCATCTCAAAATAACAGCAATTATAATACTACTTGCATGTGTATGACATTAATTCAAAAGGCTTGAATCAAAGAAAGACATTAACACCCTGACTTGTATAAACCCTGTATGTTCATGCAAATATAAGTTAGCAAATATAAACATTTCAAGTGCTAGTAATCCGTTGACCACAATAATTTTATTGGAGCTAAAACCATCATCATATCTTTGTGTACTATAACTTTGGATATGTTATTAGTAAAGATTATCACATCTGTAATCTTCTTTTGGAAAACAGATTTACAATTTTGATGCAAATTCTCACTCCAGGAATAAGAATAACATTGATAACTTAAAGGACGGTATACTGATTCTTTTTAGTTATATATGGTAAATGCATTTTCACTCTTGTATGGTTAATATAAGAAATTTCTTAGCAAACATGGATATTCATTTACATTTATATTTTTGATAAATTTTTATACTGCACGACTAAAAACAAAAACTTTTCTACCAAAGTTTATGGCATATGCATGCATACTACATTTCAATAAAAATAAGACCTAAGATAATATAACAGAATTGCTATGTTTATACTTATAATTAAGAGGGAAGTTTTTCATAATTTGGTGTAACTAAATATAGCTAAATTAAACTCAAAAATTCTAGATAAGCCTCTAAGATAAGTCAGAATTCTGATTTGTATGTAATTATAAATTTTCTCAAAACATATTTTGTCTACAGCTTTATGTGCCAAATCTACTAGTCACTTAACCAAAAGTCACTTGTTAATATTTTATTAATATATTATAAAAAATATATCTAGCAAAATTTCTATTATATTTGATTAGACTTAAAATGTTTTTTTAACTGTAATGGTGATATTTATTTTAATAAATTTGAACCCTTTCCCCTAAACTTCAGAAATTGCATTTTAACATATTAATAGATATTGTAAATCAAATTATTTCATATCGCCTGTTTGAAAATCAGTTCAAATCTTACAACATGGAACTGTAATGTCATTACTAAAATCATCAGCCTATCTCATTTCCCAACAGCCACCTAAATAGCATGTGAGGTTTTACATCCATATGTCCAACTGGGTCCTATGGCAAGCATTCTAAGGAATGAAATGTCTAGGTATGCTAGCATTTTCTAACTCTGTTCCCCTATGAATACAAATGGATTTAGCTACGGGTATTACATTAGGTTACACTCTAGGCTTATGAACTGTCATAATGTAATGAGAACAGTATATTAACTAGAATTAAGGAATTACTCACCCAGCTGGGTCTCCTGAATTGTCAGTTTACTTTCCATAGGATACAAAAGCTTGGGCGGCTTATCAGTCAGGGGGGCTGAAAAACAACAATAATAATACAAACACTTATAGTTATGCTGCATCAAACTAAAGGATAGAATACAGTCTATTTTCCCAACTATTTTTCATTTTCAAAGTAGTGTTAAAGCGCTCTACTAAGTAACAATGAACATACTGCAGATAGCACCTTCAGGCAAGCTGAAAAGCTATTAGACTGTAGAAGAGTAAAATATAACACTGCCAGATTAACAGTCACATGACACTAACGAATTAGAGCATCAGGATTGGTCAGTTCTTATGAACATATAACTGTGTTTCAGAAAGCATTTTCAATTTGTTCTTTGTTTTGCTTTTAATGGGATGGCCTACTTTTTTGTGTTAAAGCTACACATGATATATGTGTCATGTATTACAATGATTTTTTTGCATAAAGTTGTCTCATTCTTCTTAATTCCATTCCTTGGTTCCATATCCTAGATCACATCATTGCAAAACCTGCCATTTAGTTATTACATTAAGTATTTCCTACATACATAATCTAAGTGAGGTAGATGTTGCATTAAACTAGTACAAGTACAAGCATGCACACCCACGCCAAGGGAATATTTTAAATGATATTTTCCATTGAGTCTAAACTCTTTATTACTATTATCCATTACATTTTATAGTGTTTATTGCTAATTTGCATGATATACTCTCTTTGATTTTAAGCTTCTACACATTTCTGTTCTGTGCTCTTTTCAATTTCAGTTATCAACCCACAAATCTAAGAGCTTGCCATTAGAAATCTTGAAGATAGGTTTTCCATTGCATACTTCATTCCTAGCCAAACTAGACTACATCTGGACTTTAGTTAGTAAGTTCTCTTCATGTAGCCTCCTTATTCTGCCCTGCCCTCTCTGATTGAGTTGCCTAGGTCCCTTGAAACCTGTCACTGAAATTTCTACTCTATCAAGTATATAAATTATCAATTAAGGATTGCTAAACTAAATGTTTTCTGCTTTGCAGGCTTTTTTTCTTCCTTGCCAAGAGGACATGCCAGCTTGGTTGATAACTGGAAGGCTAATCTAGGCAGAACTGCCAGGAGATAGCCACATATACTTATCACCAGAGAGTTCAAGAATTCAAGCTTCAGCAGCTTGCCTCCACTTCTCTTTAAAAGAAAACATAATAAGTACAAAGGAATGACATATCCCAGGTCAGAGAATAAAAGGAATGAGTTTTGAGTTTTAGTTTGGAAGAACCACCTCATATATGATTGATAGCTTTTGTTCATAGCTATTGGAATGATTATCCATTCATCTTTATTACTGTTTAACAAGAGGATAGAAATAAAGGGCAAATGAAAGTTTGGGTAATAGGATGAGATCAATAGCTTTGAAATTCTTCTCAAAAAGATATGACATCACTCTGATTAACCTTTAATACTCTTATTTCCTGCCTAAAGTAATCTTAATGGATTTTATTTTTCTACTGCCTAAATAATCAGCTTATTTACAAAATATTGGCAAAACAGTTTGCCATTAATAGGTTGGAAATGTACATTTCTTAGACTGGTTATAAAGTGGTTTCAGTGAATTTCAAAAGCAACTATGGTATCTAAATAAGTGTTGTATTCAGTAAATTATGTCAGTTTATATAATCTTGTGATTATGTAATTACAAGTAGACAACTTGACAGTTGTTTACAGAAAGCAGCTGAGAAAACTGTTCGCTGTTCAAACGCATACCATATTAGTTTGCAGTAGGCAAAAATAAAGATCTATAGAGAAAGACAATAAAATCCATATGCAGTACATTTGTTCAGAAATACAAAATGGTTTTGTGCTTCTCCATCCTAACCCCCCACCCCCTCCATGGCAAAATGTTACAACATCCTTAAGATCTTTCATATTACTTTCATGTGGCAAACTAGATGTCAGTAAAGAAATTTTTTAAAGCTCAGTCATGGAATTATAGAATGTTGAAGCCAGGAAGAATTATATGCTTATTAAGTTCTTTGATTTGAAAACTGTGTTCTCTAACACCGTATAATTTTCACCATGCCCCTCTGGGTAGTTAAATATCTGGTAGAGTTTGGGTGGGGCGCACTGGGCTTGGTTCTCTGCCTTGTAGTGCCACACACTCCACTTTGACAAAAGTAGCTCTCCTTTTATTTACCTTATACACCAGTGTTTCATCCAAGATGTTAACCAAACAAATCCAATTCAATTGATATATATTAAACATTATAATGTGCCAGATATTGTGATAGAGGGTTTGGAATATGTTTAGTTTCTGCACTTACACCTTACAGTGGTTTGTAGTTAAAAATATTAATATAATTTTTAAAAAATATTTTTTAATTTAATAAAAATATTAATATATATTTTTAAAACAGGGCTGATTCAATTCTCTTGTTTTAGAGATCAAGGATCTGAGGTGCAAAAAGATCAAAAGGCTCACCAAAGATAACAGAGCAAATTCGAGCCAGAATCCTTGCTAGATCTTTTCCTCTCTATTCTCTGTTATGTGCTCCTTGGAAAATTCTGTCAAACAAATATTGCATAGGGTCTGTACAGTCTCCCTCAAGGTGTGTGCAATCTGTTAGAACAGTGGAAACATGCAGCTAAATAATCATAACCTAGAGCAGAAAGCCCTTGCAGTGCAATCTGTCATTATCTGTAAGTGTCATGTTTTGGTATTATGTTATGATGGGTATCAGTTAGATATATTTCTCATGTGATTTTCCTGTCTTTGATAGAAGTGAAGGGAAACTTCCAGTTACCGGAACAGCTGAGCTACTGATTTGATACATTGGCAAAATGACTGTGAAAAGGAGGTGATTGCTAAAGCTAAGATGTAGCTAGTTTTACAGTCACTTGAGGGTGACCAATTTTCCTCCCCACAAAGGAAGGACATGAGCTGAATTTTCCATTATTTAAATGTTTCTGGAACATTATGGTATTTCATAAATATTAGTTGGATTGAACTGACAGAAGACAGAACTAGAAAACAAATGCTGCTATGGTAATGACCAATCAAGATGAACACACACACAAACACAAAATCTCTATTTTCTGCATTGACAAAGGTGAAACTAGAAGGAAATTTAATCAAATTACAATTTAAAAAGAAAAGTTCTAGCATTACACCGTGACTAAACCAACTGACTTTTTATGGTTAAGAAAACAACTTGATTTGTGGAGATATTTCTCTCTCGAACACACTTATACACACACATGCACACTCACTCACTAATGGAAACCACTTTGAAAACTAAACAAAATGTAACAGTAATGATATGAAGCACGGGGTAATTTTAAATCCTAATCATAGTTTGTCTACCAGACCCACGCAATTATAGTAGAGACATTTCTCTCACTACTTTTGCCTTAAATATAGCTTTGTATTCACCAACAAAAATATTTTCAAGACCTCATTTTATTCTTCAGAACATTCTATTAACAACGGTAAAGCTTTATAGTCATTTACAATAATAACAGACCTCACTTACAGAGTTATTAATATGTCTCAGTTGACAAAACTGTTCTGCATAACAGAAGGAAAATTTTAAGGACACTAAGTTTTCTTACAAGCTGCCAGTTAGAGAAACAACTAGAAGTCAGTATACACAAAGATGTGTACAGGATTGATTCTCTATCTATATTGTTTCCCTGAATATTGATGAAGAGATACAGCCTCTCCCTCTTTCTCTATCCCTTTTACACTTGAGTTATGAAACGGTAAAACGTAAAACACTGTCTTCCTAAAACAAAAATGGCAGCACCAGGGTAAGAGGCCAATATTTTTGAGTCTTCTAAAGGTCTTTACATGGAGAGAAATGTGAGGTGTCCATGATACATGTATCTTTCTCTGTTGAACAATCACCCCTTTAAAATTTAATTTTAATCCTTCGCATACTAATCCCTCAAATACTATTGAGAATACTCAGTACATTTTGGATATCTATACTTATTCTACCATAAAATGTTTCTTTCGAAATCATATATAATTTTCATAATGTATTTTAACTAGTTCCCTTCTTTGCTTTGTTTCTTAGAAGCCCTGTGGTAGAGTAGCGAAGATTTCACACGGTTAGTGTTCGGGAAACATAGGTCTAACAGTTTCTGACTCTGCCTTATTTGGCAAGTTGGATAAATCATTTAACATCTCTTAGTCCCAGTCTTCTTATATGGAGAAAGTGACATAAATAGTCTTCCTGCATGAATTTGTGTGAGGTTTAAATAGGAAAACACATTAAGTTCCTGCATATAGTAGACGGAAAATAAATCTGTTCTAATTATATCCATCAAAGTGTGAGACAATAGCATTTAGCAGCCTATATAGCCTGACAAGAAAAATATTATTATTTGTGATATAATGAACTGGGCATCCAACCAAAGGATCAAAAGGAGTTTAGATCCTAATTTAAGAATCATTAACAATTTCCACATTAGTTTCCATAGCAGGGGGATTTATCTATATTCAACAAATCAATTCAACAAAAATATTTTAAAGACTTTTAAATATGTAAGGCAATGTACAAATGTATAAGGATTATAAGAGGATCAAATGTAAAGAAAACATAGCATTTGGTCCTGAAAGAGCTTATAATCTAGACAATTATAAATACCTCCATAATCCAATTTCAAAAGCATTTATGAATGACCTAAAATAGTCAGTACTAAATTAGAGATAAAAGTATGAGTAACACATAGAGTCATTCATAAGGATGTTCATAGATGAGAGCATATTTATGATGCATTGTAGTGAGTGCTATACTCAGAGATAACTTTTTGGTGACCTCATTTGAATCCACCAACTAAAACTGGTCACAAAAAAATATTCAAAGACTTACATAGTTGACAATAAAACATGCTTTGTGCAATTGCACTGACTCACTCCATTTTACAATACGTTGTTTGTGCATTCTTTTTAACTTAAAAGAATTGACAAACAACTGCCTGTGTTCACAGAGAGTAAGGGGAACTTGCATCACCCATAACGCTTCAACCTCTGAATGACTCAATAGTGGAATTTCAGTTTTGCTTTCTTTGGCCTGGAATGTTTTAACATTAGTTTCTAATAGTGGAACGTATATCTTTTGAGAGCTGTGGAATGTAAACACAATCTCATGGTCCTTGCAGAAGAAAGAAATGGACAGAAGAAAATATCAACATTTACTAGGTGAATCCTCGTGGGGTAAAAGTGGCGCTCTATTTTTCACTTATCTCTAATAGCCACTGGTTGGCAGCATTTCTCTTTTCTGTTGCAAATAATTATGGTGACTAACCACAGTCATAGAGCCTCAGGAGCCTCAAAGAGTAAGGAGTGATTAAGTAACTGAACAGAAAGGAGCTGGGAGATCAGTTGATGACTAAACTAACAACACATATAAGGTAACTTTGACTTAAGAGTCATGCCTAGAAGACAGAACAAATACTTCCAAGGAAGTAACTCATAATATACCTATAAAAATACATGTATTTAGGAAAGCCAAGGAGTTCATTTGGCTAGCTCTGATACTTAGTATTTTGTTCATTCAATTTGATAAGTGTGGTTTGTAATTAAACTATAAAAATACTCATTTATTCATTCAAAATATATTTGATGAAGTATTTCTTCTCTGCCAGGTACTAGGGGCTATAACAGTAAACAGGACAGACAAAATTCCTGCTTTCATGGAGCCTGCATTCCAGAGAAAGAGATGTAAAATAATCATATAAATGGATACACACATAATATAATGTCAGGTAGTTATAAGTACTATGAAAATTAAATCAGCTAAAGAGACAGAGACTAACGTAAGTGCTATTTTAGAGAAAATTGTCATGGAAAGTTTGGTCTGAGGATCATTTGAAACGTATCTGTGAGAAGGGAAGAAGTGAGTCATATCAATACCTGGAGGATGTTTATGCAAGGCAAAGGGAAGAGCAAGTTCAAAGGTGCTGAGATGTAGTATACTTGGCATGCTTAAGAGATGGTAAAGAATGTCATTGTACCTATAAAGATGTAAAAAAAAAGAATGACAATGAATTCAGAGATAGTCAATGGCAGATGCAGGAACGGCCTTGTAGAACATGGAAAGGACTTGGCTTTTATTCTATGCATAATAGGAATGCTTTGGAAAGTTTTAAAAGTAAGAGAGCCCCAAGTGATATTTGTACCAGAGGTATCACTCTGCCATTTTGGTGTTCAAGTCTGGGAGAATAAAGTGCTGTGGAGGCAGTGAGGCAGAATGGAGGCAGGAAGGCAGGGAGGAAGATGTTGAAGCAGTCCACTGAAACGTCATGGCACAGTGTTGGTGGTGGAAGTGGAAGAAATTTTTTCCCTTAAGTATCTATTGGGTAGGTATAACTAACACAATTTACCGAAGGACCAGATGTGAAATGTAAATAAACGTCCATGAGTTAAGGGGGATGATCCTTAGTTATAAGCTTGAGCAAATACATGAATGGTGGTACCATTTAAACATATGTGGAGATAATATAAGAGAAACAGGTTTATGGGGGATTAATTATCTAGAGATAAATTTTTATAAGTCAGTTTAATCACCTCCTTTTTTCCATACAGGCTAATTTTACTACTCAATGTTGATTTATATATATATATATTTTTATTGCATTTTAGGTTTGGGGGTACATGTGAAGAACAAGGAAGATTGTTGCATAGGTACACACATGGCAGTGTGATTTGCTGCCTTCCTCCCCATCACCTATATCTGGCATCTCTCCCCATGCTATCCCTCCCCAACTCCCCCACCCCCCCACTATCCCCTCCCTTTTTCCCCCGATTTATATTTTTAAAAATTAAGCAATTGACTGATGACTCATCTCCTTGTGATCTCCCAAAAGGAAATGGTCTTAGAAAGTTTCAAATTTTAGGCTAATGTCATGGTCATTTATTATGAGACATATTCTGGCTAATCTCTACTATCCTTCACTTACTGAATAGGGAAACATTGAAAGCGTTTCCACTCAGGTCTGGAACAAGACAAAGATGTCCACTTTTACCACTTGTATTCACCATGGTACTGGAAGTCTTAGCAAGAGCAATTAGGCAACAGAAAGAAATGAATGACATTCAAATTGGAAAGAAAGAAGTCAAATTATCCTTACTTGTCAATGACATAATCTTATATTTAGAAAAATCTAAAAACTCCACCAAAAAACTCTTAGATTTGATAAATGAATTCAGTGCAGTTGCAGGACAATAATCAACATACAAAAATTAGTAGCATTTCTATACACAAATAATGAACTAGCTCAGAAAGAAATCCCCTTTACAATAGTACAAAAAATAGAGTATCTAGGAATAAATTTAACCAAGGAGATGAAAGATCTCTACAAGGAAAACTATAAAACACTGATGAAGAAAGTTGAAGAGTATGCAAACAAATGAAAAGACATCCCACATTCATATTACACATTGAAGAATTAATATCATTAAAATGACCATACTGCCCAAAGCAATTGACAGAGTCATTGCAATCCCTATCAAAGTACTAATGTCATTTTTCACAGAAGTAGAAAAAAATCCTACTTCTACCAAAAAGAAGAACTACAAGAAAGAAAAGCATGCCTATGAGCAATAATATCAGGCACCCTTTACATAATACTTGCTATTCAAATCTAATTATGCTGTGAATACTCTTATATTACTTTTGCTATCAGTACATACCCAAGAGTTACTTGGTAACAAACGGAGGTTAATCATTTTAAGCATTACAGGAAAAATCTGCAAATTTGTTCTTAGTAGCATTGAACGCTACTCATGTCGTCGAAAGGAAAGGAAAACAAAAAAAAAAATAAAACAAAACAAAAGCCTGTTACAAACAACAACACATACAAAGTGTTAGAAATTACTAAAGCTGGGTGATAAGCACATAGGGTTTCATTACGTTATTCTATGTTTGTTAATATTATAGTTGAAATTGTCCATACTAAAATGAGTTACTTTTAAAAATATTAATGCCATGGATATGAAGACTTTGGTAAATTTTTGAGTGGCATAAATAATGCATATGCACACATATACATAGTATCTACATCAACATGTGTTCGTATAGTGAAGTATACATTATATATTTAGAGAGCCAAGTTTATAACAAGAAATGGAATTACATGGAATTGAATTTATGCCAGCTCAAAGCAATACTATAGTTCTATTTGCCTAGCAAGATTTGTTTCTATTACATCTCCACATTTCTTTGAATGTGATAAGTAGCAAAGACATTTTACTTCAGGACAAAAGAATAGAAAAGCACTAACACAATTCATCAGTTTAATATTACTGAGTTACAAAAATATCGCAAATCTTAGTAGCTTAAAATCATGGTCACTTATTACTGGTCATAGGTCTACATGATAATTGATCTGGGCCAGGATTGAATGAACTTTGTTTTACTCCCTTATGCATCTGTAGTTAACTGCAGGTCAGGTATGTGGCTTTGCTCATCTTGGCTGGGCTTGCTCACATTTTTTACGTTTTAACAAGCTAAGACTTTTACTTGGTAACTGATAGCAGAACAATGGTTTGTAAGCAAGAAAGTAATGTGATCCAAAGTGAATGTTTTTTCATGCTCCTGTAAAGTCTGGAACTATTCTCCAGCTGCTACTCATCAAGCACACTGAACATTTCACCATTTCCTCAATTTACTACTTTATTGGAATAATTTGGAATACCCCTCCTTTTCTTCTAGAATGCTGTATCACTCCTTCTTAAATTCTAACCCATCCTTCCATAGCGACCACAGATGTCACCTTTTAGGCTAAACGTTCCTGACTAATTCTGGGACTCTAAAACACAATCAGCTTATCTCTGTCCAATTTTTCAGAGGCCAGATTGAAACTTTTCCTTCCAAACATTTAACTTCCCATTGAGATTGTAAACTAAGAATAAATTTTTAAACTTTTATTTCCCTAATGTTTTTAGTGTTTTTCATAACAGGTAAAACAGTAGATATTCCAAAAAAGTGTTTTGAAATGACTAGTCAAGGAAAGATTTAATTGTATTTCACGCATTCTATTTTAAAAGGCAGTAATTGTGTGCTTTTTTCTGAAGAGCTACATTAAAACTGTCATTATAAAATAATTTTTGATGGCTAATGAGATATGCTTCAGTTACTTTAGAAAACTTCGTCTTGAAAATACACTACAGGAATTCAGAAAAATGACTATTAGTATTCTTTGAAAACTATCTTTTCTCATTCTTTCTTTTTAAAATTAAATTGACAGATAACATTGTATCTATCATGTACAACACAATGTTTTGAAGTATATATGCATTGTGGATTGGTTAAATCTAACTAATCAACAAATGCATTACCTCGCGTAGTTGTAATTTTTGTGGTGAAAGCACCTAACCTCCAGTCTCTACATTTTCCAAGAATACAATATACTGTCATCAATGATAGTCATCATGCTGCACAACAGATTACTTGAACCTATTCATTCTATCTAACTATAATGATGTATCCTTTGACTAACATTTCCCCCAACACTCCCTTCCCAACCACCCCAGCCTCTGATATCCAACATTTAAATTTCTACTTTTTTAAGATGAACTTTTTTAGATTCCATACACGAATGTGATAACGTAGTACTTGTCATATTGTGCTTTGGATCTTTTGCTTAACCTAATGCCTTCCAGATTTATGTATGTTGTTACAAATGATGATATTTCTTATTTTTATGGCTAAATAATAGTATTCCATTGTGTATCTATATACATTTTATTTATAAATTTATCCATTGATGGATACTTAGGTTTATTCCATATCTTGGCTATGGTGAATAATGCTTAAATATACTTAGAAGTGCATATGAAATTGCTGGATCATATGGTAGCTCTATATTTAATTTGTTTAAGAACCTCCATACTGTCTCCATAATAGCTGTACTAATTTACATTCTCACCAAGAGTGCACAAGGGTTTCCTTTTCTCCATAATCTAGCCAAAACTTACCTTTTTTTTTTTTTTTTTTTTGACAATAGCCATTCTAATAAGAGTGAGGTGATATCTCACTGTGGTTGTGATTTGCATTTCCCTGATGATTAGTGATGTTGAACATTTTTCACGTACCTGTTGACTATTTGTATGTCTTCTTTTGAGAAATGTCTATTAAGGTCTATTGCCCATTTATATTTGGGTTATTTGGCTTTTTTCTATTGAGTTGTTTGAATTTCTTATATATTTTGCGTACTAATCCCTTATCAGATATATAGTTTGCAAATATTTTCTTCCATTCTATAGGTTGTCTTTTATTCTGTTGATTATTTCTTTTGCTGTGCAGAAGAAACTTCTTAGTTTGATAAAATCCCATTTGTCTATATTTTGCTCTTGTTGCCTCTGCTTTTGAAGTCACATCCAAAGAATCATTGTTCAAAAAAATGTCATGGAGTTTTCCTCTATGTTATTTTCTAATAGTTTTACACTTGTGGGTTTTACCTTTGTATTTAATCCATTTTGAACAGATTTTTATATAGAGTGAGATATAAGAGTCTAATTTCATTTTTCTGCATGTGGCTATCCAGTTTTCCCAAAACCATTTATTGAAGAGACTGTTTTCCTCGTCATGATTTCTTGGTAATTTTTGAAAAAAAAAAGAATTCTCTGTAAATCTGTAGATTTATTTCTGCTCTCCATTCTGTTTCATTGGTCTATGTTTTTATGCCAGTATCATGCTATTTTGGTTACTATTGCATCATAGCACATTTTGAAGTCAGGTAGTGTGCTTCCAGCTTTGTTCTTTTCGCTCAAGATTGCATTGGCTACTTTGTGCCTTTTGTAGTTTTATAAAACCTATTGGATTTTTTTTCTATTTCTGTGAAAACTGTCGTTGGCATCTTGATACAGATTGCATTGACTCTGTAGATCACTTTGAGTAGTATGGACATTTTAACAGCATTTATTCTTCCAGTTTGTGAATACAAAAATTTTTCCTTTATCTGTGTCTTCTTCAGTTTATTTCATCAAGATTTTGTAAAATGTAAAATGGCTATAGTTTTTAGTGTAGAGATGATTTTCATTCTTGGTTAAATGTATTCCCAGGTATTTTACATTTTTGTAGCTACTGGAAATAAAGATTTTAAAATAATATTTCTTTTTCAGACAGTTTGCTATTAGTGTATAGAAATACTACTTATTATTTTATGCTGATTTTATATCCTGTAACGTTATTGAACTTGTTTATTAGTTCTAAGATTTTTTGGTGGACTCTTCAGGGTTTTCTATATATAAGATCATGTCTCTGCAAACATGAAAAGTTTAACATCTTCCTTTTCAATTTGGATGCCCTTTATTTCTTTCCCTTGCCTAATTGCTCTGGCTAGGATTTCTAGTACTATGTTGAATAGAAGTAGTGAAAGTGGACAGCCATACCTTGTTCCAGATTTTAGAGGAAAAGCTTACAACTTTCCCCATTCAGTATGCTGTTAGCTGTAGGTTTGTCACATATGGCCTTTATGATCTTGAGGTGCACTGTTTCTATACCTAATTTGTTGAGAGTTTTTATCATTAAAGGATATTGACTTTTATTAAATGCTTTTTCTGCAACTATTGAAATGATTATGTGTTTATCCTTCCTTCTGTTAACGTGATATATCATGTTTATTGATTTGTATATGTGAACTATCCTTGTATCCATAGGATGAACCTCAATTAATCATGTAAATAATATTTTTATGTGTTGCTGAATTTGGTTTCCTTATATTTTGTTGAGAATTTTTGCAAGGGTAATCAGCAAGGAAATTGGCCTATAGTTTTCTGTTGTTGTTGTGTCCTTATCTGTTTTTGGTATCAGTGTAATGCTGGCCTCATAGAATGATTTAGGAGCTTTCCCCTCCTCTTCAGTTTTTTGAAATAGCTAGAAGAATTGTTATTACTTCCTTAAATATTTGGTAGAATTCAGCAGTAAAGCCTGGGCTTTTGTTTAATGGGAGACTTTCTATTACTGATTCAATTTTCTTACTTGTTATTGGTCTGTTCAGGTTTTCTATTTCTTCATAATTCAATGTTAGTAGGTTGTATTTGTCCAGGAATTTATTCATTTCTTCTAGATTATCTAATTTGTTGGTATATCATTGTTCATAATAGTATCTTATGATACTTTGCATTTCTGAAGTCTAAGTTGTAATGTCTCCTTCTTTATCTCTGATTTATTTGAATATTCTCTTAGTCTAAAGGTTTGTTGATTTTTTCTTCAAAAATATTTGCTTAATTGATCTCTTATATTGTTTTTCTTATCTCCATTTTACTCTTTTCTGCTATGATTATTCCCTTCCTTCTACTAATTTTGGGTTGAGTTTCTACTTGTTTTCCTACTTTCTTGCAGTGCAACCTTAGATTATTTGAGATTTTTCTCTTTTTTGATATAGGCATTTATTGTTATAAAATTTCCTCTTAGACCTGGTTTTGCTGTATCTCCTGGTTTTTGGTATGTTGTGTTTCCATTTTTATTTCTTAAAAAATTTAAAATCTTCCTTTTAACTTCTTTATTGATCAAATGCTTGTTCAGGGGCATGTTGTTTAATTTCCATGGATTTGTGAATTTTCCAAAGTTACTCCTGTTATTTATTCCTAGTTTTATACCATCATGGTCTGAAAAGATACTTAATATTACCTCAGTCTTCTAAAGTTTGATAACACTAATTTTGTGGTCTAACATGTGATCTATCCTGAGTCATGCTCCATGGGCCGTTGAGGAGGGTCTGTATTCTGCATCTGTTGGATGTAATGTTCTGTATATACCTGTTAGGTCCACTGGGCTAGAGTACAGTTTCAATCCAATGTTCCTTTGTTGATTTTCTGTCTGGATAATCTTTCCATTGCTAAAAGCAGGTTGTTAAATTCCCCTACTGTTACTGTATTGCAGTCTTTCTCTCCTTTCAGATCTATTAATATTTACTTTGTATATTTAGGTGCTCCAATGTTATGTGCATATATATGCATAATCGTATCCTCTTGCAGAATTGGCCCCTTTATCATTATATAATGACTTTGTCTCTTTTCATAGTTTTTGACTTAAAGGCTATTTAATCTGACTTAATTATAGCTACTCCTATTTTTTTTTATTTCTATTGATATGCAATATCTTTTGCATACCTTTACTTTCGGTCTTTCTGTGTCCTTACCAGTAAAGTGAATTTTTATAGGTACCATATAGAAGAGTCCTGCTTTTTAATTCATTCAGCCATTTTATATCTTTTGATTGGATAATTTAATCTATTTAATTCACAGTAGTTATTGATAGGTAAGGACTTACTACTGCCATTTTGTTCACTATTTTCGAGCAGTTTTGTAAATGCTTTTAAAATTTCTTCCTCTCTTACTGTCTTCCTTTGTGGTTAAGTGATTTGCTCTAGTACTGTGGTTTGATTTCCGGCTTTTTACATTTAGTGTAAAAATGTTGTGGAATTCTGACTGATGCTAGATATCATTGTAGCAGGCCATGTATCGAGGTTTAAGGGAAAGTCTTATGCTTACTTCCCTCTCTTTCCATCAAGCAGACAGAATCTCTTTCCATGCTATGCTTACTGGGCTTGTGGAGGGGTGACAGGGGTAATAAAACTGCTCTTGTTGCTGTCTTCAATGTGACATTTCTTATTATTACACTATAACCTTGTACTTTGATTGCTTACCTGATCTCCTTAGCTCTGGTGAAGGTGTTTTCATGCATGCATTGAAGTTTCTTCAGGGAGACAATGGCTGGAGAGTCCTATTCTGACATCCTACTCTGCCCTCCACCCCACTGAAAAGTATTAAGTACCAGCTATTTGTATGTTTATATGCGAAATTTCTTTAAGAGATTTATAACCAAGAGTTAGTATATTCAGCTATTTCACTCATCTCTGGGGAAAATATCTAATTGTTTTACTTCTCTTTTTGTCTAGTTATAATGTGAAGATAATCATTCACATAATGAACTTTATGTAAAACCTGCCTGTGAACAGCCTAGCATTTGGGCTGGTGCCATAAGGCAAGACCAAATAAATACAAATACAAAACAAGATGCTACACACAAGTAATTTACGCTCTTGTTGAATAGGCATGACCAAGAATTCAACAACATATGATAGAGGCTGGGCTTGGTGGCTCTCGCCTGTAATCACCACACTTTTGGAGGCTGAGGCAGAAGGACTGCTTGATGCCAGGAGTTTGAGACCAGCCTGGACAACTTGGTGAAATCCCGTCTGTACTAAAAATACAAAACTTAGACAGGCATGGTGGCACATGTCTGTAGTCCCAGCTACTCAGGAGGCTGAGACAGGAGAATCACTTGAACATGGGAGGTGAAGGTTGCAGTGAGCTGAGATCATGCCACAGCACTCCAGTCTGGTAGACAGAGTGAGACTGTGTCTCAAAAACAAAAACAAAAGAAACAAACAAACAAAAAACACATGATAGACAATGTTTAATAAAAAGATAAACCATATAGTCCTGGATATGGGTGATTTCACAGTTCTTAGTTAAAAGATAGAAGAGCTAGGATATAAATGAGAGAGAGAAATTAATGAATGAGGGACATGTATAGGTGCAGAAGACAATGTATCTGTTTACCCAGGAAGAACCAAGACCTTCCATGCTCTTCTTTACAAACTTGAGAAAGAATAAATTTTTTTGTTGATTTCCACTATGATGTAGGAAGTAAGATGGTAACATAAAGAAAACAGGATTTGGAAATCAATAAGCCAAGCAAGAAATCTGCAAGGCTTATTTAACTGTGTTTCAACTGTGTCTCAAGTGAGTACAAGGTTAATGCATAACAGATTACTTCATTAGATACCTTTAATAGACTTATTGGTCTCCTTTATTTGAAATGGAAAGAACAAAGACAGTAGAGTCAGGAAGTCCTAGTTTCAAACCTTACTCTGCTTCATTACAAAATTGTTTCATGAAAATTGCTTCACATATTTAAAGCTCAGTTTCCTCATTTATGAGATAGGTATAAAATATATATCTCTTGAAAAAATATATCTTGAAGTCCTCTTGTCAAGTTTAAGTGAATTACCTAGTTAAGGTTGCTGGTATTATGCCTGACACACACACACAAATGTGTTCCATAAATGCTGGTGTGCATTAATACTAATATTAAAGATTTCAATGCCTCCATAAGCAAGGCTAAAATATACCTGAGAAGAAAGGTGGGATGGGCCATTCTAGAAAGAGGGAGCAGCATGAATGAAGAAACAGAGCTTCACTTGGTGTATTTTGAGGCAGAGGCTAATGAGGCAGTGGAACACACTGGATCAGAGTCTTCTTGAGAAACATGATCAAATAGGCATCTCCACGACCATTTTATTGAAAGAACTAACATAGGAATCATGAGGTGGAGGCCGGATACTAATTATCTCTTAGGAGTAATTTATGAATATACAATACGTTATCTAACTTGCTTTTTCTCATTTTAAATTGACATTAGGTTGTAACTTTTGACTTACAGATGTACAGACTCCAGAATACTATTGCTTGGATTAAACAGTGCTGCAAGCAATGGCTAATTCTACAATGATTAATCTAGCATGAAAGCATTGCCAAACACAGCTTTCACCTCATCAGTGATTGGCAGACCATCTAAGATGGAGAAGTGGGTGATAAACACCATATGGTCTACAGGACCCAAATGCAAACTATTAGACTGCTCCATTAGAAGAACAATACAGACATCAGAATTCACCTGAACCCAATACAGTAAGGCATGCAGGTGAGACTTTGAAGCCATTTTTCAGGCAACAGCACTGTCATTTGTCACATCATCAAACAAAAAGAAGACAACAAGAGAAAGCAGACATAGCTAGCATAGGCCAGCTAATATCCAACAGTGTTAGCCACATTAAAAGATGAGGTTTCCTTTGATGCCTTTATCCTCAAGTTAGTGGTGTATTAAATTAATATCTGCCTGTTGGTACCACTGTGGGTTAACACCTCAAATTAATATTTGTTGAGTCTGATAAATTGCTGAATTGTGCTTATTTTTAATCTTTGGTTCCTAATAGTCTATATAGTTTAGAGTTTAAATTCCAGCTGTACTGTGGTTACCTTATTGGAAGGCAGATCTAGAACATTTCCACGACTACAGAGATAGTTACAGTTAGGCAATACTGAACTAGACTAACTCCCAGCCTTTCTCATGCCATAGCACATAATAAAAATTATAATTTTTGTAGAGCACCCTGGAATACACAATCTTGTGGTTAGAAATAATTGGTCTAGAGCCTCCAGCTGCCCCTGAGAGCTTACAGGAGTCATTGTCTTAGCACATTTGAAATCCATTTGGAGTACAATCATGTGCAACTGTTGGGAAGATAATGCCTTAGTTGGTATCCAGTCCAATATTATTGGGGAAAGTGAGTGGCTTGTTCTCTTGAAAAACAATTGCTCATCAGGTTTGGATTTCGAATGAAAAGGACAGGTAATTACAACACTGAAGAGATTTGAAAAAAGTTAAAACCCAAACAAACAGATATTATTGAGTGTATATCACAGGCAAGGCTTTTACTGAGTGTTATGACAAACACTAATATTGAATTTCATGGTCCCTCTTCCCCCAAAGAACTAGCAAACTCATGGAAAACAGAACAAAACTATCCCTCTCACTTCTGAAATCTAACCAAATCATAAAAGAGAATGTTAGAAATACTAGCACAGGGCTTTAACACAAAAGAAGAGTAAGATGTCTCACTTCTTACTCATTAAAATATAAGACAAGGAGGAAAAGGAAACATGAATTATTTGAGGGAGACACAGAAGATGAGTTGCAAACACTATGGTTATTCTGGAAGTGGATAAAGAGAATGGCAAGTCTAAGAAATTGTTAGACTTAACATGTTTGTGAACTTTCAAGTTTCTCTCCAAGACCTAGGAAATGCCTTTTCTTTATAATAATTTTCAGATCACTAAACACATCTGTTACACCTAGACACTGTCACTATGGTACCAAGTGTTAGAGGCCACACAAAAAATGGGGGATATAGCAAGACCTGCTTTTCACAACCTCAGATTCCAGAATCATGTGTTTTATGGACTATTCAACTCAGAGATGGAGACATGAGCTCCATGAGACCTTGGATTTTAAAAGATTTTTCCATCAAAGAGCTAAAGATATTACAGATGTAATTTCATTAAAATAAAAAAGGTTCAGGTATTCTAAGCACAATTTTACAGCTGGTGGAGACAGAGATTGAAAGAAGAGTCAGCTGAATGTTTACACTTTCCACAGATGCTTATCAAAGTCCCCTTTGTACTAGGCATTGTTTTTGGTGCTGGAGAATTGGCAGTGAACAAAACAAAGCCTTCATTCAGTGGGAAAAGACATCAGGATTATAGAGGCCATTAAGAAAATATAGCAGGATAAGAGACCATTGGGAGCAGTGCTATATTTTATAAAGACTGGTGAGAAAGATCTTATTGACAAGGGGATAGTGCCTTTGAGTGGGCATGGGCTTTGAGTGAAAGAGGAATCAGGACATGTAAACACCTGGGAGAAGAGCATTCCAAAGAGATGAGCAAGCTCAAAGGCACTTAGGTGGAAACACGCTTAGTATATTTGAGGAGAAACGAAAAGGCCATTGTATATGCAAGCAAATTAATTAAGGAAATCAGCTAAGGAAATAACGGAAGGATAAGCAAACAAATATGAGAGAGTCAGATCAGTTTTGCAGGTCTGGTTTGAACCTTGGGATTGTAATTCACTAGTGATTTCCTTTTTCCTCCTGGGTTCACCTGATTCTTCCACCTCAGCCTCCAAATTAGCTGGGACTACAGATGCGTACCACCATACCTAGTTAATTTAATTTTATTTTATTTTATTTTTAGAGGTGGGGTTCTCACTTTGTGACCAAGGCTCATCTCAAAATCCTGGGCTCAAGCAGTCCACATGCCTTGGCCTCCCAAAATGTTGGAATTACAGGTGTGAGCCACTGCATCTGGCTACTGGTGATTTCTAGAAGAAGATAATGTAATGTAATTTGTGTTTAAGGATTCCCTTTTACTGCCATGGGAAAGTACACTATTGGGAAGAGGAAGCAGGTCGACATGTTAGGAGGCAATTACAATCGTCCAGATGAGATGTGTTGGTTTGGATTAAGGCAGCAGCAACAGAGAGGTGTTCATGTACGGAATCCACTTTCAGGGTGGATACCTTGGTATATGGGATACAAAGTAATGGCGGGGTTAAGGATGATCACGAGGCTTTGGTTGGAGTAACCACAAGAAAGGAGTTGCTATTTACTCCTGTGGAAAGATGGTGGCATGGTAAGTTGGGGCACATATGGTGGACAGATCAGAAGTTTGGTTTTGCTTATGTTAAATTTCAGATATCTCATAGACATCAAAGCAGTGCTATTTAATAGGCAGCCGGATATATGAGTCTGGGATGCAGGGATAACATCAGGGCCAGAGATATAAATTTGGGAGTCATTAGCATTGCAGAGAGTATTTAAAGCCATGGGCTAAATTAGATCACTGGGGAGTGAGGGCCCCACTCTGGGCTTGAACCTCCCTCCTCTCAGATGCTGACAAAGACACAAACAAATCAGAGAAATAGCAGTGATTACTGTTCAGCTGCCATACTACAATGCCAGACAGCTGTGGTGCCCCTGGGTAAATACCCAAAGTAGCTAATACTTAGCATTTTTTTCAAAGTATTTCAGGAATCAATCTGTCTGACAGCCGTAGAAATGCACAGCAAGGCAGTCTTCCACATGAGTAAAAATAACGTATGTGTTATCTGGTAGTATGATACCAACCTCTGTAATACCAGCTGTAGCCACACTGATGCCTCTTCAGCTTCATTTCTTTTCATTAAACAGCTGGACCAGAGATCCAGAGAGGATCAAAAAGATGCCAGGGGCTGAGCACAATTTCCAAAACCTTTCTGATATAAAATGCTTCAAGACCTAGCATTTTGGTCATGAGAGCCTGCACAATACCAGGCACCTTTAATATACTTCCTGCCTTAAAACCCTGGCCACCTCTGATGCATGTCTAATACTCTGGGGTATAAGGTATTTGATTTTTGGCCAGATGAATTGTCTTTAAGGGTCAGCTTTGACAACATGGGCAAGTAACTGAGTAGCCAGTCCATGTGGTATTGTGGAAGTAAAAACAAACGTAATAATCTTGCTTATCTGCTCATCTGGAGGTGCTTGTGACTTTCTTCATGATGCCAAGTCAGCAAGTGTTTCCCCAAGGTTGCTCCTGCCCTTCTTAACTACAAAATCATCAAAGCCATGCACAGATTATGTATTTCTATTCAGACTTTTTTAAAAAAAAAAAACTTCTAATTATGATGAAAAGATCACTCTGAAAAGTCAGTGCTATCATCAGCACATCTTTTGTATGTATGTGTGGAAGAGTACCCTGAAACCAACTGTTTCAAAGTGCCAGGATAACTAGTCAGGTCTAATTGTGAAACACATCACACTGTGCAAAGATTCCAGCAATCATTGGAATCAACCAGCTAAGAGAATACACATCATGCTAAATATTATCTCAAAGAAAAGCTGGGTAACAATCTAAGGGGCCAATTAGAGCCAGAAATGTCTAGTCCTAAGTCTGAAACAGCAGAGAAAACTGGAAACAAAAAAACACTTAAAAAATTTTTAAAAACAGTTCTTAAAAATTCTTCACTTTCAAGAATAAAGAAATCCTTTTAGTGTAAGTGGCAAAGAAGACATTTTAAAAGCTAGCATTAAACCAAAATATAGCATATATGTATGTGTGAGCAAGCATTTTTTTAATGTCCTCAGTTACTGACAGTTCTTTTGATAAAAGATAACCTGGCATAGCACATTCAATAAGTTCACATTGGAGGCAAATGAATTCACATATGTACTTGTATATCCACCATATGTATTTGCAAAAGTATTCATTTGCAAGTTAGGCATTGTTCAACTGAACAAACTCTGATAACTGTCAAGGAAAAAGCATATGTTTTATTTATGAGAACGGAAAAACAAAAGCCATGAAACTTGAAATTAAAAAAAATAAACTCAAAACAAATGCCATATTGTATTCAAGTTTTGCTTAACAACTAGTCTCTAAATGAGCAGCAAGTAACTGACATTCTACTATGGACCCAGTAGATGTTTACAAAATGTTAATTGCTGAGGCAGGAGAATCACTTGTACCCGGAAAGGGGAGGTTGCAGTTAGCCAAGATCACACCACTGCACTACAGCCTGCACAAGGGAGTGAAACTGCGTCTCAAAAAAAAAGTTAACTGGTGGTGACAGCAGATGTTAACATTACTAGAGTGGCAAATGGAGGTAAAGTGGCACAATGGAGTAACCAAGAAAAATGTCACAGATCGTTCAGCAGTCTAGAACTCAGCATTAGGACAAATAATAGACATACATGAGACAGGAGAAATCAAAACAATTCCCTTTGATTACCAAGCTAGCCTACATTTGGCTTGGTAATTGGAGCTGGAGTATCTTTAAAATGCTAAGAACATGTATATTACAAGGCACTATATTTTCTAAGTATTCATTCTAAAAGTATGTCAATAGAAACATAACATAACATAGGTGTAAAACACAGGTCCACTATGCGAAGAAAAGCATGAAAAAATGAAAAATTTAACATTTTTCAAGAGTTGCCTAAAAAGAAGCAAGTGTTTCTACTTAAACCATTCTATTCCCTTGGTATTGCATTTAATAAAATCTTATTTGGTATTTACTGTGCGACAGATATCTGGTCAGGTGTTGTGGAGAGATACAAAAGGGAACGAGATACTGCCTTTTCAATTTAACTTTTCCAATGTAATGGGAGAGATAAACTCCATAGGCAGAATAGTATAACTCTTATGAGAGTTATATTGTTAGAGGCATACAGTGGCGACACAGAGATAATATTTGGCTTAAAGAGGTCAAGGAAAGCTTTGTGAAAGAAGATTTGTTTTTATTTTGCGACATAAAAAAATCACTAAATACACAACAAATTAAAAACACACCTATATACCTTCTCCAATTCATATATATCAACTTTAAAATCTGTCATATTTTCTTCAGATTTTTTAAAGCAACGAAATGTTATTAATATAGCTTAATTATCCTTAAATCACATCCAGATCTTTTCCAAATTGCCAGAGACAACCACTATTATAATTTTGAGGTATATTCTTCCATTCAGTTGTTATACTTGCACTTGCATTAATTAACATCATATGTAATGTCTGATGTATATCTACGTTATATATATAAGAAATATATAATGTTATATATGTTAATAATATTCTGGAATTTGGAATTTTCTATTTATACTGAAGTGTGTATACTGGATGTCTACTCATACTGATATAGAGAAATCTAGTTCATCTGTTTCCTTGTTTACTATTCTGTGTTATCTATTTTATCTATTGAGTTTCCTTTTAACAGGTTGTTCCTAATTTTTTTGCTGTTATAAACTATGGGACAAAGAGTAGCTTTACACACACATAGTACACATGGACAAGAAGTTAACTAGGTTCTTTACACTAAGTGGATCATAGAGAGGTAAACGGTATAGGAGATTAGCCTGGGATAGCTCCTGTTTATGCCTTTGTTCTGGCATACATTTTAATAGTCCTCCCTTTCATGTCCAAAGGTGTCCCAGAATGAATAATAAATTATATGACTAATGTTGTAATACGGCATCCAGATTTTCAATCTTATGAGCCGTTGCTAAATAGTTCCAAAACCCATTATGCAAATATATACTCTTACTAGCAATATCTGAGAATAAAACATTCTTCATTTGTTCCCTAACTTGATAAACAGATCTTAAAAATCAATCTGATGGGTGAAAAATAGGAGCTCACTATTGTTTTAAGCTGTTGTTTACTGATAAAAGTGGAAGTTGACCATCCTCTTACAGTTTGATTTTATCTTCTGTGAATTATACTATAATTTTAACCATTTATTGAATGAGTTTATATTACTGTGTTTTTATCTTTCCTGTTGATTTAGAAAATTTTGCAGATTTTACATATCATTTTTTGTCATATTATCCATTGGAAATTTAATTATTTTTCACTCTTTTACCTCTTAAATATGTTTATAATTTTTTTGGCTTTAGACTTTGTTATAAGACTTTGACATTATAATATGGTATTTTTATTGCTGTATTTTGTGTCTATGCTAGAAAAGCACTCCTTAACCAAGGACATATGGATATCTTCCTATATTTTTGAAGGGATTACGTTTTAAGTTGAGTCTTTGAATGACTAGTGTACAAACAATGAGGATGGAGAAGGGCATAGCAGTCCAAGAAACAGAAAAGGCAGAAACATATAGCAAGGTGTTCACAGATCTTTAGTTTTTGGTTGGTTGGTTGGTTGTTTTTCTGGAAGCATCCATTTACATATGTAACATCTAAATTTACTAATGATTTCCTTCACTGAAAATTATTTTCTTCTATATATTTCTGTTTCTGTTTTCTTTTCTGTTGCTTATAATCCATACATATCTTTCAAGAAGTTTCCTCTTCAATATTTTTTTATCAATGTGTTCTCTGCCGTCTGGTTCTCAACTCTTCTGTGCTAGTTTGTTCACTCATTTTGGTAACATATAACCTCCAGAACTTTCTTGTGAATGGATACATTGTAATTATGTTTTTAGAGAACTCGTTGTTCTGAAAATTTCTATATATCTGATCTTTCAGATACAGAATTATAAGTGAAAAGCAATTAGGAATTTTCTCTCAAAAATTTGAAGACATGACTTTATTGATTTTTGCTTCAAGTGTTGCTCCTGAAAAGTCAATGGTACTCTGATTTGTGTCATATTGTATAGAACCTTCCTCTACCACCCTTGGAAAAGTTTTTAGAATCTTTACCCTTGGTGTCCTAACATCTCTGGCTACTATGCCTTGATGCCAGTTACCTTAAATTCCTTTTGCTGGTCACCCGTTGAACCCTTTAAACATGGAAAACAGACTTATTAATTTAAAATGTTTTTTCTTGTATCACTTATTTGATAATTTCCCATTCTCTTTTTTTAATTTTTTTCAGCTATTAAAAATTCCTATTAACCAGACCACCTGTATCAATCCTCCTTTGAAAAAAAATCTTATCTCTTTGATAATTTGTTCTACCTTCTGGAGGATTTATGCTATAACATTTTAATCTCTCAAGAGTTCTTATTCAGTTCCCTCACTGTCCATTTTTATAACATCCTGGATGTTATAAAATGCTTCTTTAATGTATTTGAGAATATTCATTGTAAATTTTTGAAGTTTTCATCTCCCTGAATAGTCTTTATTTTCTAATAGTTTATTTTATCTGTACACTCATTTTTTTAAAAAAAATCTCTGTCTTTTACCATGTAAGCTTTCCTCAAATGTCTTGTAACTCTTGGCTCACCACTGCTATTTATAAGTAAGGTAATGAAAAGCTGAATGAAAGCTTTATGTGCAGAAGGAGGGTGATAGCTAATTGAACTTCAGGGTATGTGATCAGGGAAGTTTTGATATTTTCATTTGGAGACACCCCCGCCACCACCACCATCACCACACACACACCAAAGGCAGGTCTTTTCTCTTGGATTGGAGAGCTTTCTGCAGAGAAGAATCTACCAATCTCCTGACCAGGATATGAGCCCAACTGCCAGGGCCCTGGTAGACAAGCATAGAGGGGTGGTAGCAAGAAGTCGGCACCACTAAAATTATGGGCTGCTTCTTTATCTCCCTGTTTCAGTATAGTGTCTCACCCTCCCTCAGCAATTCTTCACGTCCACTAGTCCAGAGCCACTTTGATTCCTCTCTCTCTCTTATTTTTTTCATAAAGCTGCTGTAATTATCCTTTCCTTCTGCCTCAATATGGGATGATTATTCAATTGATGCCTAGTGTGGGGATACTGATCTAAGGCTTTAACTTGCTTACATAGATTTTTAGCCAAATTTACTATTTTAAGCCCCAGGCTTTACCCCCTGAATCCAGAAGTACCTGGTATCTCCAAATCCTGAGACTGCCTGAAGTTGCTTCTTATTGGCAACTAACTGGAATTTCTGCAATCTGCTGAATCAAGTAGTACTGACTCATGAGGTTCAAAATCTTGAACCTATTTCATCTGTTTCTAACTCTTAAATTTTTATATTTGTGCTATCATTATTTCTGTGGGGTCTGGGGAAGGAGCACTGTAGGGATTAATTAGTGGCCCCTAAAATGACATGTTACCCAGGAACCTGTGAATGTGACCTTATTTGGAAGAAATGTCCTTGCGGATGTAATTAAGCTAAAAATCTCAATGACCCGGATGGGCGCTGGGTAAAACCAGTGGCCAGTGGCCTTATCAGAGACAGAAGAGAAGAGAACACAGGAAGGAAGATAAGATGGAAAAGGTGGCAAAGATTGGAGTGATACATCTACAAGACAATGAATGATAAAGATTGCTGACACCAGATGCCAGGAACATGGGCATAGAACAGACTCTGTCTAACAACCTCCAGAATTAACCCTGATAACACTTTTATTTCAGACTTCTGGCCATCAGCACTGTGAGAGAATACATTTCTGTTGTTTCAAGCCACCCAGCTTGTGGCAATTTGTTACAGCAGCCCTAGGAAACTAATATAAGCACAAATTGAATATTTGAGTTCAATTTATCATAAATATATATCTTGATAAATTGTCACAAACTGAACATACACACGTAACCACCAACCAGATTAAGAAATAGAACATTAGATCAACATGACAGAAGCTCTTCTCTTCTCTTTCCATCCCTCCTCTCCTAGGCAAAGGTAACTTCCATTCTGATTTCTAATACTATTGATTAATTTTACTGTTTTGGAAATTTAGGTAAATGAAATCATATATTATATATACTTTTTTTCTGGTTCTTTTCACATAATATTATGTTCATGAGAGTCATTCATATTATTGTGTGAAATAATAGTCATCTATTTTTATTGCTGTAAGTTACTCCATTAGGTGAATGTATCACAGTTCATTCTACTGTTGATGGACCTTTAGGTAGTTTTAAATTTTGTCCTATTACTAATAGTGCTACTAAGAACATACTTGTATATATCTTATATATTTCTGTTGGAAATATACCTAGAAAGAAAAGGATGAATTGTATGTGTTCAATCTTATTAGATACTGACAGTTTTTAAAAATATTACTAATATACAATCCCATTAGCAATGCTTGAGAGTATTTACGAAGCTCTAAGTATCTTGCTGGTGTTATCATTAAGAATGGATATCATATAGCAGACAAATATTTGTGACGTATGATAGACATAAAATCATTACTGCTTGTAAATTCATTCAATATTATATCACCATAAAGGTTTGGAAAAGAGTGAAAAATGATGTGATTCCTTTCTACTCCTGAAACTCTCACCCACGTAATGCTCAGATTTGCTGAAGTGACTGACCATGAGGTACCTCCTTGTCTACACAGATGACAAAGCTAACAAGACACCATCAGCTTAAGATTAAGAATGTTATTTTAGATCCACTGGACTTCGGTATCACCAGAGTAATAGCATTCTTATGGTCTTATGAACATGAAAAATTTTAATTTTTAAATGTATCTTTCCACTGCCTACATGTCAATATACACAGCTTCAGGGGCCCAGAATTCAGTGAAATAAATTAAATAGTTTATTAAAAGTTACTACCACAACAATATCTGCCTTATCATTAAGCTTCTGAGGGGAAGTGTCTTCCCATTAAGCTTCTGAGGGTGTCTTGAGACACCATTTTGAGATTGAATGGGAAGAGATTAAAACTCATATAATTACTCACATTAAGGTGAGAAAGGGCTTGATTTTTCTATCACACTAATTAATACCTAGAAGTTCAGTTGACAATGATTAGAGTTTCTCAGCAAGATCAAGGCAGCGCTACCTGACCCTTAATACTAAATCTTCTACTTTTTGTATGCATTAGTTTTGTACCGAATATTACTTGAAAAGAGTTTTGTGATTGTGTATGTGATTTAATTAGCTGTAATCAACTGAACTGTTTTAACTGAATATCTATGATATATAGCATGCCTTTTCAAATAGGTGTAAAATCATGTTGAGGCCAGGTATGGTGGCTCAGGCCTGTAATCTCAGAACTTGAGGGTACCAAGGCAGACAGACTGCTTGAACCCAGGAGTTTGAGCCCAGTATGGGCAACATGGCAAAACTCTGTCTCTACCAAAAATTACAAAATAGAAAAAAATAGCTGGGTGTGGTGTCACATGTATGTAGTTCCAGCTACTAAGGAGGCTGAGATGGGAGGATCACCCGAGCCCAGGGAGGTTGAGGCTGCAGTGAGCCATAATTGTGCCACTGCACACCAGTTTGGATGCTAGAGTGAAACTCCAGCCAAAAAAAAAAAAAAAATACAAATAATAAATAAATAAAATCATGTTGGAAACAAATGTAATAGTCACATACATTAGTCCCAAGGCAATTGCAATGACAAAAAGCTCTTGTTTAAAGAGCACAATCTAATGCTTCCATTTATTTGTGTTAACCTGTCACTATACAGATTCTTACAATGGGAATATAGTTTCAATATTGGCCATCTATTATTCAACTATGTAAACCAAAAATGTATAATTTTGATGCACATTTTACATTTTTAGAAGTCAAAATGCAAATTTAATATGTCAAAAGAGATAGAACAGTTAAATATTTAAACCTGGTATCCATTCAATAATGTCTGGAGAAACTACTTTCTCTGGACTATCAAATGTTTTGTTTCTAATAAGAGACTAGTAGTTAAATAGTTGTATTGACAATTCTTAATAAGGTGATTTGAATTTAGATATCTACAACAACAAATTCCTTCCCACTAAATTCAACTCACTTTTCTCCCAATTAACCTGAATTAATAGAATTTTACTATATTGTCATTGCTATGAGCTAAATGTTTATGTCCCCCCCAAAATTCATCTGTGGAAATCTTCACCCCAAAGTTGCTGGTTTTAGAGATGAAGTCTTTGGGAGGTGATTAGGTCATAAGGATGAAGTCCTCATAAATGCAATTAATACCCTTATAAAATAACTTTGAGAGAGATCCCTGTCCCTTCACCATGTGAGGTTAGAGCAAGAAGATGGCTGTCTATGAGGAAGCATATCCTCACCAGACATTGAATCTGCTGGCACACTGATATTGGACTTTCCAGCTTCCAGAGTGGTGAGAAAGAAGTTTCTGTTGTTTACAGGCTACTCACTTTGTGGTATTTTGTTATAGCAGCCTGAACAGACATTTAGATATATTAAAATATTTTTTTAAAAAGAAGGTGGAAAATCCTTCTGATACATGAAGTGTTGATAGATACAAACAACACTGAATGGGTTCTAGTTGACTATTTCAGGCCATTAGGAGAGGAAGATGCAAAAATGATTTTAGGATGGCCACTCAAGCTAGGAGAGATCCACGGTCTAGCACAGAGAGAGATTTGATCTTTTCTCTTCCTTTGTTTTTTTTAAAGAAAAACACAATTGGCTGTGGTTCATGAAACCAAAACAGAGAGCATTTTATCACAAAGAATTAGGTATGATAACACAGAGGTTATCAAGAAAGAATGGGAACTTAATGCATTTTCTTTAGAAGACAAACCATTAAACTATGCAATATACCACCTACACCTACTTCTTAAACTGAGATGTTTCTGTGCTGTAATTTCACTTTCCCAAATACACTACATATTACTATCTTGAATAGCTTAGTGATCTCAATACTTGTTTCTACATCAATGAAGAGTAAATTGCAAATCTCATGGAATACAAACTTTATAATCTTTATATTATCACATTTATATTTCTCAAACTTCTAGGATAATCTACAATAATTTGAGTGGAGTCTCAATGATGAAGTTTTGTAAATAAAAAAAAATACCACTAAAGACAAAAAGATGCATACTTCCTGATTTAAAAACATTTAGTACACTTTGGATATTCAGTGTTGACACTGCAGATTTTTTTCCTCTACTTTGACAAAATTCCTTCTTAGGGATTTTATTGCAAATATTAAATTAGTGATTAAAATTTTTCCTCAATTTTGTCAGGGAGTTATTTGATTCAAGACAATTGGTTAGGATCTAGAACAAATCATTTGTTTTACTAAAACCATATGCCAGGTCCAGGAAGTAAGAAATCTTTATTCCTAGGGACTTCAAAAACTATAGTTTCTGGAGCCTTTTAAAGGTGCCAATTATTTAATTTAAGAAAATGAAAAATAGCTTTCTCAGTCCTGGACTATTTTCTTTATGCTCTTCTAGATAAGGTGAAATCAGAGTTATTATTACAAGTCTAAACACAACCAAGAGCATTGCCCTAGAAGTAATCCAATTCCAGCACCCAGTCATCTGATGGCTCTCAGATTTTCTTCCTTCTTTTCTTTTTATCTCTTGTAGAATATTAAGGTATAATAAGCATAACTTTCTCAAAGTCAACTCTATTCAACAAGCATGCATTGAGCTCTTCCTTCTTGGGACTTGATAATCAATAAAAATAACAGGATCATCTACTTCAAAAAGCTAGTAATCCAATGGGATAGAAAAAAAATTAATTTGAAGTGAAGTGTCATGATGGAAGTATGGACACAGTGCTATGGGAGCCCAGGGGAGGATATTAATAATTCTGCCTGGGTATCATGCCTATAAATACACACATGTTTTTCACATTTGTCCTAGAATCACCTGTCCTTTCTATTTCAAAGTTGCATAGTAACTAGGGAATTCTTAACCTCACATACCTACCATTGGCTGGCCTCTTTTCATTAACATGCTGATAAACAATAAAGATTTCTTATCAAGGATACCCTATGCATCAGATCATTGATAGTCCCTCATCAATAATGCCAGGGGTTATCAGTGCCATGCATTCACCATGACTTATACGTAATTCAAGAGAACACATGTCAGAAAAACACTATTTCTCTGATGGCCATCCTATTAATATTTCTTGTCCACTTACTATGTGTAAATTTTAACAATGAGATCCAAGAAACTTTGATCTTTGCTCAAGGCTATATCAATTATTGAGAATGGAGGTTAAATCTGGGTTTGTCAACAAATATCCTTTCTTTAAGAAGAACAAAAACACCTAACTTTTGCCAACTGAAGCATTCTGGCTGAAAAGTTAAGAAAGGCAGCTTTATCAGTTTTACCTCAGGGGATGAGTCAACTGTGGTTAAAGTACCATTTTGTTCCCTGTAAAGACAACAAATAAGCATTGCCATGGCAACTAAATGTACAGTTCTTTGTGTACACAGGCAAATACTTCATGCATACATCACTCAGATATCAGTAGAAGTCACAAAAGTATAATTTTTCTCTCTTCCATCCTTTTCACCATTTGTTAGAATATGACTGAAATGTTACAGTAGCATTGGTGGCAGTTTAAGACTGAGGGATGCTAGTCCCAACATAGTTATTTCACACTACCCCCCTAAGTGTATCTTACTAAAGACATTTACTAAAGTGTCTTTTCCTATTAATTATGGATGAAGATGAACATTCCCATGGTTCTGGGCTCGTATGCCTTTGCTGAATACCACGGGAGTTAGATGGAAACTGAGAATGGCTTAGAATAATGTGCTGGAACACCACCACAGTCACATCACACTAAGTAGGACTTCAGCCACTTATTGGCCAATCCATTAGGAAGTCATGAATATATATACGTGAGATAAATTTTCTTTTGCACTGACTACAAAGAGAGAGTTCACTAAACAAATTGATGGTGTAAATAACATTGTATATTACATACCTTTCTTGAATAACGAAAGAGGATTTTAAGTGACTTGAAACATTTTTGAAACAAAACAAGAATGCTCTTCTGACATAAAAGCTAAATATGGCAATCAGAAAACAGAAACAGTGCTTTTCCAAACTAATTAATAAATGGCTTTCTGGAAAAGCAAAACCAAAATCAAAATCCTTCTGATTATCAATGCCAAAATGCTTTGTTTGAATTTGCCACAGGGCCTTCACATACATTCTTCTACCTGGCTCACTGCTCCCTCACCCCCTCCTTCACAGCATTTGCCACATTTTAAAATCATCTGCTAATATTAGGAATTATTTGGTTAATACATCTCTCCCCCCAATAAACTAGACACTCACTTTTATATTTATTCACTGTTGCCTACTTATCAATGTTGCCTGGCTCATGGAAGTGACTCAAAATTATTAAACATAAATAATTTAATATACACACAAACTTTTTGTGGTCTTTTTCTTCGGAGTATCTCATGAGTAATTAATTCCTTTTAATAATTTACCATCAAACTTGGTGAGAGAAAGGTTATGTAGGCATTATAATTTACATTCTATATTTTTATGGATGTACAGAGTATGAAATAAACTTGACAATTAGTTTTTTGATTATACGTTATAGAAACCCATTTGAACTAAGTTTACCAAAAGTTAGTTTATTAAACATATACACAGCTATCTCACATAACCCAAGGGCAGAGATCCAGCTGAGTGATGGGGGTGAACTGGAACTCCTGATTCAAACACTGTAGAGAAACCAGACATTGATTTTCAAATCTAAACTCTGTCTCTCTATGTGTTTTTGTTTTTCATTCTTCTCTCTCTTACTTTAGAATAATACTTCTATTTTTTAAAATAACATATCAGAATATAGCTTCTGCCAACAGCTTGTGAGTTTGCATCATTTTCATTTAAGAACTTCAGAGTTTCAATGGGTGAACATTTCCTAGTTCCAACTCTAAAATCCTGAGAATGGACTTATATTAATTCAGATTATGTCAGGAGCAAACCTCTGTCTTCATCTCTATGTGTGAGGTATGGCCACATTGGAAAAATGTGGTTGCTTTCCACTGTAACCACTCAAAAGAGGAGAAAAAAATGTCAGTTCTCAGAAACAAGAGCATGCTCTACAGAAGGGTTTATGAAGAATGAATCTGGTGATTTTCACTTGCCATTTGCATTGATACACTTCCAATCATCTCTTATTATGGGCTAATAAAATAGCAGGCACTGAAGACTCAGTTGCGGAAAAATAGTTGTATCTCAATATAAGTAATCTGTGCATTTCAATGAGGAAAAGAGATGCAATGGAAATAAAAATATAACATTTAGGAAGCAGCTGCATGACCCAATTCTTTCTTCTTTATACTTTAAAATGATTGTTTCCTTATGCACAATTACATAATAAGATGAGACGTGAGATGATTTTCTAATTATGCCCTTTTTGACAATGTTGAATCTATAATAAATTTAAGATGGGAGCAGGGCTGTTGAAATCCTGAGCACTTGGGCATAATATTGACTAATCTCTTTAGGATATGGCAATAAAGGCAGGCTGCCTTCTTACATTAAAGTTATAATGGGGGCATTTCACAAATTAGAAGTGGCATGGCCAGAAAAAGCTGCCCCTCTGTCCTTTCAAATCACATGGAAGGATCATCACAGAGATAACCATCTTAGCCTCCCAATGATAAACAAGGCATCCTGTAATCATTCTATCACTGATTAACTTTCACTGGTATTGATTTTAAAAGACATTTTTTATATAGAAACTAGAAGTGACTTTCAAAAAGAATATGATCACTTGAAGAAGTGACATCCTCAATGAGAGAGTTTTAAAAGAACATGACAAACAAGGGCACCAATTCTACCAGCAAATGATGTGACACTCACAGAAATACTGACTTGTATAGTTTGCAGTGACTTAGCTAAATCCAGACCAAACATGTATTTTGCAGTCATTAAAACAAAAATTCAATAATAAGGAGATATTTGTCCAAGAGTCCAGTATATTCTAGGGAAAATAATTTTTAAAAATTAAGTCATTGTATAATTTTTTATAATAGGTAGGCTTATGGTAAGAACAGGTAGGTTTAGATCAATATATTTAAAACCAAATATAAGAAAAATCACCAAGTATTTCCATTCAAATAATCAAAATAAAATTCACTTGTTATATTTTCAAATGAATTTATTTATATTTTTCTTAAAAATATTACTCATGTTACAAATTATATAAAGAAACTTAACAGCCTTTTACTAAAATTATATAATTCTTAAAATTAGACCAAGTCAATGAATTTAGTAGGGCAGGGGCCAGCAAAGTATGGCCCATGCTCATTTATTGTAAAGAAAGTTTTATTGGAACAAAGCCATAGACATATTTTTGCATGCAGTATTGACTATTACTGCTTTTGTGCTACAAAGGCAGAGGAGAGTAGTAGCACTGAAATTGTATAGCCCACAAGCCTAAAATATGTACCATCTGGTCCCTTCAGAGAAAGTTGCAGACCCTTGTCTTAGGGCATATCTTCAAATGGCCATCTTGTATTATCCATGGTTATTTCATAAATATAAATGTCAATTAATGCACCTCAATTGTAACAAATTTTTTTGAGACAGGGTCTCACTCTGTTGCTCAGGCCGGAGTGCAGTGGGGCAATCTTGGCTCATTGCAACCTCGACATCCCAGGCTCAAGCAATCCTCCCGCCTCAACCTCCCTAGCAGCTGGGACTACAGGTGTGTACCACCAAGCCCAGCTAATTTATTTTTTTGTATTTTTTGTAGAAACAGGGTTTCCCCCATATTGCCCAGGCTGGTCTCAAACTCCTGGGCTCAAGTGATCTACCTGCCTCGGCCTCCCAAAGTGCTGGGATTACAGGCACGAGCCACCATGCCAAGCCAATAAAAATTATTTTAAAATCAAATGTGTGATCACATGTGACATGAATATCATATAATAAAAATAGTCAAGCTTTTCTAATAAAACTAAATTACAATCTCCTATTCATATTTTAATGTTGATTTACTTATTAAAAAGCCATGTAGCTTAAATAGTGAATACTAAAGCAGTTGTATTCAGCCAAGTCAGGAATCTTGCTCTTATACATAATTGAATATCATTACAATATTTCTCATATAAGGAAAGAAATCCTGTAGGCAGCAGTTGGCACACATAAGCAATGAAAACTGTCAAAAACTATGGATGCTGCAGGCAGTTGCCCGTGCCTTGATGATGTTCAGACAATAACTGCATATCCAAAGCATTAACAACAAAAATGTTTAAGACGTGAATTTCTCCAAAAATGCTTTAGCTTGCATCACAGCTCTAATGGAATATAAAGCAAAGGTAAGAAATCTATGGACCACACATCACTTTCATTGAGAAACAATAGAATAAATAAAACTATTCTAAAATAGAATAATTTTCAAACCTGATGCAGGCAAACCTAACTTACATGCCAGTTTGGCAATATTCTTGTTGACTACCTACTCATGTCCAAGCTCTAGCTAACTACTGGAGCTACATAAAGAATAAGATGTTATCTCCATTTTTGAAGCACTACAATTGCATGCTACTTTACATGTCCTAAGACTTCTAAGACACTAACTAGCACAGTTTTTTTTCAGTTCACAGTAGCTGCAGCTCAGAGGCAATGCATGTGGAATTCCTCTCTAATGAATTTACACTTGCAGAATGCCAATATTTTCTAGCAAACCAGGTGTTTGCTTTTATCACAAAATTATTTACTGGCATCAAAATGTGTAAAATCTTATCATCTTGATGAATTAAAAATATTAATATTCCTATATTAATGAGTTTGAAATAATCTGGGAATCTATTTTCTTTGACATTTGACTGTTAACAGCAGAGCAATTGTTGTATTTCCAAGGACAGCAAATGGCACATTAAGGTCATGGCGAGACTGTTTTCACCAAAGAAATTGATCCCATGTGTAAATCATATCAAATAACTACCAAGAGAACGTCTCTATAACCATAAGATACTAGGTGTGGATAGGATCTTACAAATCATTTTATCGCTTAGAAACATAAGTAAACTGAGGTGAGGTCAGAGTCTAATTCCATGGTATTTGAAAAAGGATGAAGGGAAATATGCCTCTTGGTTATACCTCAGATGCTAGAATTCTTAAACTTAGATATGATATCATTTATAAATATGGTTATGTACTCACTCAAAGAGATAATGATAGAACTAAGAAGATATTCATATTCTATATATTCGTGTTCAAATTATAAGCCCATATCAAGTGTGTGGTATAATAAATTGATGTTCTTAATAAATCCACAATTTTCTTCTAATCGTACAATATATGTCATTTTATTGAAGGAGTTAATAAATTATACAGAACCATTATAAATATAATATTTGATACTGATTTGGCTTATAATTTAAAAAAGTACTCTTCAGAAAAGTAGTGGTCTTGGGTTATCTGCTAAGATGCCACAGTGGAAGTGACATGCTAAGGTGACATGGTCATGAATAAATGGGACTGTAATTGAAGCATCAGATTCAAATCCAATGTAGTATGTTATGCATATTGGTTTTAGGAACCAATGAACCATATTCTGGTTGAAGTAAGAGATTATGTCTTATATGTCTATACCTACCCATCCCTCCAGTATAATATATTGTACACAGCAGGTGTATATTAAATATATGTCTGGTTCATTCATCATGTTATTAAATTGCCCAATAATTTGGAATGAGAGCAAACCAAGAAAATAATCACTTAAATTCAGACAAAACAATGAATTATCAGAAGTAAAGTATGCAAACCACAGAGATTTGATCCACAATTGTGATGTTGATGAATGAGAAACATTTAATACAATATCACATTTAGGCCTATGCTATTGATTACCACAAGTAGAGAGCTATAATTGTAAGTTTATCCAAAGTCAATCCAGGCCTAAAACCCCATCTAAAATTCAGTTCTGGCAGATCATTGGAATATTATTTAGACATAAACAATGAAATCCGTCTTTTATAGCAACATAGATGGAACTGAAGGTCAATATGTTAAGTGAAATAAGCCAGCACACAAAGACAAATATTAAATGTTCTCACTCATATGTGGAAGCTAAAAAAAGTGGATCCTCATGAAGAGTAGCATATTGGTTGTTACCATAGCCCAGGAAGAGTAGGAAGGAGAAGGAGATAAAGAGAGGTTGATTAATGGGTCCAAATACAGAGTTTGATAGAAAAAAAATAAGACCTAGCATTTGATAGATCAGTGGGGTGACTACAGTTTACAGTAATCTATTGTACATTTCAAAATTGCTAAAAAAGAATATTTCCTGTATTTCTAGCATAAAGAAAATATAAATATTTAAGGTGACAGATATTCCAATTACACTAGTTAGTTCTTTACAAATATATGAATATATTATCATGTATACCCCTAAAAATGTACATCTATTATATATCAATAAAAATTACATTACATTTAAATAAAGAAAAAACTAAGCAAATCAGAAAAAAACTACACTTCTCTCATAAGTATGAACAGCATAAATCTAAGACCTTTCTTTTGTTCACTTGGGTAATTAATTTAATTTTCAATATCATATTGATATATAGACCTGCGCTTATTCTCAAAGGTTAAAAAATGAGAAAAATACTCATACAGATATAAAATATGTGTTGTATATATCCAACTACACAAATGCAGTCATATATTTATATACATTTATGTATTTATTCTACATATGTGTACATATATTCATTTGTATCCATATACTTATACATGTACATGCATGTATTTGTATACACATAAATATATACATATGTATGTATATATGGAATATATTGTTTTAAACTGCTAAGCAATAATGTAACCTAAATTTAATTTTAATATAGATTTTTACTTAGGAACCCCTTCTTTATTGTTATATACCGATCTTTATTAGTGTAAGCATCTTAAGTACATTTAAAGAATAAAAACTTGCTTATACCTATTAAGAAAAATTTAAAATTATTAAGATATGTTCTTAACATTCAGTATAAGCAGCACATTTCAAGTTGTTAGAAGTAATCATAGCCATTTTTCATTTCAATAATCTATGGCGATTACCACATAGTGCAAGAGAATTATTTCTATTTAAAGAAGATTCTAACCCAGGAGAGTTCCAGCAATATAGGAAACAGCCCTTTGTTAACTTATAACAATGACCCAGCTATGACAAAAGCTATAGCAAAGTATTTAACAGACAATCCAAGTTTAGAAAGACAGACACAATACACTGATGATAATATTTCAAATTATATTTTCTATTCATTTGGAATGAGTAAAATATTTTTTCTCTCCAGACATTTTTATTTATCTTCTTAAAGTCAACTTTCCTAAGCCACTAATTTGACTCTTACTGAAAGTTTCTTCTGCAAATAATGACAGCCCTCGTCAACATATAACTATTACATTTTATTTATTTGAGTTCTGTCTTCATTGTCTTATTTAGTGAAGTAATAATATCAACAATATAGCAGTATTTTAAAACATTTTTTAAAATAATGTCTACTTTTCAAAAATGAAATATCTAGTCAAGTGGGAAGAGGAGATGGGTTACTTTAATACATTTAAAATTAAATACGACTGCATGTTTTCTGTGTTTAGATACGCAAATATCATTGTATTACAACTGCCTACAGTATTCAATACAGTAACATGCTATGCAAGTTTATAGCCTAAAAGCAATAGGCTGTACCATATAGCCTAGGTTTTCAGTAGGCTAAAACATATAGGTTTGTGTAAGTACACTCTAGGATGTTCACACAAGAATGAAGGTGCTGAACGACGCATTTCTCAGAACATATCCCTGTCATTAAGCAGTACTAAACTATATAGACTATGTCTTAAAGCTAGTCATCATTTAGGTTTATTGGAGGTATAGCTCTGAAAATGTCATGAGAAATTTTGATATGATAAGTAACCTTCAGAAACTGGATTCACAGAACAAATGAGAAAGGTGCCCACACTTTTTGACCTTACATTTAATTTTTTGTTGTTGTTCCACAAAGATAGGGTTTCAAAACTTCCACCATATCCAATAGGCTTGGCCTCTGATATACATGAATTATTTAGCCCATATATGAATGACTTATGTCAGATATTATGTTCAGTTCTAATAAACTAAATGTGAACGAGGAAAAATTATACAAAAAATTGTACAAAATAATTTCAATATGAAGCCCTTTTCCTGTGGAAGCCTTTCAGAAAATGTAGTTATGATTTCAAAACTCTGTTTATGTCTCTTTAACGTATGAAATAATAACAAAAAACAGCTCACACATTTTACTTTAAAATTTCATTATTGCCATTGGTATCAGTTGCAAATTATTAAAACTGGAAGATATTGAATGAAATCAAGAAAACTACTGGCTATAGTGGCATTAATTAGCATATCCTTCCCCTCTAAATATATCTGTCTATTCTAAGAAGCTATATAATACACAGAAACACAATTTAATTTTAAAGTGCTTTTGTAGTAACAGAATGTATTCATAGCTGAATATGAGTGTAAATTAGTCTTTGGCACTCAAAAAAGATGCAAAGATGCAGATGGGCTATAATTCATAGGGTCTATATATCTTCCAAATTTATTGGTTTGTTTGCTTTATTTCATGTCTGCTTTCAAAAGATTTTGAGATAGATTATAATAAAAAAACTCATGCAATAAGCTTTTTTCAATGAAGATAAATTATCAAAAGCATCATAGTAAGGAGTAGAAGAAATGATTATTGGGGTTGGGATGAAGAACATATAATTATACAAGAAATACTAGCTAAGAATAGTTACTGTAATTATATACTAAATTTAGTCTGTACTTCCTGGAAGCCAAGACAAATTTTTAAAATTAGGATTAGTTATATAGCTCTAGTTGCATATCAGTTCATCAGAATATACAAACACAAGCACTAAATCTAAGGGCATAGATTTCTTAAAAACATGAATTTTTCCATGAAGACCACTCGACAACATAATGTATGACATTTTTAATATTCAATAGCTTTTCAGAGAAGTCACTGAAACACTCTGAAGTTGACCATTTTGTATGTCAAACATTGATAGAAAGCTAAAAATGATACAGTTTACTGTGGCTCAACAAGCTGTATATTATAGATCTACAAGAGTTCCATCTGCAATAATTTATAAATTTGGCAGCTAACGTACTTGAGAAAAAGTTAAAACAACTCAAATAGACTAAAGGAGTTACATTATATGAGGATCTAGATACTTCAGATTAAGGTAATGGCTTCATTACCTAGTGTGATAGGCTGATTCATGGTCCCTAAAGATATCCAGATCCTAATCCCTGGAACTTGTTTCACCTTATAAGGTAAGAGGGACTTTTTAGAAATCACTAGATTAAAGATTCTGAGATAGGCAGATTATCCTGGATTATATAGGTGGGCACAATTTAATCACAAATCTCCTCATAAGATGGAGGCAAAGAGAGATTTGACTACAGAGACAAAAGTCATTGGGATGAATGCAGCGAGATAGAAGACAAGGCTAAGAAAATGCAGCTGTAGAAGCAAGGCTACAGTAATCAAAACAGCATGGTACTGGTACCAAAACAGAGATATAGACCAATGGAACAGAACAGAGATTCCTCGGAAGTAATGCCACACATCTACAACCATCTGATCTTTGACAATCCGGACAAAATCAAGCAATGGGGGAAAGGATTCCTTTTTTAATAAATGGTATTGGGAAAACTGGCTAGCCATGTGCAGAAAGGTGAAACTGGACCACTTCCTTACACCTTATACAAAAATTAACTCTAGCTGGATTAAAGATTTAAACGTAAGACCTAACATCATAAAAACCCTTGAAGAAAACCTAAGCAATACCATTCAGAACATAGACATGGGCAAGGACTTCCTGACTAAAACACCAAAAGCAATGTGAACAAAAGCCAAAAAAGACAAATGGGATCTAATTAAACTTAAGAGTTTCTGCACAGCAATGGAAACTATCATTAGAGTGAACCAGCAACCAACAGAATGGGAAAAAATTTTGCAAGCTACCATCTGATAAAGGGCTAATATCCAGAATCTACAAAGAACTTAAACAAATTTACAAGAAAAAAAACAACCCCATCAAAAAGTGGGTGAAGGATATGAACAGACACTTTTCAAAAGAAGACATTAATGCAGCCAACAAACATATGAAAAAATGTTCATCATCACTGGTCATTAGAGAAATGCAAATCAAAACTACATTGAGATACCATCTCATGCCAGTTAGAATGGCGATTATTAAAAACTCTGGAGACAACAGATGCTGGAGAGGATGTGGAGAAAAAGGAATGCTTTTATACTGTTAGTGGGAGTGTAAATTAGTTCAACCATTGTGGAAGACAGTGTGGCGACTCTTCAAGGATCTAGAAATAGAAATATCATTTAATGTAGCAATCCCATTACTGGGTATATACCCAAAGGATTATAAATCGTTCTATTATAAACACACATGCACACGTATGTTCATTGTGACACTGTTTACAACAGCAAAGACTTGGAACGAACCCAAATGCCCATCAATGATAGACTGGATAAGGAAAATGTGACACATACACCATGGAATACTATGCAGCCATAAAAAAGGATGAGTTCATGTCCTTTGCAGGGACATGGATGAAGCTGCAAACCATCATTCTGAGCAAATTGACACAAGAACAGAAAACCAAACACTGCATGTTCTCACTCATAAGTGGGTGTTGAACAATGAGAACACATGGACACAGGGAGGGGAATAGCACACACTGGGGTCTGCTGGGGGGTGAGGGACTAGAGGAGGGATAGCAGGGAGTGGGGACATTGGGGAGGGATAACATTAGGACAAATACCTAATGTAGGTGACAGGGGGGATGGAGGCAGCAAACCACCATGGCATGTGTATACCTATATAACAATCCTGTAAGATCTGCACATGTACCCAGAACTTAAAGTATAATAACAATAAATAAAAGAAGCTGGAAAAGGCAAGGAAATTAATTTTCCCTTACAAACTCCAGAGGGAACACAGCCCTGCTGACACCTTATTTTAAGACCAGTAAAAGTGATTTTAGATTGCTGACCTCCAGACATGAAGAACAATGAATGTGTATGGCTTGAAGTCACCAAGTTTGTGGCAATTTTTTAAAAGCAGTCATAGGAAACTAATCCATCTAGGATTACATGAAAAAATACTATCTTACAAAAGTAAAATATTTAAAAGTATTATGTGTCATAGGACACTTACCCAGTATGCAAGGAAATCGATTGTTAAGTGCCTGGGAGAGGGCAAAAAAACTTAAAGTCTAATCAGCAATTTTGTATCTAATATTAAAATCCTAAGAGAATGGTTTCAGCCTAGTTTTGAATTCTTTTGGCTTTTCTTATTATATTTTAGATAACATTTACAGAATTCTTTTATTGTATTTTAGATAATGCTTTCAGTAGTCTCTTGCAGTATTCTTTGGGAAATTAAGTAAATGGCTCACTCTAGAATATGACCCAGTGGGAAAATAAGGCCTCTTCCTCGGCCCTGGGTAGAAAGATTGGATCTTTATGTAATTTGCATAATCTGTAGTTTGCAGTGCAGCTGAACCAGCAGCAGGTGACACCATTCTTATTTGAGAGCTGATTTCTTTCCATCAAATGTCAATGTTGGAAGCAGTAAAATAGGCAAGGGACAATAGATTTTCAACTGAAATATATTAATAGGGATCTAGGGGGGTGAAGTGGGCTATCTAGGGCATTCTTACTTAAATAACTGATGAAAACAACTCTAGGAACGCTGAAGACACAAATCCACTTGTGCATTACCATAGAGATCCTGGTCTGTTTTTCACGAGTTTGAAGCAGAATTGTCCATTGCAGACACGTGAGCTTTAATTTCAGAAAAAGAAAATAAGTACAGACTCAGAGGGATTAACTTAGAAAGTCTGGTTCTTCAAGCCTCTAGTGAAACTTTCTTTCATTGCTGGATTTTAAATGCAGGACTCAAGCTGCCCAGTTCCATTGTTGTCTGCTCACTAATTCATGATAATTAATAGCTCCTGACCTAAATAAACTGCCAGAGATTCATTGACTCACCAGAGATTGCTGTCATTAAGGACCTTGCTTCTTTCATGTTCCCAGAGGACACAGCATCTAGCCCTGCACATTTTTCATATTGCACTGAAGTTATTCATTTATCTGTTTCCTCTATATTCATCTTGGCTCACTTAATTTTATATCTCCAGCAACAAAATAGTGCCTAGTATTTAGAATAAGCTGAATAAATACTTGCTCTATCAATAAATGAAAGGAAATTCTGAATAAACCTTCTTAAGAATTCTTAAGAAATTATTACCCAGAGCAATAAAATCCTGGGGCATCTTTAGGCTACTAGGGAATTTTACAATTCAGGTATCAGGTTGTAACCAGTTGAACCCAGTGATTGATCTTGGTATCATTAAAAGAATGATAATCAAACAGGGAGTCAGCGCTGTATGCTCCTATATACCCTATGGCAGTTCTCCCACATTGGGGTTGCTTGGACTGGAGGCTCCATGAGGACAGGTACTTGTTCTAATGTTGTATTCGGAGAACATAGCATAATGCCTGATGTATACATGATCAATAAATGGTTATACGATTAATGAGTAAACTTAAAAACAGACTTCCAAAAGGAAAAACTGATCATAGAGATATCAAAAAAGAAGCCCTTATAACAGTCTAGGTAAAAGTGACAAAAGCAATGGATCTATTCCCCTTTCAAGTGTTTTTCCATCTAAACTATGGGCTTTGCCATCCTCAATAGAGTTCTCCAGTCAGCATTGTCTCCTGTAGCAAGTTTAGTGCACACCTGTCAGGTACTCTGGGATGGACCTCTTACACGACCACTCCCATCTGCCTGGATTCCCTAAAGAATCCCTCCTGTATCATCCAGTTGTACCCATTCATACTGTTTCCTCCAAATCAGTGCTATGATGAGTCTAAAGTGACCCAGAATTAACATGAAATAATACATTATGCCACTAACATTGATAGCTATACTATACAAATAAACTAGAAATAATCTTGAAGACTCGGTTTCTCTTGGCATCACAAGACGAGTTTCTCACTTTCTGCTCCAGTATCCAGTGATACTGGGACCTTGTTTCTGTTCATACAAAAATGAAATGTGTGATTTCCAGAATTTGATGATCTCTGCAAACTCCCTTAAGCCTCACTTATCGGAAGGTCCCTTTAATGCCCATCCATTCAAAGCACATTGCCCACAATCTAGCAGTGAGATCAAGTGTAGACGTCGGATGTTGGAACAACACATTTTACAGATATGAATCCTAGGCTGCCTCTCCCAACGTCTACTTCAAGAACTCTCTCAGAACAATCCTTTCTGTACTTGTCTCTAAACAGTGCTTTGACTATAAAAAGGAAACAAAAATAGATATACACTATTTTTATGATTAAAATGTTATGCCACATAACACTTTGATTATATACTATTTAGGTGTACTCCTTTTTTTCTTCAGCTGAATTTGGATTGAAAAACTTCCTGGTTCTTAGGATTCACAAGTAGTGGATATTTTGATGGAAATAATCTTCCATTAAACCATATATAGTAACTCCTTGGAAAAGTCATAATATTAGGCCAAGCCACACTACATTTTCTTCTGTGTAAGGAGATTTGGACTTATATTTACATTAGTTTTTCAATTTTTCCCTTGTGTGGATACTCACATTTAGAAGAGCTATAAAACTGGGGCTTTTTATAGTATATACACCTATATTTTGCATCCTTCATTTAAACAATAAACTGTGATCTTTAGGTTGTTGGAGGTAGTGATTAATTTAATAGAGCTCCTTTGGGTACATGTCTATACATCTATGTATCATCCAGCAAGAATTTTAGAATTCTGAGAACTTTGAAAATTATGTTATTGTAAATAATATTCTTGAGAAAATGTTTCCTTAAAAAATCTATTGACTTACACAATAGACATACTATATTTTGTTTTTCCTTCCTTAGAATAACTTTTTTACTGTACAGACATCATTCTTTTCTCAGAAGAATAACAGATTTGTGTTTAGGTAGCTTTCAAAGGAGATAATTCATTTTCTTGCTTCTTTCTTAGATGTGTGGAGAAACTTTACCATACACTAATATTAACTATATGTGTAAATAAAAGAAGGAGGTAAGTTTTGTTGGTGTTGGACTTTTTTTTTTAACTATTGAAAGAATGTTAATGTCTCTTTTTAATTGAGTCAATTCATATTTCTCATTCGAAATCACAGAAGGATGTTAAGTGAGTTAGTTTATAGCATTTTATTCCAGTCTTTAAGCACTAAATACCATAAAACAGAAATTATTTTAGAAGAGCAACTTTTTAATAAAAACTACTTTTCAAAATCTCAAAATCTTTCATTTTTATTTCCACTTCATTGGGTCACAGAAGCCCCAAAAGGAACTGTCACAATAAAGATTTGTGCATACCAGAGTCTCATCTGGGACAGATACTATCTTGAGAATCTGACAATTTGCCTAGGAATTGGAAGGTTGAGCAAATAAGGCAAGTATGACATTGGCAGTATATATGCTTTTGTCAGATGATGTAATTACTCCAGATGAGTTAAATCTCACAGAAGATCCTTGGCCATAATTTTGAGTATATCAGAGGACAAGTAAGTGTTCCATAATATAAGAAAACGGCATTTTAAAAACTAGCTTCTGCCATTTGTCCTACCACACCCAAGTTTCACTGACCCAAGCACATTATCCCTTTCAGTCTTATCATTTATCTATCATTTATAGCAAACTGTTTTTGTTGTCATTGTTGAATTTATAACCTTTCATTGCCCTCCTAGGCAAATAGTTCATGGCAAGAGTCTTTTTATGAATTAAGACATTAAGGAGCTTGAGGAGGATTAGAATTATTGTATTTTAGAGACAGCATCTGAGAAGGAGCTAAATAGCTCTGCATGAGAAATGCTGAGAGACTGAAGCTCTCAGAGGAAGAGCAAGTGGCTAGAGTTGAACATCTTGGCCTGATCTAGCCAATAGTTAATCACTAGCTACATGTAGTTGTTGAACAGTTGAAATGTGGCCAAAATTTAAAGACTTAGTATAAAGAAGATAAAATATCTCATCAATAAATTTTTACATCGATTGCATGTTGAAATAACAATATTTTGTAAATACTGGGTTAACAAAATATATTAAAATTAATTTCACCTTTTTTTTAGTACTTGATTTTTAATGTGACCACTAGAATATTTAAAATCACATATTTGGGCTGTCATTATATTTTTATTTGATAAGGCTTATGTAGGAGATCCATTTCAGAAAGAATGAGTACAATAAATTTTAAACAAGTTAGTTTTAAAAAGAGACAAATTAACAAAATTATGTGGTGAATTTCACAGCTATTAAATTAGAATGTGCATTCTCAGAGGGCAGTAAACTTATGCATTTTATTCATTTGTTTATTCTCAGTACCTAGTACAGTTTCTGGCAAATACAAAGGGTTCAGTAAATAATTATTGAGTAATTAGGGGCTAGTCACTCAAATCGGAACTATAAAATAAGCTCAGAGAAAGTATTAGGTAGCATGTCATCTAAGGATTAAAAAAAATCTGTAGCTTAGGTCCCTAAATATTACCAATTCATAAAGTAATTCCTAAGTAATAATTAAGGATTACTATTGTTGAAGTATGAAATCAAATTAGGAACAAGTCTAAGAAACATACTAAAAACTTTCTTATTTAACACATACTACAGAAGGGAGATGGGTGGGAGGAGGGAGTGATAAAGTCTAAGATCCTTGTACTGGTTCCATTTTAGTGAAATTTGCTCCCATATAACAAAGGATGCAGTCAGGTATTAACTGAGAGATGATTCAGGAAAACACAGCAAAATCGAAAAGTGCATATTTCCATGAAAGACAATTATCCTTTCTCCTGTGCCCTTTATTGTAGTTCTAGTATCCTTTTTTTAAAAAAATAAAATGGGTTTAAATTAGGCATCTGTAGATGGGCTTTAGAAACATGTAGATCCTCTGAACTTGTATGCAAAATTGTGTGTAGTTTTTCAAATGTATGTTCTGGGGAGAGAATACTAGGGCTGTCATCAGTATCTCTAATGGGTCCATTGACTTAACAAATATTACCCAACGAATGCTCTATTACAATGGACAGGAGGCAGGGGAGATAATGGGTAGATATAGTCGATCCCTGAGAAGACTGGGAGGTTCTTGATACCTGGATCTCTAGATCCGCCCTGTCTCCGGTTTTAAAACCAGGTTCCTATGCTGTTCATTTCATTTCCAATAAATCTGGTGGCAGACAACAGCTTTGTATAAAGTTGATACATAATCCAAGACTGTTAATTTCTTTTCTCCCTCAAATGTTAAGAAAATGAACATTTATTTTTGACTAATTACATTGATGCATTCCAGAAGCTTTGTTACCTAATTGAAGACTAGGAAATCTTAAGAAACAAGTACGTTGGTTTACACTAAAAGTCAATTGGCTCTGATTTTAAGAGGAACATGGTTAACTGAGAGGATCATTGAAGGCTATGGTGGTCCAGAAAGATAAGAGATGGTACTTGAGCCATGGCACACAAAAAGGCAGGATTTGTAAAAATTGGTATGAGGGAGGAACAATTCAGGTGGAGAACAGCTTGACCAATGAAATAGCGGAAACTCATCCAGTTGGCCATATAAGGAAAGTTTGTGTATAAGGGAGCTAGAAATAAAGTTAAAGCAATGATTTATAGAGAATATTCAATGCCAGACTAAGATGTTTGGCCTCTATTATATAAGCAATGGGGAATCTGCGGTAATTAATGTGTAAAATAGCTAGATCCAAGATAGTCAGTTATAAGATGTTTATAATACCTCAAATTTGAGGTGAAAAGGAAAATACAGCAGAGTAGTGGTGACACAGAAATTAAAATGGAGGAGCTGACAAAAGATTACATGTAGGGATATTCCATATGACTTGATGAATGATTCAATTAGTATAGAGAGAGAGGTTTAAACCACCCAAACCATGATTCCAAGGTTGTCAGCATAAATTATGGAAAAGCAAAAATACTTATACTTGGTAGCCCATGGAAGAAACTATATTGACAATTATAGTGTGCATGTAATATATTTTCTTAAACATGCCCTTCTTGATAGAAGTAGGATTTCCTAACAGCAGTTCTCATTTCACACACTGATCAAGTATCAATGTCAATGATGCTGATTGCTGAATATTTATTCCTCCTCTTACTTTAAGAAATTGATTTGAGATTATTTTCTTTTCTTTCCCCTCTTTGTTCCTTTCCTTCCTTGCTTTCCTCTTCCTTTCTTGCTCCCATTCTTCCTTCCTTCCTTTTTTTTTTTTTTTTTTTTTTTTTTCCGAAGATCTCCTTCTATGGTGATAATACCTGCTTTATCTCTAAAACTTAAGATTTTTATAGGTACATGCACTTGGCTAAAGCAATGGGCTTTCCTGATCTGTGCCACTTCTGGGACAAGTCCTTAAGAGGCCTGGCAGCTTCTGCTTTTTGAATCTTTACATCCAGGTGTAATGCTATTAAAAAATCCAGGCTAGCCTGTTAAAGAAAGAGGCCATATGAAGAGGCCCTAATGGAGAGAGTCATAGTCTGGAAAGGGGGACATCTTAGAGAGTTCTAACTTAACCCAGCCTCCATCTGATGCATGAGTAACTCTAGAGCCCATACCAAGTGGAGCATAAAAACCACCTAGTCAATGCAGAGAGTTTTGAAGTATAATATATCTTCATTGTCTTAGCTATCATATTCACACAGCAATAAATAAATTGAAACATAAAGGTTGAGTTTGAGGTGTCCCTAGACAATCAGGTCACGATCTCCACCTGTTAGTGACTACAAGGATTTCAAGGAGAGACTGGAGATACAAATTTGGAAGCTATCCACTCATACATGAGGGTCGAAGTCAGGGGCATACATGAGATTATCTTTGATAAGAATATAACATGAGATGAGGAAGAAGTCTAGGACATAGAATTGAAAAACTCCTTATGTGGAAAGGCTAGTAAAAAAAATGTCAGCTAGCATAGAAGACAGAGAAGAAAATCCAGAAAGGTAGTAGGAAAACAGGAAGAGTGTGGAATAATTAAGTCCCAGAGAAGTGTCCCATGAAGAAGAAACATGCATTCCTTTGAATTCTTGCTGAGAAGTTGAGTAAGATGACAGGATACAGTTCAATCCTGAAAGTAGAATGAAAAGTACCTGCAGAAGGCTTCACATCACTAACATACTTTTGGAGAATTAATTTCTTAAAGAAGACACATTTGATGTCATTAACCTATCCATATCATATCCCTTTCATTTTCCACTGAGTAAATGCTTATTCTTATTTGATCTTAAACATATTAATTTCAAGATAGGAAATGAGCAAGCAGAGAGACTTACAGTTACAACTTAATTACACTGTAGCATGACTTATTGGAAGACTATTGATATATTGTGAGGATCACTTTAATCCTTTTGATGGCTCTCAAACTGATCCATGGAGACTAGAAAATGGTAGCACTGGGTTATTTGGTAAGCTGACTTCCATAATAATTAATTCACACCTTAACAGTGTGCATGTTACATAGGAAGGATGACCTAGAGAAGTAATTAGGGTATCTGACTACGAAAGTAAATCATATTTTAACATCCCCTTCCTCTAAATTATGTAAAAATCAGTAATAGTCATTATTTTCTCAATTTCTTCCTCAGCTTCAAAACAATAAAATAGAAAAATTAATTTTTCATGTGAAGATCTTTTTCAAATTTAGTAACATATTTCATTCATCAAAAATGTACTCTTTACAAAAAAAAATCCTACCCCTTATAGTTCACTGTTTAACATTCTGAACACAAAAATTCTAAAAGCATCTCATACAATGTCAAAATTTAAGTAACTCATGTTTTATGTCTTTAAAGTTACTGTGCCATCACTATTTACATCAATTATCCTGTTCTGAATTTTTAAAAAATCTAGTACCATGAGTTGGAATACAGTAACTTTTCCCAAAGTTAGCTCAGGCAATTCCAAACTATTATGAATTTAGTCTTTAAAATAAATGCATGTAGTTGAGTCTGTGTGGTAGGGATCGAATGTGCAATTGGGAGGTCTTCAAGTTAACTGCTACGTAGAGTTAAATGTTTATTTATGGAAAAGTAATAACAATGTGCTAGTTTGAAGTTCACATAAAGATTATTAAAACACAGCAGTTTAGAATCTAGACCTATAGAATACTTTGTGGGGGGGAAAATACTTCCATCATAGACATTGTTTAGAATTGTTGGTGCATGGTGATAAAAGATAGATTAACTGTTAGTTTCCTTATTGTTTCTAAATTATTACACAAACATGTTCCCCTTTTATTATCTGCCTATTAGGAGGAATGCCCCCACTACTTCCCAACCCGAGGCATTACTAATATGAATTGATTTAATATTTTTTCATTCATAGATTTTCACTGTGACCCTGAAATCTCATCTTACTATAAGAATGAAATTTGATAAGAAATTCAAAATTTGGCAGGTATATTTCTATGCATAACTTACAATAGAAAACCTTCAAAACTTCTTTGGAATATTTTTCTTAAACATCCAAAGAAGATAAATTGGGGGTTAGACATCATAGAAACTTAAGTAGAGAAAGATATTTAGAAGTAATCATTCAGATGTTAGATGGGTTAAGAAACAGCAAAATAGATTTCGGTTATGGAGCCAGGTTCTTACTATGGAGAAAACATTTTGAAAACAGTGTTTTTGGAAATATTTCTATTATATATCATTTGTCCTCGAAATCCATCTCTTTATTCACTTAACAAATTTTAAGTATCTTCTTCATCCCTTTCTCTGTACTAGGTATTGGGAGAAATAAAGAATATCCTGCCTATCAATGGTCTACATAACTTCTCTCCTCAAAAAAAATTACACATTTAATACATTTTAGAATTGGTTGATGAAAGTCTTTGTAAAATATACACTTCTCAATCTTTATATAAAAAGGATAATTGAACTTTTCCCTTGATGTCTCAAAGTTATAATAATCAGTATCCATTTTATTTTATGTTATGGTATAAGTCTGTGTCTTCCAGCTTTTCTTCTTTTTAGTGTCTTCTTCCTTCAAAAGTAGCCTGTAGCTTTCACATCTCCCACTGTCATTTGTTTGCCTCTAATATCCTCTAGTCTAATATCCTGGCATTAATCTTAAGGGTTCCTGAAGGTGTTATGTGTAGGAAAACCAAACAAGAACATTTAAAAAAAAGTAGGTGAATAATACTCAATGAGTGAAGACTTACCATATAACAGTATATAATCCATGTATTGGTAAGTTCTGTTATGTGTTAGCAGGTTATACATTACACAAAACAGAAAACCTCAATTCAGTTACTTAAACAAATAAGGGGAAGTTACTAATATACATAACTATAAGTCAAAAAAAATGAATACTCCAAGAAAACTGTCACTGTATTTGAAAAGAAACCAAATTCTAGGTTTGAATTCAGAAACCTTATGAATACACCCATCAAAACTGAACCAGGTTTCACAAAATTTTAACACAAATTTGTGTTCCCTTTCAGATTCACTTTCCGTGAACCTCAAACAGATCTCTATATATGTTGTGTTGCCCTTCACCATCCTCTTTCTTATTCTGGAACAAAAGTCATTTCACTTATAGACAGAAGCAGAAGCATTCTGTATATTTTTGCCTTAATCAATCAAAGCATGTCTCATTTTCTTAAGACTCCTAGCAAAGTCTCATTCAGATATATTAATTATAACTTTCATACAAAGTCACATCTATTTTATAAAGAAACTAAAGATTGGGTAATTGTGGACATTCTGTAATGCTGGGGAACACATATAGCCAAGGTTTCTATAGCAGCACAATTTCCCTATAGAATTCTCAACATGGCAGAAATGAACATGTTCATTGATGGACCTTAAAACACAGCCTCTCTCTAGGATTTACTAGTAAAAAGCCAAAGCCAAAGTATACAAATTTCAAATTATGCTTAATAATCAATATTTCAGTATTTTATCTTACATAGGAATGATCTAGGCATCCAATTCATGTCCATCAATTAGCTCAATATAATATCAATCTAAGGATTATCTAAAAATCTTGGAAATGTTCTTTAACATACTACTAAACATTATAACTGTTGAAATAAAAGACTGTCATCACAATGATTCAATTTATAAATTTATATTCCTCATAATTTTAAATACTAACTAGAAGTATGCTAGTTTAGGTGATTAACAAATCTACTTACTTTCAGAAAAAAACATACCCAAGTTAAAAAAAATACACCTTTGTGGAGATAATCCACAGACCCTTTGAAGGAACTCGATCACCACTCTATCCTTCCTGAGACACCAAAAAACTGTAAGTCAGCTTGCTTTCTCAGTGGGGAGGCTTATGGTCTGTGGCAAATTCTCAGCCCTGGGCACCAGCTGCCTGGAAATAGACTCAGCGCTGTTGGAGGGGCGTGATGGGATTAGACCAGCCTTTAGGAGTGGTAGCTGTGTGGGGGGTGGGGTGAGACCTGTGACTGCTGGCTTTCCTCAACTTCCCTGGCAACCTGTATGACTCAGCAGAGGCAGCCATAATCCCCCAGGAACATAACTCTATTGGCCAAGGAACCACAAGGCCATCTTCTACAGCAGCCGCAGCAAGCCCTCTGCCCCCCACCCCCCATCCCCCACCAAAGAAAGTCTGAGCTCAGACACTCCTATCCCTGCAACTACCTGGTGGTCTTTCTCTACTGCCCTGGTAGCCGAAGACAAAGGTCATAATCTCTTGGGAGGTCTATGGCCCTGCCCACCACCTGAGAAACCTGAATGCTTAACCAGGTGTCCCCAGGGCAAGTTTGCATCCTCCTTATATGACCATAGATGATGTGCTCTTGAAAGTGCCACCTCCTGGCTGGAGGCAAGCCAACACTAAACCAATGCACTAAACAAAAATACAACCAAGGACCCTCACAGAGTCCACTTCATTCCTCTGACACCTCCACCAAAGAAGGTGCTGATATCCATGGCTGAAAGACGTGAAGACAGATCACATCACAGGACTCTTTGCAGACATTCCCCAGTATCAGCCCAGAGCCCAGTAGCTCCACTGGGTGGCTAGACCCAGAAGAGCAAAAACAATTATTGCAGTTTGGCTCTCAGGAAGCCTTATTCCTAGGGGAAGTGGGGAACACTACATCAAGGGAGCACCCTGTAGGACAAAAGAATCTGAACAACAGCTCTTGAGTCCCAGATCTTCCCTCTGACATAGTCTGCCCAAATGAGAAGAGCCAGAAAAACAATTCTGGTAATACGACAAAACAAGGTTCTTTAATGCCCTAAAAAGATCATACCAGATCACCAGCAATGAAGGCAAACCAAGATGAAATACTCAAAATTGCCAGAAAAAGAATTCAGATCTATTATTAAGCTAATCAAAGAGGCACCAGAGAAAGATGAAGTCTAACTGAAATAGAAAACATGATACAGGATATAAAGGGAAACATCTTCAGCAAAATAGATAACATAAATAAAAAACAATCACAACTTCTGGAAATCAAGGACACACTTAGAGACATGCAAAATGTACTGGAAAGTCTCAGCAATAGAACTGAATAAGCAGAAGAAAGAACTGTAGAGCTTGAAGACAGGGCTTTTGAATTAACCCAATCCATCAAAGGCAAAGAAAAAAGAATTTTAAAAAAGAGAACAAAGCCTCCAAGAAGTTTGGACTATGTTAAATATCCAAACATAAGAATAATTGGTGTTCTTGAGGAAGAAGAGAAATCTAAAAGTTTGGAAAAAGTATCTGAGGAAACAATCAAGGAAAACTTCCCCAGCCTTATTAGAGATCTAGACATCCAAATACAAGAAGCTGAAAAACCACCCAGGAAATTCATTGCAAACAGATAATCACCTAGGCACATAATAATGAGGCTATCTAAAGTCAGGCAAAGGAAAGAAATCTTAAGAGCTGTGAGGCAAAAGCATTAGGTAACGTATAAAGGAAAACCTATCAGACTAATAGCAGATTTCTTAGCAGAAACCCTACAAGCTAGAAGGCATTGGGGTCCTATTTTTAGCCTCCTTAAACAAAATAATTATAACCCAAGAATTTTGTATCCAGTGAAACTAAGCTTATAAAGTTAGTCTTTTCCAGACAAACAAATGCTGAAGGAGTTTGCCACTACAAAGCCAACACTACAGGAACTGCTAAAGGAGCTCTAAATCTTGACAACAAATCCTCCAAATACACCAAAATAGAATCTCCTTAAAGCATAAACCTCACAGGACCCATATAACAATAACACAGTGAAAAGAAAACACAAGCTATTCAAGCAACATATAGCACAATGAATAGAACAGTACTTCACACCTCAATACTAACTGTGAATGTAAATGGCCACAATGCTCCACTTTAAAAGGTACAGAAGAACAGAATGGAAAAGAATTCACCAACCAAGTTTCTGCTGTCTTCAGGAGACTCACCTAACACACAGGGACTTACATAAACTTAAGGTAAAGAAGAGGAAAGATCTATTTTTATGAAAAGAAACAGCAAAAAGGAGTGAGGGGGTAGCTATTCTTATATCAGACAAAACAAACTTTGAAGCAACAGCAGTTAAAAAACACAAAGAGGGACATTATATAATGATAAAAGGACTAGTCCAACAGGAAAATATCATAATACTTAAATATATATACACCTAAGACTGGAGGTCCCAAGTTTATAAAACAATAACCAGTAGCCCTATGAAATGAGACACATGACAACACAATAATAGTGGGGGACTTTAATAATCCACTGATAGCACTAGACAGGTCATCAAGACACAAAGTCAACAAAGAAACAATGGACTAAAACTATATCCTGGAATAAATGGACTTAAAAAATATTTGCAGAACATTCTACCCAGCAACTGCAGAATATATATTTTATTCATCAGCACATGAAACATTCTCTAAGATAGACCATATTATAGGCCACAAAACAAGTCTCAGTAAATTTAGAAAACTTAAATTATATCAAGTACTCTCTCAGACTACAGTAGAATAAAATTGGAAATCAATTCCAAAAGGAACCCTCAAAACCATGCAAATACATGGAAATTAAATAAAGTGCCCCTGAATAATCATTGGGTTAACAATGAAATCAAGATGGAAATTTAAAAATTATTTGAACTGAATGATAATAGTGACACAATCTATCAAAACCTCTGGGATACAGCAAAAGAAGTGCTAAGAGGAAAGTTCATAACATTAAACGCCTGCATCAAAAAGTCTGAAAGAGCACAAATAGACAATCTAAGGTCACATCTCACAGAACTGGAGAAGCAAGAACAATCTAAACCCTAAACCCGGCAGAAGAAAAGAAATAACAAAGATCAGAGCAGAACTAAATGAAATGGAAACAAAAAAAATTACAAAAGATAAATGAAACAAAAAGCTGGTTCATTGAAAAGATACATAAAACTGATAGACCATTAACGAAACTAACCAAATAAAAGAAAGAAGATGCAAATAAGCACAATTAGAAACAAAATATGAGGTATTACTACTGATACCACAGAAATACAAAAGACTAGTCAAGGCTACTATGAACACCTTTACATGCATAAACTAGAAAATCTTGATGAGATGGATATACAACCCTCCTCAGATCAAACCAGAAAGATATAGAAACTCCAAACATATCAATAACAAGGAGTGAGATTGAAATGGTACTTAAAAACTGCAAACAAAAAAGTCTAGGACCAGATGGAATCACAGCTGAATTATATCAAAAAAGAATGAATACCAATCCTATTGACACTATTCCACAGAACAGAGAAGAGAGGGAATCCTCCCTAAATCATTCTATGAAGCCTATATCACCCCAATACCAAAACTGGGAAAGGACATGACAAAAAAAGAAAACTACAAGCCAATATCCCTGATAAACATAGATGCAAAAATCCTCAACAAAATAGTAGCTAACCAAATCTAACAGCATATCAAAAAGGCAATCCACCATGATCAAGTGGGTTTCACACCAAGAATGCAGGAATAGTTTAAGATCCACAGGTCAATAAATGTGATATAACACATAAAACAGAATTAAAAACAAAAATCACATGATCATCTCAATAGATGCAGAAAAAGCATTTGAAAAAATCCAGCATCCCTTTATGATTAAAATCCTAGCAAAATCAGCATAGAAGGAATGTACCTTATGGTAAAAAAAAGCCATCTGTGGCAAACCTACAGCCAACATTATACTAAACAGGGAAATGTTGAAAGCATTTGGCACAATAATTAGAAACAAGATAAGGATGCCCACTCTCACCACTTCTATTCAACATAATACTGGAAGTCCTAGCCGGAGCAAGCAGACAAGAGAAAGAAATAAAGGGCATCCGAATTAGTAAAGAGAAGTCAAACTGTCACTGTTTGCTGATGATATGATCGTATTCCTAGAAAATCCTAAAGACTCATCCAAAAAGCTCCTAGAACTGGCAAATGAATTCATTAAAGTTGCAGGATACAAATTAATGTACACAAATCAGTAGCTCTGCTATATACATCAACAGCAACCAAGCTGAGAATCAAATCAAGATATAAACTGCTTTCACAAAAGCAGCAAAAATAATAAAATAGTTAGGAATATACCTAACGAAGGACATGAAAAACCTCTAAAGGAAAAATACAAAACACTGCTGAAAGAAATCATAGACGATACAAATAAATGGAAACACATAGCATGCTCATGGATGGGTAGACTGAGTATTGTGAAAATGATGATATTGCCAAAGAAATCTACAAATTCAGTGCAATTCCCCATCAAAATTCCAACATCATTCTTCACAGAACTAGAGAACACAGTCCTAAAATTCATATGGAACCAAAAAGAACCTGCATAGCCAAAGTAAGACTAAGCAAAAGAATAAATCTGGAGGCATCACATCACCTGATTTCAAACTATACTATAAGGCCATAGTCACCAAAACAGCATGGTACTAGAATAAATACAGGCATATAGACCAATGGAACGAAATAAAGTACCCAGAAACAAACCCAAATACTTAGATTTTTGACAAAGCAAACAAAAACATAAACTGGGGAAAGGACACCCTATTTAACAAATGGTGCTGGGATAATTGGCAAGCTACATGTAGGATAATAAAACTGGATCTTCATCTCTCACCTTACACAAAAATCAACTCAAGATGGATCAAAGGCTTAAATCTAAGACCTAAAACCAAAGATTCTAGAAGATAACATTGAAAAAACCCTTCTCAGACGTTGTTTTTGGCAAAGACTTCATGACCAAGAACTCAAAAGCAAATGCAATAAAAACAAAGATAAATTAGATGGGACTTAATGTAACTAAAAAGCTTCATCAAAAGAAAAAGCAATAATCATCAGAATTAACAAAAAATGCAGAGAAAATCTTCACAATCTACACACGCCACGAAGGACTAATATCTAGAATCTACAAAGAACTCAAACAAATCAGTGAGAAAAACAAATAATCCCATCAAAAAGTGGGCTAAGGACACGAATAGACAATTCTCAAAAGAAAATATAAAAATTGCCAACTAGCATATGGAAAAATGCTCAACATCACTAATTATCAGGGGTATGCAAATCAAAACCACAATGTGATACCATCTCACTCCTGCAAGAATGGCCATTATAAAGAAATAATAGATATTATTTTTTGGATGTGGTGGATGTGGTGAAAAGGGAACACTGTTACACTGCTGGTGGGAATAAAAACTAGTGCAAACACTATGGAAAACTGTGTGGACATTCCTTAAAGAACTTAAAAGTAGATTTACCATTTGATCCAGCAATCCCACTACTAGGTATCTACCCCAGAGGAAAAGAAGTCATTATACAAAAAAGATACTTGCACACACATGTTTAGAGCAGCACAATTTGCAATTTCAAATATATGGAATCAGCTCAAATGTAAATGTCCATCCATCATTGAGTGGATAAGACAAATTTGGCATATATATACACTATGCAATATTACTCAGCCATAAAAAGGAATGAAATAATTTTGTTTGAAGCAACCTGGGTTGAAATGGAGACTATTATTCCAAGTGAAGTAACTCAGGAATGGAAAACCAAACACTGTATGTTCACATTTATAAGTTGGAGCTAAACTATGAGGACACAAAGGGATAAGAATGATACATTGGACTTTAGGGACTGAGGGGGAATAAGTAGGGGTTGGTGAGAGATAAAAAACTATACACTGAGTACAGTGTACACTGCTCAGGTGATGCTGTCCATCGAAACCACAGAAATCACCACTAAGAATTTATTCATGTAACCAAACACCACCCATTCCTTAAAAACCTACTGAAATAAAAAATAAATTAAAAGTAAATGAATAAATACAAATTAAAACTCCCCCAACTCATTAAAAAGCACACTTTTGTAATAAAACTAACATCGAAAAAGATATAGCTGCTTTTATTAAATTCTAGAATTAAGCAAGTTTTTGCCCAAATATTTATTTAAATTATGTGTAGTTAAATTTTTTATTATGGTTTTGAATGGTTTCATGAAAAATATATGTGTGTGTGTGTGTGTGTGTGTGTGTGTGTAGTAATTTTAAAGTACTAGTTCAATTACATATATTTCAGAGAATTTTAGGAAATTTTTATTTATATAAGCAAGTATTTAGATATACCATTCAGAACAGGGCTCCTTTAATTTAAGAGGCTTTATAACACATATTATTACCATATGGAAGTAAGAAACATGATAAATTCACACAAACAAAGGTGAAGATATTTTTATTACAGACACGTAGACGTACAGGCACAGGAGAAATAGAACTTATAGCTTTGATTCTTGTTCAGGCATGGGTCAAAATTCAACACAGAAACAGAAAAACTCCCTAGTCCAGATGGAAGAGGTGTTCTCCTGTCAGAGGGCATGGAATTCTTCATTGATTTGAGATCAAAAGAAGACAAAAAGAAAGATAAGCCAGATTCTCTGTTCTCTTCACTCAACGGTCATTAGATTTCTATACAACATTTATCTATTTAGAGGGATCTCCAAATTGTCAGACCCTAAAATCAAGTTCACAATGATTGCTGCCAACAAAGGGGAATAATTTATTGGCTGTAAATGAGTCAAAACAAAAGAGAAACACAAAATCAGTAGAGAGGCAAATTAAAACTAGAAAAATAGAGAATGAACAGTGTTCTCTCAGTGCTTTGGATTCACCTAAAGACAGCCAAGAAAAGACACATTTGGGTTTTAACCACATAAGCAGTGCAATTCCTTGTCATTAAAGATAATCTTGAATCTGGCAAGTGAATATGCTGGGCATCTCACTGGGGCTTCCAAAACAGTTAAAAATATTTTTCAAACAGAGTAAAATCATGATATTCACACAGATATGAAATGAACAAGTGTTTAAAGAGTCTATTTAACTCATGAGTAAACAGGTAGAAATTGTAACTGTTCAAAAAAGAATATAAAGAATACATACTAGAATATTGATCAAGGATATTGAAATGAACATGTAAATGGAGGCAAAATTGGTTTTGTTACAACATGAAAGGAGATACAACTGAACCTCCACTGGACAAGATATTGAGCATGTCTGTCAGTGACCTACAGCTTACAAAATGATGGAAATGAGCTCGAAGACAAGTGCAAAGTTAGTGTCAGAGAACCTAGAGTGATGTACTCTATACAAGGCAAAGTTTTCCATTAAACCCTCATGTACTTTTCTGCAATGTAGAAAGACAAGGCTTCCTTCTAAAAGTGGGTTGAGCCATTAGGATAATCAGGTTTCCACCGTGAACCTGGTAGGAACCATATGCCAAAGATGTGATCAGAGCCCAGCGTCACCAATGACATCACAAAGTTTAGGAGTCACGAAAGCTGACTAATGAGAGGCTGGAGAATGGGATAAAGTGGAGAAGGAGGGGAGGAATGAACACTGGTGTCCTTAGACACTCAGGGTAATACGACGACAATCAAGCAGGGCCCATCTGAGCAAAACCTAGCGAACACCATGACTGGGGAAAAGAATTGTTGGAGCTCCAACAGGTATGCAAAGCTGACTTGTTTCCCACTCTTTAAGAACAGAGGTGAAGTTCCCTGTAAGCAGTGTGGATCACCTTCTGCAGGAGGAATGCTATGGCCAGTCACCTTGAAAGAGGGATAGAAGGTGGCATCAGATGGGATGTCTGAATCAGTGATTCAGAGACCAGCAGTTTCCAATGGTGACAGTGCAGACTGTGGCCCTGGTGGAAGGAAGTGACTGAGGAGGCAGGGGAAAGAAGACTTCCTCACTGGCTCTGAGGAAATCAAGGCCTGTGAGGCCAGGACATTGGCTAGGGGTTCCTCTGGCACAATAAAATCTGAGAATTATGCTGGCAGTTAGGATGAAGCTGAAAACCATGACAAAAGTGCTGAAGGCGTTATTCATACAGGGAACTTCTAAAGGTCAGAAGGTGTTGGCAATGGGAAAGAGAAAGTGGCATTGCTGTTGATATGAACTTAATGGAGCAAGAACTTTCATATGAAAAGAGAGATGAAATGAGGTAAACCATAAAGAAATAAACAAAAGCATGGTCATGTTGACTTCATTTACCATTTATTTATATATACCCCACCTCATTCCAAAAAAAGAACTCAAAACAGGGATTATTAAATAATGTTGTGATTCTTTCCATGAAATATATTGCTCTGTCCTTTCTGTGGACACTGGTAAATTAAATAATAATATTACATATAAGCTACTATATGCTCTAAGACATGAAATTCAAACAGTTCTTAATGATTATTATTAATGAATGGAATAATTTATGAATATACATTGCAAACACAATTATCAATCTCATTCACAGATGACACAACTAATCTAAGAATCATAATATTTAATAAAGCAACATAGACTTATCAATGGCTGAATATATGTTTTGAGAGGTATATGTATATTCTATGTAAATTCTATCCATGTGATATACCCAAGAACATACAATTCTTATTAATACCTTCATGTTCTGTGTTAAGTTAAAACGAAGAAAAATGGTGTCACGTGAAGACAACATTAGGAAATGAACCCCTCCTGTGTGAGTTTCCCCTGTTTTAGGTTTTCACCCACTTATCATATCCTCTAGGGCCACACTCTGCTGCCTACTAGCCTTTCATAGACAGCTGGCCAGAGGCTGCCTAGCCAGATTCAATAGCAGGTCAGAGGATTTGGGTTGGAGATCCCTGTTCACCATTTTCTAGCCATGTGATCTTAGACCTTCATATACTCCCTGTGAGCAGGTTTCTTTCTGTGTAGGATGGGGGTAATAAGAGTCCCTCCATCTGTGTGTGTTCCCAAAGATTGAGTCCACTTGGGCCTATAAACTACTGCTCCACACAGTGCATGCCCAGAGTCACCCTTAATAAACAGCTGCATCTGTCTCCTTCCCTAACAGTGGACATGCAGGTGGGCTTCTCCAAAGTGCAGTGGGGCTGGTTCTCAGGTGACTGTTGGGCACTTAGGCCACTGGCTGTGAGAACCATATCCTGCTGAGCCCTATGGCAAGACAAGAGAGTGCCCAGCAGAGGAACAAAAGGGTAGAGGGATGAGCCAGTTAGTCCCCACTCTGGTGTCCCCTCTGCTCCTCCTGACTGGTGACTTGCTCTCCCTCTACCTCTGTCTAAACAGAAGGACAGGATTTGACTTTTGGCTATTTCACAGGAGTGTCCTGAGAATGAGGGAAATAGCGTCAGGGTTGTGCTTAGAGATCTTTGGAAGAAGTGCTTGTCTGAATCCCAGAAGCCTTTTTTGCCACATCATGTCCACTGAACTTCATATTTACAGGCACCTCATTGTCAAAATGCCTACCCCACGTTTGTGATTACTTATAGAGAGCCATGAAGCATTCCTAGCATTAACCAAGCTCCTTTCTTAATTTTCTGTTCATTTGAGTAACAAGCCTCTCCCTAGCAATTGCAGGTGAAGAGTCACCTTTATGTGATCATGTGATGGTACTAACACTTCCATCTCCCCCTCCCACTGCCCTGAAGTAAAAGTATCTGTTTGTTTAGACCATTGATATTTTATATTCTGGTGTCCTTTACCCTACAGTGCCTGCCTCAAAGATGTGTAATGCCAGAGAACTAATCATTATCCTAAATCTTGACAGATAAGTGTCTAGCTAATTTTTAAAAACTTTATATTTTGGCTTATGGCTATGGCATGTTACAACACAAAACATAATTCCTGAATATTTCACAGGACAATATTGCAGAAAAATTCATTCTGGGCCAGAGAAACTGGTAGGTCAGTTCATCATGTCAGGTTAGTGCTTCTGTGTCATCACGTGATCACCTTATAGTTTATGCAGTCATCAACACAAATGATCACTGTGACTTCTGTAAGGAGCCAGGCTCCTGGGCTCTTTCAGACTCCTTTTGATGCCTGAGGTGGAGTTTGGAGGTTGACCTTGGATAGGCCCCTGTTACAAGCCCTCTGCAGAGTTAGGGGGCATGGGTGGGTCAGCAAGAGACACTGCCATCCTGTTAAGAATTGTGCTTATGTGTGCTTGTGGATTTCACAGGAAACATGGAGGCCATGACCAGCATAGTGTCAGGCTAGTCCAGTACCCTGCCAGATCTCCATTCCACATGTGCAAGGAATCACTCAGGGGAGGCAGGGAGGAAGAGGGGAAGATAACTGCCCTTGGGAAGGCACAAGACTACCCAAGTTTAGGCTTTTTGTATATTTCTAAAATGTCTAATTTTACTGTATCTAATAGAGCTTCGTTGGATTTAATAAAGTGGCCCCAAGCAAGTTCATGCTGTTTCTTGTATAAGCACTGATGTAGCTTGTATATCTGTCCCCACCCAAATCTCATGTTGAATTATAATCCCCGTATTGGAGATTGGGCCTGTGGGGGAGATGACTGGCTCATGGGGGTGGATTATCATAGTTTAGAACATCCTCTTGGTGCTGTCCTTACAATAGTGAGTTAGTTCTTGTGAGATCTGTTTAAAAGCATGTAGCACCTCCCACTTTCTCTCTCTTGCTCCTGCTTTTGCTCTTTGCTCAGAAGTTGCTGATGTCTGGTAAGTTATATAAATGTAAAACCAGGCACCAGCTGAGTTAAAACATACATAATCCCGAAAGCTTCTATATGTTAATCATGAGCAATGCGATGTGTCCGCTTTCCCTTTACCTTCTGCAGTGACTGTGAACTTCCTGAGGCTTCTCCAGAAGCCGAGTGGAGTGCCAGCATCATGCTTCCTGTAAAGTCTGCAGAACTGTGAGCCAATTAAGCCTCTTTTGTTTTAGAAATTACGTGGTCTGTTGGTTCTTTATAGCAATACAAAAACAGCCAGAGTTAGTTATTCTTCCTCCAATTTATTGAAAGTCTCTTAGGCCAGATAGCCTACTGAACATTTAATAGATATTATTTTATTTTATCCTACTAATTAACATATAATAGCACAATTTAGGAAATTGAGTCGAAACAGACTGAGTAACTTTCCCAAGACCACACAGCTAGTAAGTTATAGTATATCCAGGACTGTAATGAAGGTCTGTCTGATGACACAAAGTATTCTGCTCCTTCAATTTCATTATAATAAACTTTGTTCTGTCATGCTACATAATATTTTATACCAAAAGTCAAGACCAATGACCTGAGATCATAAAGAATATCTGAAAATAGACTGCCATGAAAAATATGATAATCTACAATCTTCATAAAGTCAGGGATAAGGCCTGTTTGGATTACTCCTCTATCCCTAGCACATAGAGCACTGACTGACACATAGAAGATGCTCACTAACTATGAATACATTAAATGAATGAAAGTATGAATGAATGATCTTAAAAACTGACATTGAATCAGGGAAAAATTATAAACCCAGAGAATGCTATAAATTAAGTGAAAAGGAAAGGTAAAATTGATATTAGAATCAACGGCTTGGAAAATGCATTATAGAGTAGATCCAAGAGACAGTCAGTTTACTAGATCTGTACTCTCAAACTTTAATTAATGTTCTTCCAAATACCCGGGGATCTTGTTATAATGAAGATTCTGATTTAGTATAAATGGGGCCTAAGATTTGACATTCTTAACATGCCTGCTGATTATGTACATGAGGCTGATTCAAGGACCATAAGAGTAGCAAAGCTGAGACTCTCTTAAGTATCCTCAGGGTATCTTTCTCTTAGGATCTGGAGCATTGCTTGCTCCAAACAACACCAGAACCCAAGTAGCCTAAACGATCGGACCTGATTTTATTGATTAGCAGCAATACACAGAACAGGGGGATCTTTGCCAGTCAAGTGCCAGGAATTACAAGTGCAGAGTTGAATAAGAGTCTGCAGACTGAGCTATCGCCCCCTCCCCTTGCCCGGAGAGAGGGAGCTGTAAGCGGGAACAGCTGGGCGGCCCCTACCCCATGACTGGAGAGAGAGAAAGCTGAAAGGGGGAGACTGCCAGGTGAGGCTGAGCAGGTCCCTAACCTCCCCCACAAACCCCAGAGGGCTGAAGCTCTGACTCCAGTGGGTTGTGTAGCCAGTACCACAGTCTGAGAGGAACCCTGAACGATCCAGCCCAGTGGAGGAAGGGCACAACCCACCACTAGAGGGGTGGGACTGGGCTACATATTTTAACAAAAAACACAGGAAGCCTACATAGCAACGGGACAGCGTTCTTGACAACCCAGCAGCGCCTACAGGTCAGCAGAAGAGGCAGGCCTAATCTCCCAGCATAAACAAAAAAGACACAGGAAGCTTCCCTAGTAACCTGAAGGAGTCCCTAGAAACCCAGTAGCGCCCCCCCCCCACAGGCAGACAAGCCACCTCATTAAGCAGCTTTCTGACACCACAGCCAGGTAAATCCACAAAGATGGGAAAAAAACAGCGCAAAAAAGGTGAAAACATCAAAGACCAGAAAACCTCTTCTCCTTCAAGGGATCACAGCTCCTCAACAACACAGGATCACAACTTGACCAAGAAGGAGTGCAAAGAATTGACGGAAACAGGATTCAGAAGATGGATAATAACAAACTTCTCGAGAGCTAAAGGAACACGTTCTAACTCAATGCAAAGAAACCAAAAACCTTGAAAAAATGTTAGACGAAATGCTAACTAGAACCAGCTTAGAGAAGAACATAAACGACTTGATGGAGTTGAAGAACACAGCATGAGAACTACGTGAAGCAAACACAAGTTTTAATAGCCGAATCGATCAAGCAGAAGAAAGGATATCAGAGACTTGAAGATCAACTCAATTAAGTAAAAAGAGAAGGCAATACAAGAGAAAAAAGAGTGAAAAGAAATGAACAAAGCCTCCAAGAAATATGGGATTATGTGAAAAAACCTAATCTACGCTTGATTGGTGTACCTGAATATGATAGGGAGAATGAATCCAAGCTGGAAAACACATGCCAGGATATTATCCAGGAGAACTTCCCAAGCCTAGCAAGGCAGTCCAAATTTCAAATTCAAGAAATACAGAGAACTCCACAAAGATATTCCTCAAGAAGAGCAACCCCCAAAATAATTGTCAGATTCACCAGGGTCGAAAATGAAGGAAAAAATGCTAAGGGCAGCCAGAGAGAAAGGTCAGGTCACACACAGAGGGAAGCCAGTAGACTCACAGAAGATCTCTCGGCAGAAACTCTACAAGCCAGAAGAGAGTGGGGTCCAATATTCAACATCCTTAAAGAAAAGAACTTTCAACCCAGAATCTCATATCCAGCCAAACTCAGCTTCATAAGTGAAGGAGAAATAAAATCCTTTACAGACAAGCAATTATTGAGAGATTTTGTCACCACCAGACCTGCCCTACAAGAGCTCCTGAAAGAAACACTAAGCACAGAAAGGAACAAGTACCAGTCACTGCAAAAGCAAACCAGTTGGCAAAGACCAAAAATGCAATGAACAAAATGAGTCAACTAATGAGAAAGAAAACCAGCCAGTAACAAAATGGCAGGATCAAATTCACACATAACAATATTAACATTGAATGTAAATGGCCTAAACGCCCCAATCAAAAGACACAGACTGGCAAAAAAATTTTTGCAATCTACCCATCTGACAAAGGGCAGGTATCCAGAATCTACAAAGAACTAAAACAGATATACAAGAAAAAAACAAACAACCCCATTCAAAAGTGGGTGAAGGATATGAACAGACACTTTTCAAAAGAGGACATATATGAGGCCAACAAACATATGAAAAAATGCTCATCATCACTGGTCATTAGAGAAATGCAAATCAAAACCACACTGAGATATCATCTCACACCAGTTAGAATGGTGATCATTAAAAAATCGGGAGACAACAGATGCTGGAGAGGATGTGGAGAAACAGGAACACTCTTACACAGTTGGTGGGAGTGTAAATTAGTTCAACCATTGTGGAAGACAGTGTGGTGATTTCTCAAGGATCTAGAAATGGAAATTCCATTTGACCCAGCAATCCCACTATTGGGTATATACCCAAACAACTATAAACCATTCTACTATAAAGACACATGCACACGTATGTTCATTGCAGCCCTGTGTACAATAGGAAAGACCTGGAACCAACCCAAATGCCCATCAATGATAGACTGGACAAAGAAAATGTGGTACATATACACCATGGAATACTATGCAGCTATAAAAAAACGATGAGTTCGTGTCTTTTGTAGGGAGTTGGATGAATCTGAAAGCCATCATTCTTAGCAAACTGACCCAAGAACAGAAAGCCAAGCACCGTATGTTCTCACTCATAGGTGGGTGTTGAACAACTAGAACATGTGGACTCAGGGAGAGGAGTATCACACACAGGGGACAGTTGCGGGGGTAGGGGAAAGATGATGGGGGGGTGGGGAGGGGAGGGGAGGGTGGGGAGGGATAACATGGGGAGAAATGCAGATATAGTATGCACCTAAAGTAAAATAAATAAATAATTTAAAAAAATAGAATGAAGAGGGCAACTTACAGAGTGGAATAAAATATTTACAAGCCATATAACTGATAAAGAGCTAATCTCCAAAATACATAAGAAACTCCTACAACTCAATAGTGAACAAACAAACAAAAAAACACACTAACAATCTAACTTTTAAAATGAGCTAAAGACTTGAACAGATGTTTAAAGAAGACATAAAAATGACTAACAGATATATGAAAAAAATGTTCAATGGCACTAATCATCAGGAAAATGCAAATAAAAATGACATATGATATCACCTCATACCTGTCAGGACGGTTAATATAGAATAAAGAGAGAGAGAAAGAAAACAAATGTTGGCAAAATTGTGGAGAAATTAGGACCCTGGTACACTGTTAGTGGGAATGTAAAATGGTACAGCTGCTATGGAAAACAGTTTGAAGTTTCCTCAAGAAACTAAAAATAGAACTACCGTACGATCCAGTAATCCAACTCTGGGTATTTATCCAAAGAAAAGGAAATCAGTATATCAAAAGAAATCTCTTCAACCCCATGCTCATTGCAGCATTATTTACAATAGCAAGATGTGGAAAGAACCTAAATGTGCATTAATAGATGAATGGATAAGAAGGTGTGATGTATATATACAATGGAAATTGTGTAATATATGATGGCATATATGAAACTTGAGGACATTATGCTAATTAAGTCAGTCACAGAAAGACAAATAGTGAATTATTCTACTTATATGAGGTATCTAAAATAGCCAAATTCATAGAATCAGAGTGGAATGATGGTTTCCAGGGGATAGTATTAGGGGTAAATGGGAATTACTAATCAATATACACAAAGTTCCAGTTAAATAAGATAAAGATTGGCTGTATAACTTTGTACCTATAGTCAACAATACTGTATTGTACACTCAAAATATTTTTAAGAGGGCAGATCTCATGTTAAGTGTTCTTAACACAATAAAATACAATTTTAAAAAAGAAGATAGGGAAATTAGGAGAAACCAGTAAGAAAAACAAATCTGACAAAGAGCGTTTAGAAATCTAGAAGGAAAAACAGGCAAGTGTGATTATCTTAGAAGCTGAAAGGATAAAACGTTTCACAGAGAACAGATTGATCAGCTGTGTGTGAAGTGCTCTTGAAATTTTAAGTAAGATGGACCAGGCATGATGGCTCTCGCCTGTAATCCCAACATTTTGGGAGGCCCAGGTGAGATGATGGTTTGAGTTCCGGCATCAAGAACAGCCTGGGCAACAGAGTGAGACTGCATCTCTACAAAAAATTAAAAAAATATATCAGCCAAGCATGGTGGTGCACACGTGTAATCCTAGCTGCTCAGGAGGCTGAGGCGGGAGGATCACTTGAGCCTGGGAGATCGAGGCTGCAGTGAGCCATGATCTTGCCACTGCACTCCAGCCTGGGAAATTTTAAGTAAGATGAAGACTGAGAGTTACTACTAAATTTAGCAACATGGAAATCAAGACTGACCTTGACTGGTACACTTTGAGCAAACCAGTGGAGTTGAAGGCCTCATTGGGGTAGATTCGGGTAAGAATGGGAGCAGATAAATTAAAGAAATTGAAAACATTTTAGGCATATTGCAATTATGGAAAAGAGATAATAAGAATTAACTATAATGGAAATTAGAGTCAAGAAAGGTTTTCCTTCTTTTAGAATGGGAGAAACAATGGACTGTTTGTATGCTTTCAGAAATATTCAGTAGTGAAAAGAAAATTGATGATGAGAGAAAAAGAGAATTGCTGGAGTGATGTCCTTGAGCAGGCTTCTGGAAATATAGTAGCATAAGCCACCTTGGAGCAGCGATATGGACAGAGTATGGACAGTGGTTACACACTGGGAAGACTGCATAAACAAGTTACCAAACCAAGCATGTAGAGGGAAGACAGGGATCAGGGCTGTAGGCTGGTCTTAGACGAGGTCAGCAACATGCAGGCCAAGCATAAGTAAGCAAGAGGGCCAGTGCTGGAGAGCAATCTTAGACTATATCTAGGAGGTTACTATGAAGTCAAGGCAAAGGAAACTAGAAAACATGCACTGTAGGACAAATGATATGGCGCAGAGATCATTCTGTCGTGCCACGACTCCTTTTGAGTGCCTGCAATTGTTTCCCATACATTTTCTACCACTAGTTCCTAAATCTGATGGCCAATAGATCCTTTTAAGATACTATCTTTATCACTAGTTTAACAGAGCTATATTTGTATTCATAAATTAATTAATTGAGTAATTACATAGTTTCCAATTTCAGAGTGTTATTGAGAAATGCCTCCTACATGTAACTTGGGGTTTACCCAGTTTCATTTTTAGGATTATGTAATCATGATCTGCCCATAAGCAAATATTAAAACTGATACCAGTATATTTTCCCATGTTTAGCAATTCTGGGAAGATGTATACTTTCCTTGTCTTGCACTAAAAATGCTAAAATATCTCACCCATCACTAATCATATCATGGGTTCTTGTACTGTCGTGCTCACCCATTCAAACCTCTTAGGACATAAACTCAACCCAAGCCTCAATTAACTCCCCCAGTTTGCAAGACCCACCCCAAAATTATACAGCCTAGGCTCGACACTCTTAAAATATCTTATTTCGACACATTATCAAGACTCCATTCAGATGGTGCTCTCCCTTACTGTAGTTGACCTAGTAAACTTGGCTGTGCTCAATCAACAGGTTAGTCTGTTCATCTTTTGCGGGGGGGGGTTAACAGTCGATAATATTAAACAGCAAGAACTGTCCTAATCTCTGTGAGAGGGTGCAAAAAGAGCAAGAGATATGCTTCCTATTCTTAATGATTTTACTATTCTCACACCAAAATGTGTAAGTGCTACAAGAATTCAAAGATTAAAAAAGTAGTGTCCATTACAGGATACCAGGGAAGATTTTAGAAGGACATGCACTCAGCTTTGATGTGCCTGCAAAGCTAGGTTAGGAATTAAAACACATTTTTTAAAATCTCAGTAATAATGGAATCCAGGAAACAACTGTGTCTCATTTTCCCATCTGAAAGTTCTGTCGGCACTTTGTCCTGGCAGATGTCTAGGAGATATGGCAGTAGGATGAAAAAAGCCCAACTGAGTAGTCAGGAGAGCTAGATTTCATTTCCAGGTCTTCTACTAACTTACAGTCTAACCTCTGATAAGCCACTTGACACATCCAAATTGGACTCCCTAATGTAACAAATGTGGGAGGTAGAATATATGATCTCTAAAATCACTTTCAGTGTTAATAGTCTACACATCTAGCTCACTTCTTCTGCTTAAATAAAAAGTATAAATTTGCTTTTAAGTTGGCATAAGTGAAATCCAAAAGCTATGAAACAATTTTGAAGTGTGTATCATGCCAGCATCTGTGTTCTGTTTGCATTTACAGATGCATATTTGTGTGATATATACAACTCATATAAATGCTAAAGGAATACTTGACATAATGTATGTGGAGAAGAAGATGTATTGCAGACCTGCTATGCTTGCTCAGGAAGAATCCTCTCATTTAACCTATTTTGGACTATATTGAGATGTAAGATATTTTATTTCCTTATTATAAAGTTATTTCAGCTTTAGATGAAGACAGAATGAGTCATATAGACATTCCATAAATTGATAAGGAAAGATCACATTCACAAATATAGTAGAAAATTCAATCGTAAAGGAAAATGGAATTGCTGTCATCTGTTCTAAGTCAATAAAGGTATATTTGCACGTTGTTTCCTGTTTCACATCTTATGTATTGAGATGTTTAGTCATCTGCATTCAAATTGGCAAAGAGAAAAAATGCTGTCAGAGTCATCTTCCTAAACCATACCAAGTTCAAACCTATGACAGGATTAAGCAGAATGAGTTATATGGTATAGACCTAGACTCAACCTACATCTTAGAGTCTAACTCAGCTAAGCCCAGTATAGATCAGCCAACCCCTAGCAGATCCACAGATGACGGAGTGATAAGTAAAGATTGTTTCTGGAAGCCACTGAGTACTTAGATAGTTTATTATGCAGCAATAATATGGAAGTAGCTAAGTAATAGATCAGGAAAATACTATAATGGAACAAAAGTAAATAATTCTTTATGCCTGAACCAGTAACACAAACTATCCTGTCCAGCAGAGCTAGCTATTCATGTGGAGACATCACCACAAATCAAGGCTGGTAACATGTACTCAAGTTAGTGGGAGAGAGAGGGGAATATAAAAAACTCATTTAATTATTTAAAAGCACATTAAGTAATGACAATAATAAATAAGAATCCATTTTTAAAGCACTAGGTTAGGTGGTGATGGGTATTTCTATATGAATATTAAAGACTTTAAATTTAGGAAAATATACTATTTTCAAAGTACCTAACATGATGTACATCAAAGTGAAAAAAAAAAGACTTTCTGGGGTAAGCACCAGGAAAAAGGAGAGACCATCTTGCTAAAGTAAAATAATTGTGAATACTTAATCAGGGAGAAGGAGTGGTGACGGAAAACATCTACCTTTATCTGATGTTATCTCACAATCTAGTGGCCTATATAAAGTAACAATATAAGAATAAGGCAATATAAAGGTATATTCATGAGAGCAAATGTGTAACAAAAAGTCTATCATTTTATAGAAGAATTCTATATAGATTCAATAAGAACATATGTAAAGATAATGTCTCAGTGCCACTGTCTCTTTTTTATTCTCATAAATTTCTCTCAGATTCTCTAGAGATGTTACAGAAATCTTGGTCTCAGAACAGAGTTAGGTATTTTGGTTTTGATACTTTGAATAACCTGCTTTGGAGTTGATATTAGAGGAACATTATTTTAAAGTATAAGGTACATACACTATTTATACATTTTATTATTATTCCAAAAGTTCATGAAGGAGTCAACTAAGAAATAGAAAAATCTAATTGGTCATTTGAGTCCTTAACTAATGAATTTAAAAATATGTCTTGCCCTTGGGGGAAAATAGTTATTTAAAAAAAACAATTTTAGAAAAGGAGTACAGTCCAGAGTTTTCTTTAAGAGAATATATAGATAAGACCCCATGCTACTTTGTCACCTTCTGGCTTTCCATTTCAGTTAATCAAAGTTCAATTCTTGTAATTACTAAGGCTGCAACTTCCACTAAATTTTTTTTTCTATCTCTCACCACACATACCCAGTCATTTGCCAAGGCCTAGCTATAATATGAATTTTATATGTCCAATGCTATCAACCTCACTGCGACCTCATTTCCTCTCATTTGCCCTATTTCAACAGGTTACTGTGAAAGATTACCAAAAAATGGCCATAATGCTTCGAAGCGACTCTCATCAAAAGTCGAGTTCATTTTCCTTTCCCTTGGATATGTGCTAGCTTTATGACTTTTTATGCCCAAAAGAACTTGGCAGAAGCGTGCAGTGTTATGAGCCTTGATCTTAAGAGCTTCCAATCTTCCACAACTGGAAAGGGTTTCCATCATGTAAATAAGCCAAGGCTAACTAGTTAGATAATGAGAGACACATGGCTCAGTCAACCCTTCATCCAAGCCTTAGCCAGCCCATCCTGAAATAAAGAGCTTCCCTGATGACCAACAGCTCACATTGATACAGGAGCAAGACCAGAAAAACAACCACCCAGCAGAACACAGCCCAAACTGCCCATTCATTAATAAGGCACGAATAAAATAGTTGTTTTAAGCCACAAAATAATTATTGTTTGTTCTGATTTAGTTTGCTACACAGCAAAATCTATACTGATATATCTACAAATTCACCCATTTATGTTAGCATATCACTTCCAATCTGTTTGATGTATAATTAAACTAGACGTATAAGATGATAAAAGAACAAGAAATGGCAGGAAATAAAATATAGCAAGAAATTCTTGAGGGCTGGTGGTGGGATCAAGATGATAGAAAAACTTCTTAAAATTTTAAAAATCCTAAGATCATTCTCAGAACCATTTTATTATCATCTCCCTAGCTCTTGCTTCTCCTTTTCTTTCCCTAGATTGCAAACCAACTTACTATTGAAAAGAAGACAAGTGAACTCTAGTATTTCAAAGTTGATCATCATAATAAAATAGCTCAAATGTGTGGAATATGTTATGTGCCCAACATAATCCTAAGTGATTTATGCTTATGACTTCATTTAATCCTCACAACAACCTTAAGAGATAGGTATAATCATCATCCTCATTTTGCTAATAAGAAGACTGAAGCATAAAGAAGTCACTCATTCAAGTTCACATAGTGAAGGGCAGAAAAGTACTTTAACCTTAGGGGATCTGCCACTAGAGCTGATCCTCTTAATAATTTTACTCCTTCCCTTCCATGGTGCAACACTTGATTCGAGCTCAGTAGCCACTGTCTTTGCTCTCCAGTTCCCAAAGGGTCAACCATTCCCATTTTTTCTCACATGGTTTCTTACTATAACTATTGCCCTCTGCAAGCATCAGAGATCTACTGCATTCCTCATCCTCATCTAGATTAGTGGGCCTCATCATCTAATTACCTGGAAACTTTAAATATACTGATACGTAGGCTCCATCCTGGAGACTCTGATTTAATTGGTTTGGAAGATGGCCTAGACATAGGGATTTTTTAAAGCTCCCCCAGGTGATTCTAATGTACAGTCAAAGTTGATAATAGCTGACAGAAAAGCCTGAGAGATTATTCATTTCCCCTCCCACTCTTTTATGTTTCCTGAAGAAGGCAACTTATAAAAAGCACTTTACAAAAAAAAACACAAAACATATATACTAAAAAATCAAATCAGGTTATAGCAGAACCAGCAATACTTGGAGGCAGAAAAAGGAGATCACCCCCTTGATAGGTCTTTAGGTTCCTATTCAAAAATACCTTTCCCATATGTCCCATTGAACATTGGGAAAAGTTAGCTGTATATATCACTGTAGTTTTCCATCATCACCTATAAAAATACAGATCTCCCCAGTGAGAGTAAACTTGTTCATATATATTACACAGCTGCATCTCTTCATTTCCCAGATGACTCTCTGCAAGCTCAGATTGGGGTGCTGAGCAAAAAGAGAAGTTTAATTTTTAGAGAAAGGGGAAGCCTACTTTTGGATCACAGGAGTTCGTGGCAAGTTAGGGAATATGGCAGAGAAGTCTGAGGACTTCTGAAAATGTGTGTGGCAGGATGAGGATGAGGAATGGAATTAACAGGCTTGGGTAGGGTATTATAGTATATGGAGGATTGCCAAATATTGCTTTTTTACTTTATCCTGGATTCTGATAACAGTCCCTTTCCCTTTCTTCATAACATCTATTCGTTCACTAATTTAAAATGTACATAAATTATCTGCAGTGTAAAAAACACTACTGAAAATGCAAAGATGTCAAAAGATACGTGCCTTCAAGAAGTATAAAATCTTAAACAACTTTCAATAACATTTTGATAAAACAGAGAAAATAGTATTGAATCTCATTCAGTTTTGTAAATTTAAGAGCCTAAAATGAATGCATAATTTTGGGGCAGCCTGGAATTACTGTCTAATAACCTTTCATAATTCACAGCAATTTCCTGTATCATTGATTACTTTAAGTCTGGAAATGGAAACTAAATCATTGCGAAACACATCTTATTCTGAACTAAAGCAGTGCCCTAGAAGTAGAAAAATTCACTGAGGATTTTTTTGTAACCAACAAAGTCTTTATGAAATATAAATCAATATTAGAAACCAAAATTAAATTCATAACCCCAGAAACTTAACCTAGACTAATGGAAGGCTTGACAACTTTCAGCAGAAAAACAAAGGGAATTTTTCTTTGATCTCTATAGTATGTATGAAACTCATTCTCCTAGAGAGAGTGAAAATATTGATTTTCAATTGTTTGGTAAGACCTAATGTAATATCTGACCTTCTAGCAAGAGTCACTACCCTACAGTCAAGACAACAGTGACAATGGTGATAGCATGTTGAAAAAACATAAGCCAACAGTTTAAACACAATTGTTATATGATACTAAGGACCTGTATGTTTTAATAATCATAAGGATTATAGGGGACCAAGAGGATCTTAAAAATATATACAACAAATTGTTCCAGAGGTTTCTCAAACCTGACTTAACTACAAAAATCTTCCCTAGTCTGTTGCCATTTCTGAAACTCCCAGTTATTTATTCCTTGATGGTCTGAAGAAACGAGATTTGAATTGCATTAAGACATTATGTAGAATGGGAGGAATAAATCATTAGAATTATAAGGTCATAGAATTATAAAAATTATAAGATCAAGGGCTAAAATAGAAAATAAACTAATGAGCATCTGGTCCAGCTGTGTACTCAAGTATCATGGGGAGGAGAAGATGTTAAAAATGAAGATTACAGGGCCCTATCCTCAAAGATCCTGATTTATTTTTTCTTGGTTGAGACCTTGAGAATCTGTATCCCAAGTGATTCTACTGAGGATTATCTGAGGTCCACACTTGGAGAAACCCAGCTCTAGTCTTTGTATTTTACAAATGATGATGCAGAGGGTAAGACAAAGTTGCATATTTGGAGAGTAAAGAAATACCATTCAAATACCCTCCATGGGGTCACTGTAGATTTAATTAAACATTCAGGATCTCAAAACTGTGATAGGCACACTTGCCATGAGTATTCTTAGAAACTGTATGCCAGGTGACAGAGATCCTCTCCATAAGAGTCCTTGCTGCATTTCATGCGTACCACGGCTCACACAGCCCTCTGGAAGCTATGCCCTCAAAGGCACAGTTTAGGTTCAAGGAAACAGATCCACATTATTGAGATAGGGAAATTATCCTGATTTAGAAGAGCTATTACGCTAACAGGTACAGGCCAATGCCATTCAGGACCACACCACTGACATAGCTTCCATAACGGTTAATATTAGGTGGCAACTTGATTGAATTGAAGAATGCCTAGCTGGCTGATATTGTTTCTGAGTGTGTCTGTGAGGATGTCGCCAGAGGAGATTGACATTTTAGTCAGTGGACAGGAGAAAAAGACCCCCCTCGATGTGGGTGGGCACCATCCAATCGTCTGCCAGTGCAGCTAGAACAAAGCAGGCAGAAGAAGGTGGGATAAGCTGGCTTGCTTCCACCCTTGGACATGAGACTCCCGGTTCTTGGCCTTAGGGCTCTAGGACGTACACTAGTGATTTGCTGGAGGCTCTCTAGTCATTCTGCCACAGACTGACGGCTGAACTGTTGGCTTCCCTGCTTTTGAGGTTTTTGGACTCAGACTGAGCCACTAACTATTTCCTTTTTTTCCCCAGCTTGGAGACTTTTTGGGGAGCTTTTGCCTTGAGTTCATGTGGAGCCAGTTTTCCCTAATAAACTTCCTCTGATATATACATATAACCTATTAGTTCTATTCCTCTGGAGAACCCTAATACAGGAAATTGGTACTGGAAAATGGGACATTGCTATAAAGATACCTGAAAAGGTGGAAGCAGCTTTGGAACTGGTTAATGGACAGAGATTGAAACAGTTGGAGGGGGAAGAAGACAGGAAGCTGAGGGAAAGTTTGGAACTTCCTAGAGTCTTGTTAAATTGCTTTGACCAAAATGCTGATAGTGATATGGACAACAAAACCCAGGATAAGGTGGTCTCACATGAGGATGAGGAACTTATTGGGAACTGGAGCAAAGGTCACTCTTGTTAGGCTTCAGCAAAGAGACTGTCAGCACTGTGCCCCTGCTCTAGGGATCTGTGGAACTTTGAACTCAAGAGAGATGATTTAGAGTATCTGGTGGAAGAAATTTCTAAGCAGCAAAACATTCAAAATGTTGCCTGGCTGTTCTAGCAGCCTACGCGTGAGCAAAGGGATGATCTGAAACTGGAACATAAAAGGATAGCAGAGGGTAAAAGTTTGGAGAAATTGCAGCCTGATCATGTGATAGAGAAGAAAAACCTGTTTTCTGGGGGAGGAATCGAGATGGCTGTAGAGATTTGCATAAGTAAAGAGGAGTCAAATGCTATTAGCCAAGACATGTTATATCTTGGAAGTAACTACCTTTTTTATTTTACAGGCTCATAGGTAGAAGGGACTTGCCTTGTCTCAGATGAGACTTTGGGTTGTGGACTTTTGAGTTAATGCTGGAATAAGTTAAGACTTGGGGAGACTGCTGAGAAGGGATGACTGTATTTTGCAGTGTGAGAAGGACATGAGATTTGGGAGGGGTCAGGGATGAGATATGGTTTGGATTTGTGTTGTCTAAATTGCATGTCAAATTGTAATTCCCAGTATTGGAGGAAGGGCCTGGGAATTACAATTTGACATGCAATTTAGACATGATCATGGAGGCGGATTTTCCCCTTGCTGTTCTCATGATAGTGAGTAAGTTCTCAGGAGATCTGGTTGTTTAAAAGTGTGTGGTACCTCCCTCTTTGCTCTCTTCCTCCTGCTCCAGCCATGTAGGACATGTCTGCTTCCCCTTCACCTTCTACACTTGATTGTAAGTTTCCTGAGGCCTCCCCAACCATGTTTCCTGTACAGTCTGTGGAATCATGAGCCAATTAAATCTCTTTTCTTTATAAATTACCCAGTCTCAGGTACTTCTTTATAGCAATGTGAGAATGGACTAATACAGTTTCCAAAGATCTTCAAGGGACATACCCCATATCAAGAGTCCATGCACCCAGGAAAGCCCAAAGCTATGACTTCTCAAGTATTTATGGTTCTTCCAACCTAGATACATCTCATCCATCCATGGGGGGCATTTTTATCATAAAATAGTTGACATATACCATTTAACTAGTTTCTAGGATAATAGAGCTAGGCAGTTAGCCAAAAGTCAATTTCTCTTGCAACATGGTTTTCTTAATACACTAACAATCATAAATACAGTTCTCAAAATGGTAACTTTTATGAGGATCTACCTAAAGGACTCTTACTGATAACATCTCCCTTTTACCAAGAAATACCAGTGAAGGGAACATGATGAGCAAGACAGCATTTATTTTTAAAACAGGTAAATCTTTCACAAAACTCAGTGCATGTTGCTGTGCAGTCTAGAAGGTGCCTCAAAATATTTGCCTCACCTTTTTCTCATCTTACCAAAAGTAAGTCTCATTCCATTAGGACACTCAGATTTTCGAGAGATAGACAAGTATAATGGACCTAGTAAGAAATGATTTTTTATATATAACTTATTTGAGTTGGGGAAAGATAGGAACAAAGGTATCTTGATTATTGCTCATTCTTTGTCACTAACTATGAACTTGGGAAAGTCAATTGTATTTCCTACTTTCCTTTTCAAATTCCATTCAAATCCAAGCTTATACTTGGTATGGTCTGAAGGTTGTGTACCTCAATAATTTATATGTTGAAATCCAATCCCAAATTTATTAATAGGTGGGGCCTTTGTGAAGTGACTATATCGTCAGGGTGGAACCCTCCTGAATGGAATTAATGCCCTTATAAAGGAGGCCTGAGAGAGTTTGTTTGCCCTTCCATGATTTGAGGACACAGCAACAAGCCATCATCTATGAAGCAGATAGCTCTCACCAGACACTGAATTTGCTGGTGCCTTGATCTTGGACTTCCCAGCATCCGGAACTGTGAGAAATTTATGTTGTTTGTAAATTACCAGTCTAAAGTATTTTGTTATACCAGCCCAAACAGACTAAGACAACACAATTTTCTGTTATTTTAATGTATTAATTTCAGGCAATTAATAGAACATGTTTACATTTGTATGCAACTAGAATGTATTGCCATTTGCTAAAAATTTAGAGAGACTGAAAAAAATACTTTGGCTGTCATAGTATTTTCTATATACTAATAAAATGTTTGAAATAGTTTTCATTTGCTAAAGGGAGACATAAAGATAAGCAAAATTCCCTAAGATTTTTCTGACACAGAAATGGGCATCGTGAATTTCTACAGGGAGAATAAGCATGCATCATTCCATAAACTTGTCTGACCATAGAATCATTTTTTAAACAGAACATTCACTTTGTATAAAATCTAGAAGAAGCTGGAAAATATTTTTATCAATGCCTCTAAATGTCAAGTGCTTTTGAAAAACGGTTTTAATTTTATTATGTAAATGTATGAAAAATTTTTGGATTAAAAAATGCCAACAATTCTTATGCAACACCATTCTGCTTCTGTGAATGTAAAGACAAAGAAATTGTAACAGCTAGTGCTATTCATTCTGTATCAGTTATTTATATATTTAAATGGTTTCCATTAATCAGAAAATGACTTTGGAGAATATCTAATACCAACTACGTCAAACACTGCTGACTTAAAATTTCAATAAATAATACTTTACATCCTAAAATACGTTTTAAGATGACAAGCAATACATTTTAGTTGAATGATTATATACCTTTTCATTCATGAGCATAAGAATTGTAAGAAACTCTATCTTAAAGTGAAATGCTGGACAAAATAAAATCCCTTGATTCAAAACTGGTTTGAGAATAAAAATAAAACAAAAACAACTAGAGAAACAAAAATTAAAACACTAAAACTTTCATCACAATTAAAGTCTTAACCTTGTTATGTCCTTGTGTGAACTCAAATAAGATAATTACCCTTAAGCATTTTTGACAACTTATAAGATAAAAGGTCCTGGGAGGACCTCAAAGGGCCTTGCCAGATTTTACAACCAAGAACAGTACTTGGCATATAGTTCCTCAATAATCATTTGTTAAATAAACTAATGGACAAAAAAGGCATCATGAAACTCTAAGACCTCCAGGGAGTCTCAGTTCTAGAAAAGCATTACAGAGGATGGTGACATTGCAGGGGGAAGAAACATAAATTTTAAGATGATTTGGAACTGAAATGACCAATCTTTCATCTATATCGTTCCTAACACTCTCCCAGAAAGAATAGGTAACTCTGTATGCCACAAAACAATTACTGAAATGCAACTAGGAGTATTGTATATTGCAATTATTTCTATGTTTCTCAGTACCTTATATACTTTATATATGAGACAGGAAATATAGAAGATAATAAAAGAGGGGTATGATATTTAGAGATTATGGAAACTATATTAGGAAGACATCTATTAGGAGAGCAAGGAAAATTGCAATCTATCTGGAAATGAACGACTATATTTTCTTTAACATCAACTGTTCTCAGTTTTCTTGACAGAGTTAATTAATAAAGGGTAACAACTAGGAACTAATCTTACCTTGATGCATCCTAGGCTTTGTTAAAGGGCATTAGGTGTATGCTTCTATAGGCATTTGAGGATTCTTCTCTTAAAGTATAATCTTTTCATTTTAATTTGTAACAGTTACAGGCTTCAAATCAGCATTAAAATGTGAAGAGCACACTGAAGAAAGAACTCTGTTTAGATAAATTATTTTAAATGTATCCTTTGGACAGAAGACAAATAAGATACACAATCTGTTTTTCCTATATTTTCTTCTGCTTTCATTTCTACAAGTACAATAAAGCAATTCAAGTATAAAGATTAGATGCTCTTATCACAACCTTTTGTGGGCAAGTGAATCAATGTAATGTAGTGCTCAATATCATTTGTCAGGGAAGGCTCAAGTGGAATAGGAATGAATACCCTCCTAGCATTCTGTGATACTCATCTACGTCTTTTGTTCAAGGCTGTGATCTTTGGCAGACTTGGTATTAAATCAGTGTAGCATTCAGCAAATAAAACAACAAAACAACAATTTTAGATGTTTTCATACTCATTAATGTCCTTTTTTTAACTGAGAGAACAAAGGAAGCCACCTAAGGCTACAGTAAAAGGTATTTTGTCCAATTTATCAAACCCCTATACTTTTGAGTAATAATGTTTGAGAAAAAAAAAATACAGCATGCTCACCAGTGATAGGAGTGATATTAGAGCAGAGATTAAACTGTTTAGTTTTCACAGTCAGACCTTTTTCTAAGGAAGCATGTAATGTCTACTGGTATTAAAATAAGAATTAGCTTATATGCAGTGAAAATATTTTTCTAATGTTTTGTCATTTAAATTACTGACTTGTTTCTGAAGCAAAGTTAGAATTAAGGAACATGAGCATATGTAGATGTACAAACAATTTTCAGCTATTTTTGATAATAAAAATCCATTTGATAAATTTTCCCATTATGTCTCTAGGAAATGTTTCTAAAATGTAAATCTCACAGTTCCTGACATCAGCTTATAAGTTCAATCTAATTTATCTTTTATTAAGAATGCATCTGTCTGATGAGGCAAATAATAGCCATTCTATTGTTCTATATGATAGTAACATTGCTATGTCCTTACTAAAGACTTGAAAATGCTTTCACATATTTCCATATAATGGATCATACTCACACTTTAGCTAAATGCCCTCACATATTCATAGTAACACATGATGATTTATTAGGCTAACAGGTTCTAAATTAAAAACTTACTGATTTGGGCTACCTGGCTACTAGGTAGTGTTATTTGCAGCCCAAATCAGTAGTCTGATATTTTCCTGGAAATATATTAATTAAGCAAAGCTTAATAATCAAATCATAACATGTTTCCATTTATCCTACATTGATAGACATTTTAACATGACCACAAGTGGTTGCTAGGCAAATGTGAATTTTCTCATTAGATGCCTGCTTTCTAGTTAAAAATATAAATGGAAAAAATGCCAGCTGGTTTTTTTTTTTTTTTTTTTTTGGAAATTTTATTCATGGTCCTCAATGATTACAAGAAAATTGATCATCCCAGATCATTCCACTGCCTTAACAGTCTATTGCTGAACCAATATGATTCAGTGAACAGTCAGGCCTTGATGAAGTCATATAATACTTTTTGATTGTAAACTTTATATGAACACTCAAAATATAAGGCATTTTCTTATTCTCAAGTTGAAAATATACCTTATTGTTAATATACCCTGAATGAATCATGTTATATTTTAGCCATGTGGCCTTGGGCAAGTTTCTCAGGCTCTCTGTATATTGAAGTCATAATCATTATTTCAGTCATACCCTAGTCAGAATGTTTATACTATATTCCTACATCATTTTCAAGGTTCCATCCCAAAGTGTAGAATGAAGAACACTTCAAGGGTTGAAGTTGCTGAACTAGAAAATATAAGGCATTTACTGTTCTTGTAGGGAGGGGAGTATCACACACTGGGGTCTGTCGGGGGGAAAAAGGGGAGGGATAGTGGGGGGGTGGGGAGTTGGGGAGGGATAGCATGGGGAGAAATGCCAGATATAGGTGATGGGGGAGGAAGGCAGCAAATCACACTGCCATGTGTGTACCTATGCAACAATCTTCCATGTTCTTCACATGTACCCCCAAACCTAAAATGCAATAAAAAAAAAAGAAAATATAAGGCATTTATATTTTCTAGTTTGGTGGTGCTAGACTGTAGAGAAATGAGGCATATTTCCATATTATCTGGTAAACAATTTTTTTCCCATTTTGATAAAGAAGGGAGGGCATAAATTGCATCAGAAGGGATTTAAAGTGGCTATCAAAGTTTAGTAGACAACAAAACCTATGGTCAACACTTTCTAAGGGTCAATTTCAGTTGACTATATGGACATTCTCATGTACTACAACATCTCTACTTTCATCAAGTGACATAGGGCTGAATAAATATTCTGCTTCAGATCCTCTTGACTTTCTTGTTCTCTAGCTTTTTTTCACATAATTAAAATCTTCTTGGTTATGAATGACCAGAAAATTCTTGGTCTCTATTATGCTGTATTTAGTCATAAAATCCTATTTTCTCTTCAATCCTATGAAATTACCCTAGTTGAAAATAGTAATAAGGCCTAGTCCTAAATGCTATTTTTCTTAATAATGTCCTCCATATCGTATATAATTCCTGATTCAAAATAAATAGGCCCACTTGAGAATTCATTCGATATCCATATATAATTTAGTTTAAAATAGAAGATTTTTCCAGAAAAATCACCATTTCAATGCTGTTGAAATAACATTTATCTTACATTTATACAGAACCTAACAGTTTTCAACAGAACATAAAATCCATTCCTTTTTTTCTCAAAAACCTCCTGTGTATGCAATTGGTATAATTATTGGTTTGTGCCATTTCAATATCATTAATCCATGCGTGGCTCTCTTTTAATCTATTTCATTATTCTTATATCCAACTGAATTATCTATTATGTAAATAATCTAATGAATATTCTGTTATTCTTGATCTTTAAAATAAGTTTAATGGGTCAGGAGCACAAGATAATTATTATTAGTTCAACATAAAATTGTTGAGTGTTCATTATATACCATGTAATGTATTTCCTTTACTAATTTGAAACAGATCATGTTGAAATTAAGAGTTATTCCATTCACTTTCTATTAATATTGTCTCTCAATCTAGCCAGTTGCTGGTTCTGTCCACAGCTTTTTCCTCACAAGTCCCTTTGAAACCTCCACAAGTCTCCCATTTTCAAAGGAAGATACCTGCCAAATAAAACTTCAAATGAAAGAAAATCTTGATAACGTATGAACAAATGAAGCATTTGTATTCCTATATAAAAATCTAGCTCTTCTTTTTAGAAAGAAGACAGAAAATTTACATGCCATTTTTACATTGCTTTCTATGTCGGCCTACACAGGGTTCAAAGGTTTCCAATTACTGCATAGTGACATGAGCTGCATCAATTTCATCAGTCAAATATTTCACTTACTTTGAATTTTCCTAACATTTTATCAAGAAACAGGAGGAAAAATATAAAGACTTTCCTTACTTTACTTGTTCTCCAGTGGAAAACTACTGGTAATTTGATCGACTGTAAAACAGAAGTTTTAACTTCTTTTCAAGAAGAGGAGGAAAAACTGCATTGTTACTTGAATCCTATTTTTGTCTTTTGGCTTCACTTTCGTTGTTGCTTTAAAAAATCTCCTTCCTCTCTACTGAATTTATGGACAGAAGTTGTCTTAGTTAGTCAATATCAGAAAATTTCTTTATTTTGTCTTCTTAACAATTGTTTAGGTAGTCATAGAATTTAAGGATGAAATATTTTATCCTCAGTTGTTTTCTGGCATCTATCCTTACTGATGAGAAGCTTGGTGTCATTCCAACAGTCTTTTTTTTTTTTTATAGTTATTCTGTCTTTTCTTTCTGGTATCTAATAAGATGTTCTCATTGACCTTGATTTCTATAAGTGGATTTATTTTTACTTATCATACTGGGCATGCAATGCATAATTTTAAACAGTGGACTCCACTCCTGTTTTTTAGTTCTGAAAAATTATTTGACATTATTAATTCAAATATTCCTTTTTAAAAATTCTTACTAATTTCCTATGAATAATTAGTTAGATCTGTGTTGAAGCTTTGAAAGCTATACGCATCTCTTAATTGTCTTTTAAAAATCTCTTTGCCTCCTTATGCTGCTTTTGATATAAATTCCTCTGCTCAGGAATTTTCCCAGTGGCTCTATCCTTTCTGAAGTTAATGTGTTGAGCTGTTTTTTAAAACTACTTTTTTTGGTATAATTATCCTGAAAAAAATATTTATAAACTCAGAAAGCACATAAAAAAGAAATAATATTAATAATCATCTATATTGCCAGCTTCCAAAATTAACTATTTTTAGAATTTATTTAGTTTACTCATAAACACACCCCCATGTGCATACTTTACAAACTAGTGAAAATATGAATACAGGGTATATTTTGAAAGAAAATAATTTTGAAACATCGCTCATATAGCCAGGTTCTCTTCTATCCCCCACCTCCTTTGCTGATACATTCTTCCTCTACACTGGTGTACACTATTAGAAATTCGCTTTTTATCCCCTCAATTAGTTTTCAAATCTTCTGCACATATGACTATGTAGCCAATCAAATTATCTTAGTGTTATTTTGTGGTTTAATTTTATTTTATGAGACAGGGTTTCACTATGTTGCCCAGGCCAGCTTCAAACTCCTAGGCTCAAGTTATCTTTTGGGCTAGGCCTCCCAAATAACTGGGATTATAGGTGCAGACCACCTAGCAGGCTACAGAAAGGCTGTGTTTTAGTTTACATAAATATTTCATATCATTTGCTCACTAATTTTTTAAAAAATTTTCCCACATGTTGAAACATACACATTTAATGAATTTCATTTAATTTCAGAATAGTATTTCATCATTATATGTTTTACCACAGTGTATTTATTTACTCCATTTTGATGGCCTTTATATTTGTTTTGATGTTAGTTTTTTTCTACCATAAACAACCATAAAAATAAACAACACCTTTGTGCATGTCTTTTTATATATGTGTATTAATATTTCTCAAGGGTAAATACCAAAAGTTTTAATTTCTGGGTGATTAGTTTTTAGATTTAATCAGTATGCAAAATTGTAGCCACTTTCATCAACCTTTCAACTGTCTGATAACTTAGAATTTATCCATTCTGGTGCATAGAAAATAGTGCGTACATATTTAATTGACATTTTCATGACTAACAGTGAAGCTGAAAAACTATATGTTCTTATTGGCTGCTTTGATTATCTGTTTAAATATTTTCTCCATATTTCTATTAGGTCATTTGTTCATTATTAATAAATAACAGGTATTTTCATATTCTGAATAGTGATCTTTTGCTTTATATATATTGAATAGAATTTATTTTATACACTCACTAGTTGTGTTCTTTTGAGATTTTTAGGGACTCTAAATGTTTGGGGTTTTTTCTTTTGAGTAACTGCTATCTCTTTATATCTTGAGCAATCAAGAATATAATTATTTTCTAATCACTTGTCCATCCATTTTATCTGGAGTAATTTTATATCCTGAGTATTGATTTATGTTTTCTTTTAACATTTTTAATTTGTTGTCATTCTGATAAATACAATTATTTTGATAAATTATTTTAAGAAATATGATGAATTATCTTTATTTAGTCACGTCACAGTCATTGCTTTCTCAATAAATGAAAAGAGGGATGCATGAGGGTCAAAGGTCACAGAGGAGAGAAGGCAGTATGACCACAGAAGCTGACTCAGTGGAGTAGTTGTGATAATGCTATATTGCTGCGTAGAAGATGGAAACAGGGGGTAATGAGCCAATGAATGCAGGTAGTTTCTAGAAGCCTGAAAAAGCAAAGAAACTGGTGTTTTCTGCAGCCTCCTGTTGATATCTTGATTTAACCCAATTAGACTCATGGTGAACTTCTGACTTACGGAACTGTGATATAATATATTTGTATTGTTTTAAGCCACTACATTTGTAATGATTATTTATCTGTTTTTCATTTTTTTTTTAAATATAGATTTTATTGCACTTTAGGTTCTGGGATACATGTGAAGAACATGCAGGATTGTTGCATAGGTGCATACATAGCAATGTGGTTTGCTGCCTCCATCCCCAGCAACAATAGGAAATTCATATATTTGCTAATTCAGCCTCCTTAAAGTTATAGTCTATGACAACTTTATTTCCATTGAGGCCAGCCAGGAGGTTGAAGAAATGATTTCCTGTAACCTTCACTTTCCCACGGGCCATTAAAGCCAACCACCATTAATCCAAATGTGCTTCCACTCCTTGTAGCCAGAAAGAGGCCAAAACATCTCACTTAATGCATAAAATTGTGACATTAATTCTCCCGTAGCTTTTCCCATTTTTTAAGTTATAAAAGATGGGACCCACATGGCCCATTTATTTGACTCTAAAGCCAAGAGCATGATAATTTTGTCTGCTAGTACTCCTCAGTCAGTACTAACAGACAAAATTATCATGAATCATGCCACATCATCTTCCTCATTTTGTTGATTGCTATCATCAGAGCCACAGAAAAAGTTTTGGCTATTTTACATTTCAACTTTTTGACAGCAGTACATGTTTCTTCTACTCAGTCTAGTAAGCTTTTTCAATAATCATGCTTATTTGCTACTTCCACACCCTCCTGAGTCTTGAAATGCCCTTTGATTGTCATATATTTTTAAAATTACAAAGTGGAAATCAATACTTTCTGGTCAATTGAGTTACCTTCGAAGGTGCCATCAGCAAGTTCTAGGACACAGATTCTCTCTGTGTGCCCAAATTATGTAATGTCTCTTACTCGCAGTTCCAATAAATTGACTCAGATCAGTTTAGAAGAGACAAACTCTGATGAGAATAAAATTAATTTTTAGAGAAAAGCCCAAAGTTTTAGGAAAGTCAAGACCTTTCTATACATTTAATGAATACAATTGTCCATGCTGTAAAGAAACCCCTCTCCAAAGTAAAAGGCAAGACAAAACGAAAAAAACATATACCATTATTTACAATATTAATATATATAATTATATATATATATAATTTTAGCCTCCCTTTGAAACTCCTTTTATTGTTTATTAATATATAAATATATATATATATATATATATATTTTTTTTTTCAGCCTCCCTTTGAAACTCCTTCTATTGTTCCAAAGATACTAGTATTAGATACGGGATTGCCAATTTCACTCCTTTGAATCCATCAACAATGTCGGCACTAAGGCAAGACGTTGATAATAACTCTAAATAAGATGACCACGTCAGAACTGAGGTTTGTGTGGAAACTGATTAAAACAAATAGCTAAGAGCTATTTCAGCTCCAAAGCTGAAGACCTACTTCTTGCCATTCAGAGATCTCATAAAAACAAGTTTTGTTAAAGAAGAACTTTCATAAATCAACATTTAAACCTTAATCTCAATTTAAGTTGTATTTGAAACATTTTGCGTGATGAATATTCTAACTGCAGTAACCTGCTTTAGAACTTTACAATTTGAAAAACATGTAAATGAGTGCTCTAACCTTTTTTCAACAGCTGTTGCCTGAAATCTGACTTGCAGATTACTAAGAAAATAAATACTATTTACAGAAAACCTGGTATATCATCTCTAAGGAACCCTTTATTAACATAAAATTGAAAAAAAAAAAAGCTCTGAGTAACAGTTTTAATTTAGCACTATTCTTAAAGTTCAAGTGGGGCAAAAATTAAATTGCCTGGAAATAAGAAAAACAGACTGACCAAAATATAAATGTCTACATAAGTTATTTAGAAAGACTATCAGGAATACATAAAACTATACATGAGAACATTAAATAATAGCTAATAATTTAACTATCTGAATCTGTTGTACTCCATCTCTATATCTCTATTTTGTATTTTGGTAGAGAGCAATGTATTTCTATAGATGTTCATCATGATGTCATGATCCTTAAATTTTGCAAATAATCAAATAACTTTTTTTTTTTAAAAAGTAGGGTCATTTGTTACTGCATTAAAATCTAGTCTATCCTGACAGATATATGATGTCCTTACCATATGGTGCATAGCCAGAAAGAGCCCAAACACCTCACTTGATGCATAAGTCTTGATGGTTATGCTCTCTGTCATGTTCTATCTTGCCAATAGTATCAACTACTTTACCCATGCCACTCCTAATAATGAAAGCCTTTTTATCTGTTTTTATGATTGCCACTAACTACAAAGTGAGGATCATATAACAGCACAAAGTTTAGTGAGAGATTTAGTGATGGAAAGAGTTTTAGGACAGAAATAGAATATCTATAAGAAGGAGTCTATTTAACTCTCTAATTTGCAAAATAGCAATATGACAAGTACAAACACTCTCTGACAACATGTAAAAGTAAATATTTATGTATGAGTAATAGGTCTAGTTTGTTGAAGCTCATCTTTTTGTCTTTTATTATAAACGTCCACATCCCATTAATGCTAATATACAAATAATGGCCTAAATATTGGCAATATGTCATTAATTCACTAAGATCATAATTTTATTCTTTTTCCTTATTTTTTAAGGCCAACACTTTCTGCTGCTGATGCTGTGAAGTGAGAGACTTGTTAAATATTCCAAAATGTCCATCCTTTTAGTGCCTCCTTCCATGCCAGAGTACCCTCTATGTCTCAGGAAACAAGCATCCAATGATGGTCTATGATTCCTTTATAATAAACCCTTCCTTTAGAAAAAGAACTCATATCTGGCTGGGCATAGTGGCTCACAACTGTAATCCCAGCACTTTGTGAGGCTGAGGTGGGAGGATCTCTTGAGCCCAGGAGTTTGAGACTTCCTGGGCAACATAGTAAGACCCTGTCTCTATTAAATAAATAAATAAAATTGAAAAAAAGAAAAATAAAATATAATAGAAAATAGAAAAAAAGAGATCATATCTAATGCTTTGCCTTGGGATTTAAGAAAACATAACTATCTCTCCCAGAGGTAGATTCCTTGTAAACTACATCATTAAAGAAGGTGACCACCTTGTTCTTTTCTAATGTAATCCATTCAGGGAAGAGTGACATTAGAAAGATGGTGGGATAGAGTTTTCAGTCCTTATCCCCCCTAGAAACACCAATTTTGACATCTACTCACAGACAAAAGGATATTAGGTATAGCCCAAGGACCAGTGGAGAGGCCCCAACAAACCATAGGAGAAAAATAATCCAAGAATAAACACCTAGAAGAAGGTAAAGAAAACAGTTTCATTTTACCTGCATCACCCCCTTCCCCAAGGAAGCACAGCTCAAAGCCAAGAGAGAATTCTTGGCCCATGATTTCTCTCACCAGGAAAAGTGAAAGCATAGCTAGGCAGAATGTTGCCCAAGAGGCTTACTTTTATCTCACTTCACCCATAACACAGAGGAAATTGGCTCAGCTGAATAGTCTTGGGAAAGCTAAGATCAGGGAAAAAGAATGGGACCTTACCGCAACTTCCTAAACAAAGGTCCATGGTTTCTACTCACTGCATCATGAATTCCATGAACTTTGCCCATGAACATCAAAAGATGCAACACCTGTGGACCCATCTAACTATCTTACATGTGTCTCCAAGCCCTCTGCATGCCATTCTGTCCATGCCTACCCATAGCCTCTGCAGATCATGCATAAGCACACAGATATCTGGCTTAACTCTGTGGGATTGGGAGAAGGCGATTAACTTTGAGTACTTCAGAGCAATACCCTACAAAAGACAAAAGAGAGGCATCCAGAACTCAACCTGGCTTTGCAGGATCAAGAGGAGACATTTAAACATGATGCTTCTTGTCCAAGAGAAAACAAGAGGAGTAGAGCAGGTGCATCCAACAGTAAAGGTCTGAGAGACCCCTAGAATGCCAGGCTGACTGATTAAAGTCTTTGGATTCTGGAGTCAGTTAGAAGGATTGAAAGAGGAGGTGACTCCTTATTCATATGTGAAGGCAGCAATGCAAAATTCTAAGGAACATGAAGAATCAAGGAAACATAACACAACCAAAACAACTCACAATTTTGGTAGTAATTGACCTCAAATAAATAAAGATCTATGAACTTCCTGACAAATAATTCGAAGTAACAATTTACCAAAAGCTCAGTGAGGTACAAAGTAACACAGACAAATTAACAAAATCAGAAAAACAATTTGTAAAAAATAAAAAAACAGAAAGTTCAACAAACATGGAAATCATAAAAAAGAACCAAATAGAAATTCTGGAGCTGAAAAATATAATGAATAAATTATATAAATGAATAAAATTAACAGCGTAAATATCAGACTTGATAATGTAGGAGAAAATATATATGAACTTAAAGAAAGATTATTTGAAGTTACACAGAGGAGAAACATAAACATAGAAATAGAAAACAGTACAGAAGATCTACAAAATTTAGAGCATCCCACGAAGAGAACCAATATATTCACTATGGAAGTTCCAGAAACAGATAGAAAGCGGCAGAAAGTTTATTTAAAGAAATAATTGTTGAAAACTTCCCAAATCTTGAGATAGATATAGACATTTAGATTCATGAAGCTCAAAAGTACACAAAATGGAAACTCAAAGATTACATTAAGACATTATAATCAAATTATCAAAAGTCAAAGAATTTTGAAAGCAATAAGGGAAAATGACTCATCACATACTAGGGATCCTTTATAAGGCTATCAGCAGATTTCTCAGCAGAAACCTTATAGGAATGAGAGAATGGGATTATATATTCAAAGTACAAGAGAAAAAAATATCCACCAAGAATACTATGCCAGCAAAGAGATTCTTCAGAAATGAAGAGATAGACTTTGTAAGATAAACGAAAGCTGAGGGAGTTCATTATCACAACACCTGCCTTACATGAAATGAGAAAAATACTTAGTCAAATATAAATAAAACGTTAATACTTAGTAACATTAAAACATATAAAAATATAAAACTCACTAGTAAAGGTAAGTACCTAGCCAAATTCAGCATAATACTGTAATAGTGGTGCATAAATCACTTTTAACTCCAATATAAAAGTTAAAAGACAAAAGTTTTAAAAAGAACTAGAGCCTTAATAATTTGTTAATGAATATATGATATAAAAAGATATAAATTGTCACATCAATTACATAAAATGTAAAAGGGGGAAATATAAGTATAAAGCTTTTGTACAAAGTAAAAATTAAGTTGTCAGCTTAAAATAGACTGTTATAACTATTAGATGTTTTATGTAAGCCTCATGGTAACCACAATGAAAAACAAAAAAAAAAAACATTAGTAGGTACACAAAAAACTAAGAGAAAGGAATCAAAACATACTAGTGAAAATACATTGTCAAATGTAAATCTTCCAACAAAGAAAATCCAGGATCAAATGGCTTCACTGCTGCATTCTACCAAACTTTCAAAGAAGAATTACTGCCAATTTTGTTAATGTTAACTTTTCTAAAAACTTAAAAGCAGGTAATACATACAAAATCATTTCACAAGGCCAGCTTTAGCCTGATACAAAAGCCAGAGAAATACACTACAAGAAAAGAAAAGTACAGGCCAAAATCCCTCATGAACACAGATGCAAAATTTCACAACAAAATACTAGCAAACTGAACTTACCACCAAATTAAAACAAGCTTGAGTTGAACTTATTCCAGGGAAACAAGGATGATTCGATACTTATAACTCAATAAATGTGATACATAACACTAACAGAATAAAGGGTAAAAATCATATGATCATCTCACTAGATGCAGAAAAAGCATCTGACAAAATTCAACATTCCTTCATCATAAAAACTCTTACAAATTAAGTATAGGGGGATTGTACCTCAATATAATAAAGGTCATATATGAAGTCCACAGCTAACATCATACTCGATGGTGAAAAGGTGAAACTTTTCCTCTGAAATCAGGAGCAAGACAAAAATGCCTACTGTTAACATTGCTATTCAACACATTTCTAGAAGCCCAAGCCACAGCAATTAGGAAAGAAAAAGAAATAAAAAATCAAAAAAAAAAGAAAGATAAAATTATCTCTTTTTACAGGTCAAATGATCTTATATATAGAACATTCCAAATACTTCACCAAAAAAACTGGTAGATCCATAAATAAATTTAGTAAAGTTGCACAATACAGAATCAACACACAAATCAGTTGCATTTCTAGAAACTAACAACCATCTGAAAAATGAATTAAGACAATAATCAGATTTAAAATAACATGAAAAATAATAAAATACTTAGAAAAAATTAACTGAAGTGGTGAATGTTGTTCATAATAAAAGCTCTAAAACATTAGTGAAATAAATTGAAGAAGATAAAAATAAATGAAAAGATATTCCATGTTCATAAATTGGAAGAATTAATATTGTTGAAATGTCTATATTACTTAAAGACACATACAGATTTCATGCAATGCCTATCCAATTTGCAATGACATTTCCCCAGATTAATATGTAACTGCAAAGGACTTTGAATAGCTATAGTAACCTTCAGCAAGAATAAACTTGAAGGCATCACGTTTCCTGATTTCAAAATATATTACAAGGGTATAGTAACCAAAAGAGTATGGTACTGACATAAAAACAGACATGGAGAGCAATGAAACAGAATAGAGATCTCAGCAATAAATCCACACATTTATAGTCAACTTATCTTCAACAAGGGTGCCAAGAAACAATGGAGAAGGGCAGTCTGTTCAACAATAGATGTTGGGAAAATTGTATGTCCACACTCAAAAGAATAAAATTGGACCCTTGTCTTACAGCATATAAAACAAGCAACTCAAAATTGATTAAATACTTAATATCTGAAACTTTAAAACTATTGGAAGAAAACATAGGGCTGGGGAGATGCTTTTTGACATTGGTGTGGGTAATTACCTTTTGACTGTAACTCCAAAAATATAGGTAACACAAGCAAAAATAAACAGGTAGGATTGTGTGAAACTAAAATGTTTCTGTGCAGCAATGAAGCAATTAGCAGAGTGAAGAGACAACCTATGAAGCAGGAAAAATTTATTTCCAAACCATGCATCCAATAAAAGGTTAATGTCCAAATATATACAGAACTCAACCAACTCAATAGCAAACAACAACAAAAACAACAAATAATCCTACTTAAAATTAGCTAAAGGCTTTAATATATATTTCTCAAAAGAAGACTACAAATGATCAACAGGTAAATGAAAAGCTGCTCAATATCACTAATCATCAGAGAAATGCAAATAAAACCATAAATGCACAACTATTAGAATGGCTATTCTGAAACGTGAAAAGAGAACAAGTTGGCAAGGATGCAGAGAATAGAGACCCCTGTGCACTGCTGGTGGAAATAAACATTTGTAAAACCATTACAAAAACATAATGGAGGTTCCTCAAAAATTTTAAAAATAGAATCATCAAATGACTCAGCATCTTACTTCTGGGTGTACATACAAAGGAATTGAAATCAATGTTTGGGAGAGATATCTGCACTCCCATGTTCATTACAGTATTATCCATAGCAGCAAATATACGTAAACAACTGAGGTGTCATTCAGATTAACAGGTAAGAAAATAATATGTATATACACACATGCACACACACACAATAAAATATTATTCAGTGTTTTCTTTAAAGGATATCATACCATTTGTGACAACACAGGTTAACCTGGAAGACATTATGCTAAGTGAAATAAGCCAAACATAGAAAAACAAACAAGGCATAATCTCACTTATATGTGGAATCTAAAAATTAAAACTCATAAAAGCACAAAGTAGAATGGAGACTACCAGTGGCTGGGAGTAGGGAAAATGGGAAGATATTGATCAAAGTGTACAAAGTTTCAGTGATGCAGTATGAATAAGTTATCCCAATATAATGTACAGCTAGTGATTATAATTAATAATACTGTGTTGTGTACCTGAAATTTGCTAAGAAAACAGATCTTAAGTGATCTCACCAAACCAAAAAATATGGCTACTAAGATGATCAATATGTTAATTGGCTTGATTATGGCAATCATTTCACAATGTATGCTTGTATCAAAACATTGTGTTGTACACCTTAAGTATATATAATTTTTTGTCAATACATCTCAGTAAAACTTTAAAAAGTGGCATTCAGAACAGAATCTCTAAGAATAAAGATGGAGTATTTTACTGTGTCTTCTCACAGTCTAATCTGTTTCTTGAGATCTTGAGGATGTCAGTAACTTACAATAAAATTCTTGACCAACTAAAACCATTCATTGGCTGGAATTTGTTTGGTTTTCTTACAAAAGGAATTGTCTTTCCAAATATCTTTAAAACCAGACAGCTAACAACTTATTTGTCATCAATTGTTTGTATCAAGATGGCCCCACATATACAGGACAGATTTCTTTGGATTCTTATTATTTGCCACTTACTGGAAAAATGACTATAATAAAGGGCTGAACATATTGTAAAATTTTTAGGATGATGGTGAATTTCTTCATAAGCCTGGGGCAGTGATACTCAATCCTAAAACAAGAACAAAGTTTTTTAAAAATGTCCACACTTTCTCCAGACTAAATGAACTAGAATCAAGGGTTAGGTTTAGGTATCCATATATATTAATTGAAAGTTCCACAAGCACAGACTGTATTGAGAATCACTACTTTAAAGAATTCTGAGATTATTTCTTTGTAAATATCATACATACATATAATGTAAAATGCATATATATTTTAAATTAAGCCACTTCTCTTTTCTCAAACCTATTATACTTTTCAAAAGTTGTTCCCACACTGTAGACTCATCACAAAATACGTTCAACTTTGATATTAAGCCATGAGTTTTTTTGGTTTGTTTGTTTGTTTTTTTTGAGACAGAGTCTTGCTTTGTTGCCCAGGCTACAGTGCAGTGGCTCAGTCTCAGCTAACTGCAACCTCCACCTCCTGAGATCAAGTGATATTCCTGCCTCAGCCTCCCATGCAGCTGGTATTACAGGTGTCTGCCACCAAGCCCAGCTAATTTTTATATTTTCAGTAGAGACAGTGTTTCACTATGTTGGTCAGGCTGGTCTCAACTCCTGACCTCGAGCAATCCACCTTCCTTGGCCTCCCAAAGTATTGGGATTACAGGTGTGACCCACCGGGCCTGGCCTGATCTTAAATTATGATTCTTAAGAGTTCATCAGTTGCAATTAACCTACTTAAATATGTAACTCTTGTTTTCTTGCCAACAGACACCATATACAGTTCAAGAGAAAATCAGCCTTACTGGAGTTTCCTAACTTGGTTTAATCAAATTTCAGTGTTAACCCTATTGGAGAACAGCGCTATTGTCAGTGAATGGACACATTATCCCCATGTTCCCCTGAATGGACACAATAGAGGCTCTAAGCTGTGCCGTCCAGTCCTCCCCATATTACTACTCATGAGGGAAGTAGATGACCATGTCCTGGGGACTACCAGGAAAGGAAAGGCTCTCCACTTATGTGGCTAAGGTAGAATGTGAAAAAAATATGCAAATGAATACAGAGAGTCGGCTCCACTATTGCTTTTTAGCCAAGCAAGGTCTGTGATGGAAGTAAGGAAGGCACTGGGCTTATTTAATTTGTTTGTGTAGTGCACATTCCTGCAATTCTCAGCATGGTCAAGTTAATTTTGCTTCCCCTTTGCCCAGTGTTCTTTTCCTTTCCTAAAAGCTTTTCTTTAAATGCAGCTAAAATGTGACATGCATAACATGGATCATTGAAGTTTTCAATTACTCACTGAATAACCACAGCAAATACAAATTATGTGTCAAGCTCAATACCAGGGATCTGAAGGATGCAGAAATGACTCATTATGGAGCTAATCTTAACATGTTCTCAAACCATTTAAAGCACTGAAAGAGACAGATGTGCACACAGGTAGGTTTCAGTGTGATAAGGGCTACACTGAACTTTGAAGCACATTTGAGACAGCACAGAAGAAAAACCCTATCCATCTCTTCAAGACTTCAGGATAGTGTGGCAAGAATGACACTGTGCATGAACAGGAATTAAGACAAAGCCTGGAAAATTGTCTTGTTCATTTTTTTCTAACTTTGGGCTTAAGGAAGGCAAGTCTGCCTTGAAATAGATGCACCAGTGGGGCATTAGAAGACTACAAGTTCAAAGTTCTTCCAACTGACAGCTTGTAAGTATTTTAAAATGGTTACCTCACAGCCTTTTTCCTTTCTTTAGAGATGTACAAAAATCTCTGTAGGTCAAACAGATCCTGTGGTCAAAATTTTGAATGGTATTATGTTGACTAAAAGTACATTTATAAATGCGGGCATATGGTTATAATGACTTTATTTCTAATTCAAAAGCCTTATAACATGACTTATTTTGGATTTTATTCAGGCCTGGCATGAATTAATGGGAAAAGCTCTTTCTGAATTATTCAAATGTAACAGGTGGTCTGGCAGGGTCTATTAAGGGGGATTCTCAGTCTCATTGCCAGAGAGAGAACTCTGCATAGAGTTTCAGGCCCACCTGGATTCCATATCTGTAACAAAGGGTTCTTTCAATTTGTATTTTAGAAAGGATTAAAAACTATTATTTGTGAGGAGAAAAAAATATACTGTGAAAATCAATGGACAGGGTTAGCAAATAGTTAAACTAGGAATGTGTATAGTGTGTCTGCGAACAGGAGTATACACATGGCCTACTCCCAGCAACCACGGTATTATACTAGTGCAGATTCACATCATTGATTTTTTAGACAATTTTTGAAGAAAGCTTAAGGCACACCATTATGCATCAACTGTGTATTAGAGAGACAACGTTAATGCTCTTTAGGGCTTAAAATTGTGGCCTTTAGGAGACTTACATAGATCCTACTTTGGAACTTAAAATTCTAAGAGAGTGAGTGAATAAACATTTACCACCTGAGAGAAGATACTTCAATATATTCTCTTAGGCGCATTGTTGAAGGACATGGCTACCAGTAAGTCAGTCCGAGATAATCTTTCTAATGAAGGCCTACAAGGTTTTATTAGAAAGTTTGAAAATTACAAAGTTTCAAAAAAGAAAATAAGAGTTTCCTTTCTGGCTGAGAACAGATTCAGCCACTGTGGAAATGAGCCAATGAGATGTCAAAATCAATATTCTATGAAGAATGCTAAGAAGCCAGATCATTGATCTCACTCAAATATGTATGAATATTATTTATTATAATTTTGAAGCTTTTTTCCCAAAAGTTTACAGGGGCTGGTGATAAAGTTGAGAGGTCACTTGCCTAACTGACATTGTTTTTTCTACTGTCGATTGGATGGCAAGATTAATGGTCCAGGCTCTGTTGTTTAATCGTTTTTGTTAGTTCTACTGCATTTCACACTACTAGTTAGTGGTTTAAAAGGTCACCCAAGAGCTCCAACATGTAAAGAAGTGGGAAGTAATGCTTACAAGAAAAAGCCAAAGAAATTAAAATCATTGACTTTTCTTGGATCCATCAGAAAATTGAGGTCACAAAGCAAACTTCCACCCTGAAATGCAGAGATACAGGCAAATCCAGAGTCAAAGCAGTGATTAGTTTGCCTGAAAAAAATGGTCACTGGAGCCATAAACTTGCAAAAATTCTTAAATGATAATTTTTATGAATTGCTGGAGACTGAATGTGGACTAGTACGAGAGTCAGAAATTTCCTGGTGGCCTCTCAGTAATCTGGACTTTACCGCTAAGAACCCCACCACACCTGTTTTCACAGTGAAGAGCCAAGATTGATCCTCTGGTGGTTCTGGCAGAGGGTTGGGATGAAAAAATATTGTAAACTATGCCCTGAGTGTGAGTGTTCTCCATAATATAGTTCTATTTTTCCGGGAGGGGAAAGCTTTATCAGAGCCTTATCCCATCTGAAAGAAGATTTTCCCAACTCCAGCTCCTTCTGTTTTTTCTATCTCACCTAAGAGGGGAAGCAAAAGGCTAAGAAACACTTACATAATGTCACAGTCCAGGGACTCAGGCCCCCAAAAGACTGTGATTTAATTTATGATGATAGAATGCTTCCTCTTCTCAACACTCCACAACCAAACTAACAGGGCTCCAGTATAATGACAGGAGATTACAGCTGAAAGAACCGAAAGTTACAGACTCTACCTGAGAAAAAAGTCCTTAGGGAAGACAAAAGAAAACTGGGAAGATAAAAGCAAGCACATTAGAGGAAACGGAAGCCTTGGGCACTTACAGCTACAGAAATCATTAAATACAGCCCAACTCATAGCCATATTAACATAAATCCTAACACTAAAGGCCTATTTACCTCAGTTCCTATGACCCAATACAAAATATCTGGCTTTCAACAAAAAGTGCAAGGCACACCAAAAAGAAACATAAAACATAGTCTGAAAAGACAAAGTGAGCGTCAGAATCAGAGTCAGGTATGACACCGATGTTGGAATTACTAGAGAATTTAAAATAAGTATGATTAACATCTTAATGGCTGTAGGAAAAAGTAGGCAAAATTCAAGAACAAATTAAAAGGAGACGGAGACTCTAAGAATCAAAAGGAAATGCTAAAGATCAAACACATTGTAACAGAAATAAAGAATGCCTTTGATGAGTTCATCAGTACACCTGACACAACGAAGAAAATCTGTTGACACTTAGTCAATAGAAACTTGCCAAACTAAAATGCAAAAAAAAAAAAGAGAGAGAATGAAAAACATGAATGAACTTAGTACACAATGATTTTCAGTTTAAAAGCATTTGCTGAAGTATTTAATCACACAATAAGTACAGATTGAGGGCATTTTCAAAAGGATTGTTAAAATATGAGTGAAAAGTGAAAAGCTTTTCATCACAACAATTAATAATCCTGGCCAGCAGACAAAACATTTGATTTGATAAAATGAGTGAAACTGTTGCACAACAATGTGAATGTACTTAATGCCACAAAAGTATACATTTTAAAGTGGTTAAAATGACAAACTTTATGGTATTTCTATTTAACCAGAAGCAGTAAAAATAACTTAAAAGAATGAGTGAACCATGGTATGTAATGATATAGTTCTCCCATTTAGAGAAATCATCACAGAAATCTACATTCCCATGCACAAATAAACAAATGTGTGCCTCCTGAAAAATAAGTTAAAATTGTAGGGGCCAATGGTAATATTGACCCTTCACCTGTAAAGCTTTGCTGAAAATCAACTGACAAAAGGCAGATTAATAGGATAAATGGCATACAAAATTTATTTTAATGTGCATGGCAGAGGGGAATCACAGGAGAATAATGACCCAACAACCCAGTGGGGTAAAAATGTTTATATATTCTTCTTCATGAGGGTAGGGAAGATGGAGGAAATATGGCCATCTGAGGGCTAGAAACATATTTTTAAGGGAAAATGAATGAACCTGGAGAACATATAATGGCCTGGAACAAAGCCTATTGGTCCTACAGAACAGACAAGTGCTAGTAAATAATTCTCTTTGAAATCCTGACTGGTACTGAAATGGAAGACAATGGTTTTATGACAAAAGTCTTCCCCAGGTGTGCTGACAGACTTCAGCTTTCTTCCTAGAATATGTGTTAAGTTAATGTGTTAAGAAACTAAGGGAAGGGACCACAGGTAATTGTTTTCTTCTCTGGTGGGTCTAGGCTATAGGCAGATAAGGGAACTTCAGAAAAGAGCTTCATTCTGTGCTTTGAGAGAGACAGAAGGTGGAGAGATGCTGGGATAGGTGGGGTGGGGTGGAAAGTCAGAGAGACCTTGAGGCTGTTTCTTTAGTCCAACATGTCAAAGTGCCACATAGTGGGGTACTGGTTTCTGAACCCCAAGAAAGCATCTTTTAAAGAGATGAATATGTTAATTAGCTTGATTGTAGTAATCAGTTCATTACATGCATGAATATCAAAACATCATGCTGTATACCTTAAACATATATAGTTTTAATGAGAAAATTAAATAAAGCAAATTTGAAATGGTCAGTAAAACTGATATCCTAAGGGATTAATAGACATTTAAAGCAGTTTTTACAGATTCCTTTCATGGACTAATTTATAAAATTATATTTATTGAGCTTCCATTATGTGATATTTACTTTCCTAAAAGAACATCATATATACTCTGAAGAAAAAAAGAAAAAAAATAAATTATATTCTATGCTTTTGGATATGCATTTCTGACGATTTATTATTTACTCGTCATATTCATCATCATATGACAAAATATATTTCAACTCTGTCTACTTTTCCCATGGTCCCAGTAGCACTATTCACAATAGCCAAGACATGGAAGCAACCCAAGTGTTCATTTATGGATGAATGGGTAAACAAAATGTTGTGTGTGTATATATATATATATATGTGTGTATATATATATGTGTGTGTATATATATATATACACACACACATGCAATATTATTCAGCTTTAAAAAGAAGGAAATTCTGATACATGCTACAGCATAGATGGACCTTGAAGACATCATGATAGGTAAAATATGCCAGTCCCAAAAAAGACAAATAGTGTATAATTCCCCTTATATGAGGCACCTAAAGAAATCAAATTCATAGAGATAGAAAATAGAATGGTCGTTGCCTGGGGCTAGAAGGAGGGAAAGTAGTAAGGTGTTTAATGGGTACAGAGTTTCAGTTTTGAAGATATGATGGTAGTAATGGTTGTACAATCACGTGAATATTCTTTATACTACTGAACTGTAAGCTTGGAAATGACAAAAATGGTACATTTTATGTTACGCAATTTTTTACCACAGTAAAAACAATCACCCACAAACAAAATCTGTACATTTTTCTTTTTCTCCTTTTCCACCATCTAAATCTAAGTGATCATCATCTTTTCCCTGGACCAGTAAAATAGCTCTCACTCATGTTTGACCCACTGCCATCAATTCTACACTGCCATGAGACCAAACTTTTAATTGGTATTTATTTAGTTAAGTGAAGAAGTCAAAGAGAAAAAAGAGTAAGGATTTTTAAAGAAACCTTTGTGCTTGTAATTTTTTAATTGGGAATATGATTTTCCATTTTTAAGAGGGCAGAGGTCCAGAATGCATATATTTTACTTGGATTGAGTAGAATTTCTAACATTAAATTAGTGATGCTTTTTGGACACTAAAATGTATTACATTAAAAGAAGTTGTAAAATCATATCTTGGTATATTGAAGAGAATTTTGTACATTTAGTTGTTCATGAGAATTTTTCGATGCTAAAATATATTACACTAAACTATGTAATACTAAAAAATTATAACTTGGAATTTCTCCCACTCTTTAAGAGAGAGAAATGTCTAAAGGCTCTAAGCTTCTCAATAGGAATTACTGTATAATGCATACTTCTGTATATAATTTTTAAATGGTGGGGTTGAACATTTTAAATATTTTTGATCAGCTAAAAATAGGGTTTCAAAGTTGTTTGTCTTACACAACTGGCATTACAAAAACTAAAAACTAAAACTTTAAAGCATTTTTTATACTTAAAGAACTCAAGTTTTCATCCCAACATATTTAAAATTGCACAAAGCATTCTTTCTATCTAGAAAGACACATACATAACAAAAACAAGTTTCCCATTGTTACAGGAAATAATTAGCTCTGCTTTCCCTTTGTTAAAACTTTTCTAATAAAAATAATTTCAATTTTTCCATAAAATACAGTAGTCCCCACCATATCCACAGGGGATATGTTTACATATTAGTGTGGTATATTGCGATAGTCATAATGCATAAAGCAAAATACTATTTTAACACATGGGTAAATTTAATAGATATATTTCTAATTTATTTCATGAAGTTACCCAAACAGCTAAATTTAAAACCAAACTGGTTCTTATGTGCAATATAAACTTGTGAAACGTCTATGTGATCCTCAGATAAAAAGAAAATGACAGCATTGAAAATCCATTCAATAAGTAAAATGCTAAAACCAGATTATCAGAACTAGTTTCACACACATTAAATGTTCCTTGTCAGCATAAACTGAAACATAATATGAGAAATAAAACATTAAAAATGATTAAACTGCTCTCTTCATTTGCATAAACAAGGAACAAGTTAGAGTCAAAGGACAGGTGTTTCGTTTCAGATCTCATTTGCCAGACTTGCAACACTAATGAACTAATGGTGTCATTTGACTTGAAATGGAACAAGCGTATCACCTGTGTAGTCGAAGATCGTAGAAGGCAAAGGTGGGGAAAATAGACAGAGAAGTGAGCATGAATATGATTAATGATAATGTTCTAGTTTTTAGTCTGAAATTTTGCAGCATTTATTTTGAAATCTTATTCAGAAGAATGTCACCCATAGTCACAGTGAATATGAAATTGATCTCATTTCTCTTATGTTTAAGGACAACTTGTCTGTCATATCTTTTTTCTAGAATTAACAAAAATTTGTTCTCTACACAGATTATTGATCACAATTAAAAACAATGATGGTTATGGTTTTACATTATGCTTGCTTTTCTTCATATTGAGAGCCTTATCTAGTGAACTGATTCATATAGTGTTCTTTACTAAAATGCAAATTGTCTTTAACAAAGCAAGGAACCCTTTTCCTTACAATAACATATATTAGGTTAGAGTTTAGATAATGCTACTGAAGATGAAAGTATTTTTTAAATAGGCCAAAGTAGTCATTTCTCTGTAATATTGGTTATCAGCTTAAATAAGTATTTCCCAAGAGCTCAAGTGTCAAACTAAGCTTTTCCAGCATTTTCCCAAGATTCTGTAATCATAGAAAGTACCCCTTTCTTTGAGAACCATTTTTGAAAAGTTAGTTATTCTCTCTTTTACATAATTTATTGTCAATGAGGTTTTTATTGTCATTTTAAAATAGACAGTCCTTCATTTTATGAGACTCTCCCAAATATAATAAGACGTTGGGCATCACAGATCTTAGAAATCAAATATCAATAACAATGAGTAATGCAGTTAAGGAACCATTGAGCTAAAACATATTGATATGTGAGTTACAAAAGAATTCACAAAAAAGTATGCTAAAAGCTAAACAAATAGAATTATTTATAAACATTTTTAAATTGAAGAGGTGATTTTATAGCAATGAAATGGGTTATATTCACATTTAGTATGATTAATTATGTGTGATTTTTCAATTTTTAAAATGAAAAGGGCAAATACTGACTTTTTTGGTTTTCCTGTGTCAGGTACTACTAGTTCTAGCTGTCAGCCAAAAAGATAGCAGACCACATGTGTTTAAAGCCTAAAGCCAACAAATATCATTCCTCCATTTCAATGTCACTGAAATAAATGAAGGCAATCACATCAGGTGGAAACTTCATGCCTATTTGGAGAGCTAAGTAATCACCTCTGTCAGACCTATAGCTGGATGAATGATATAAAATCAGCAAAAAGTGTAAGTTACAATATTGCCCTTAAGCTCAGTTTTCAAAAGCAAGAATTGACAGGAATATGGGAGTGGAGAAGGCTCAGCCTTAGGGAAATGGAAATAACTTGATCTTTTTTTTCTTTAAGGTACTTTTGATAACTAAAGTGAATATAATGTACCTTCAGTTACTCTGAAGGTGAGAAGAGGTTGCCTGAGAAAACAATGAATGACATGCGGTCAGGGGAATGGATTGATCAGTTTTTAGAGACCGGGAAAAATGACAGGAGGAATTTCAAGAATCTTCTGTAGAAATTTTGAAATAGAACAAGAATCCATGTGCCTGGCTATCTTAGCTGGTTCTAAATAGAGTCAAAGAAATGGCATTTGCATATATATATGTATATTTTTATGTCATACTTATATATATTTTTTTTCACAGAATGCAATATCAACAGCTTAAAAAGGAAACATGCTATTTCCCTTTTCTGGAAATATTTATTGACAAAGACAAGTTCTAATGTCTTGAACTCACTAAAGTCAGGCTATATGGTTGTTGAGAGTTAATAACCCCAACAGAATCGGGTAGAAAATGCTGCTGCCATTACTCTTTCTTCTTAAGAGTTCTAAAAAATATGTATCAGAAAGAATATGGGGGGTTGGTCAAGCAATGAATACCTACTCGGTAAAAATACAAAATTAAATTCTATTGTTCTAGAAACAAGGTTTCTCAATAGCAGCACTATTGACATTTGGGGCAGGTAATTCTTTGTTGGTGGTGGCTGTCCTGCACTTTGGAGGATATTGCTTCAATCCTGGCCTTTACCCACTACCAGTAGCATACCCCCGCAGTTGTGACAACCAAAAGTGCTTCCAGACATTGCTACATACCCGCTGGGGAACAAAAATGCCTGCCTTCGGTTCAGAAGTACTGAGAATTTCTAGTAGGGAGATTAAAATTATGCTCAGAAGGCAGAAAAATAGACTTTATCCTGTAAGTAACATTAAGATGGAAACATTTTATTGAATTCCTATGTACTTCTTAGCCAGGAGAAAAGAATGGTTTTGTCCACCAAAAATAGTTACAAGAATGTTCATAGCAACTTTATTCATAATTATAAATAATGGAAACAACCAAAATGCTCAGACACTAAACCGAATAAATAAATTGGAGTATGTACATACAATGGAATACTGCTCTCAGCAATGAATAAAGTGAACATTTAACACAGAGCAAAATGAATGGATTTCATGTACATGACACTAAGTGAAAGAAGCCAGAATCAAAAGAGTAATGGATGATTCATTTACACGAAATGCAAAATATATAAAATACAAGAAGTCACAAGTATTTACTGTGGGGAAGAGGAATGGTTCTTTACCTGGAGGAGCATGAGGGAGGCTTCTAGGAAACAAGGAATGCTCTAAGTCTTGATTTAGGTAGTGGATGCATAGATGTGCATATATGCAAACATTCATTGGGATATACGTTTAAGACTTGTGTTCTTTATACCATGTAAGGTATTAGTCAGTAAAAAGTAAATAATAACAAACTAAACACTGGAGGCAGTAAATGAAAGAAGACACAGGAAAACTAAACATGTTATTTTCATTTCTATTTTATGAACATTTGTTGGCCTTTTAGATAGATAGACAGATAGATATAAAACTATACACTGGAGGCAGTAAATGAAGAGAAAGACTCAGGCAAACTAACATGTTATTTTCATTTCTATTTTATGAACATTTGTTGTCCAATAGATAGATAGATAGATTAAATAGATAGATAGATAGATAGCTTAAATGATAGATAGATAGATAGATAGATAGATAGATAGATAGGATTAGTTTTCTAGGGCTGCAGTAACAAAGTATGACAGACTGAGTGGCTTAAACAATGGAAATTTCTCATAATTTCAGAAGCTAGGAGTCCAATATCAAGGTGTCAGCAAGTTTGATTTCTTCTAAAGCCTCTCTCCCTGACTTGCAGATGGTCCCTTTTCTATTGTGTCTTCTTATGGTCTCTCCTAGGTGCATGCCTCCTCCTGATGTTTCCTCCAAGTATCCTAATTTCATCTTCTTATAAAGACGACAGTCAGACTGAATTAGAGCCTAACCTAAGGACCTCATTTTTAACTTAATTACCTATTTAAAAGCAATCTCTCCAAATACAATTGCATTCTGAGGTACTGGGGGTTAGGGCTTCAATATATGAGTCTTGAGGGTGGCAATTCACCTCATAACACAAATGCACATGAACACACACACACATCATCATCTCCACATTTGAAAACACTAGTAGGCTTCTGCAAACCTGCTATGTGTCAGGCATTCTTCTAGGCAATTAAAACATATTGCTTTAATTTTAATAACATTCCTGAAAAGTAGTTATATTATGAATACCCACTGTGCAGATTGGAAAACAGGTCCAGAGCAATAAGTGATTTGTCCAAAGTCAATTAGCTTTTAGCTGGCTAAATTGAGATTCAATGTCAGGTCTCTTCACCTCCAAAACTCTTATTGCTCCATGCCATCTCTTCTACCATTTATACACACACACATACACACAAACACTTGAAAGATATAAGTGTTAGCATGTGAATTCTAAGTAGGTTAGATATGTTTAATAGCACTGAGCAACTTTTGATCATTTACAAATTCAGTCAATATGAATTAAGTCGATATGCAATGAGTGGGGACATACATACTACAGATTCAGTATTATTTTGATTTTGTATTTTCCCATTAACTGAAAACAAGGTACCATAGCAACAGAACTGGTTTAAACCAAATTCCCATGAAAGAGAACTGTTTTGCAGGAATAGATTTTAAAATCTTTCTGCATATCCAGAGAGAGGGAAACAAAGGGCTGGGTGACAAACTAAGAAATATAAAATTAACCAAGTCCCTAAACCCTTGCTACAGGAGAAATTTAGGTAAAAATATCTATGTGACTATAAGACTCAAAATACTTCTGAATGTTGCTATTGTATAAGCATATATAAGACATGTGAACAAAGAATCAGTTTTTAAAATCTTTTTTTGGTGTGGATTTTGAATCCCAATATTAATCATTTTGACTCTTCTCTTTCCTTTGACATCTGCATTAAGTTCTATAGATTCCCACTCCCATATTCTGGCATGAATTTCTTACATTGTCTCCTCCTTATTGTCCCATTGCTGACACCTCACTAGGTCACTACAATGGTCCTTTCCCTGACCTTTCTACCTTATGTCAGCATTTGCAGAAAGATGTGGAAGAGCTATAAAATCATACGGCAGGGGTTGAAATTTTAATTCAACTACGAAATAGGTACAAAGAAGCAAATTTTATCACCATTTTAGAGATAAGAAAATTGAGAAACAGAAAGTTAAATGACTACTGAGTTATATATATATATGTCTTTTGTTTAAAAAGATATTAAATGTCACCCTGACATGATTCAGACAGCTACTCACATTTTGTTCTCTACAGTTATGTGTTTCAATTATTGTGTTCACATAGGGAGAGAGCCTAGATTAGGTTTAATCTAATATATGTCTTTTAAAAAACGCTTTAGAACACCAAACAATCCAAGGAAAGAAGGCTACTTATTTTAATAAGAACGGACACCTTCTTTCATTATGCAGTATTTTCATCTCTCATCTATCCATCCATTCATCTATCCATTTATTCATTCTTCCAACTTATATATTAAACACCTACTAAGTGCTGGGCATTGTGCTCAGCAAAAAGAATGCAATGGAGAAGAGAGGACAGTTACTTAGCATCATAAGGGACCCTGCAAGACTCAGAGAAAAAGAAAAATATACCTAATGATACTTAAGTCATCAATAAATGCTTAAAAAAAAAAAGTGAGAAAGAAATAAACAAATGGTTGCTATTGGGCAATTAGCTGATGTAGCAAGATGAAAGACAGACCAGCCAATATTTGAAAATGTGAACTCTGACTTTTGTGGCTCTGGACCTGAGTTAATGTCTTTGTTTATTTACCCTAAGTCACTCCTAGGGACTTACAATTCTAGTTTCCTTCTAAATATATTCTGGTTTTAGTCATTCTAATCAAGTGTTAAAGTAATTCAGAGGAGGCTGGAGAGGAGTCTAGAAATATTTCCTAAAAGACATTAAGTTTTATTTGTGTATTATGTTAACTGAAAGCAGCTCCCAATCAGGAGTCTAAGTCTTAATATTGGATAAACATAAACAACTATTGGTTAAACAGGCATCAAATATGCTCAGCGCTGTTTACGGTAGTGCTGGATAAAGATTAGGGCCTGTTACTACACACAGGGAATTTACTTTTCAGTTGTGGAGATAAAATTAGCATGTAGGAAACAATTAGAGAATGATTAAGTGCTAAGTTATGTGTTACTCTCCATAGGGATTTAGAGAATTAGAAAGACTTTGGTGGACTATGTATTCTGACATATGGTTAGATATAAAAAGTAGTTTTATCTGAACACAAATTATTCCACAAGCCCACTGGTCAAAGTATAAGGTTGTTATCATATATTTTTGGATAATAATCTCAAAAGTAGTTGCTGTAAAGTGCATGCCTATTGAAAGTGAAAAAGTCATGCTTAATATCCCTAATCGTAATTATGAGCTGCATGGACTGCTAACCAGAGACGTGACTGGAAACCAAGAAGTGGAAAGAAATGAAGCAACACGAGCTTTCCCAGGATGATGAAAGCTGATATCCCTGGTGTTAGTCTCACACTATTTGGACTAATTTCCCTGGTGAATATAAAGCCTGTAGAACACCTGATTTCAGTTAGGCTTTCTTTCTATAATAATTCTGAATATAAAAGCATCTAGATGGCTATAAATTAGTGTTTTGAGCTTGGATGTTTTGGATGTTGGTGTTTTCTGATGCATGTTCTTATCCCAGCCAGTAAGGATACCATGCCTCATGACTTTACCAGAGATCATTGTTTACTTTTGTAAATATCTATTAAAAACAAATATATTCCATTCCCAGATGTCCTTTTTTGTATCAAAATTATTTTTAAATTTTATGTCATATTATTTTTTCAAGTTTTATTTTAGATTCGGGGGGGTGCATGTGTGGGTTCGTTACCTGGGTATATTACATGAGGCTGAGGTTTGGGGTTTTAATCATTCTCACACAGGTACTGAGCATAGTACCCAATCGTTTTTCAAAACTTGCACCCCTCCATCCCCTCCATCCTTTAGCAGTAACCAGTTTCTATTGTTGCCTTCTTTATATCCATGAGTACCCAATGGTTAGCTCCCACTTATAAATGAGAGCATGTGGTATTTGGTTTTCTGTTACTGCATTAATCAACTTAGGATAAGTGCCTCCAGCAGAATCCATGTTGTTGTAAAAGGACAACATTTCATTCCTTTTATGACTGTGTTGTATTCCATAGTATAGATAATATATATTATACTTTCTTATCCAATCCACCTTTGATGGGCACCTAGGTTGGTTCCATTTCTTTACTATTACCAATAGTGCTAGGATGAACATGTGAGTGCATTTGACTTTCTGGTAGAATGACTTATTTTCTTTTGGAAATATACCCTGTAATAGGATTGCGGGGAAGCAAGGTAGTTCCATTTTAAGTTCTTTGAGAAATCTTTAAAGCGCTTTGCACAGTGGTTAAACTAATTTACATTCCCACTAACAGTTTATAAGCATTCCCTTTTCTCAACAGCCTCGCTAGCACCTGTGGCTTTTTGATTTTTAATAATAGCCATTCTGACTGGTGTGAGATGGTATCTCATTGTGGTCTTGATTTGCATTTCTCTGATGAGGAGTGATGTTGAGCATTTTTTCGTGTGTTTATTGGTAACTTATATGTCTTCTTTTGAGAAGTGTCTGTTCACATCTTTTGCCTAGTTTTAATGGGGTTATTTGTTTTTAGTTTGTCCAACTTTTAAAATTCCTTATGGATTCTAAATATCAGACTTTGTCAGAGGCATATTTGCAAATATTTTCTCCCATTCTGTAGATTGTTTACTCTGTTGATAGTTTCTTTTGCTGTGCAGAAGCTCGTAAGTTTAACTAGGTCTCACTTCTCAATTTTTGTTTTTGTTGCAATTGCTTTTCAGAACTTAGTCATAAATTCTTTGCCAAGGCCAATGTCCAGAATGGTGTTTCCTATCTTTTCTTTTGGATTCTTAGAGTATGAGCTCTTACATTTAAATATTTTACCCATCTTGAGTTAATTTTTATACACGGTGAAGGCAGGGGTCCAATATTATTATTCTGCATACGGCTAGCCAAAATCCCAGCACCATTTATTGAATAGGAAGTTTTCTCTCCATTGCTTATTTTTGCCAACTTTGTCAAGGATCAGATGACTGTAGGTATGCAGCTTTATTTCAGGGTCCTCTATTTTGCTCCATTGGTCTATGTGTCTTATTTTGTACCAGTACCATGCTGTTTTGGTTACTGCAGTCTTACAGTTTTGTTTTGTAAGTTAGGTAGTGTGATGCCTCTGGCTTTGTTCTTTTTGTTTAGTGTTGTTTTGGTTACTTAGTCTGTTTTTTGTTTCCATATACATTTTAGAATAGTTTTTTGTCTAGTTCTGTGAAAAACGATGTTTGATAGGAATAGCATTGAATCTGTAGATTGCTTTGGGTAATATGACCATTTTAATGATATTGATTATTCCAACCCATGAGCATGGAATGTTTCACCATTTGTTTGTGACATCTATGATTTTTATAGCAGTGTTTTATAGTACTCCCTGTAGAGATCTTTCATCTTCTTTGTTAGATGTGTTCCTATGTATTTCATTTTTTTGTCACTATTGGAAATGGGGTTTCCTTCTGATTTGGTTCTCAACTTGAATGTTATTGGTGTATAGAAATGCTATGAATTTTTGTATACTGATTTTGTATCTTAAAATTTTATTGAAATCAATCAGTTCCAGGAGTCTTTTGGTAGAATATTTAGGGTTTCATAGGTGTAGAAGAATATCATCCATGAGGAGATATAGTTTGACTCCTTCTTTTCCTATTCTGGATGTCTTTTATTTCTTTTACTTGCCTAATCGCTCTGACTAGCACCAGTACTACACTGAATAGGAGTAGTGAGTGTATTAGTCAGTTCTTGCACTGCTGTAAAGAAATACCTAAGATTTGGTAATTTATAAAGAAAAGAGGCTTAATTGGCTCATGGGTCTACAGGCTATACAGGAAGCATAGTGGCTTTTGCTTTGGGGAGGCCTCAGAAAACGTACAATTATGGTGGAAGGCAAGAGGAGAGTAAGGTACTTCACATGGCAGAATAGGAAAAAGAAATAGAGTGGGAGGTGCTACACATTTTTAAACAACCAGATTTCCTGAAAATGCACTCACTATACAGTCCCAAGTGGGGACGGTCTAAACCATTCATTAGAACTCTACTCTCATAATCCAATCACCTCCCAACAGGGTCCACCCCCAATATTGGGAATTACAATTGAATGTGAGATTTGGATGGGGACACAGATCCAAACCATATCAGTGAGAGTGGGCATCCCTGTCTTGTTGAAATTCTCAAGGGAAATGCATCCAATTTTGCCCCTCATATTACTTTGAGATATATTCCTTCAATGTCTAGCTTCTTGATGGTTTTTATCATGAACATTGGATTTTATTGAAAGCTTTTTTCACGTCTACTGAGATGGTCATATGGTTTCTGTTTTTAAGTCTGTTTATGAGTGAGTCACATTTATCGATTTGAGTACGTTAAACCAACGTTGCATCCCAGAAATGAAACTTACTTGATCTTGGTGAATTAACTTTTTGATGTGCTATTGAATTCAGTTTGCTAGTATTTTGTTGAGGGCTTTTGTGTCTATGTTAGTAAGGGATATTGGCCTGTAGTTTTTTTTGGGTGTTTTTTTCATTGTGTCTTCAACAGGTTTTGATATTAGGATGATGCTTGCTTCATAGAATGGGTTAGGGAGGAGTGCTTCCTCCTTGGTTTTTAGGAATAGTTTCAGTGAAATTGATTCCAGTCTCCGTTCTCACATCTGGTAGATTTTTGGCTGTGAATCCACCAGATATTCTTTTAAGAGCAAAAAGGGTTACAAAATCTGAAGCGTGTTGCAAAAAGAAAGGCAGTTATTTGGATTGAACTTCGTCCCCGAGTGACCTATACCTTGCCAAAATTATATTTTGTGCTTTTAATTTACATTCTTTTATGTTGAGAAGTTCACTAACATTTTTGACAGCAATTATACACTTAAGGTAAATTGCTTTCTAGTTGAAAAGAGAGGTGAAAGCTACACATTTGTATAATAGGAATAGTGGTAATTTGGGAGGTTACTGAATTGCTTTGAAAAAAAAAAAAAAAGAAAAAAAACCTTGGCCAGGAGCAGTGGTTCACGCACTTTGGAAGGCCAAGGCAGGTGGATCACCTGAGGTCAGGAGTTCAAAACTAGCCTGGCCAACATGGTGAAATCCTGTCTCTACTAAAAATACAAAAATTAGCTGGGCATGGTGGCGGGCACCTGTAATCCCAGCTACTTGGGAGGCTGAGGCAGGAGCATAGCTTGAACCTGGGAGGTGTAGGTTGCAGTGAGCCGAAATTGCGCCACTCCAGCCCGGGGTGAAGAGCAAGATTTCATCTCAAAAAAAAAAAGAAAGAAAAGAAAGGAAAATCTTTATATAGTAGACATTTTGCTATAATGTAAATCAAATTTACTTTATGGTTTTCTAGTGACCTTATATAAAGTTGTATTGACTTTCAAGTTACTTTTAGTAATTGGCTTTTTTCTTTGAAATGGTTTATTTTATAAAATAATATATTTTTAATATTAAAAATCAGTATTAAAGTGATATGGAAGTATGGACAAGAAACAGTAAAGATCAGGAAACAATTATCCCAGCTATCTCTAAAATCCATATAAAGAGATAAAGATAGATACTTTATAAAATATGATTTTAGTAAACATGGTCATTTATTCTGAATGAAAAATAGTTAATGCAATTTTATCTGCATAAAAATGAAGAAATAATATGAATGAAATAATTACTAGTTTCTTAAGGATCAATTTACATGTTTTTGAAGTTTAGGAAAAATTAATATGAAACAGCATTAGAGGTCAGTTTTACTACGATTATGATATTTTTAAATGAATATTTCCAATTTTAAGTCAGACATTTATTTCCTGCTGTGAAAGGAGAGAAAATGAGCTTTCTGTCTCTCTTTCAACATGTTTCCATTTTTATTATATTGATTGACTTTTTCAAAGATTATAATATTTACTTTCTGTTCTACAACTATGACTCTCATAGCCTTTATTTTTGATTTTGTATTTATTTGCATTCACAGCTCTTCACCAGTTTGTTTTAACCAAATATTCATCAATCCCCAAATTTCTGTTTTGATTTGTTTTCTCTGATTTGATCTTAATTTTCGCATTTTATCATCAAGTAGTCCTTTTATTCCAATAAAAAAGGGGGTGCTAAGATCTTGTATGCTCAGTTATTTTATTATCCTTTTATTTTCTGCATTTATTCCTTCTTTACATTGTTCCAAATAAAGGGTAGAATAAAATCACCTGGATATTTCCATGTTGAAATCTTCCTTCCTTTTTTAATTGGGACAGATTGCTCAGTATTGGGGCCCAACAAATAGCTATCATTGTGAAACTTGTCTTCTCTGCTCTCTCTCTCTGTTTTTTTGGTTTACTCTTTAGTTCCAATAGACAACATCATTAAATAATATTCTAAGAAAGGTTGCCATGAAATAAAAATATTCAGTGGATTGCATATCCAAATATGTTTTTATTCTGTACTCACACAGGTAAAGTTTGATAACAACATATTTGTATTTATTTTTTAGTCTCTGCCCACATTTCTAGCATGTTTAGAAGAAGTGAAAACAACTTCATGATCTATGTGACTGATGGAAAGTAATAATACAGTTTTAAGGAAACTTACACGTACTCCAAATGCCAATTTTAAATTATATAGTTATTTATATAAGCCATTGATTATATAATAAAGCCATTGCTTACATAATGAAATTGTATGAAGCAATAAAAAGCAATATATGCAAGTGCTTATATAATAAAAGTTTATCAAGGATGTGTATCTTATATCTTTTCCTGCTTCCCTCAACTCTTACCCACCTACTGAAATATTTTCCTAATACACGTATACATAGTTAAAGCTCATTTACATACTTGATAACTATTTCCTTTTGTTAGTACTTGAAGAAACTTGAATAAAATTTGTTTCAAAATTGCTTAGTTCAAAATATTTTTAAAGGTTCAAGACAAAAAACTACTTAAGAAAAGTTTCTGACACTAGATCCTGGCATGTAGCCCTTTACCAGCAAATATTAATTTGTTCCCCCAATGATATAATGGGATTTTATCCTACAAAAGTTTATTTTCTAATATTCTGATCACAAACATTTTCTTTCTTCATCATTTTACTTAAAATTACTGCACAGATAAGCATCAAACCTTCACGTTTTTCTGACAAACTTATTTCTAAATTTTTTACCCCAATACTATGTAATGTTGCTTTTTCTATTTCATTTTGTTACTTCTTTTCTCCTGAAAAATACTAATGAATCTATTTGGAGTAGACATGTCATGAACAGATTTTTCTTGTCCATATCTCGTTTGTAAAATCAAAGTAGATAATACTTTTCTGAAATACTGATACTTGTAATTCATTAATGTTTCTCTGATTTTCATACTTGTTTTAATGCTTCTTAGTAGTACACCATAAAGAGTAGATTTCTTTAATTTATTTTTGAAAATTTTTCTCTTAAGTTCCTAAAATCAAGGACTGAATCCATTTAACAGTAATTCTAAAACCCTTAGCACAATGCATAATCAAAAAAGCTTTACTACTTAGGTTAATCATAATGTTGTGCTCTTATACAATTATTAGAGCCACAGAGGTTCTGGGAAAGCCACTGATTTAGTTACTTAGTTCCAGAAAGACTGCAGTACATTTTAAACTAACCCAGGAAAATAGCTGTGCGCTTTTCTAAAGTCTTCCCAGAAAGCAAGTTTGAAGCTTTTTCTGAGTAAATAACCCATTCTAACATTTTCAAATCATTACAATCTATTTTTTCTAATGTAAATTCCTCCTGGTTTAAGATAATTTCCTATTGTTCTTGTTTGTACCTTGATATTTCTCACATCAAGATAATAATCATTACCTTGTTAATTAGCACTCATTTTCTTCACATACTAAGTACTAGTTAAATATTTCATCAAGATTCTCCTCCCTTCTCTGTTTCTTGTGTTCGAGTTAAGTAGACCCTATGATGAAGATTTGTGTACAAGTGACTCATTCAAAAAAAAACAAAGAATGCTTCCAGGAAAAGCCAGTAGAAACATGAAAGGGTTTATCAGTAGGAAAATGTCCAAAATTTTACAGGAAATTCCTAGGCTTTTGATCTCTCACCTGCAGGAATGGGTACCACTTCAGTAGCCCTAGGACAGTAGCCCCAAAAGAGCCTTTAGTGTTACTTGATAAAAGTGAGATCACAGAAACCAGGGAGAGGGTAGACAACAAAAATCTTCTAAAGGGATTTGTAGAACATCTGGGCAGAGCTAGGCAAAACAATTGTCCTTAACCTTATACATTTTTATGCATTAGACATTTTTAGTATCCTCTCAATCTCTCCTTACTTTTACTTATGAAAGGTAGTATTAATCTTACTATCTGGTGAAGTTTGCTCATCTGACAACTGGTAATGATAATAGTGTCTATTTAGTGGGGTTCTCATAAGAATAAAGAGAGTTTATGTATTTTTTTTGAGACAGAATCTGGTTCTGTTGCCCAGGCTGGAGTTCAATGGCATAATCTTGACTCACTACAAACTCCACCTCCTAGACTCAAGCCATCCTCCTACCTTAGCTTTCCAAGTAGCAGGGACTACAGACGTGGGCCACCACACTTTGCTAATTTCTCTTTTTTATAGAGATGAGGTTTCGCCATGTTGCCCAGGCTGGTCTTGAACTCCTGAACTCAAGCAATCCTCCTGCCTTGGCCTCTCAAAGTGCTAGGATTATAGGCATGAGTCACCATACCTGGCTGGAGCAATAAGGGCTTTGTATTATTATCAGCATTATTATTACTGTTATGATTAATTACTAAGAGCAACTAATCTGAAAGCCCTCATAGAATTGAGCACTCAGAATATAGTCAGATTATTTCATGTTTATTTCACTCTTTATTCCTTATGAAATATACATATTTTATTGTGCATGTGGTATTATGATAACTCTAGGCATAGAGTTCTACTAATGCCTTTTGGTCAAATTGTTGTGCATTTTAACTGAATGTTAAATGTTACTATTCTTACGATTTTTTTAGTTTTAACAGGGGGCTCATAAGTCGGAAAAGTATAGCAAGTAAAAACTATTTGCATATCCTAAAGAGATGCAATGGTATCTTAGTCCATTTTCTCTTGCTATTACAGACTACCACAGGTTGGGTAATTTATAGAGGAAATAAGTTTATTTGGCTCACCTTTTCTGAAGGCTGGAAAGTACAAGAGCATGGGACCAGCTTTTGGTGAAGGTCATCCCATGGTGGAAGGGCAGGAGAATAAGAGAGTACATGCAAGAGAGTTTGTTTTTATAGCAAAGCAACTTTTGTAATAACAACCTTAATCCATTTATGACGGTGGAGCTCTCAAAGACCTAATCCCCTCCCAAAGGCTCCTACTTCCCACCATCACCACAATGACAACCAAGTTTCCAAACATGAACTTTTTGGGAACACATTCCAACTCTAGCAAATGGATTATCTATAAAAAGTAAGCTAAGATAGTATAACACAATCACTTTACACCCACTCAGAGTGGATATGGCATAAATAAAACCAGAAACAGGTGTTGGTGAGAATGTGAAAATTAGGAAACCTATACATGGCTGATGGGAATGTAAAGTGGTACAATTACTTCAGAATACAGTCTAGCAGTTTCTCAAAAGTTAAATATAGAGTTAACATGTGACCCAACAATTCTACTCCTAGATATATATCCAAGAAAAATGATAACGCATGCCCACATAAAAAGGTGCAAAAAACATTCATAGCAGCATTATTCATACTTAGCTCAAAGCAGAAAAATCCACGTCTATCATCTGATGGATGGATAAATAAAATGTGATATATCTCATACAATGGAATATTATTTGGAAATCAAAATAAATAAAATATTGCTATATGTTACAATCAATGGATGACCCTGAAAATAGTATGTGAAAATTTCAGTCACAAAAAAAAAAAAAACACATGGTATATGATTCATTTATATTAAATGTCCCCAATAAGTAAATCTTACAGGAACAGAAACTAGAGTAGTGTTTGCCCACGGCTGGGAAGAGGGAGATATGAGGAGTGACAGCTAATGGGTATGGAGCTTCTTTTGTAATGATGAAAACCCTCTAAAATTTGATTGTAGTGATGTTTGCATAACCCTCTGAATATACTAAAACAATGAACTGTGTACTTTAATGGGTGAGTGGTATGGTGTATGAATTTTATCTCAGCGAAGCACTTTAAAAACAACACATTTCAGAAAATATTAAAAGATGAGTTCTGACAAGTTCTCCCAGGTTTGTATTAGGCTATTATGTCTCTAGGCTAGGCTGTTCACAGGAGTTTAAGAAATCTTTGGGCAGATGAAGATGCTCAATAGAGTGGCTTTCTTTAGAGGGAGTTGTTTGTGCTCTGCATTCCTGCAACACCTACAATCTCTCCCCATATTTGTCCATAATTTCTTGGGAGTCAATGGGGGTAGGGAAGAGAAGTGCTTCACCTTACTGCAAGGTAAGTAGAGAACTTCCATAAGAAATGCTTGGGGAGTTTAAAAGTAAACCTGAGGCCATGGGCAGTGTTATCTGCCTCTTGAAAATTCAAGAAACAACGGTTTAAGGTTTAACTTTTACCCATAAATGCCTTATGAGATTGACCTAGCTGCACAGGACATGGATTCATGCATTCATTGTTGGACCAATGTCAATCCTGAGGAAGGAATTTTTATTCAAGAGAGGTTCCACTCAAGATGACTGCCCAGAAGATACAGAGATCCCAACTAAGGAACAGAATGAGACACCAAGGGTCCGAAGATTTGGTTATTAGTGCCAGAGGCACTACCTATACGAATTTAGCTACAAGGGAGAGATATTTAGAGTTGAAAGTAAGTGGGATTCTGAGGAGACAAAGAAACAACCTAATGGGAATAAGAATCAGAATTTGGAATCTATGCCTCAGAGGACACCATAAGCCAAAATAATTGTATCCATCAAAATAATTTCATCCTTTTCTCCCCTTCTCATTTCCTCCCAACCTCAGCACGCTCACATTTCCTACCTACTCTAATCTTGGAAGACTCAGCCATAACCTTGTCAGTGAGAGAGGAGAAGGGACAGAACAAGGTGGGGCAGGGAAATAAACACTCAGTTCACTCTTACACCAATGCAGCCTTTCAGGTACAAAGTGGTCCTCAGCTGAGAAAGGGGGAATGTTTATATTGGAGGAGATTTTGGGTTTGAATACTGATGGGCTTAGATTGTAATTATCTATGTGTTATTGGTTGAATTATGGACCTCCCACAAAGATATGTTGAAATCCTAATTCCAAGAACATTCGAATGTGACCTTCAGATATAAGATCTTTGCAAACATAGTTCATCAGGTTAAAATGAGGTCATACTAGAGTGGCATGAGCCCCCTAATCCAATATGACTGGTGTCCTTTTAAGAAAATAACCATGTGAAGACACAGAGGTACTGGGAGAACACTATGTGAAAATAAAGGCAGAGGTTGGAGTGAAGCAGCTATAGCTAACAAAGTGAATGACTCTAGCAACCACCAGAAGTTAAGAAGAGTCAAGGAAGAATCATCCCCCATGAGCCTTAAGAGAGAGCATGGCTGTGCCAACATCTTAATTTTGGACTTCTGGACTTCCAAAACTGTGAGAATACATTTCTATTGTTTTAAACCACCCAGTCCATGGTATTTTCTTATGACAGCCCTAGGAAACAAATACACTTTGAGACTGGAAAGCCATGGGCTCTGCCTTCGGTTTCATTTATGGGTAGAAAAGGACAAGACCATGACTGGATTTAAAGAGGAAGTGAGAAAGAATAGGAAGTTTTCTGCTTGTACTCAACCAAATCTAGCTCATGCATTTAAACAGTTAAATTATGACTATTTCATAAATATTTCAAAAGCATACTAAACATGGCTAATCCAGTCCTTACAATGTTTATTTTTCTTCCTTTTATGTGTCACTCACACCTTGTGTTTTGACGATGCTTGACCTCCATTATTTGGTTCCAATCTCTCTGACCTTCCTTTGTATTTTTCAACGTCGCTTTCCTAAGTAACTGATTGTCATTTTCAAGAACAGATAATAAATTAGAGTCCCTATTTTTCCAAGTCTTCAATGGCTATAAAAATAAACAGATTTGTTAGAGCCAAGGTACAAATTAATCTAGCAAATTGGAGTGCACCTTATAATTCAAGATAAGAACAATCATCTCTAACAGACTGATTAAAAATGAAAAGTAATAGTAACTGTAAAAGATACAAACATAATAAAACTAGCACTTACTGAGTATTTTCTAGTCCCAAGCTTTCAAATGCATGTCTTTAATTCTGAAGTAATTTTATGAAGACAAACTATTACTGCCCCTATTTTACAGATGAGGAAACCAAAGGTTTGAATAAATAACTCATCCAAAGTTGCTCAGCTAGCAACTGTAAAAAATAAAAACTCAGCTCAGATCTGTCTGATCCTAGAAACTTAGTTCCAGTGTAGATTTCATCATACTTATGGCTGCAATCACTCCATATGCTTCCTGGAATACCAGGGAGACTGATTCAGCAGATTTCTGCTTCACCAAAGCAGCAGATTATGTAAGGCACTGACCAGTATACCCTCAGAATTCATCATTTGCATGTATCCAGCCCTATCTTCAGCATGTCAGCTCTTGCAACCCATTGCCTAAAGGAACCTGGTATGACACTGGAGCAGTCTGGAAGTGCTCAGAATTTAATTTGCATGCTCCAGAACCCTCAATCAATGACTGATAGGGATCAATGTACAAATACCCTACCTCTATCCCTCCTTGGGCAGGCAAAATCTGAAGGATGTATTACACTGTCTCCTAGATTTCCTCACCAGGATTAAGTCCCCCATTGCCTATAGTGGTAACTTGATTAATTATGAACCCTTTATTGAATTCCTTCTCCTCACTGTCTCATCTCCCCCACATCTAATATTTCCTGGCATTCCCTCCCCACATAAACTATGTGCACTTGAACCATTGTTTCAGGATCTAGGGGTCAGCTTCTGGGGAACCAAAACTAAAACCATCAATTAATGCGGTGGCATTAAATTTGCAGAATTCTGGTCACCAGTTACTCTACACATTTATATTATAACTAAAATTATTTTAGACTTTAAACAAAAATACTAAGTATTCCTAAACCAAAAATACTAAGTATTCCTAAATAATGGTTTGCCTGGTCTTCTTATAAAGTTGCTATGTTATGGTGCACTCTGCTGAATCCAACAAAACCCCCAAGGTAGTGGCAATAAATAGGTTCAATTTACTGGATTCAAATTGTAAGTAATAATTAGGTAATAATAGTGATAATATTATTAACTGCCATTTATTGAGAGTTTATGTGCCAGCTAAGCCCTGTGCTAAGATGTTTAGGTGTAGTTTATATTTATCTCGATATAACTTCAAAATTACAGAAAAGTTACAAGACAAACCAAAGATCACTTCACAAACATTCACCAACCTTTAAAATTCTGCCACATTTGCTTTATCATTCTCTTTTCCCTTCCTCTCTCACACACAGTCACATATAGCATATAGTATTTTTTCTGAACCATTTGAGAGTAAGTTGTACATATTATGTTCCTTTACCCCTTCGTACTTCAGTGTGTATTTCCTAAGAACAAAGATATTCTCTTATGTAACTATAACATAGTGATCAAACTCAGGAAATCTAACACTAAGAGAATACTTTCTTTGTTGTTGTTGTTTTTGAGATGGAGTTTCACTCTGTCGCCCACTGGAATGCAGTGGTACAACCTCAGCTCACTGCATCCTCCACTACCCAGGTTCAATCCATTCTCCTGCCTCAGCTCCCAAGTAGCTGAGATTATAGGCACACATCACCACATCCAGCTAATTTTTGTATTTTTAGTAGAAACAGGGTTTCACCATGTTGGCCAGGCTGCTCTTGAACTCCTGACCTCAAGTGATCTGCCCGCCACAGCCTCCCAAAGTGCTGGGATTACAGGCATGAGCCATCACGTCTGGCCCAAATACTTTCAACTATAGTCCATATTCTAATTTTGTTAATTGGTCAACAATATTACTTATAACAGTATCTTTTTTTCAGTATGGTATCCAATTACAGATTACATTCGTGTGTCTTGTCTCTTTAGTTTCTCTTCATCTGGAATCCCTTCTCATTATTTCTATATCATTCATGACTATGACTTTTTAAAAATTATACACCAATTACATAATAAAATGTGCCTCAATTTGAGTTGTCTGATGTTCTCTTATGATTCAATTCAGTTTATGTAGTTTGGGTGGGAATACTATATAAGTGCTGTCATAGCCTTCTCAGTGGGGTGATATCCTGCCAAGAGTATTGCATCTGGAGGCACAAGATGTCTGTTTGCCCCTTTTTGATGATATTAACTGTAATAGGCCCAATTCAAAGAGGGGCCCCAAGATCCCCACGCCTTTGTATATAAGCCCTATAAAATTCCTACCCTAGGAATAAGGGGTAGATAGTGGATTTTACTCCTTTGATCAAGTTATGCTATATAACAAAGGTGAAGAGATTTTGCAGGTATAAATAAAGTCCCATATCAGTTTACTTCTCATTAATAAAGAAAGGAGTGTATCCTGGGTGAACTTTACCTAATCTGGCTTCAAAGGGGCCAAGCCCTCCTGAGATCAGACACTGTAAGTGTGAGAGAGTTTATGGAGGGGGGTCAAGTGTTAAGGATCTGAGAGAGATTCCAGTTATGCCATACCCCAGACTTTTGTCCAACCGAAACTGAAAGAAAAAATAAATGCTATGTTAAGTTGCCAAATTTGTGGTAATTTGTTTCACAGCACAGAAAACAGATGCATTAATTTTGAACACTTGGCTAAAGTGATGTCCAGTTTCTTATTTCAGTTTCTTTTTCACACAAAGGCAGCATAGTAGAAAAACATTCTTTTACTTTGCTTTCACTTAGATATTATTCAATATTAGTTCAAGAGATCCTCATTATATTTTTAGTTGCCTAGTACTTTATTGTGTGTATGTACTATCGTTTATCCCACTGATATCTTAGGTTTCACTATTAGGTAGTCTCCAACATTTTGCAATTACAAATAATGCTGCAATGAATAACTTTACATGTATATATATTTGCATTGTAGGAGATATATCTTCAGGCTAATTCCTAGAAATGAGATTACTAGGTTAAAATGGGATTGCATATATAATTTTATTAGATATTTCTATTTCCCCCCCCCCATTTGTTTCAGATCATTTTGCAATTCCAACAATGTATGAGAATGCCTGTTTCTCTACGGCTTCTTAACAGAGTATACTGTCACTTTCAAGTTATTGCCAATCTAATGGGTGAGAACAGTACCTCAATATAGCTTTAATTTGCTTTTACTTAGTGAAAGCAATCATCTTCTCATATGCTTAAGGGTCATGTATATATTTTTTGTAAATTACCTATGTTTTTGTCTGTCTTTCTAAAGGATTTGTGTTCTCACTTAATTTTTAAAAGTTCTTTATATATTAAAGACATTAACCCTTTATTTGTGATATATGTTACAATATATATTCTTTTTCCAATTTTCATTCGCCTTTTGATTTTGTCATGCAAAGTTTTCAATATAGTAAAATTTATTAATCTTTTTATTTGTGGCATCTGAATTTTTAGTCATACTTAGAAAGTATGACTTTCTTCTTCCCCTACATTCAGGTTCTAAAGGAATTCACCAATATTTTCTTCTAGTACTTGTATAGTTTTCCTTGGAACATTTAGGTTTCTGATTCATTTGAAGTTTATTCTTGTGTATGGGTTGAGGAAGCCATCTAATTTCCTCTTTTATGCAACACCATTTATTATTAAGTTCAACTTTGCCCCAGTTATTTCAGATGCCACCTCTATTATATGTTATAATTCTATGTGTATTTGGTTGCATTTCAGGACTTTTGATATTATTCCATAGCTCTGTCCATTCATGTGCTATTGACACTGTTATTTGTTGAGGCTTTATAGTGCATGCTAATATCTGGTATGTCTAGTCATATCTTTTCCTTTTTAGTGTTTCTCCGAGATACTTTTGTCCACTATTTTTTCATATTAACCTTAGTTTCAACTTGCCTAGCTCCATATAGCAAAGTGTGTTGGTATTTTTTTAATTGGCATCACATTAAATTATAAAATAATTAAGAGAGAAGTGGCATCTTAATGATGTTGTGATGTCCTATAGAAGAACAAGGAATGTCTTTGTATTTGTTCAAGTCTACTTTTGTGTGTCTTTCAGAGGGCCTTTTTTCTTTCGTATGTGTTTCATACATTTTCTGTTAATTTTATTCCTATTTTATCTTTTTCTGTTTGTGAGATTTTGTAATTTATTCTAACTAATCTCCAACTATTTTAACATTACTAATTTTGCATATGGTGGCTGTCAAATTGGATCTGTCAAATTTATATATTGCTAGCTTGTTTAATTATTTCATTGTTTGAGCTACATTTACCATTTATTCTCTAGGGTTTTCCAGGTATACGATCATGTTATCTGCAAATAGAGAAAATTTTACTTCTTCTTTTCTAGTTTTTATGCCTGTAATTTATCTTTCTAATTTCATTTCTGTCTTATTTCAGACTTTACCATTACTGGAGTAAGTGTATATTTTTTCTTAGATCTATTAATACAGTGATTCTTTCAATTTTGATGATAGGGTATCAATTTTAGATCTTTCCTTGCTTCTCGTGTGGGAATTTATTGCTATAAATTTGCCTCTAGACACTGCTTTAAATGTGTCCCAGAGATTCTGGTACATTGTGTATTCGTTCTCATTGGTTTCAAAGAACATGTTTGTTTCTGCCTTCATTTCATTGTTTATCCAGTCAACATTCAAGAGCCAGTTGTTCAGTTTCCATGAAGTTGTATGGTTCTGAGTTAGTTTCCCTGGGGGTCACCTGCAGCAGCTGCAGAACAGTAAGGGTTGCTGTCAGTTTCTTCTTTTGTTATCTTCATCCCAGAAGGATACCGGCCAGATGTCAGCCTGAGCTCTCCTTTATGAGGTGTCTCTTTGGATCTACAGGAGTTGGGGAGCTGCTCGAGGAGACAGTCTGTCCCTTATAGGAGCTCAAGTGCTGAGTTGTGAGCTCCATTGTTCTGTTCAGAGCTGCTGGGCAGGTACATTTAAGTCTGCTGCAGCAGAACTCATAATCGCCTTTTTCCCCCAGGTGCTCTGTCCTGGGAAGGTGGGGCTTTATGTATAAGTTCCTGACATACTGCTTCCTTTTTTCAGAGCTGCCCTGCCCAGCAAGGAGGTAGCCTAGTCACAGTCTGCCAGCAGAGGCATTGCTGAGCTGCCGTGGGCTCTGCCCAGCTGCTTTGTGAACTTCCTTGTGGTTTTGTTTATAGAGGTATAGTTATAACTGCCTCGGTAATGGCAGTCTGCCTCAGTAATGGTGGACTGCCTCTGTAATGGTGGACTGCCTCTGTAATGGCGGACTGCTTTGGTAATGGCGGACTGCCTCGGTAATGGTGGACTGCCTCGGTAATGGCAGATTGCCTCGGTAATGGCGGACTGCCTCGGTAATTTATCACCTTTTCTTTTACCTCACTTTGTGAAGATTCATTTGGCGTTTCTCTTATTCATTAGACTCCTTTACATTAGGTATTTCTATGCATTTTACAATGACACTCTGAACTCCCATCTCTGCTGAAGATAATGTTTAACTACTATATCTAGCACATGAAGCTATGGAACCTTTATTTCCACTGATCCTTGTCAGAAAAAAAAGACAAGCCTCAGCCAAGATGTAAGAGACTTTATGTATGGGTTAGCAGTAAAACATACCCAACAAATCACCACCAGTGAACCATCTAAACAAATCCTTATTTCAACCCTTTCCTCCATCTCTTTTGCCTATAGCTCTACTCCAGCACTATGCCTTCCCATGGAGTTTTCTGTTACACCTTAATACTACACATCACCAACACAGTCACATCAGCAGATGACTTCTAATGGACCAAGGAGCCCTCTTCCTAATACCTTCTCTAGAAAGAAAAGTAATGATGCCATTTGTAAATACTGAAACTTCAAATATCACAGCTCAACTTCTAGACAGTTTCAGTGGCTGAAAGTCTTTATTCTTTTAAAGACTGCTTTGAACTTTAGAAAGAGTTAAAATTCATTGAGAATGACATTCAGTAAGATATTAGTGGTATATTGGGCTATATCACTTTTGGCCAAAAATGGGGTGTTAACCAAAAAGAAATGAATCTTTATTTTCTGCTTCATAAACTGGCCTGTGAAAGCAACTCTAAAATGGGAACTTGAAGCGTGCTTGGGCTAATGAATCATTGGAACAAAGAAGTGTGACTTATTTGAAATGACCCTACTGATTTGAATGCATATGTTCTACTTAGTGTGTTGTTTTAAAAATCTAAAAGCAATAATGTCATTTGTCAATTTACAATAGTAGCCAAAGGTGAAATGCTTCTGGTATTATTTCTCTCAGTGTTCTATGTTTCTGGGTTTACACTGGAATCTGTATAAAGGTACACAAAGCTGACTACAATGGCAATGATAGTTATCTTAGAAAATGTACCAATAGAAAAGCAGAGATCTGTCTTTAATGGCCACTTTGAAAGCTACATTACGACATTTTCATTCAGTGTTAAACTGCTTCTTTACAGTCCTCTAATATAATAAATCAGAGATTAAAGTCACGCTTCTGATGAACTTATATTGTACAAAAATATTAATATATGTTTTTGAAGTTTGAAGACACTAAAACAGTTAATAATGTGTGAAATTCCATTTGCTCATGTACTCTTCTTTCCATATCTCTTTTACACCCTGTACAAAAATGACAGTTAATTAACAACCTAGCCCAAGAGAAGTGTTTCTAGTGATAATAAACAAAAGCTATTGTCAGAGAATATGAAATTTACCATGACCAGAAAAAAAGAGTACTTTGCAAACAAATTAAAAAGAAATCTTGCAATTAAAATACTTAAGCTGACATAAGATATATGTGTAATTGTATATTATAAAGAATTTAAGTCAAAGATAAAAATCCATAATGTATATATCTCTGGAAATTTACTAAATGTATGTGTGTGTATATATACATATACAAATATATGTCTTCTTATGACAGAGTTCTAAAATATTGAGTTCTTATCTATTGCATGGCTTGATTAGCTTACATTAATGTACCTTGGAAAATATTTTAAGAATATTCTTAGAACATATACTCCAAGTATGCAAAAAAAAAAAGCCAAGTTAAATGAGAATAAAATAGACTTAAAGCATTGCCCTACATTTTATATTTGGAAACATTCAGAAAGCTACACATTTTCATGGTGACTTGATTGTTGCAAAAGATTATATGATATTATTGATAATATGTCTATCTAATATTAAAAAGAAAAACGATTTTTTTTTTTTAGTTTATAGATTCATCCTTGTTTCAACTAGGGAAAAGGCAAAAAGACAGAAACAGCATATGAATAATACTAAAAGAAATGGAGAAGAGTTACGAATCATTTTCCTCCCATGAGTAGATCTTACATGACTTTACAAAGAAATAAAAAAATAACCTTCCTGTATAACATGCACAATTGGAAGAACTGAGCAGCTAATAAATTAAACTATCATAGAAAATCAACTCCAATTTTAGGAACACATGATGCCTACCTTATCGTTGAGAAAATATATTCAGGGCACATCTAAGAATAAAGTACTGGTCAGATAATTTAAAACTTGGATTCAAACGTGATTTACTATGCTGCAATTTGATATGTTTCAGGTTCCATTTTCTGCCTAGCACATTGAAAAAGTGCTACCTTAAAAGTGGATATAATCAGTGAAAGCTACATTCAGTGTGATTTTGAAGCCCTAATTAAAGATGGCCTAATTTTCTCAGTAATAGATTTAGTTTCATTTATCCTTTTACTACTTGGAATTTATTTTCAATTTCAGTTTGAAATGACTTAACAAATTTTGAAAATAATCAAATTTAAATGGTCTAGGCTCATGAATTCTCATACTTTCTCACATATTTTTCAGGTAAAATGTAGTACTTGGGAAAGTGGACAGTGTTCTTGGAACCAAGAAGAAATACTAGAGGATATTTTTCTTTATCAGATTTCACATTAAGAATGCAAGTTCAATAGCAAAGTATATGCTGAATTACCAAAAACCTGGCTCATTAAAAAGCTATGTGAATGTGTGTTTCCAGGAGACAATAGCAATATTAACTGTTTACTGTTATCCAAAAGCACATTTTAGTAGAATTAAAGCTTAAATTATGATGCCACAAAAAATATTACATCACAAATTCTCTTAAGAAAAAAGTAGGATAAGAATATAACATATAGGCTGGGCACAGTGGCTCACGCCTGTAATCCCAGCACTTTGGGAGGCCAAGGTGGGTGGATCATAAGGTCAGGAGGTCGAAACCATCCTGGCTAACATGGTGGAACACTGTCTCTACTAAAACACAAAAAACTAGCCGGGTGTGGTGGCATGTGCCTGTACTCCTAGCTACTTGGGAGGCTGAGGCAGGAGAATCGCTTGAACCTTGGAGGTGGAGGTTGCGGTGATCTGAGATCGTGCCACTGCCTTCCAGCCTGGGTGACAGAGCAAGACTGTCTCAAAAAAAAAAACAACAACAACAAAAAAAAACCAAAGCTAGAACATATAAAGTTATAATTATAATGCATATTTAGAATTGGTTTACAGATCCTGAAGTTATAACAGTATAAACACAAGAAAGGGCTGTTTCTAAAACTGTCACTACAAGGACCTATAGCATAAACTAAAGGTTTAACAGCATATGCTGACAGAGAGAGAGAGAGAGAGAGAGAGAGAGAGAGAGAGAGAGAGAGAGAGAACATACACAGATGAAAATTTAAAAACAAACAACCCCATCAAAAAGTAGGCGAAGGATATGAACACACACTTCTCAAAAGGAGACATTTATGCAACCAACAAACATATGGACAAAAATCTCATCATGACTGGTCATTAGAGAAATGCAAATCAAAACCACAATGAGATAATATCTCATGCCAGTTAGAATGGCAATCATTAAAAAGTCAGGAAACAACAGATGCTGGAGAGGATGTGGAGAAATAGGAACACTTTTACATTGTTGGTGGGGTATAAATTAGTTCAACCATTATAGAAGAGAGTGTGGCAATTTCCTCAAGGATCTATAACCAGAAATATCATTTGACCCAGCAATGTCATTACTGGGTATATATACAAAGGATATAAACCATTCTACTATAAAGACACATACACATGTATGTTTATTGTGGCATTGTTCACAATAGCAAAGACTTGGAACCAACCTAAATGCCCATCAATGATAGATTGGATATAGAAGTGGCACATATACACCATGGAATACTATGCAGCCATAAAAAAGGATGAGTTCATGTCCTTTGCAGGGACATGGATGATGCTGGAAACCATCATTCTCAGTAAACTAACACAACAGAAAAACAAACACCGCATGTTCTCACTCATAAGTGGGTGTTGAACAATGAGAACACATGGACACAGGGAGAGGAACCTCACAAACCAGGGCATATTGGGGGGTGGGGCCAAGGGGAGGGATAGCATTAGGAGGAATACCTAATATAGATGATGGGTTGATGGGTGCAGCAAACCACCATGGCACGTGTATACCTATGTAACAAGCCTGCTTGTTCTGCACATGTACTCCAGAACTTAAAGTATAATTTAAAAACAAACAAACAGACACTTAGTTGTTCATTTGGGTGTTGGGAATCTTAAGGGGAGTTAAAATGGTATTTGCATATATATAACACCAAATGCCAGAAATCCAGTATAGTAAGCACATATTCTCATAAAATAAACGATAAGAAATATAACGGGCTCTGAATCCCTTAAAGTGTGATTGGTTCCTTTGAGGGAATTATAGGCAGTGAACACAGAACTGTTTAATTGCAACTTACCTCTTCATAGATAGATGTGATTAACTTCTCTGGGCAATAAAAATTAACATCTAAAATGTAATGCTTTAAAAAATGCTATAAGGGCCTCCAGATATGGAGAGACAACAGCTATGTCTGTAACAGGGAGTTAATTTGTCATGGTGGTGCATCTGGATTTCCCATGGTATGGATTGCAAGTCTAAATGAATGGTCAAGGCCAGGCACAGTGGGTCAAACCTATAATCTCACCAGTTTGGGAGGCTGAGGTGGAAGGATCACTTGAGCCCAGGAGTTTGAGACCAGCTTGGGCAACACAGTGCAACTTGGTATCTACAAAAACCTTAAAAAATTTTCCAAGCATGGTAGCATGCACCTGTAGTCCCAGCTACTTGGGACGCTAAGATGGGAGGATTGCCTGAGCCTGGGAGGCAGAAGTTGCATTGAGCTGAGGTCACACCATTGCATTCCACTCTGGGTGAGAGACTGAAATCCTGTCTCAAAAAAAGGCAAAAATAAAAATAAATTAAAAATAAATGACTGGTCAAGTTAGTCTAGAATCCACAAAGACTGAGAAATGCTGTAGTGGCCTCTTAAAATGATATGCAATTCTGTTGTACAGACATAACAGAGTTTTAATTAGACAATGGTAATATTAGCAATCTGTCAGCTTGTCCACATCTTTTCTTGCAGAAGGAATAAGACACATACAATACAGGGAACACCGCAGTAAAAGCAAACTTACAGGTAATTGGAAAGAGACCTCAAGAGAAATCAGAATAGATAACTTTTAAAAGATCATGCATTGAGAAGAGGGAAAGGGCTATTTCCCCTCTTTAACAGTATTATACTATAGGGAATGTACAATAGAATTTAAACTATTATAGGGAGCCACAATATGGCTTAAGATTTGATTGAGAGAGTTGAACTCTTTGGGGACCGTGGGATTACTGGTGATGACATCTATCACCAAAATCCCAAAATGCTATAAGCTCGGATTACAGCATCATATATAAAAGAGAGCAAGTTAGAGCTGAGCTTGATGGTGCATGCCTTTTCTGCTACTGTAAGTGATCTGAAGGGCATGCAAGCAGGATTGTGGAAGTGCAAGGGCTTCCAGCTTTCATGTGCTGTTCACAGGTTTGTGTTTTAAATATGTTTTTAGTAACTTAGATTTTCTGATAACCCTTTGGTAAGAATGCTAACAAGAAGACTGAGGTACTAACAGAGATGCACTGGTGGCAGTGAGATTGCATAAAATGAATAACTAGAGGACTAATTAAGGCGTACAATCACATTGGTGTTAACGGGGTGGGGGGAATGGCTCATCCTAGCACTTTGCCTCCAATGACTCTAAGAGTAATTAGACAGATCTACGGTCCACCAACATCGAAAATTTCAGGCATAATGCCAAGTCACTGAGGCTCAAGGTATGCAGAATTACATTTTGTAATTTTATTTGAAAACTAGTTTATTTGTTTATGCTGACATTGGATGAGGGTTGAAAGAAATATGACAAATATTTTCAAATGAATCTGTGTGTATTATTACATTTTAAATGTATTGCCTAGGATAACAGTTCATTTTGGGTCACTTTCTAATTTGATATTTTTATCTTTTCCTATTAGTATATTTTTGATGTACATATTTACTGTACCATTAATTACATTACAAACCATTAGAGCAATATAAAGCAGTGTTCAAAGAGAAACAGAGAGACATTCCAGCACATACAAAGCAAATCCAGACACTACTCCCTTGCATATTGATCCTTTCTCCCTCTTCATGGCAAAACCCTACTTGTCAAGACCAATCTAGATTAACAACCATAGCCTAGTGACTAAAGCAGACTCTTCCCCAACATGAAAAGTATATGTAAAGAAAGAAGTTCAATAAGCAAATGAAAGAAAGAAAATTTAATTAATTTACATAAGACCCAATAAAGATAATAATAATAAGCCTTTTGTTATTTGGGAGCAGGAACAAACTAAAATCCTAGAAAATATGGAAGTCAACAGGGATAGCTACGAAAAAAGATAAACTATGGCCTATATTTGGCCATTAAGAATAGAGAAGCTCATTAATTTAAGCAATGATAAAAATCTTAGCTCATTACTGGTAGTACCTCTTAACATGTAAATTCATTTATTTGTGTTAAAGACTTACAAGAGACCACTAAAGAATAGAAGTAGAATTTAAAAATGCTAAATCCCATAGAAGTAGAAAACAGAATGGGAAATTTTTAATCAGACAGAAGGCAGGAAATATACAGCATCGATAGAACTCAAAATCATAAATTTGAGTGAAAAAAAGCAAATTACATAATCACATGTATAAAATGATGTGATTTAGGTAAAAGTCAAAATAACAGAAGTATACTTAGCAAAGTTTTAAGAATTCCTATTTCTGGGAAGATAAGGAAAGGAATAAGATTGGCAGTGTTGGCGACGAAGAGGAATATATGTGTGTCCTATTAAAAATATATTTGCTTAAAATAATAGTAACAACTACTACTATTACTTAATAATCATTAAGGAAAGTAAGAGTCATTCACTGGTGTGGCGAATACTTATTGAGACTATTTGCCAGGCACTGTTGTAGAAATTGGAAAGAACTATCCTGGATAGACCAATTAAGTACAATTCACATTATCACCTTTGCTAGATTAGCCAGAGACATGGGCTTAGATTCAGACAGTTCACTTGGGAGGTGATCCTAAGAAGTGAACAAGGAGGAAAGCAAGGCAAGGATGCATGAAAACCCAGTAAATGGTATTAATGAGCAGGTTACTGCTGTGAGCAACTGGAAATCAATCCTGCTTGGAACGGCTGAGAAATCATTTAGGATATGCTTTGGAATTCCATTGGAGGACAGGGAGGCTACGAATGTTCATTTTACCATTCCCTACCCTTCCAACACTGAGAAAGCACACATTTATTCACTAGGACCCCAAGATCACTGAAGACATGGTTTTCTTACCTTTAATAAGCTATTGGCAGAAGTGACTTAGGAAAAACTGAGTCACACCCAGATGAACATGCATCTCTAGAACATATGGAAAGCTGCCAAGAATTAGTTTAACAAAATCTGTCTATAGTAGCCAAATAGGGAAGTTAAAAAGTTGAACTGCCAACTCAAATTTTCTGCCTAGAAATATTTTTGGCTTGCTATGAGTAAACACATAACCAGTTGCAGTGACCAGTGTTGAATCTTTTTACTATTGAAGCAGAACAGCAATGTGGCCTTTGGAGCTAGAGATTGTGTTGGGGTTCTGCTCCACCTCTTACAAACTGAATGTTTGTTATATTCTCTGAATATTTTTCCCCAATTATAAAATGCAGATAAAAGACGAGCAGCAAGGGATTGTTATAAGAATGATAATAAAAGAAACTTTGGACCTCCAGCATTGTCCTTTCCCTGAACTCCAGGCTCTCATATACAATTGCTTACTCCACATCTCTATTTGAAGATCTAATGACTACACTGAGACTCAACACATACAGAGACTAAACCTTTGACATGCTCCTGAGAATAGAGCCCTTCCCCATTTCAGGTGATGCCAACTTCATCCTTTTAGAAACTCAGGTTAAAAAACAAACAAATCTTGCAGTAATCCTTGACTCCTTTCTTTCTTTCATAGCCTACATCTAAGACATCAGTAAGCTCACTTCGCTCTACCTTCAAAATGTGTTCTGACTATTACCACTTCTCACCATCTCAGCTCCTATAAACTTAAGTCTGAGCTACCATATATATTTTGCAGACTCCTAACTGGTCTCGCTGCTTCTATCCTTTTTATAAGAATCTATTTTCTATACAGTAGTTAGAATAATTTTTTAAATACATAAGTTGGAGCATGTCACTTCCCTGCTCAGAATTCTGGAGTGGTTCCCCATCTCATAGTCAAAGCCAAAGAACTTATAAGGGTGTATGAATCCCCGCAAGATCTGCTTTATACGCATCGTCTCTCAAATCCGATCTACTACTACACTTCTCATTCATGCCGTTCCATCCACCCTGACCTCTTTGCCAGGCATCCTCCCATCTAACGCCCTCTGCACTGGCTGGTTTCATTGACCTAGAAAAGTGTATAGCTGAAATCTCCCCACCTTCTTCTTATCTTTGCTCACTTACAACCTTTTCAATAAGGCACATCCTAATCATCATATTTTAAATTGCAGCCAGTTTCTTTCCCACTCTCCACTCTTGACCCCCAGCTCACTTACCATATAGTGTGCTATTCAAACTGTGCTTCCAAACCAGCAACACTGGCATCACTCAGAAGCTTGCTGAGAAATGCAGCATCTTAGGATGCCACCTAAGACCTATGGAATCACAATCTGCATTGTAACAAGATCCCCAGGTGACTCACCATGCACATTAAAATTTTACAAGCAGGGCCGTATGCTATTTTGTATAGCATTTCTCAATTTTTAGATACCTCTAAGGCAGTAATCCATCACGTTTATTGCTTAAGTTCCACCAAAATCAGGATATTTGCCACTTTATCTGTTTCATTTACTATGTTACCTTCATTCCTAGAACAGAGCTTGGCACACAGAACATATTCAAAAAATTTGCTGAATGAATTAATGTATGAATGATAAATATTAGAGGTTATATGGCCAGAATATTGCCTAACCTATATTGAGTGTCTAACCAATGACAGTTCCTCTTCCTCTTCTCTCAGGAAAAATCAGAGTTAATAGTAAGATCTTTGATATTTTAACAACTAAGCATATACTTTGCTAGAAACCAAACAGCAGAAGTTCATAAAAGACAGAATTTCTACTTCATTATTTTAAAAATATAGTTGTACCATTTTCTAATCTGTTCCTCCTCACCAACTGCCCAATGATTACTAGATTTATTTTTTAAAAGGGACAAACACATTAGCACTAATGGAAGGAGCTTTTTGAAAGTAAAATTTGATCTGCACAGTCAAATGATTACTACATATAATAATTAGTAAAACAAATCACACTGGGTATGTTGTTTTATTTCATGGGACATTTGGGTTGGAATCAATTCTACAAAGAACAATAAATCATGAATATGATGATGTCTTAAAATATCAACAATCCCATTGTTTCTCTCATATCACTGAATAAAGTCTGAGGGTCTATGAAAAAGAAAATTCAAAGACAAATAGCTGAAAATTCACAAAAATCGTCACCTGCTTCTGTGAAGTAGAAATGTTTTCAGGAGCTGACCACAGCAATGTAGTTTAAAAGAAAAGGTAGTGTATGCATGTTAAGGCCAGATAGCTGAAATTAAAATCTTTAAAAGAAACTTTGTTACATATATACATTTGGTGTGTGTTTATATAAAAATCATTAGGATATACATCTCCTAATAAATAGAAATCATTATGAAATATATAATAATATTTAGATAAATGCAAGCTACTATTCAAGATAAAGAACATTATTCTGGTAAGCATTTGACTGATATAAAACTTAAGGTATAAACCCTAGTAAAAGAAAAATTCAAAAAGATTTCCAAAGTACAAACTAGAATAGAAAAATATAATAAATTAGATAGATAGAAAAAGATAATATATTTGATTAAATTAAGGGTTGCTTTCAAACATAGGTACCATAAAGAGAGTAAAAAGCCGTAAGTTGAGAGAAAATATTTGCAATAGGTATTACTGTCAAACACCTAGTATCCAAAATATGTGAAATACTCTTTTGAACCAATAAGCTTAAGATCAACAATATAAAAGTGAGAAAACAAATGCTGAGGGCCTAATTACAAATGTGAGAGTATAGTCTAATACAGTCTATTATGCTTGTGGCTATGTAAATTGGTACACCACTTTTGGAGAATAATTTAGTATTACCTAATATAATTTAAAATATGCGTATTGACTCAGCTGTTCAACTGCTAGATATATATGAAACCTGGAGACATTTTTCCACATGTACACCAGGAAACAAGTATAAGGATAGTCATAGCAACATTGTTAATAATAGCAAAAAAATAGAAATAGCTCAAATGTCCATAAAGAATATAAGAGATAAATTAAATTGGAGCATATTCATACAATGGAATATTATACAGCCATGGAAATTAATAAATAATGATACTGCCACCATCATAGTATAATCTGTAAAATAATACTAAGTGAAAAAATAAGTCATAGAAGAGTGAAAATAATCGGATTAATACATCTATATAACAAAATTAGGCAAAGCCAAACCATATCAAATTGAAAATAGTGGTGACCTCTAAAAGAAGAATGGGAGGTAACATCAACAATGCCATGCCCCATGGTGTTTCAATATGGTGATGTATTGCTCTATTTTTGAAACTCGTAACTGATACATAGGAGTTCATTTTTCTAATTATTTAAGTTCTCTCTATATGGCATATATACTATTTTGTATCTAGAACACATTCCATAGATTTTTAAAGAATACGTAGGTAAATAAAAGGCATTACAGTAAATCAAGATAATTTTTTCATAACTAATTGATGTCACTATTTTCTAGTAAACAGTCTTTTGTACAAAATAAATAGCTAAGTAGGTATTTCCTACAGCCCAATATTGGCATGACCTTGTCAGAGATTGTTTTCATACTTTCTGTTACAAATATTGTAGAATTAATCCACAGAAACAACTAAAATCAATTCATAAAACACTGGAAATCAGAAGGGCAAAGAGGAAAACATATCACCTTTGAATTTAAAATTAATTGATTTGGCCAAGAATGGTGGCTCACGCCTATAATCCCAGCACTTTGGGAGGCCGAGGTGGGCAGATTGCTTGAGCTCAGGAATTCAAGACAAGTCTGGGCAACATGGCGAAACCCTATCTCTGCAAAAACACAAAACTCAGCCAGGCGTGGTGGTACATGTCTGTATTCCCAGCTTCTTGGGAGGCTGAGGGGGGGAGGATCACTTTAACCCAGGAGGTGGAGGTTGCAGTGAGCCAAATTACACCATTGACACCACTGTTCTACAGCCTGGGATATAGAGTGAGACTCTGTTGTAGCAAATGTATTTGTAACACTCAAAACTTTGAAACAATCCAGATATTCTTCATCAGGTAAGTGGTTAAACAAATTGTGATACATCCGTACCAGATGTATCACAATACATCTGTCCAACAATACAGAGGAACAATAAAGAGGAATACTATCCAACAATAAAGAGGAACAAACTATTGATACATTCAACAACCTGGGTAAATCTCCAGAGAATTATGCTGAGTGAAAAGGTTATGAACTATATGATTCCATTTATGGAACATTCTTGACTTGCCACAGTAATAGAAATGGAGAACAGATTAGTGGTTGCCGGAGATTAAGGAGGGAGTGACAGCAGAAGGGAGGTAGCATGGCTAATGGGCAACAGGAGGAATCCTTGTGGTGATGAAAATGTTTTCTATCTTGACTATGTCAATTTCAATATCCAGGTTTGATATTGTGCTATCAAGATGTTACCACTGTAAGAAATTTTTGAAAGATTTTCCATTGAGGGAAACTAATTTAAAAGATATATGGGATCTCTGTATTATCTTTTACAATTGCATGTAAATCTACAATTATCTCAAAGCAGAAAGCTTAATTATAAAAATTAATGAATACATCCAAACAATAATTTTGCTGCTACTATTTCATCAGATTCATGTCTTCACCCAAGAAAAATTGACTGAGAATTATTACAAATCAACATGAATAAATGAATGTTTTTATGACTAGAAAAGTAAATATTACTGGCTACAGCTGCACTGAGGTGACAGCTTCCACTACACTGGCATGGCATTTACAAAAATAATGCAAAAGGAATATTATTTTTCAAAGGAAATAGTGAATGTCAACGTTATGGCATTAAAGAAGTTCAGTTAAGTTCAACAACTTGATTGATTTCACTACAATTCTTTAGGTTTTATACATGAACTTTGATTTTTTAAAAAATCAGATTGTGCTTATATTAAATATGTGCATATGGATAAATACAGCTGCATGTAACAATACAACTTGCCAGGTGTGTTGGCTCACACCTGTAATCCCAGCACTTTAGGAGTCCAAGGCAGGTGGATCACTTGAGGTCAAGAGTTCAAGACAAGCCTGGCCAACATGACGAAATCCCGTTTCTACTAAAAATACAAAAATTAGCCAGGCATGGTGGTACACGCCTGTGATTCCAGCTACTCAGGATGCTGAGGCACAAAAATCGCTTTGAACCCAGGAGGCAGAGGTTGCAGTAAGCTGAGATTGTACCACAGCACTTCAGCCTGGGCGACAGAGTGAGACTCTGTCTCAAAAAACGAAACAAAGCAAAACAATACAACTTGAGTTTCTCCAAATTCTTTTCCAAGTAAAAACATTTTAAAATAAAAACTCAGCACATCATTGTGTTTTCATTAAACATGTTATCTGAAAGTGTCTGATTTAAAACAAAGTCTGAGAAATGTTTGAAGAAAATATTGAAGACATTCATTATAGTATACCTAGTTTCTGATATTCAGGAAAAACTAGGACAAATATTTTATATTTCAGCAGGCTGTTTCGAATTTTTATAATTTTCTTAAATAAAAGCAAATTTATCAAATATCACACAGATATATATGTATAATTTTCACAATAAATTATATAATTATCATTTTTCTCTTCTAATTGTGTTTGATTAAAATTCTGATAATATTATGAACCAATGTAACCCTGAATATCACCTATGCCTGAAAACATAGAAAATATATAGAGAGATATATTTTATATGTCAGATCAAACCAGTCAAGATAGATAACATTTTAAGGAAGCTTCTAGAAATTGTAGAAGATTACCTTTGACCTAAAAAAGTTGGTCCTCTTTAGTCATTGTTTTTATCAATTCTGTTGATTCTTTTTAAATAAAATTTGGTCAAAAAATTATTACATTAATTGCGGATATGAACAGACATTGGATCCGTTTTAAGGTACCTGTGCTTTACAAATTAACTGGTAAATAGATCCAGCTATTCTAAAAAAGTAACTTTCATGTTAAGAAACATTAGTCGTATGCAATAGCAATTCCTTCAAAGTCCAAATTTATGATTTAATGCAGGCATCTACAAGTTTCCATCTCATTCTAGCTAGCCATTTGTTTCATCACATTAATATGATTCTACAATTTTAAAGAGAGAATAGAAGATGGGCTCTTTTGAGTGCCTATATAACAAATATATACTTCTTATACAAAACCAGGTTCAGAATTGTATGCAATCATTTTTAAAAGGAATTTTTAAAACCATCTTTTTACTTTCATTAAGAGATCAAAATCAACTTAAATGCCCATCAAATGGAGATTGGTTAAATAAATTCTGCTGTAGCGTAGAATTTTATTACTTAAAAATAACATGTTAGGAGACTTTAACGGCATAAGAGTGTTCAGAAGGCATTGTTAAGAGAAAAATGTTATTAAGCATTATGTAGATTATAATCAAAATTTTATAAAAACACCCTAGAGATGCTAATAACAACCTTTTCTTTTCATTACACTTGGTGGTCAAGGTGTTATAGGATGTCAGCATATTTTTTCCTTTTATTTTTTATGCCTCTCTGTGTTTTTGAAATTTTCCTCAATAAAAACTATTACTTTGTAATAAATAAGATAACATATTTAGAAACTGACATTTTCTGCTGAAATTGGATAGTGATATTGGTAACTGAAACAGAATTAAGACAAGAGAGACCAATTACTTGTTTACAAGTACAGACCACTAACACAAATTGACAATTGACTATATCACTACTGATTTAAAACTATTATTTATTTTATGTTCTCAGTATTTTCACTTTTAGGTTACATTTTCATGAGTCATTAAGTCAGACAAACAGTACGGAATTTCTAATAGATGAAAACCATTCAGTGATCATAAGACTGTCTTTAAAAGACACTATAAAATGTTTGGCTTCACTACAGTTTACAAGACAGTGCTTATCTACATTCTGACTGTTAAAGTGTGGTTATTTTCCTGATCTCTGAGGTGTGAAATCATTTATTCTTGGGAATATGTAATGCTAATCACCTGATCACGGGAAGAGACTCTAACAAATAACACTTGTTCTTGCTCAAGTGCTAAGTTGTATGCAATTTTTTAACAACATTAATAGCACAAGCTTATATAATTGTCTGTGAATTCATCAGCTTAACCTTCTAAACAGACTTTAGGCTTCTCCAAAACAAATGATAAAACAACCTCAGCAACAGTACAACACACCTAAAAAAAATGTAAGGAGATTTGACATACAAATTATAGAAAATTAGAAAGCATTGATCATTTGGTTTTTTGCTGAGAGTAAAGTTCATCATGAAACTATTTTACATGACTCCTAATATTTTCCAGAATGTATTTTATTTTAGAATGAAGTAATAATATTTGTGGAAGTTTTTCTTGAAATCTTACACTCAGCTTCAGAAAAATATGTACATATCCTACATATTTTTCTTTGCTTGGAGTTACTCTTGTAAACTGTAGCTAAATAACTTTCTTTTCCTTTGCAATTGAGTTTGTTCACATTAAACAACAATCAATTGATTAACAGTTATGCATAAGGTACACCATTATATGTTATGGATATACAGATTTATGTAAGACTCCATTTTTTAATTAAATAATGAAGAAGCTAAATAGAAGAGAGACAATATATGTAATAAAGATTACTAACAAAATGAATATGGCTGTGCTTTGTAACCCCCGAAATGTGTGATTACACTGGGCATGCTACATTTCTAGTATCAGTCCATTTGTTTTGAACAGTGCATGTCATTTCATTATATTCCTATCATTAATTTCATCCCCACCAATTTTTATTTATATGATAGGAAATGGCTAAGTGACTCTAAAAATATGTTAATGGCTCGATTTTAAGAGAGAGCAGGAGAGAGAGACAAAGATTGAGAGACTGACTTGTAATGCTAGGTCTCCAGCTGTTCGCATCTTCTATTCAATATTTTAAGTCAATAATACGAATACAATCACATCAGGATTATTATACAATTTATCAGTAATGTGAATCGGCTGGGTTACCAAATAAGGAAGAACAGTCAAAATCCAAAAAGGACGTGATGGGGAGACTCACAGGCCTAATAGCTTACATTTCATAAAAATAAAATCTATTCTACATGTGGATCCTAAAACACCAATGTGACAAAAACTTGGTAAGAAAGATATGGCTTGGGATAAAAATAAATATTAGAAGTAATAATAGTTGGGTTTGGATTTAATTGCGTATAAAGAATTTTTGGCAGCAATATGAAGCTATGAAAAATTGGAAAATATCAACATAGGCTGCCTTTTTAGAAAAGAGAAGTAGGATGTGCAGATCATTGTGGATTAGAAAGATCAGACTATACCCGTGCATTTGCTTTGAGGCACATACACAAACCAGGCTTTATACAGAGATGAATGGTTAAGAAAGTTAAAGGACCCAAAATCAGGTTTATTTAATTTTTAAAGTATTTTTAACATCTACTGCATGCCCAGTGTTGTAAATATTGGGAAATAAAAAACATGCTCTTGCTATAAAGAGGTTTATAGTCTAGTATCTAGGAGCAGAATAAAGAAAAAATTATAATAGTTACATACAAGAACTTTCTACCTTCTAAAACCATCCAAAGACTGTACCTGATGGAAAAGTAATGCATTCTCCTTTACTAGAGGTTTTCAAACACAATATCCATGGGTATAGATCATCTGACTCAACTGTAAAGAAGGAGTTCAAGCAGCAGATGCCTTTTGTCTTCAAGCTTCTTTCAGATTTTATCTCCTATCTGAATTCAATAGAGGAAGGGACCAGGCTTGATAAAGAAATCTCACAGTATCTGCGCTTCTACATTGACAGTATTCATGTATATGGCAAGAAGGCAGAAGTGTACTATTAGGTCCACAATGTCCGCAGAGGTGTTGGTCTGGGGATATGTAGAATAAGTATGATGGGGATGAAAGGCCCAGTATGACTAGAAGAAGGCATTTGTATTGGAGGGTAATAAGACATAAGGGTGGCATGGTAGTTTGGGATCTAGAAGGGATAGATTTTTTTTTTTTTTTTTTGCAGTCTATGGGCAATGTCCCATATGGAACAGAGACTCAGTATAAGGAAAGTGAACATTTTCAAGGGAGGATATTGTCTTGTTCATTATAAATGGTTGGTTTTACAAAGAAGATAATGAAAGGAGGGAGGCTATGCAAGTATATGTATGGTCTAATCAGGAAATATTTTGATATTTGAACAACAGTAAAATAGTGAAATTATGAAACAAGGCTTGCACAAATGATTTCAACTTCATGGACAAGTTAAAATAATGTGTCATTGGAAAATGTGAAACTCTAGAAGAAATGCCACCTTTCAAAGGATTTTTTAGTGTTTGTATCTCTGTTTTTGCTTACTTTTTCTTTCTCCTTATTCTAGCACTCCGCTGAGAGCCAATGTCCTCCATCTAGGCATTCCTGTTTTGCAAAGTAGATACATACTTTAGAGCTATCTCTGAACATACACAGCAGAATAAAATGTATCGTAAATTTAATCAGTAATAATAGAATAAATATTTCCTTAGCTGCTATTGCACAATGTAAGTGTTTTAGAGTAACTGTTTTACAAATTTAGGCCACTCATCCATTAAGCCAATATGCAGAAATCCAATAAATTAAATGCAATACTTTACAGATTCACATTTGTGTTTCATTACTATCTCATTCTGATAATGGTAAAAATCAGATTCTGTTTTCCTCTGTTTAAACTGACAGTAATTACTATGAGTGATCCCATTGTCTTTTACAGTTTACTCTTGACATTTTATTTCAATTTTATTAAATGATGCTTGACTATCAAATTATTCCCAAGATTACTCTAATTTATAATGAACAGATCATTTTTCATGGCTTCAAAAGGAAAATTAACCTAATGGAATTTATGAAAACACTGGTCAATCTCCATGATATTAATAAATGCATTCAAATATTATAAATATCCTTTTATATATTTTTCCTGAATAGCTGTATGGCAGTGGTAGTGACATATGTGTGGGGGGCGGCGTGCATGTGTGTGTGCATGTGTGTACACCTGAGCACATGCAGCATTCATTTCTTTAATAGTTTAGCAGTCAAATGTCAATTTTCCTGTTTAGCATTTGGGTTATATGATATGGGTTCTGGGGTTAGACAGACAGTTTCAATATTCCATCATTTCTCAATTATAGCAATTTACTTTAACTTCTTCAAAGTCAGTTTCCTGAATTTGTAAAATTAGAACAATAAAAGATCATACCTCTGATGATGAGTTTCACATGTCAATGTGGTTAGGCTACAATCCCATTAATTCAACCAACACTAACGTAGGCGCTGCTGAGAAAATATTTTATAGACCATATTAAAGTGCATAATTAATTTAAGTAAGGAAGATTAGCCTGGATAATCTGGGTGGGCGGGATTCAATCTGGTAAGAGGACTTAAGAGTAGAGCTGAGGCTTTTCTGAAAAAGAAATTCCATCTGTAGACTGCAGCTTCAGTTTGTACCTGAGAATTCCAGACTACATTTTCTGACAGCCTGCTGTACCGACTTTGGACTTGTCTTATCAGCCACCATAATTGTGTGGTACAATTCTTTACAATAAATCTCTTAATATGTAGCTTCTACGAGTTCTGTTTCCCTGGTAGAACTCTGACTGACATTCTGCCCCATAGCATTTTTTATGAGGATATAAACCAAGTGACTGGCACAAAGTGGTATTGCAAGTACTTAGTAAATGTTATTATAACAGAACAAAAATGTAAAATACTTTAAAGAATTATAAATTGCTCTTAGAATTTATAGAGTACTAATTTTTAACTTCTCCATATAAAAAAGTGGTAAGACTAATAAGACATAAATATCATTTACCAATCAAAGAAAAGCAAGAGTGCGCCTAGAAACCTGTAGGACACTGTCAAGAAATTATAGCATCAAAATCTCTAGTCCTCCATCAATTCTATTTTTGTTTTTATTTTTTCTCATGGGAAGATTTATTCCATATCATATTGGTTGATCTTTAGGGATTAGTAAGAGCTGACTTACCTCTAATGTTTCAATCCTTCAAATTTATGAAGTCTCAACATTCTTGGAGAAATTCTAAATGATCCTGGATGCCTTCAGAAGTTTATATAGACAATGTAATGCACATGGCATTCATCTTGTTTAATTTTTTTCTTTGGATATTAGGAGGCTCAGAACCAAATATCCAAGTCGATTTTAGCCTCAGAAAGCCTGTTTTATATGGTTGTTAAATATAAACTAATCATACTTTAGAGAATATCTTACAAAAATAATTATTTTCATTCAATAACCATTGAATTTAAGCTAGCCTTTCAGACAGACACCCTTCTCTTTGGGAACAGTAAGTCCACACATGGCATACGTCTCACAATCATTGTGAGACTCAGATCCACAAACTAGAAAAATCACAGTTAAACTACACATTAGACCAAATAGGCCTATCTAGAATTTAAAAATTATTTCACCTAACTGCTACTAAGTATACATTTTTTTTTATCAGTACATGAAACATTCGCAAGAGTAGACCATATCTTATGCCACAAAACAAACCTCAATAAATTCAGAAAAGTAGAAATCACATCAGTATATTTTCTGACAACAATGGAATAAGACTAGAAATCAATAACAAGAAGAACCTTGGAAACTACACAAGCACAGAAAAATTCAGGCTGGGAAAATCCCCAGCACTTTGAAAGGCTGAGGCAGGAGGATCGCTTGAGCCCAGGAGTTGAAGAGCAGCCTGGGTAACATGGCAAAAACATGTCTCAACAAAAATTTTTAAAAATTAGTTGGACATGGTAGTACATGCCTCTAGTCCCAGCTACTTGGAAGGCTGAGGTGAGAGAATCCCTTGAGCCCAGGACATCAGGGCTATAGTGAGCCATGATTGTACCACTGTACCCCAGCTTGGATGACACAGTAAAACCCTGTCTCAAAAAAATTTAAAAAAAAAAATTCAGCAACATGCTCTAGAATGATTAATGGATGAATAAAGCAATTAGAAGGGAAATTGAAAACTTTCTTGAAACAATTGAAAATGGAAATACAACACCAAAATCTATGTGACACAGCAAAAGCAGTACTGCAAGGAAAGATACAGTAATAAATGTCTATATCAAAAAAGTAGAAAGACTTCAAATAAACAACTTAACAATGCACCTCAAGGAATTAGAAAAACAATAAAAAACCAAAAACAAAATTAGTAGGAGGAAAGAAATAATAAAGATCTAAGCAGAAATAAATGAAATTGAAACTAAAAAAAAAAAAATCCCACAATACAGGAGATCATCTGGTAATGGCAGGACAGGATAAAAAAGTACAGAAGATCAACAAAACAAAAAGTTGGTGTTTTAAAAAGAGAAACAATATTGACAAACCTTTAGCTAGACTAAGAAAAAAGAGAGAGAGAGAGAGAGAGAGAGAGAAGGCCCAAATAAATAAAAACAAGAACCAAAAACAAATCATAACAATTGAGACTACAAAAATACAAAGAATCATTAGAGTATTACGAACAACCATGCACAAAGAAATTGGAAAACTTAGAAGAAATGGATAAATTCTGGACATACAAAAACCTATCAATATTGAACTATGAAGAAAGAGAAAATGTGAAGAAACCAATATCTGGTAATGAGATCAAAGCCATAATAAAATGTCTCCCACCAAGGAATAGCCCAGGACCCAGTGGCTTTACTGCTGAATTCTACCAAACATTTGAAGAAAAAACAATACTAATTCTATTTACATTCTTCAAAAAAGTGAAAGAAAGAAAATACTTCCAAACTCATTCTATAAGACCTGAATACAAAATCAAGACAAGGACACAACAAAAAAGAAAACTACAGGCCAATACCACTGATGAATACAAATGCAAAAATCATTAAGAAAACACTAGCAAATCAAATTCGACAACATATTTAAAAGATCATTCACCATGATCAAGTGTGATTCATCCTTGGGATGCAAGGATGATTCTACATATACAAGTCAATAAATATGATACAAAAACACAAGAACAAAAACCACATGATCATTTCAATAGATACTGAAAAAGTATTAAAAATCCAACATATCTTTACAATAAAAAAGATCCTCAATGCACTGGGTATAAAATGAACATTCCTCAAAATAATAAAACGCATATATGCCAAACCCACAGCCACTACTATACTAAATGAGAAAAAAATTGAAATTTTCTCTAAGATCTGTAACAAGACAAGGATGCCCACTTTCACCACCTTTATTCAACATAACAATAGAAGTCCTAGCCAGAGCAATTAGGGCAAGAGAAAAAATAAAGGGCATCAAAAATGGAAAGAAGATATCAAATTGGCCTTTTTGCAAGCAATATGATCTTATACTTAAAAAAACGAGAGTTCCCTAAAGAACTGTTAAACCTTCCACTTTTAAATGTGAATAACAAATTTACTGACCTATGTATTTGTATATTTATATTTGTATTTGACATATAACCTAAAGTTGTGTGTTCTGCAATGAATCTCATCTGATATGTGTATAGTAGAAAAAATGTGAATAACAGTTCTAGGAGGGGATCCAAAATGAATAAAAACATAAACATTATCTTGACAAAATTATAAGGCTGAAATGCATGCTACATTAACACTTCCTGAATGAAAGAAAAAAAGTAGAGGAAACAAAGCCTCATTAAAACTCATAGAGCCAGAGTATACCACAAACCTTTCAACCCATAAACAGTATATCTGTGACTAGACTGGTTATTACTGCTAAGCAAAATTCTTTTATCTAAATATCTATTTCTTGAATTAATTCAGTAGACTGGCCAAACCTCAAATATTCAAATCCTCCCAAATTCAATTAGAGACTGTTCTATTTGTATAGATATGCATTATATTTACATATAAAATTCAATTAGCAGTGACAAATACTTTTCAAGGCATGATATTTTGGGGACTCCAGATATTATCTCTAGTAATTTTATCTAGAATAACACTTTACAAAAGAATAAAATTAATGGACACATATTTTTGTGTTTCAGTCAACAAAGAGCCTTTGTAGTTTGATTCTCATTCAGGATCTGAATTTATTGCTGCTATTCATCTTTTAAATTATGATGAATTCAGTAAGGTTTATTTTTTACATCACAACATTAAAAGTTTTCTCAAAAACAGTTGGCTTTTAATTATATTCTTAAAGCCAAAATATGTAACCTAGGCATATGCAGAGTGAAACTTATAAGATGGCTTTATATATACACAACATACAAAAAACAATATGTTTATTCTGAAATTACGGGACAGAATGGTATGGTGTCAGTACAAATAATATAAAATAATGGGTTATTTAATGACATATTCAATATTTGTGTACCCAATCTAAGGAATATTCTATCTATACTAATTTTTAAATGATGAAAACTAAAGAGAAATTTTAAAGAAACACAATTAATTTTTTTAAAATGGACAAAATATAAAATGAATGAATTCATTAACAATGACAAAAGAAGAGGACTAAGCTTAAATAATCAAACAAAGGAAAACATCAAGATTAAGAGGAGAAAACAACAAAGGCGAGTAAGAGATAAATGAGAGGGCAATGAAAAGAAAAGAAATAGAAATGATGGAAATGCCAGATAGTGTAACAGGCAAAGTAAATGGCAGGAGCCTTTACAGAAATTGCATTTTCACCCTCCCTCACACATAGCCAAGAGGAAGAAGTACTGTTTGTAGCCACCTAAAGTGAGGAAAAAATTGAACTTGAGCATGGAATAGAGAGGGACTGAAGAAGACTCATCTGGAAGCAATGGTGATGTGGATGGACAGAAAAATCATGACTGTCAAAGGAAAAACAATAAAAGAATTGAATCTTTATTGATATAAATGACCATGTATTGATTGAATATCATCATGGTTAGCATCATTGGTAAGCGACAACCTTATTACGGTGCCAAGTAACTAGTAAGAAATTTTTTGTTGACTTCTCACTAAACCGTTTTAGTCTCTCTCTCTCTCTTTTTCTCTCTCTCTCTCTCCCTCATTAAGATTTTTGTAAAAAGGCCCATGTCAGAATGGTATGGTGTTAATCAGTACAAACCATATAAACTAATGGATTGTTGTTAGCTCTATTCTTGATTACTCAAACACTTTCCTCTGACAAGTATTAAACTATAGGGGGATCACCAAGTTTAAGATGAAACAATTAGCAGTTGAGATAGCATGAAACTAAAACTGGTTTTAAAATATACTGAAATAAATGGCATAATGTATCTTCTTAAATTATTACATTTTCTCCAGAGTCAGAAAAGAATGCTATACAGTTTTAGTGTGGAAGGAAATTAGTCAAAAAGTTATCCATTTTTTATATAGAAAATAATAGAAGCAAGCTGAAAAAAAGCAAAAGCTGCATAAATGACACTGAAAATGAATTCAAGTTATGAATAATACCTACATTTATGTTAGAAAACTGACAGTGCTGAAAAATAATATAATGAAATATTCTTAACAAAATAGTAAAAAAAATTTCCTGAAAAATAATTGTCATGTAGCTCCTACATGGAAGAATATTAATTACTGTCAACAGCTATTCTTCTTTCAATCTTTTCATTAAATTTAGGAGGTAGCAATTCTCAATGAGCAAAATATACTTAAATGATGTTTTAAAGATGTTGAAAATTATTGAATTATTCTAATATGGGCTAAATTAGAAATATCTACAAACCTAGGAGCTGAAAAAAACTGTAGAGGACAAAAACATCAAACATGAAAAGCAAGTTATATAATCAACATGCAGGAAATTGTACATCTAACTGACAAATTGGCTGTGAATAAATCGAGAGGATTGTGGGGGATTTTCCAAAATGTATGAAAAAACTCAGTAATGAAATTATGAAATTTATGATCAAGATACAAAATTTACTTCTAAAATACGGAGAACTCATCAAAATTACTCACATTATCAGGGTTATGCTGCCTCATGCCCTATGGGCTTAGCATTGCATACCTCAAATATTGGAGGATTTGCTGTTTAAAAGTAATAAGTATTTTCCAAACCTTACAAAAGCCGGATGGCATTTTTAAATGGAATACTGTTTGCAGTTCCAATCAATGAGAAGTTAAGAGAGTTGTTTATGTCCAGTCTGTTTCACTGATTAAATTACAAGCTTCTAGAGGTCCCAGACGTTGCACAAGTGCATCCTACTCTCCGTGGTCATACCAGTAAAAATCTCATTTACTATTTTCCCAGTAAAAGTTTCATGAACAAAAGAATAAAAATGGAGACATTTGTACTAAAATAATAAAGGAGTTAAGTGCTCGGTTAAACTACCATGCATAAGGCCATTCCTGCATTGTAAAGAAATACCTGAGACTGGGCAATTTATATGGAAAACAGATTTAATTGGTTCATGGTTCTGCAAGACTTTACAGGGAGCATGGTGCTGGCATCTGCTCAGCTTCTAGGGAGGCTTCAGGAAGTTTACAATCATGGCAGAAAGTGAAGGGGGGAGCAGGTACATCACATGGCAAGAAAAAGGAGCAAGAGAGAGTGAGGAAGGAGATGCCATACACTTTTAAATGACTGGATCTTGTGAGATCTCACTCACTAATGCAAAGACAACACCAAGCCATGAGGGATCCACCTCCATGATCCAAACACTTCCCATTAGGTCCCACCTCCAGCACTGGAGGATCCAACTCAACATGAGATTTGGATGGGGACAAATATACAAACTATATCACTGTGTAATTTAATTGTATCAAATTATGATGGCTTTAAAAAGAGAAAAAATACATTTTTAGTTCAGTAAATTTTAATATTCTATATGCAGGAAGCTACCTTATATATAGGTGAAAGGTAAATTTAGAAACCTTGAATATAAGAAACTTCTCTACAATAAATACAGAATATTAAAATAAGAGTTTCAAATAAAAGTCAAATAAAGGTTATGCATGGTCATAGCTGGAGTATGGTCAACTGCAAAGCTTGCAGAACATTCTAGGAGGTGTTTAGATTTGCCTACTTAGGGACTGCAGTAAGATGTCTGAACTTACTGTAGAGAATAGGCCTGGAATTAAGGACCAGGTTGTTCAAAGGGAGAGACAGAGAGAGAGAGAGAGAGAGAGAGAAAGAAAAAGACAGAGACAGAAGGTAGGGATAGAGACTGAGTGCAATAGCAATAGTATGTATCTCGATTCTAAATGATTCGATCATACTGGTTGGGCACAAGGGCTGGAATCCAAGCCATGTGGTTGAATTCAAGATCACTGGTGATTTCGAGAACCTGGCTAAGGGCTCTAAATCCGAATTAAGGAGAGAAACTCAAGTGTGTAAACAGGGCACAAGTGTGGGGAAGAAGGGAATAGTGATCACTGGGTTATTGCCTGCCACACCTTATCTCTAACACACTAGAATCCTCATTAAGTGGTCAGCAAAGAGATTTGGGAATGGATGAATAGCAACTTCAGCTGGGTCTGGAGACCTAGTCTGGAAAGGTGATTAAATGTAAAGTCCCACTAGCTGAGATGAGATTAGGAGATAGAGGCACAAAACTGACAAATTCTTGAATTCTGTGTTCTCATTTCTACTTTCTTTGCCCTCAACTATGCTATGACCTGAATCTATACACCTTGTGAATTAAGTAGAGAAATAAACTTAGTTTTATTTGTGCCTGAGCATTCACCTATTTCTTCCTAAATGTATATATAATATCAGTTAACATTTACCTTCCATAAATGATGGTAAACTCTAGTTGTATTTTCAAACTGAATTTGAAAATGTCAAGATAAGGTTACAAGGAACAGCTACTGAAACATGATACAAAGGGAAGTAATAAAGCATTTGCAACTAACGTCATTATCAGATAGGTAGATTTCACATATGGGAGCTGGGGAATGAAAGACCTCAATGACTATAATTTGGAGTAAGAATAGTGTTTATGTTTTGCAGTGTACCATAGTCCCAGGAGACCTTAATTTTCCTTTTAGAAACTGGTAATGTACTTTTATAAGGATCTTTGAGCTCTTCTGAATTTTCACAGGTTAGAAAATGTTTCATTAGTGAACTGAAACATAAGACTCGAACAATAAGACACAAGCAAAATTAAATGGAAATTGAGGCTTAATGAAGCATAGTCCAAATAAAGACAGTATAAAATAAGCATTTAAATGGAAGTTAATAAACAAAATGAAGATTGTTTTCCTAAGAATGAAAGAAGTAAAGCTAAGTTAAATTTTCTGCATTTGGTAAGTTTAGAACCATATGGCTATCTTAATCAAAGGGAATTCACTGAAGAAACACAATACACTCTGATACTTTCCTGAAGGCACTAGTTAGTCTAGATATTAAAAGAAATAAACTCATTAAATTTACCTCATATGGGAATTGTCACATGTAACGGCATTAGAGAAAACAGGTAAATCTACATGCTTAATTTTAATGGTATATCAAGCAATATGGTACTGTATTTCTCACAAAAGGCAACTGTATACAAAGGACTGATTAAACCTAATACATATTTCAAAAGAAATCATCTAAAACCTAAGGAAATGTCCAATGTCTTGCTATATTTTTTAAAATAGTGTTTTCTATTCATAATAGCAAAGACATAGATTCACACAGGTGCCCATCAACCGTAGATTGAATAAAGAAAATGTGGTATACATATATTATGGAATACTATGCATCCATAAAAAGGAATGAAATCATATCCTTTGCAGCAACATAGATGCAGCTAGAGGCGAATTAATGCAATAACAAAAAAATCAAATAGTGCATGTTCTCACTTATAAATGATACTAAGCATTGGATACACATGGACATAAAGATGGACAAAGTAGACACTAGGGACTACTAGAGGGAGGAGGAGCAGCAGAAGGCAAGGGCTGAAAAACTACCTACTGGGTACTAGGCTCACTACTTGGCTAATGAGATCATTCATACCCAAACCTCAGCATCATGCAATATACCCATGTAAGAAACCTGCACATGTACCTCCTGAATCTAAAATAAAAATTGAAATTAAAAAAATATATATATTGCTTTAACCACTCCAGCCTGGGTGACAGTGCGAGACTCCGTCTCAAAAAAAAATATTGCTTTAATCTATAAATGCACATTAGTACTCTCTGTTTACTAAGGTTATGCAGCAAGCATTGAAATATATCTTCCCTCTGGGTGGATTATTAAGTATTTTAAAAATAAACTACATGCATTTTACCTTGATTTATTTAATGAAACTCACAAAGCACTTGAGAGAGGAAAAAAAAATTAAAATGCTGCAAAATAAGATAGAGATACTCCTTAAAGTTACAATTATAAGCATGCCATGTATTAAATAATTCCATAATAAATAAATCATATTTATATTGAATTATACATCCATGTAACATATTAAATGTGAATATTAAATGAATCATACTTGATATGAATTTCTAAAAGTTCTCTAATCTGTATCAGTGGCATCCCGAAAATTAGTTAACAAGAGTTGCCTAGAGATTTGGATTCCGTTCTCACCAGATAAAACTTTGATCTCATAACTCTTCTTACCTGGGAAACCTGTCTCAAGAGGGAGAATTCCCAAGTGAGAAAAACAGAGCTCATTGTCCTGAATAAATAAAATTTAACTGGACTCTCAATCTTTCTGTGGAAAATCAACAGATTTAGTGATTTCTTCAGTACTGCAATGCAATAATGCCAGTGCAAAAAAGAAAAAAAAAAAGGCAGTTCTATTATCAATTTTTACTGAAAAATAATAATAAATGAAAGGAAAAACGATCAAACTGAGGCTGTAAATGAAGCATGGCTGTGTTCAAGCTTGTTTCAACATTACCAGGCAATGTCTATAATGCTTGACTTCTTAAGCTTAACTAATGTCACGTTTTAAGCAAGTCCAGCATCCCCACACAACTGCAGTAGACATGCTAAATAATAAAAGACCATATGTAGTAGGCAGAATAATGGCCCCCCCCATAGAGGCCCACATCCTCATCAGTAAAATCTATCAATATTTCCTTTTATATGGCAAAGGGACTTCGAAAATGTGATTAAGGTTATAGACTTTAAAGCAGGGAGGTTATCCTGGATTATACAAATGGTCCAAAAACTCATAACACTGAGTCCTTAAAGATCAATAATCTTTTATAGCTGCAGTTAGGGAGAGAAAAAGGACAATGAAAGAAGATTCAGAGTGATGCTACGTAGAAGGACTCGACTGATAATTGGTGCCCTTAAAGATAGCAGAAGAGACTGTGAGCCAAGGAATGTGAGAAACTTACGGAAGCTGAAAAAGACAAAGAAATGGATTCTTTCCTAGAGCCTCCAGAAATAAATGAGGTCTTACACACACCTTGATTTTAGTCAAGTGAGACCTCTGCCAGATTTCTGACCTATGGAACTGTAAGATAATAAATTTGTGTAGTTTAAGCCACTGTTTATTGTATTTTTTGTGGCGACAATAAAAAATTATACTTTGCAAACAGCTAAGAGCAAGTGAATCATTTAGAAAATAAATGAAGAATAAAAAACACATGTAAACATGTGACTAAGACTTCACTTATGGTCACAAGATAACTCAGAAGCTAGGTGATGGTGTTATTTAATATTGTTGTCTTATAGTAGAATTTGATGTTAAGGTCAGAATGAGAATTAGGATAAGAAACCATAACCTAGACTCAGTGTAACTGCATATTTGTCATTCCAAACGTACCCTAACGTTTACCAATGCAGACATGTAAAGTTAGAAACAGAAACAAAGATGATTATGGGGTTTGGTATGTTAGTTTAAATACTGTAATATTTGATAGTGACCCTTTTAGAAAATAGTGAAGTTACTAGTCGACTAGAGTTATTAAGATAATGGCTATGACCACAACTGAAGAAGATGACAGACAGGATACAGACTTAACTAGAATGCTCCCATTTTGGCCATCATTAGTAGGAAATAAAACTCTTCATTGCAACTGAAACTCTTGAGTGATTTTGCTTAGAGAAGGAATAATAAGTGATTACAATCTAAATTTATTTGTCATTCAACATCTTAAAAAAAGGAACGTGCTATTATTCTAGCAATAGAAACAATACAATTAAACACTGCTAGATGAGATGCAATTGTCTCATAATGAGAAATTAAGAAACTAAATAGAGACATTACCTGTGTAATTGTAGGTAAATGAGCACTGTATGTATAATATTTACTTGCTCTATACACTTAGCCCTTTTTTGTTGGATTATTTGGATCCATCAATGAGTGATAATTCGAGGCTAATCAAATGCAAGGGACTTTCTGTTTCTGTAAAAATGGTGACATATACTGAAGTAGAAGTTTGATATTAAGTACAGAGCTTTTAACATAGCTGTTGCAGAAATTAATCAGGTACTCCGTGTTTCACTTAAGTGAGGAATACGTTTTATCAAAATAGCTTTATCACAATTAATTCACCTTTGGCAGAGAGCAGTGTTCTATTTATAGCTTGTGATAGCACAGTTAAATAGCAGACACTTTTGATATGCTTCCATTCAATATGGGATGAATTACGGATACTCAGTCATTTCAAACTGCTAAAGGCATTCAGATAAGGAGATATGTATACTGAAATTAGAATTTAATTAGAACACTGAGGTGAACATTCAAAAGTATATTTGAAAGCATCATGTTTTCAATGGAATGAGTTCCGACTTCTTTAATTTCTTCATTATATGATGCTTGTTGCCCACAAGGAATTTACAACCTAATGATGGAAACATAACAACCACATATTTATTTATAACTGCTGACAATTACATTAAGTGCATACAAATGACTGCAAGTGGTGAGAAACACATTTATAAACAACTATAGCTGCAAAAGACACATTCAGACTATATATACAATCATTTGAGGTATATATACTTCAAATGAGTAACTGTTTACTTGAATTTCAAGAGACTTACATAGGGATACGTATGTGTATGTGTAAATACTTGCTATTTGTATGAAGGATGCAAGGTCAAACAACTCCCTTTGCTAAAGGAAATGCCAACATATTATAGAATAATAAAAAGAAAAGGTTAGAAAAGAAACAAAAATAAGGAAGAACAATGTCTTACCTATTCTGTAGCTTGAAATAGAAAATCATAATAGGTACATTATTCAAAGTATTGGCGAGCTACTTCCATTTTTGTCAAATTATCTTTGATTTGTTTTTGTTTTTTATTTTTGAGACAGTCTCCCTTTGTCACTCAGGCTGGAGTACAGTGGTGCAATCTTAGCTCATTGCAATTTCTGCCTCCCCCAGTCCAAGCGATTCTTCTTAATCAGCCATCCATGTAGCTGGGATTAGAGGCATGTGCCACCACACATGGCTAACTTTTGTATGTTTTTGTAGAGATGGGGTTTTGCTATGTTAACTGTGCTGGTCTCGAACTCCTGGCCTCAAGTGATCCACCCACCTCGGCCTCCCAAAGTGCTGGGATTACAATTGTGAGCCATCACCCTGCACCCATGCCTGGCCTCAAGTTACCTTTTATATGGCTTTTTTTTAAGTTTTAATTTTATTTTAATATGTTGACCATGTATTCATACATTTATCCAATAATTTTTATAGAGTTCCTATGTAACATGCCTGGAACTGCTATAGACAGTAAGACACAATAATAAAATGAGAAGTGTCCTACCCTCTTGAAGTTGAGAAAGTCAGAAAAACTGTTAAACAAGGATGAAACCACCATATGGTATCAGAGATTCATCAGTGCTATGTAGAAAATTAAATAAGGTGATCTTTGAACTTCTTTAGCTGTATTGGTCATAGAAGTTATCTCTAAAAAGCTAACAATTCAGCTAACACCTAAATCCACTCAAATGCCATTCTGTTAGCTGTACAGACCTTTAAAGAAGGAATTTTTATATAAGAAACCATAGGCCTAATAAAAGCATCTCCTTCTATTGCATAGTGTTAAGCCTGTACTAGTAAGTATCTGCACAAGCACTAGTTTACATGCTATTTTAACTATAAAATGTTGGTGGCAGATATCACAATAAAAACTTATCAGAGGAAGTTTAAATAATAGAAAATAAACCTGTTATAAATAACATTACAATGATGTAATTCAGCAAATCGCTAATTAAAACAGAACGATACTTTTTTGTAAGAAATTATTCTTTGAAGAAAAAAATGTTTACTTGTACATTGGGTTAAAATAAGAAAACATCACATTTGTAATTTTGTAAAATCACTAAAAGATGAAATCATAGAAAGCTAACAAAACTTTTAATAATTTTTGTCAAGTCTGAAAATTTTTAAAATAATTTCCTGTTTTGGTTAGCATCTTATGGTTAACCAAACATTACATGTAGTAAGATCTTCATTAATACTTGTCTTGTATTCCATTTCTCCTTTTCCCCTTGCCTTTCTCTCTTATCTCCAGCTTTACCAAAATGTAATTGACAAAGACTGTATATATGTACAGTGTACAATGTAATGTTTTGAAGTAATATTTTCGAATTATACCCCAACATATAGATAAAATAAACCCCCCTGTGGCTGAGATGTTCAAGTTAAAGCAGAACTGGGAAGCCACAGCAAAAGGAGGAGATAGTCACATACACTGTGTTCTCAGAAAATGTTGCAGAAATGTCATGAGACTCCCCTTTCTGCAATAAGCTAAACCAGTTCCTGGTATCAATCCCAAAATAGACTAAAGCTGGAAAACCCTGCACATGACGAACAAATCACCGCCTAGAGTCAGAAAACAAAGAGACATTTGAGGTTTTAGGCTTAAATGTCATCTAATCAAGATTCTGATCCCTCTCCCCAGTCTTGCAGTTTTTGCCTTTATAATCTTTAACTCTCCAGCCTCTCCTTGGAGCGCACTTGCTCTGTCCCAAAGGCTGCGCCTCCCCGACCTACAAATTTCTTTACGAAAATAAAGCTTTCCTTTTTGCCTCACAAATTTCACGGTCTTTTGTTAACAGCATACATCATGAAATAATGACCAGAATCAAGCTAATTATATATCCACCACCTCTCATAGTTATGTCTGTGGTGAGAACATTTAAGATCTGTCTTGTCAATTTCCAAATTTATACATTATTATTAACTAAAGTCACCATGCTGTACAATACATCTGCAGAATTTATTTATTGGCTTCTGTTTTTTTCTATGTGTGCATGTATCAGTAAGGCCTATACTCTGATGTATGAAGATGAGCCATATTATTCCATAACGTCTTTTCTTGTTGAATTGTACAATAAAGACACAGGCTTAGGAAAAGACTTGGTCTGATCTATACACCCTTGTGAAAAAGAGACAGAAGCCCTTAGGAAGACTAAAGATGAAAGGGGTAAAAAAAAAAGATAATTGCAAAAAGAAAAGCCAAAGAATAATGAGTAAAGGGATGTAAGAGAAGAAAGATGCTAGAAGAGGATTACACAATACTCAGTATCAGATGTGAAGGCCATGTCCTGCAGAGGGACCTTGCCAAGGAATGATGGGTATGGAGATCCAGCCCATGACCCACTCAGTGAGCTACATCTCCCCAGAAGATGGGATTTCTTATGTCCTTTTTAATTACTATAGCAAGCCATTAGGCTGAATAGATTGGATTTCTCCTTCAAACATCACATTGGGGTGTTCTTCAGCATTTGGTTGCTAAACCACAACATGCTAGATTATTTTTACTCAGAGATAAAAGCGTAACACTAGACAGTAAGTGGTTACAGTGGTAACAACTCAGTTTTTAAGTAGTTCTCAGCCCAGGCCTATTACAGTTGCAAACAGCTTGTAGCATATTGACCGGTGCATTTCTGTGACTACATTAATCAATAGCATGCATGCCCATCTTCTTTCTCTCCCCATGAGCAACATTTGTACATATCTCATTCAATACACTTAAGATAAGATTTCCATTGATTGATTCATTTAATCTGGCAAGAACAGCACACTCACAGGCCAGTTCAAGAAGAAAAGTGAAACAAATTGTAGAGATGAAAGAAGGTTGGGGAGAGGCAATTTATGATATGAATCCTGACAACAAAACTCAACATAACAATTGCTTATAGTTAGAGAATTATAACTGGATATGAGTATATAAAATATGCTCTTATTATATGTAAGCAAGTAAGAGGAGGTACAGATCATATGTGAACTACAGGGAAAAGGCAATCAGGGTTGTAAGAATAGAAAAATGTTCAGGGCAGACTCGTGAATGTTAACATAGGCAGGATTCATTAATCACACAGGCATCTGCAAAATAATAGACCTAATTATTGTGCATGTTTTAGCCCCTCCCTACTCAAAAATGTGGTCTACAAATCAGCATTGTTGCCATCACCTGGGAGCTTGTTAGAAATGCATAATATAAGCTCTCACCCCAGACTTACTGAATCAGAATTTGTTATTAACAAGATCTCCAAGAGGTTCATGTGTACATTAAAGATTGAAGAGCACAGCTTTGGAGTTCCAGAACTATCATCATAGATAGCCCTTTTCCTAAGATTTCATGAGAATATTTTCCATAGGCTGTCCTCAGCGTATCTCCTTAGCACTTTTTCAGCTGACACCACAAATAAATGAAAAGCTGCAGTCTCCATGATGTCTGAGAACGTCTAGCCACTTATCTATAATTACATATCAGAGAAGATGCATCCCACCCTCAGATATACCAAAAGCTTATTTTTGTATAGCACTTGAGAATTCTCAAGTGCCTACGTTCACATTCATTTGTTCATCTCAACAATAGTCCGATGGGAATGAGAGGTTACAATTGTCCCTTTTATGTATTTTTAGATGAGGAAATAGAGTTAGAGAGATATAGTGTCATGCTGAGAGGCAGAAGTGGCAGTCATATAGTCAATGAAGGCAACTCAGGCTTTTAGATTAGTCCTTTGGGCACTTCTGGGGGAGATTCACATTTCTCCTAAAAAGTAATTCCCTTGAGAGGTGGTAAAATACTCATCTTCTAATTCCATGACAATGATTTTAACACTGGGGTGCCCACAAAAAATACCAAACAAACACAAACAAACAAAAAACAAACCCCTAATGCCGTGGTCCCATCCTGCAGAGATTAGAATATAGTTGGTCTGCAATGGAACCTGGGCATTCAAATTTATCTACAAGCTTTCCAGGGCATTCTCATATGCAGACAGATTTGAGAATGACTGATCTATTGCAACAGGTTGGTATTGCTGATGTCAATCCCAAGAAAGTATCTCTCTAGGAGCGTGAATCAGAATCACCCGGAGGGCTTGTTAAAACAAAGATTATTGGGCTACATTCCTGGAGCTTCAGGGTACAAATAATGCATTTTTTAGCAAGGTCCCAAGTGTTGCTGATGCTGGCCTAATGCAGCGCTTCTCAAACTTTAACCGTGTGTACAGATTCCCTGGGGATCTTGTTAATACTCTTAGTCTGCAGATTTGGGTAAGCTGCTGATGCTGCTGGCTCTTGCTCACACTTGGAGTCACAAGGACCTGTTCTGCCTAATGAGAACTAAATGCTTGATGACTTCAAAGAAGTGTGATGATATCAAGGAGAAACTGAGAAACTGGCTCTAATTCACAATTTTGACAACAACAGACACTGACCACAAAAATCAAAAGGTGGACATTGCAAGGGTTAATTGTAAAAAGGCTTTAGGTTAAAAGAAGTCCTCTCATGCTGTTTGTGGTAAATATATAGTATGAACGGACTGTAGACACCATGGAGAAAGTGAGTCATAGGAAGGGTCAGAGTCCTGTGATAAAGATTTTCACAATTAAGAGTGGGGCTAAGGAGGACAGTACTTGAAATCACATAGACCCCAGACAGAATCCTCTTGACACTTAGGCTGCTTAGGATGAAGAATAGTACTATATACCTTGCAGAGGTGTATGAGTCTTAAATGGATTAGTGTTTGTAAAATCCCTAGTGCTCCACCTGGCACACATCAAGCATTCAAATGCTAGCTATTATTTTTCACTCAACAAGTATTGACAGACATCTCTTAAGTGAAGTTTTATGTGCTTTGCCAATTGCATCATTCAGTTTCTACTCATTTAGAGATAATAAGATAATAACTATAAAACTATAGGCAGAGGATTATTTTTCTTTCATTTCATGATGCATACTATAATAAAGTAAAACACTTCTGCAGCTCATTTTAGTTATTTTTCTAAAGTACGACTACTATTGGGTAGAATTAAATTTCAGAAATCATTATTTGAACTTTGTTAGCAAAAAATTCTAACATTTTCCCAATATTAAAATAGCTTCAGAATAATAATCTAATTCTTGAATTCAGGAAAAGGGTTACACAATGGCTCTTACCTTCAGCTGGGTTAATCCTTTTACTGATAGTACAGACATTTATTTTGTAGTGAATCATTTAGGTCTGAGGGTAAGGGTCATCTCCTCCAGAGAAGTCTCCTAATTGTCCTACTTAATGTTGCTCCTTCCCCCATTGTTTACTCTCTCTTTTTTATTCCATAACAGTAATCTCAACCTGACTGCATATTATTTATTTTGAATTTGCTTTGTGTTCTCTCTTCCCCACTAAAAGGAAGCACAAGAAAGCTGAAACCTTATCTGAATATGCCCATGATATATGTTCCTGCCTCAGAATATTTACACTTCTCTTTACCTCTGCCTCAGATTTCAACAGGCACTTTCTCACTTCCTTTAATTCTCTACTCAGACACCAGTTTCTTCCTGGAACACTGTATCTAAAATAACAATACCCATGCTTCCCCCTCTGGTACCTCCTACCTTCTTTATGTTGTTGCATTGGTCTTCATTTCACTTACTGTTAACTAACATAGTATTTTTGCTTGTTTATTGTGTGCTATGGTTTGAATGTGTTCCCTAATTTTTGTGTTGGAATCTTAATTCCCTACTTCATATGTTGATCGTATTTGGAGGTGGGGACTTTGAGAGGTAATTAGGATTCAAGTCAAAAGGGTGGGCCCCCATGATGGGACTGGTGGCTTTATTGGAAGAAGAAGAAAGATCTGGGCTGACACACTCTTGCCTTCTCGCCATGTGATGCCCTTCAACATATTATGACATAGCAAGAGGTCTCTCACCACATGCCAGCACTATGCTGTTAAAGTTCCCAGCCTCCAGACTGTGAGCTGAATAAACTTTTTAAAAATAAATTACCCTGTCTGTGGTATTTTGTTATAGCAACAGAAAATGAAATAAGACATTGTGTATCTGTCTTTCTCCAAGAAAAGCAAGATCCAGTAGGAGAAACATGTATATTTTATCCCAAGCACCTAGAACAGTAACTGTTACAAAGTAGGTGCTCAATAAGTTTTTTTTTTTTGATGGACTACTGGGCCAGGTGCAGTGGCTCATGCGTGCAGTTTTATCACTTTGGGAGGCCAAAGCAGGCAGATTGTTTGAGGCCAGGAGTTCAAGAGCAGCCTGGGAAACATGGAAAAACCCAATCTTTACTAAAAAATACAAAAATTAGCTAGGTATGGTGATGTGTGCCTGTAGTCCCAGCTACTCAAGAGGCTGAGGTGGGAGGATAGCTTGAGCCCAGGAGGTGAAGGTTGCAGTGAGCTGAGATCAGTGCCATTGCACTATAGCCTGCTGGATGACAGAGCCAAACCCTGTCTTAAAAAAAAAAAAAAAAAAGGCTACAGTAGTACTTTCTGCTAGAGCTCACAACAATATTACATGCTCATGCTTATGTTATACATTATAAGAATAATTTATTTCTATCTTAGTATATTAGTTATAGCTTCACAGTTGTAGTCTGAGTAGGGGGAGGTTATTTCCTCTTATAATTTTATGTGGTGCTGAATATACTACTGTAATGCAAAGAAACAAACTGCCTAGCAAATAGCATCACAGAATGTATGACTTTGACTCTAATATGGTAGCGCATGGACATCACTGACATGATATTTTTCACTGGCTACCTGGGTACCATACTTCCCAGGATAGTGAAATTAATTCATGTGGAAGGCCATAGATACTTCTCCTCAAGTTCACTGAAGCCTTTGCCCATTTTAATTCAGTTCAGTAACTCTCCATTCTGAGATCAAGAGGCTTTCTATCATTTTTGGAATGAAATTTCAGACTTCTAAACATATGGGCTTCCAAAATATGTCAGCGGAGAACAAGAGGATTTCAATTATAGTGGCTAAAATAGCTCTGAAAATTGCACCATATTTAGGAATATAGTGTTTTATCCCACTGGCATCTTCTAAATTATTCCATTTTCTTCTCAGATATATCGAGAGGAAACAAGAATAATGAAGGATGTTCACTGGAGTTGAATAAAGGGAACTGACCTTTTACTTGGCATCGGATAAAAGCTATTATCTTGAGGGACAGAGTACGGAATCTCTTTCTAACTAGTAAACAAATACCCTAATATCGCTTGCTTAAGATGGGAAGCTTGTTTAAGAGCATTATCTTAGTTTTATCCAGAATTCGATGGAATAAAATGAGTATTTAAATACATTACAAGGAATGGCCATGTGTTTGGCATAATGCTTCTGTCCCCTGGGTAGATGGGTACATGAAAATTTAGTGATACTTCAACAATATACCTTTGTATGTTAAGAAAGTCCTGTAATAAAAGTTGAAATGTGTTATAAACAGAAAATGGAACAGTATAAAATGTATGAAAATAAGGAACTATGCTTCTCCATAAAATGAAATTCTATGCAGCTTTTAAAAATCAATAGCATAGATGTGTATTTACTAATGAGCAGCCTGGGCAACATGTTTATTCTATATTCTTAGTAAAGAAAGCATGTTTAAAAATGCTATTCATCCTATTATTTGATTTTTCTTTTGAAATGTAATTATTCTATTTAATAAACACTAACTTTGTGCATACTGTGTACAAGGGCATTTTAAGTTTTTTAGAAAGCTCTAAGTCTAAGTGATTAAAATATCCACATAACAACCCTGTGTTTAGTAAATACCACTACCATACTCAAATGTATAGATTACAGGGAGGCTAAGAAAATTTGTCAAAGTCACACAGCTGGTAAGGGATGGTGGGGGAGAGGATTCTGAGACTTGAACCTGAACACTATGCCTTGAGAGCTTTGGTCTTCATTAATATGCCATGCTGCCTCTGTTAATCACCTATGTATAATCAGAACATATTTACATAAATTGAATAGAAAGATGCCTTGAAGGTTATATTCCAAGTTCATACTTGGTTAGTGATGAGTAGAAGGAACATGGATGGTTTTTACTCAAACCAATTTTGTTTATGTTTATTTGTAATTGTTCCCATATCCTTCAGGTATTACTCATAGAATAGGAAGAATTAAAATGCTTTAAAAGCTATAATATGAATGTTAACAAGTTCTTGGTTGTTTTTTAAAAAGGTGATATGTATACATATGAATGTCTTCCTTTTCCTCCCTCTTCATTTAATTGTTCCTGTGGCCCAGAAGCTAGCCTTTCTTGAATCAATTTGCCTGCAAATATTACTTTGCCATTACCTCCAAAGGCAAAAATCTCAATTACTTTTGCTCCAACATATAGTTAGAGGCCATGATGTGATAATTCACAAAGATGTTGTGATTTAGTTATCTTTTGTCAAGACCATGCAAATAGACTTCTCACATCAGAGTAGTTGCACTTCTTAAGTGGTGGTTAGTTTCCAGGAGGCAGGAAGCAGGAGCAACCAGGCCAGTTAACAGCTCTGCCCACAAAGGGATGAGGTACAGATAAAATGGACTCTTACCAAACACCACATCCCTCAAAACACCTCTAGGTCTCTCCGGTTCTCTCCTTTGAAGCAGGCTGTACAAGGCTTGTACAACCTAGGGCACATTTTCCACACCAGTACCTCATTTCAGCTAAGTAGGCACTGGCTGTTGGCTCTCTGAGCTTAGAATACCTTTAGTGCCTAGGTCTACAATTGTGAGTCTTTGCCAAAATTCTTGGAACACCCTCTCTGTTACAGAAGTGCATGGATTGCTATTGCCTTGGACTATTAAATCTTACCGGTTTTTGAAATGATTAAAGGTTTGTTGGCTTATGTGAATAAATTTGGAATTAACTGTAGTGACTAAAGTTATCATACTGATGCAATTAATGCAAAAAGCTTTGGCATATGTCTCCCATTTGTCAATATATCTTCTATACTAAGTCTCAAAGGTTATCATTAATTGACAAATGACTATCATTTTATCTAGTCACTGAAGATGTATTCATTTTTGCCAAATGAAGCAGACAATGTAAAACAAATTTAAATTATTGGCTGATTTTAGAATATTTTAGTTTGTTATTTATCATTAAACATCTAATAACATCAACAAAATTTAAAAGTGTGTTATACATAAAACTGAGTGAATCACCAAGTATAATTTGTATTAAGGACAGATGCTATTAATATTTACTTTTGCAACAAAGAAAACATAACTAAGAAAAGCTGCTAGAGCAAGTAAAAAATTTTTTCAAGGTTAAAAATGGCATTTTCATTCAGCCATAAAATGATAGGATAAAAGTATATGTAATAGTAAACTACTATGTTAATAACAATAACCATTATATACTATATTAAAAATCAGTTTGTAAAATAGATTCCATTGGATAAAAGAAGGAAAAAAGGGAGATAATAAACATCTATTAAGAGATGTGTAAAAATGATGAGATTGCATGTGCAGTTCACACATGCAAGGAATCTAGGTTGAGCACTCCTTATGAGAATCTAGCTAATGCATGATGATCTGAGGTAGAACAGTTTCCTCCCAAAACCATCACACCCACCTGCATCCATGGAAAAATTGTCTTCCACAAAACCAGTCCCAGGTGCCAAAAGGTTGGGGTCAAAAAAAGGAAAAAGAAAATGAGATGGCAACTGATTTTTACTTCTTTGTGTCTACTTTTATACATAAAATATGGGATTACCTTTATTACACATATTCTACCTCTCTGCACCAAAAATAGGCAGTTTTGAAAAGTTTGAAACTTTAATTATACATATTATTAAAGTTATTATGTATAACTATATCCATGAAAAGTGCCAACACAAGGATTGTATTAAGTGATATAATGAGTGGAATTGTTGCCGTTCTTTAAAACAATTTTATTATTTTTAATAAGAATAGGCATAGAAGGATATCAAAAGAGAAGGGGTAGATCAGGCCAGATTGGCACATTCTTTTGGTCATAACTGATGTTGTGAGTCCAAATTCTATTGGTAGTTTGTACATAAATAGATCCATACAAAGGCATGCATATATATATTGCTTCAGTTAACTATTCAGTAAACTAATTTATTAGACAATATTTATAAGCAATATATATTGCTTCAACTAACTATTCCATAAACTGTCTGATTTACTAGATAATATATGTAAGCAATATTTATTACCATTCCCAAAGGTAAATAATATTGATATCAACAGTACTAAATGGGGTTTTATGGTCAGAAATATATAGAACAGAAATAAAGCAACTTGCATTGGACAAGAAGTGGTCATTGAATATTTGTTAATGATTGAGGGAACATAGGAAGGAAAAGAAAAATTGATTTCTGTCAAGTTGTTGGCTTGAAGCCAAACAAGACACAGGTAAAAGTATCTATCCAAAGGAAAAAAAAAAAATGTCATTATATGAAAAAGACACATGCATGTGCATGTTTATTGCAGCACAATTCGCAATTGCAAAGATATAGAACCAACCTAAGTGTCCATGGGCCAGCGAGTGAATAAAGAAAATGTGGTATATATAAACCATGTAATACTACTTAGCCATAGAAAGGAACGAAATAATGTCTTTTGTAGCAACTTAGATGGCATCGGAGGTCATTATTCTAAGTGATATAACTTGGAAATGGAAAACCAAATACCATATGTTCTCACTCATAGGTGGGAACTAAGCTATGAGGATACAAGACACACAAGTGATATAATGGACTTTGGGGGAGGGGGAGAACAGTGGGGGGGGGTGTGGGATAAAGATTACATGTTGGGTACAGTGTACACTGCTCAGGTGATGGGTGCACTAAAATCTCAGGATTCACCACTATAGAACTAATTCATGTAACCAAAAAACACCTGTACCTTCCAAACTATTGAAACTTAAAAGTAAATAAATAAATTGTCATAGGTAGTGTCAAGTAATCCTCCAAGAAAGTTGTGAAAAGAAACACTGAACTCTATGCCAGTCCATCCTTGTTGTTTTATGTCAGTGTAGTTCATTCATTCCCATGGCTGTATAATATTTCTTTTCTTTTTTTTTTTTTTTTTTTTTTTTTTGAGACACAGTCTTGCTCTGTCGCCCAGGCTGGAGTGCAGTGTTGCAACATAGCTCACTACAAGCTCTGCCTCCCAGGCTTAAGCGATACTCCCACTTCAGCCTCCTGAGTAGCTGGGACCACAGGCATGTGCCACGACACCTGCTAATTATTTTTATTTGTATTTCGTAGAGATGCGGTCTCGCTATGTTGCCCAGGCTGGTCTCAAACTCCTGGGCTCAAAGAATTTTCCCACCTTGTCCTCCCCAAGTGCTGGGATTACAGATGTGAGCCACCGTACCCAGCCGATGCTGAATAATCTTTGTTCATTTAAAAGATACTACATGCTAAAGATTAATGCTAGGAATGCATTAGTGAGGGAGAGAAAAAAACCTTCTGCTTTCAGATATTACAGTCAATGGAGGATAGTAAGGGGTGAGGAGAGAATAAACAAATTAACAATTTAAATATATAAAATATTAAGTAGGATGAAGCAAAATAATGCAGGGAATGGAGGACAGTGAAGAGTGTGAGGACAGGATGCTATCTTCAGGCAGGGTCAACAGGGGAAGCTCTACTCAGGCCGTGACCTGAGACAGGGAGGCAGTGATGTGAACTGCATGGAGATCCAAGAGGAGGAACACTCCAGGCAGAGGAAAGCAGATGAGAAAGCATCTATAAGAAAGATTTATGCAGTCATTGTAGTGGAGAGGAAGGACCTGGAGGAAGAGGGCTGGAAAATGTGATGAGAGAGGCAGGAGGCAGGGCTAGAAGAAGGGGATGGGGTTGAGTCTGCAGGGTCTCCAAAACCACAGTAAGGACTCTAAAATTTACTTTTAGTGAGATGAAAAATCCCTGGGGATTTCTGACCAGGGACTAGAGATTATGAGTCTTGAGTTATAAAGGAATCACTGGCCGAGCTGGCTGTTGAGTGGAAGACTATAGGAGCAAGGACTCAAGCAGGGGGAGAGGCAACAGGGGAACACAGCCACCCAGCCACAAGACGACAGAGGCAAGAGTGGAGGTGCTCAACTACATGGTAGGATTTTGGATACATTTTGAAAATGTCGCCTGAGAGAATTTGCTCATGGGTTCATGTGAGTTGTGAGGGAGACAGGAGTCAAAGAAGGCTCTAAAGATTTTTGCCTAAGCAACTAGTTGAATGGAGCTGACATTTTCTGAAACAGAGAAGTGTGTAAAAGGAGCAGGTGTGAAGGGGAATCAGATGCTTAATTCTGGGTGTGCTAAACTTATGATAACTATTGCATTTCCCTGTGGAGATATCAAGTAAACACTGAGTAGGTAATACTAACAATTGTGCCTATTTTTGCTTTTCTTTTTTGTTTTGCTCTCTTTTCTTTCTGTTTTATTTTTGCTTGTGAGGGTAAAATTATCTTGTTTTAATTTGCATATCTTTAAAGGCTAGTGATGTTTTTTGGTTATTTTTAACTATTTGTATTTCTTCTGTGTGAATTACTTGCGGTTTGTTCTTTTGGTTTGTTGCAAATCTTTATGTATTTTGCATAGAATTTTTTCTATTAAATTCAACTTCTTACTCTGCCATCTGTTTTTAAAATTTTGTTTATGATTTCTTTTTTTGGTACTGAAGTTTTAAATGCACCTGAACAACATGGTATAGGAGCTCTGTAGCCACGCTGCCTGGGTTCACCTATCAGCTGCTCAACTTACTAGTTTATTGACCCTGGAAAGGTCACATAACTTCTCATAACTACTCAGTATCTCAAGTTCTTCTTCTATAAAATGGGGGATGATAATAATAAGTCCATTTACCTCTTTGGGTTTTTATGTTAATATATATAAAGCACTTAGAAGAGTGACTAGCATATAGATGCACTAAAGATGTATTAGCTATTGCTGTTTTCAGTGTAACCAAATCGGCAGCATCTACATATATCATTAAATGTCATCTAACATAGAAATACTTGGAAGATGGAATGTGCTTACGAGGGTATAGAGATGAGGGGCAGAAATGTAAACACACCAAATAGCTGCTTACACAAATAGCATTAGCTTTCTCTATTCATGTCTTATGAATTGTACAACCCGACTTATGCCAACTATTGGAGGAGATGGTTAATAATAGCAGCAATAATAATAGTCTTAATAGTAAAAAATATCTTGAACACTTCTGCTGTGCCAGACACTAGGCCAAGCATGCTTCAAACACTGCCTTATGTAATATTCACAAAATATTTTAGGAGATCAATCCTATTTTTCCATTTTCAAATCAAGTCACAGATTTACTGAAAGTGCAGCTGATCTATACCATGCTGAGAGCCCATATTTTTGTATTAATTAAGAATATGGGTAAAAAGTAAATGAATAAATGTACTTAAAATGCATAGAAAAATGTGTGGCATATAGGAAGTGCTATATAAATGAAAGCTATTATTGCAATTATTGGTTTGTTTTTTCAAGTGTTTTTGAGTGTCTTCTATGTTTCAGGTAATGTGTTAAGTTCAGGGATGCAGATAAGTACTGCCCTTGGCCTCTTGGAATGTATAATGGGCTATAAAAATCAGTTAATATTAAGGCATCAAATACTTGGAATAAAATAATCTTTTGGGCCTTGTCATTTGTTACTGATGTGGTATAACACTTTTAATTCATTAGTTCATTAATTTAATGATTATTGATACATACTGTACCAGATATCCTGCTAAGTCCTACAGAGAACAGATAAATAAGGCTTACCTATAACAATTTACATCACATAAATAGATGACAATAATGTTACATGGCAAGTGTGTTAATAGAACCATACATTTACAATACAAATACACAGAGAAAAATGTATGGAGTTACCTTATAAAAGATGAGGTGGCCGGGCGCAGTGGCTCACACCTCTAATCCCAGGCCAAGGTGGGTAAATCACGAGGTCAGGAGTTCGAGACCAGCCTGGCCAATATTGTGAAACCCCATCTTTACTAAAAATACAAAAATTAGCTGGGCACAGTGGTGCACGCCTATAATCTCAGCTATTTGGGAGGCTGAGGCAGAAGAATCACTTGAACCCGGAAGGCGGAGGCTGCAGTGAGCTGAGATCATGCCACTGTACTCCAGCCTGGGCAACAAAGCGAGACTCCATTTCAAGAAAAAAATAAGATGGGGTGATGCCATTCACAAAATACTTTTAGCTCCACTTACTCTTGAAATTCTAACTGACATATTGTTTTTGCCTTTATTATGAGCTAACCTGCAATTCTACATGATTTCCAACCACATGGCCATCTTGTCTCTGGTTATACTCAGTAGCCTAATAACATGAAATCATAGAATTTGTGGGTACCTTGAGATATCTTGTTCAGTCCTTGACCTTCAGGCATCTGGATGGCTAATCTATCCAGATTAGGTAATGACCTTGATGCCTGCTTTTATGTTTTACTCCATCTTGGCTGCTTTATTATGCAAGACACAGATGCCCTTATGAGTCCTAAAGTGCTTCAGTACTCGAGTATAGCAACTCTAAAATAAATTATTCTTAAAAATCCATCCTTTAATTATCTTTCTTTCTAACGAAACTGAAATATAGTCATGCTCTTTCCAAAAGAAAACAAACTTCTCTATTATATGTAGGTCTCCATCATCAGATATATATCAAAGGAAAGCTTAAAAGAAACTATGTAAAAAAAAAAAAAAACACTTCATAATGTGTGATGAATTATTATAGGAAACATGTGACTAGTGGTAGGGACATATCACATCAGAAGCAGAAATAAGCACTTTGTCTTAATCATCATGTTAATTGAAAGACCAAATGAAGAATATGTCCATATGTTGTAAGAATGCATATAAAACTTGCTCTGAAATGCACATCTTTAAACAATGTCAACATTTTAATAAAAAAAAGACATTATGTGATATTTTGTGATTTAAGGAGTTTCAGTTCAGAGACAACATTAATGGTATTAAATTCATTGGTGCTTTCCTATCATATTTAAGCAGGAGGATTATAGTAAAAGAAATAATTTTTCCATGCCTTATCTACAGGCTCACAGGGAGAACGCTATGGCAAACCTAACTGCATTCACAATGAAGTCACGGTAGAGTGGTGCAGAGGTGAAATTCTCATTAAAACAATTATTCATATCTTTATATGCTAATTCACACATAGATGCTAAAAAGCAGGAGTACCTCGAGTTGTGAAATATATATCAACTGTATTTGAGAACTAATGAACATCCTACATACTTGTCTCAAGTAGGCATGTATTCAGAGGCTCAGTGAGTCCAAATCAACACCCAAACAAAATTTAAAATGTAATGTTCTTCAAGACCTCCAGTGTAGTATAAATAAGTACAGGTACAATAGGCATAAACAACTAAATACAAAACAATAGAAACAACTCTTTGTACATGAATTAAGAAATGAAAGAATTAATGAATTAATATTCATCAAACAAATATTTACTGAGCACCTAACAGGCATGGTGCCATGTCCTTAGGATGCAAAGGTTACCAAAAAAGACTTCTTTCTTACGAGGCATAGGAAAGGATAAACCACGTCATTCTAACTGCTGAAATATTTCTTTACATATATCACTACTAGTCCTATTAATTCTATTTATTCTCCTCCTCCCCCTCCTCCTCTTTCTACCAGATAACACTTACCTGGTGCTTACCACATGATATGGTTTGGATGTGTGTTCCCTCCAAATCTCATGTTGAAATGTGATTTCCATTGTTGGAGGTAGGGCCTGGTGAAAGATGATTGGATCATGGGGGCAGATGTCTCATGAATAGTTTAGCACCATACCCTTGGTGATGAGTTCATTCTCATTCAGTTAGTTTCACATGAGCTCTGATTGTTTAAAAGAGTCTGGGACCTCTCCCTTCTTTCTTTCTTATTCCCCCTTGACCATGTGATACATAGGCTTCCTCCTTCACATTCTTGCCGTGATTTTGAGCTTCCATGTTGATGCCATGCTTGTAAATTGAGGCAATTAAACCTCTTTTGTTTACAAATTACCCAGCCTCAGGTATTTCTTTATGGCAACACAAGAATGGCCTAACATACCCCATGCCAGACATAAATATTAGCTCCTTTAATTTTTACTGTAAAACTACAACGTAAATACTATTACTTCCTCAGGCAGTTTACTCTAGGTGTCATAGCTAGTAAGTGTAGAAGTTGGGATTCCTACTAAGGAATTCTGGCTCTAGCTACAAATTTGACATTCAATTACATTTTTAGAGACTGAATTCTACAGACCTTTGAGAAAGTAAAAATGTATACACACACAGATACACATTAGCCAACACACATATAGGTTCAGGATTTCAGGGAATAGAAATATGGTTTGATTCCAATTGTCTGTTATTCTTGGAAATCACCTCGAACATAATAATCAGTCGAAATTATAAATATCTAACAAAGAAGAACTATTCAACCAACTTTTCTGTGTTGGGAATAGAACACCTGATGAAAAAATGTGTCCTTTCTTAAACCTTCCCTCAAGCAAAAGGATGCAGTCGAGTGAAAGGATTTCAAGCTACATGCAATATCATTAGAGGAAATGAGGTGTTAAAAATCAGAGGGGAAAAGTAGCTGTTTACAGTGAATAGTAAAGATCTTGATTTGCCAAAATAACAATTCTTAAGTAACGTTTGGATTTAAGAAATATTGATTGAGTTCCTGTCATATACTCAAAAGGATCTGTAGATCAAAGGGTAAGACAAATCATTCAGGGTGAAATAGGCAGGGTGAAAAAAAAGACATGTAATGAATGGACAATTACGAAGCAAGATAAATGCTTTAGGGGTTACATTCTTTGACAGATTCATAATCCAACTGATCCAGCCTAGAAGATGAGAGAATTCCTCACTAAGTGATCTTGAACTGAAATCTGAATGAACAGAAATAAGCCATGTAAAATGGCTTGTGTTCCGGGCTGGTGACAGGGGTGGCGGGGCACTGAGATGGAATGAAGAGTGTTCTAGTGGAAGAAATGTCTTTTAGAGAGAAGTCTAGGAAGGTTGGAAGATCATGGCCCATTTTAAAGAAGGCTACTGTGTGGATGGCTAGTTGAGAGACTGAGAAAGCATAGAGTAAAAATGTAGCTGGAGAGGCTGGCAGAAGACTAACCAAATGTGATAGGTTGAACTGTGTTCCATTCTTCTCAAATTTATATATTGCAGTCTTAATCCCTAGTACCTCAGAATGTGATCTTATTTGGAAATAATGCTATTACAGATGTAATTAGTTAAGATGAGGTCATGCTGGAATAGAGTGGGCCTCTAATCTAATCTGACTCATGTCCTTATTACAAAGGAAAAATTTGTACACAGAAATAGAGAGGAAAGAAGATGTGAAAAGACACAGCAAGAAGATAACAATGCCTTTCTACTAGCCAAAGACAGAAGCCTAGAACATATCCTTCCCTCATGGCCCTCAAAAAGAACCAACCCCATCAACACCTTGATCTCAAGCTTCTAGTCTCCAAAACTGTAAGAAAATTAACTTACATTGTTTAAGTCACCCAGTCTGTAGTATTTTGGTATAGCAGCCCTACGGAGCTAATACAAGAAGCCAGGCTACACATTTTAGCCTTTACATTAAAAGCAGTGGGAAGCTGTGTGTGTGTGTGTGTGTGTGTGTGTGTGTGTGTGTGTGTGTGTGTGTGTGTCCGTGTCCATCTGGCTGTTTGTTGGAGAATTTTAATACGATCACATCTGTGTTTTGAAAACATATAGCCAAGGTTAGGCATTTTGGAAGACACAAAACAATCTAAGTGAGTTGTGATAGTAGTTAGTTCCAGGGTGGTGGAAGTGGAGGAGAGCTGAGGAATTTGAGAACTACTTTCAAAGAAAAGAATTAGAGATGGGAGATGAGGCACAGGGAAAATAGTGAACATTTAAAGTATTTAGTTCATGCCAGGCATGATTCCGAAATCTTTAGTGTATTTAAATTTCATGTGATCATCTCACCAACCCTGAAAAGAACCCATCTTACTGATGAGGTAACAGATACAGAAGGGTTAAGTGAGTTCTCCAAGTTCACACAGGTAGTATGTGTAGACTTTGGATCTGAACCCAGGCAGCCAATGTCCAGAGCTGTTAACTACTTCATTATTATCCATCAGAAAGACTTTAAAAAAAATTCGGTGCCTTGTCAAGCTGAGTCAGTAATGGAAATCATTCTCTAAGAAAATAAAAACTGTGTGATGGTTACATATTCAGGGTAAATAAATTAGTCTAGCCTTGACTAAAGGTACCATTCAATTAGTCAAGTATGCCAGTGAACATACAGATACGTAGCTCCAAAGTCTAACTTACAAACATAAATTTGTAGTCAAAAACACATGATTGTTGAAGGCATAGGTGGAGGTGAAATTACCTAGAAAGGGACTTCTGAGTGAAAAGAAAAGGTGCCCAAGGAATGAGTCTTCAGTAAATCCCAGATTTATTAGCCAAAGAAAAAAAGTGAGTTTGCAAAAGAGACACAGAAGCAACAGCCATGGTGATAGGAGGAAAACCAGAAGAGTGTAGTTTCATAAATATCAAGGAAAGACAGGACATGGTCTACACTACAGTGTCAATTTAGAGCTGTGAGATATAGGTAGCAACATATACTGAAAAATGGGTAGGATTTAGTTGCATAGCCATCATTGGTGACACCAGACACAGCCATTTTAGGGAAGTGATTGGAGCAGAAATCAAACTGGAATAGGTTGAAAAGTAAATAGGAAATGAGGAGAAAAAGATAGTGAGTATAGACAACTCGATCAAGATGACTGGCTATCTAGCATTATTCATAGTAGCCTCAAAATGAAAACGATTGTAAATTTCCATCAACTGCTGCGTGCATAACAAAATTTGGTATACCCAATGGAATATTATTTATCTATAAAAACTAATAAAGTACTGAGACATTTCATGGATGAGCCATGAAAACTTGATGAGTGAAAGAAACAAGACACAAAAAGTGACATATTGTGATTCCATGTATATGAAATATTCAAAATGGGCAAATTCATAGAGACAGAAAGTAGATTAGTGTTTGCCAAGGCCTGGGGGGAGGGGGGAAGTGAAGTGACTGCTAATGGATATGTGAAAGGAAATAGAATCTTGGGACTCCAAACTTAGTATGCCAAAAGCAAAGTTAAGCTTGGGAATTGAATGACACACTGCTGCCTTCCTTTTTGCTCCTAGATAGCTGTGATTCCGCAACACTGTGTCATAGCCTCATCTTTAAGCCAGGTTCCCACAACTATAGAAGGGGACATGTCTCCCCAGATGGCCTCCCTCACAAATTGCTCACAAAGAATTGCCTTGTGAGTGCCTAACTCTTCCAGGATACACACCCTTCCTATAAACTAGCCCTAAAACCCAGTTCTATTAAATCTCACCCTGACAATGTCAATTACCAGCTTATCAACCTTCTGCCTACCCTGAGACAAATGACTAATTGACTTTTTCCTCTATTCCTTCTTTTCACATGTAAAATGTAGATTTACTGAGGCTAAACAGAGCCTCACTAGAGATTTAACCCTTTCCCTCAGGGGCTACCCTCTCTCCCTTTGTTTTCCCTCCTGTTTACTCTTTCCCCTTCAAATACTGAAGTTCCCCTACCCCCTCCTTTGGAAAAAGCACAGATCACAGATGCTCCTGTGATTTCTATATTTTCCCAGGTGCTTTCTCAACTTTGGCTAAATCAACTTCTATTGATTGATACCTGCTTCAGTCACTTTTTGGTGAACCGGTGCATGGTTTGTTTTGGGGGTGATAAAAATGTTCTGGAATGAGATAGTATGATAGTTGCATAACTGTGGAAATATATAAAAAACAATAAATCGTACAGTTTAAAATGATAGGCCAGGCACAGTGGCTCATACCTATAATCCAAGCACTTTGGGAGACCAACGCAAAAGGATCACTTGAGGCCAGTAGTTGAAGACCAGACTGGGCAACACAGAGAAGACCCTATCTATGCAAAAAAAATAAAAATAAAAAAATAACCAGGCATGGTGCACACTTGTAGTTCCAGCTACTTTGGAGGCTGGGGCAGGAGAATCTCTTGAGCCCAGGAGTCTGAGGCTGCAATGAGCTGTGATCATGCCACTGCACTCCAGTATCCATGACAGAGTGAGACCCTATGTCTAAAATAAATAAAATAAATTTAAAATTTAGAGTATTTTAAAAATAAATAAAATGGCAGATTTATGGTACGTGAATTGTATCTCCATTAACAAAATTGTATAAGAAAAAGAGATGCTTCGTTATGAAGGGGGATAAGAGATATTGGATGTTGGTTGAATGGGTAATTAGTATTGAGGTATCAATTATCATGGTCCAATAACTATTGAGAAAGATAGGTTATATAAGCCATAAATATTATTATTTTTTACTTTTTATATCAGTTTATGATTTGCCACATACAGGGGCCTCTGGTAAGCTAGAAGTAAAAAGCTTTAAATTCCCTAGGTCACAAATGTAGAACACAAAGCCTTGTATGAAATCTGACCAATAAAAGATCTTGGAGACTTAGGAGAGTGAGACATTTCTTTAGCAAGATTATGATGAAATAACTTGCAATAACAAGAGGTATTCTCTTTCACATAACTAAACTAGCAACGGGAGAGGTCCTATATGGGTGTGTTGCCCTGAATAGAGCGACTACAGAATAAAATATTACTTGGGAAATTGTACTTCTTCAAATTAGTCTGTTCCAGACAGTCTGGTGAAACTTGGATGGTACCACAGTTTGTCAGGTAAGATAAATATTAATTCCAGTAAACTGAACAACAAGATTTTCTCCCAAAGTACTGAAGAGGTAACAATTTTCTTGCAGTGAAATTCAGCTGTATAATCTTGTTTCTACAGTCTCCATATCATGAACCATATTACTATTATAGAAGAAAAGCTACCCCATGTTTTCACTAAATTAAAAATGTAAAAAAAATTGCTGAGAGAGTCGAGTTGAGAGATAGCATATATCTTCTTCTGATTAATGCCAAATAAATTAGCCCTTTTCAATAAGCTAAGGTACAAGAAGGGGTTTTGCTAAGACCTCAAGAGAGTAGAGAGCAGAAAATATTTAGCCCCATAACAACTCTGGGTAGTTCCCTCATGTTATACCAGGATTTGCACTGTATTTTCTGAGTAGAGTTTGGAAATTGTCATCCACTCAGAGATATATTGGTACTTCAAAGGCAATTATGTTTAGGATGGAGATGCTAGGAAAAGGCACACCTGGGGAACAGAAAGGCAGTAGTAAAATAACACCTAAAAATTGATTTCTATGGTAGCTGTACCCAAGCTTATATTTTTTCCTTTATAACAGCAAATGACATATTGTACAAAATGTATTCAGCCTCTAGCTACAATATGTATGTACATAGTTGTCCTGGATTTCCTTAATATGGATGGTGCATTGACCTGTAAAACTCAACTTCATCTGTGCCAACTGGTTCTCTTCGTTCATCCGGCAAAATCAAATTGATGATGCAGCACTTTATATAGTTTATTAAGCAAACAGATTTGCCATTTTGCTAAACTGCTAAGGTGTACCATCATATTGTTAAGCAGAATATAAATATGAAATGCTATGAATCTTTTAATACACCAGGATCCACCCCCCAAGGACATTAGTGGATTCAGGCCAACAGGAAGAGAAAATTTGGCACAAGAGTAAAGAGAAAAAGAGAACTCTTTTGTTCCCACCATAGGGCATGGCTGAGATGTGTAAAATGCTGGAGACAGATGTTATTATGTTTAAAGACAGACTTCCTGTTTTTTTTTTTCACGTACTCCCCCCTACTTTTTGTGAAGAGGTACCAATGCTACATGGCTTCACAAAGATGCTTCCATTTAGGAGTACCCAGCAGCCAAGGAAAGTGATTTTGTGTAACCCTTCTGAGAACCCCTGATGGGAGCTTGGGAAAGTCCATTTAAACTGAGCAGTTCTCATTGGGAAAATTATAAGAGAGAAAATTTGCCCAAGATATTGTAACTTGGCTAAATTATTTCTCAATATGAGGGGAACCGCAAATGTGCCCATCTTAATCAAGCATTCTGGCTCTGAAATAACCTATTATTAATCTTGATTTTAAAAGTCACCCTGTGATTAATTGACTTTAGCTCAATAGACACCACAGAGTGGTTTCGTAGTGTCTGCAAAGCAGGCTAGACAAGAGAAAATGAATTAAAGGTCACTGTGATAAGCCAAGACAGCAAAGTAAAAACGTCGAAGAATTATCACCACTATGCCTAGGAGAATTGTTTTCCCTAAAACATATTGTAATCAGTGTTATACCTTTGGCAGACATAATAAAGAAGGATGGATTAATACTGCAGAATTGCAGAAGTATCTCACCCACCAAACAACATTAATGTAGGTATTTGGATAAGAGATTTACTTGGATTTTTTCTTCACTTACCTGTTTGTACATTGCTTTTCCTACTTTGAAGGAAAAAGTAACCAACACTTTCCATTAGCACTAAATCAGCTACCTTCAAACTTTACTTCCTTCATAAACACAAAATTCCATATTAATAATATCATTCAATATAAAAAGTTAAATTTTTATAATAAAATAATGAAATTAAAAGTAATAATTAAGCAGAAATAAAGACAGCAGAATTGGCCTGATGTGGTTGCTCACGCCACTAAGCACACTTCTTTTAAGGCAAGACTTGGCAATGGAAGCCCCCCATATGCGGGATTCATGCATTCATTCATTCTAGTCTTCATTAATTTATTTTGCAGTATTTGCTGCGTATTTATTATGTACATAGGCAGTGTAACACCATCCCTGACCTCATAGAGTTTAAACTCCAGTGAGGAAAAATAAACTATAAATTAAATAAATAAACATTGGTATTAGCAATGTTTGATCTGGGACCACATTCCCTGAAAGCAGGGGTTTCCAAGCTTGACCATGCAACAGAATCACTAGAAGCCTTATTAAAACACAAATTACTAGGCCTATCCTGCAGTTTCTAAGTCAGTAGGTTTGGGGTAGGGCTTCAGAATTTTTGTCTCTAACAGGTTCCTAGGTAATGCTGAGGCAGTTTATTCAGGACCATACGTGAAGAAATATTACTCTAGGTCAAGGCAATACTTTTCTGATTTTAATTTTCCTTAGTTATGTAATGGATGTCATAACTTCCCCGCCTACTTCACAGCATTGTTGGAAGAACCAATGAAAAAGAGAGCTTCAGAAATGCAAGAATTTGCCAAATATGAGATTATATTTGCCAGCAACTGCTGTGTAACTGAGGGAATTGGCTGTCACTATAAATGTGACAGAATCTCTCAGTTTAACAATGGCTGCTAAGGCTATGAAGTTCAGCCAGTAATCAGAACTTCAGTTCTAATCTGTTTTTTTTCCTCTTCTATAATTACATGAAAAGATTTCAGAAATTGCATAAGTAAAAACAATAGAAACCCACAGGATTTTTGTTTGTCTTTTTTAAGTCGTAAGATTCAGTCTCATGATTTCAGCTTATGCTGCCAATAGATTTAACACTCATGGGACAGGAGGCTTCAGGTTTTTTATTTCTGTCTCCTATATCTGTCCATTGCTTTTGCTCAATAAATAATAGGTATGCTACAGATGAGACCACTTAGAAGTAGTATTATGGGATAGAATGGTTACTCTGTGACAGTTGGGGGACAATGAGAACATCTTTGTTCTGTCCTTGAACATGGATTGAACACCATTATGGTCACACTTCCTATAATGCATTATTTGGGCCTTGTCCTGTCTTTTGCCTAAACTATGCTATATTTAGGGTTGCCAGATAAAATACAAGGTGTCTGGTTAAATTTGAATTTTAAATAGAAAAACTTACTTTTTAGCATATGTCCCAAATATTGCACGAGACATACTTACACTAAAAAAGTATTTGTTGTTTACCTGAAATTCAAACTTATCCAAGCAAAGTTATTTTTATTTGCTGAATTTCGCAACCTTAGCTGTGTCCCAATAGTAATGACGTGGTAACTGAGGCTGAGTGACACATATATGCAGAAAAACATTCATCTGTAAACCCAGTATGAGCATCCTATTTGTGGACCTCAAATGACAGTCATCTAGTGAGCATTTTAAAAACTTCCAAAGGACCTACCCCAGATCAATTAAATCAGAATCTCTAGAAATGGAACCAAGTCACTGATATTTTGCAAAGTTCCACAGATATGGACAGTTGAGTTTGAGAACTACTGAATTAAAAAGAAGAAATACATAAAAGAAGAACAGTTGTTCTCAGTTGTAGCTGTCCATTAAAACAATTTCAGATCTTTAAAAAATCCCAATGCCCATTCTGTGTCCCATATCCATTATCTCAGAATCCCTAGGGGTGGGAACCAGACACCACTTGGTTGTTAAAACTCCCCAGGTTATTTCAATGTAACTTTGGGAACCATTAGTTTATAGTTAGTCAACTTGGCATACTTTTATGACACACATTGAAGTGTCTAAAGGCATTAGAAGGATACCATATGCATTTACAAATTATTGCATAGAGTACAATATATTTTTTTTTGAGACAGGGTTTCACCCTGTTACCCAGGCTGTAGTGCAGCAGCACGATCACAGCTCACTGTAGCCTCAACCTCATGGGCTCAAGCAATCCTCCCATCTCAGCCTCCAAACTACCTAGGACCACAGGCACATGCCACCATGTCTGACTAATTTTTGTATCTTTTAGGAGAGACATGGACTCACTATGTTACTCAGGCTGGTCTTAACCTCTTGGGCTCAATTGATACTCCTGCCTTGATCTCCCACAGTGCTGGGATTACAGGTATAAGATACCACTCCCAGACTAAAATTTTGATTCTGGTTTGTATTAAATTTAACTTTTATTTTAGGTTAAGTGATACATGTGCAGGTTTGTTATACAGGTAAATTGCATGTCACAGGTGTTGGGTGTACAAATTGTTTTGTCACCCAGGTAATAACCATAGTACCCGATAGGTAGTTTTTCCATCCTCACCCTCCTCCCACCCTTCATCTTCAAGTAGGTCCTGGTGTCTCTTGCTCCCTTCCTTTGTCCATATGTACTCAAAGTTTAGCTCCCACTTATAAGTGAGAACATTAGGTATTTGGTTTTCTGTTGCCATGTTAGTTTGCTTAGGATAATAGCCTCCAGGTACATCCATGCTGCTACAAAGGACACTGTCTCATTCTTTTTTAGGCTGCATAGTATTCCATTGTATTTATGTAGCACATTTCTTTATCCATTCTACTGTTGATGGGTATTTAGTTTGATTCAATGTCTTTGCTATTGTGAATAGTGCCATGATGAACATACATGTACCTGTGCCTTTACGACAGAACATTTTAGATTCCGTTAAAAACGCCTTGTTACTTTTACATTCTAACTAAATTTTTTTCACTTCTGTCAACAACAGAATACTGTAAAGAGGGTTGGAAAAGTATAAAAATTTAGTAGTATTCCTTGCCATTCATACATATCAATCCTGAGAAGCTTACCGGTATAAGAATGCTTATTACTAAAGTAATTCTTTATGTCTTACCTTTCCAGTGACATCTCATTGTACAACTTCAGGGAGACCATTTACATAGACTATAATATGAATGGTATGCTCCAGAGTTTTGATACTTGATGATCTTGCATCTACTCCACTAACAACTGTATTTTTCTAAGGCAAAGACTATGATTTAGGCTTTTTAAATCTCATGGCAGATAGGTTAAACAAGTGTTCCTAATAGAAATTCAATAATTATTTAAATAGAAGCATAAAAAAACTGAATATCCAAAATAAATATATAGCTACTATCAAAATTACTGAGTGATAATAGTTTTACTATTACAAATATATTAAAGATATTCTTAAAATTTTGTGAGACAAATATTTGAGAAGGAATTGGCTGAGGAGGTCTCACTTGGCACCTCTCAGGGGACTGGAGTTAAATATCAGGTAGGTTTGTAGTTACTTAAAGACTGGACTGTGTTGATCATCCAAGATGACTCACTCACAGGCCTGGAAGTTGATGCTGACTGTTGGCTGGTACCGTTGACTGAAATTTCTACATAGGGCCTCCACAACATGGTGGTCACAGGATAGTTTTTTACATGGTGGTTGGTTTCTCCCAGAATATGCTTCCCAACAGAATCAGGTAGAAGCTAAATGACATTTTCTAACTTCGCCTGGAAGTTACATAACATCACATCAACTTTATTCTATTAAGTGAAGTAATTATAAGGCTGCTCAAACTCTACCTCATAATGAGAGGTGTGTCAAAGAGTTTTGGGGTTGTGATTCCAATTAATTTTAATATTTCACTTAAGTCTTCTAATATATTCCGTTAAATTTTTATCCAGAATGAGTAATTAAGTTATTCTTAAGCAAATACATTTTTAAACCCCAAGTAAGTCCAGAAACCAGGGACCAGGGTAAAAAAGAAAGAAAAAAGAAACCCTGACTTATTTGAAACCTAAAGATGCTAGACTAGTTCAGTATCTAAACAACACGCCATGCCTAATTGGGTTTGTTTCTGCCAGTACTTTAGTCATGGTCTACACCATGAGTAAAACACACAGTGAGAAGTGAGAGACTTAAAAGTATTATACCACTTTTGAAAGGCATTTCTTTTCTGGAATTTGCCAGCAATTTATATGAAGGTTTATCTTCTTTTTCCTAAAGCTACACCATTCAATATTACATATTATGAAGGCTATTTGCTTATCCTTCTTTGGATTCATGATGTGGGTTTTTTTATAAAGCATGTGGCATTCCTTTAGTATTTCTTTTGTGAATCTCTCTATGCATTTGTCATAAAATAAAGTAAAAAAACAATGCTTAATTATTTGCAAATCTGTCATTAGAATTTTCAGTGTTAGCCAAATGAAGCATACCCACTTCCAAAACACCATCTTAATTCACATGGTTGAATCTTTTATTTTCTATTTATTTTTATTTTTTTATTTCATGCAGGTTTGTCTATAGAGATGTGAGATGCCAAACAATATTAAACATCAAGCTCCAGTACAGCCTTTTTCCTTATCCACAAGGGAAAGACCTTTAATTTACCCCAGGATTGTTAGACCAATTATCCCCCCAAATACCAATAGACACATATACACATGGCTGTAGAGAAGCCATTCATTTTCTCTGTACTGGGGGAATCTCTTGTGGGATAATTCAAGTCCATCTATCACATCACTAAGGAAGAGTTTTGAGGCCAAACTATGAGGTGAGAGAAGGAAGGGAAGTCAGTCAGTATCCACTGTGACTAGTCTTCACCAGCAGGGTTTGCTTCAGCTGGCCTGGAACTGTCAACCAAAACTGCAATTACTGACCTTGCTAGAGGCTGTGGCTCCCTGGAGGCAGCAGGGGAGAGAGGGAATGATGGATGCTCATGGTGTTTTCTACAAACAGGAGGAATAATTATGAAGTATTCATGCTGTTACAGACTATAGTGCCAGGTCCCAAGAGGATCATAAGATTAAAATCATAAGATTTTGGAATGAAAACAGGTTCAGCAAGAGTTCACTTCAAGTTCTCATTAAAATTTTTATAAGAGAGAAGGAAAACATATGCCTTTATCACAGAGCAATTATAAGTTATAAGCCAGTGAGAATGCTGGTGACAAGTGGTATGAAAAACTCGCCAAGTAATAGTTTATTTCATGGAGCTATTTTTCCCTTGAAAACTGTGAACATAGTTTCACTGTAAAAAGTTTCCTTTTGTGCCAGTTTTATATTTTAGACATTATAAAATCTTTGTGATGGAACTTCATAGAAATTTTCATCTTTATAGAAAAATCACCTTTTAAACAGAAATATCTCCTCATATAATATTCTATGCTTTCAACAGCTTTCTGTTATATGTAATAAAATTCATCCATTTTACATGTTCAGTTTAGCACAATTATCACAACAACCCAGTTTTAAAACACTTCCACCACCCCAAAGTTTCTTCATGCCAATTTGTAGCTAATCTCTGATTCTACTCCTAGTCCCAGGAACCCCCATTGATTTGGTCTCTGTCTCTACAATTTTATTCTTTCTAGAAGTTTCATATAATTGAAGTATTAAAATACCTACACTTTTGTGTCTACATTATTTCACCCAGTATAATGCCTATGAGATCAATCCATGTCTTTACATATATCAGTAGTTTATTTCTTTTGGGGGAGAGTAGCATTAAATTGTATGCATATAAATATTGCTTTATTCACTAGTTGATGAACATTTGGAAGAGTTTACAGTTTGGGGCTACTCTGAGTATTGCTAGTCTAAACATTAAATTACAAGTGTTTGTATAAACATACGTCTCTTGGGTAGATATCTAGGTGTGGAGTTGCTAGGTTTTATGCAGTATACACACATACACACATATATACATAGTACATTTATATATAGTTATATGTGCATATACTATAGTTACATATATAGAATATCTGTATTATATTTAATTTTAAAAATATATTACAAAAGTGTTTTCCAAAGTGGCTATATCAATTTACATTCTCACCAGCAATGTGTAACTATTTTAGTTTCTCTGCCTCATTGCCAATATTTAGTATTGTCAGTCTTTTGGATTCTAGCCATTCTAGTGGGTGCAATGTGGTATTTCCATGTGGTTTTACTTTGCATTGCCCTAATGATTAATGGTGTTGAATAACTTTGTATATGCTTGTTGGCCATTTGTATATCTTCTTGTGAGAAGGGTCTATTCAAATATTTTGCTATTTTTTAAATGTGGTTTTCTTATTATTATCAGGCTTTATGCATTTTCTATGTTCTAGATAAAAGCCTTCATCTGATTTATATTTTGAAAATACTTTTCCCAAGTCTGTGGCTTGGTTTTACATTGGCTCAATAATATCTCTTGAAGAAAAAAAAGTGTTTAATTTTGATAAAGTTTAACATTAATATTTATTATATTGTTCATGCTTTTTGTGTCATATTTAAGAAACATCTGTCTACTCCAAGGTCACAGAGATTATCTCTTATGTTTTCTTTTGGAAGTTTTGTAGCTTTAGCTTTTCTCTTTAGTGTTTTGTGAAGGCTTATTTCTGTGTCACAGGCAGGGCCGATATTTCTAGTTGGTAGGCAAGCAGTTATTTATGTCTGGCAACTGTTTTGATGGGTCAATGACCAGGCTGTTAACTATTTTGAATATAATTTCCAATTGTTTGTAATAATATTAACAGACAAGTTGCATAGTGGTATTAGTACACATACAAGTAGGAGTAGTTCAAATGTCTATATTTCTTACTCCTCAGTTTTAAAAAAAGAGCTAAAGTATGGCAAATCTCAGCAATCAGGCTTGTCATATGGGTGGTTGCTTACAAGAAGCTGGAGTAAGTAGAAATGGGACCTGATGTTTGTTTGACACTGTGGGATACAATAGTTGCAGGAAGAATTTGCCCAACCACAGGCTAAATGTTACAAGTCAATATGATGGGTCAGTACAATGCCACCCAGCAAATGTGAATGTCTCCAGTGATAGTTGAGCAAAGACCAAAGATGCAGTAGACTCCAGGTGGGGGAGACATAAACTAATCTCAGGGGAGCTGATTTTGCTACTTAAAAATTCATACAGGCAAATATTACAAGATAGTAAGGCTTGAAGCACTGGGTATAGAGATCTAGGCAGGGTTCTAGTCCCTAGGTAAAAGACTTAGGAAAAAGACAGAATGTATAGAAGACAGTGGTTTTACTGAATAGTTTTCTAGAAACAGGAAATAGGCAGCCTCAGTTAAAAGTATTAGCGCATATGGTGGGACTAAAACTTGGAAATAATTTAGGTTCCCAGTTGTTAATACTTAAAACGTTACAGCCAAAGAAAGACAAATATCTCATGATCCCACTTATATGTGGAATCTAAAAAAGTTGGAGACTTAGAAGCAGAGAGTAGAATGGTAGTTACCAGGGGTGTGGGGGGCAACATGTTGGTCAAAAGATATAACATTTTACTTAGAGATGAGAAATAAGTTCAAAAGACATACTATACAACATGATGACTAGAGTTATTAGCAATGTATTAGATTCTTTAGAACTGTTGAGAGTAGATTTTGTGTGTTTTCACCACAAAAGTGGTAAGTAGGTGAGGTATTGCTTATGTTAATTATTTAGATTTAGTTATTTCACAATGTATACATATTTCAAAACATGTTGTACATAATTATATACAGTATTTTTGTCAATTAAAAATAATTTTTAGAATGTTATAGTTCACCTCAACAGCCTCTTATTTAGAAATCCTCTTACCTGACTATGTAGGGACCCTCATCGTCTCCTTTTTAAGCTATTATGATACTCTTCTAATCTGCTCCCTTGTTTACAGTCCCTTACTTCTCTAATTTATTCCACACACCACTCCTAGAATGACTATCTTCCAGTGTGATTTCTACAAAATCCCTCTGTGATATAAACTATTTAATGGTCTACCATTGCCTGTCAAGCTAGGTACAAGTTCCTCATCCTGCTACTGAAAGCTCTAAAACATGAGTAAATCCACATTCCTAACTCATCCACAGTTACTCCTCACCACAGAGTCTACATTTCTGCCATAACGAAATGCTCAATGTTCATAAAAATTCAGTTTCTTAAACTATGCACATTCTCTCCATCAGAAATCATTCCACAATGTCAGCTTACCACAATTCTCCCAGCCTTCAAGAATAAGAGCAAATGCTACCTCTTCAATGAAATACTTTCTCATTGCCCCAATTTGATGTCTTATCTTCCTCCTTTGAACCTTTATGTTGTCTAGATAGTGTTTGGCAAACTATGGACCACAAGCCAAATTTATCCCATCATGTTTTATATAAACACAGCTATAAGCATTTATTTACTCAATATTTGTGACTGCTTTCAAGCTACAAAGCATGAATGTGAGTAGTTGTGACACAAACCACATGACCCATAAAACTGAAAATATTTACTAGCTAGTCTTTTACATTAAAAAGTTTTCTGAGGCTGGAATGGTAGTTCACACATGTAATTTCAGCACTTTAGAAGGCTGAGGTAGGAGGATCACTTGATCCCGGGAGTTCAAGACCAGTCTGGGCAACAAAGCGAGACCCTGTCTCAAAAAAAAAAAAAAAAAAAAAAAGTTGTCTCATCTCTGATCTAGACCATACTGACCAGGGAAAGGCTAATTATTATATTGGCATGTCCTAATAAAGAGAAACTACTTATTAGGTTGGTGAAAAGTAATTGTGGTTTTGCCATTTAAAAGTTTTACACAAGTCTACATTCATAACACCCCGAATGCGCCCGATCTCATCTGATCTGAGAAGCTAAGCAGGGTCGGGCCTGGTTAGTACTTGGATGGGAGATCATCTGGGAATACCAGGTGCTGCAGGTTTTTAAAATAAAATAAAAAATATAGAAAAAAGGATAAAAGTTTTATGCGATTACTTTTATGGATTTTATAATATTATTTCATCCTAATCTAATCACCGACTATTGTTTACTTCAGTGTGATTTGACATGGTCCAAGGACCCATTTGAACAATGTGTGTGTGCAACTTGACTGCCCAAGGAGTACAACTCTCTTTGTATATATTTGTATCCATCTGGCAGTAGTCCATATTTCCCGGCGTTGAGCTAATTATTCAAATGTGTTAACTAACTTACTATAACAAAATATTCATGATACGTGACAGGATTTTCAGAATACAGGCAAATTCAACAAAAGCAAAAATTGAAAAGTGAGACCTAATTAAAGAGCTTCTGCACAGCGGAAGAAACTATCAGCAGAGTAAACAGACAATCTATAGAATGGCAGAAAATAATTGCGAACTATGTTTCTGACAAAGGTCTAATATCTGGAATCTATAAGGAACTTAAGATTCCTAATCAAATCCACAAACAAAAACCACAAAGGGCATGAACAGACACTCTTCAAATGATGTACAAGGCCCAGCCCAGTGGCTCATGCCTGTAATCCTAGTACTTTGGGAGGCCAAGGTGGGCAGATCACTTTTGAGGTCAAGCATTCAAGGTCAAAGGATGTACAAGAAGCCAACAAACATATGAAAAAAATGTTCAACATCACTAATGTCAGGTCAATGCAAATCAAAACCACAATAAGATATCATCTCACACAAGTCAGAACAGCTATTAAAAAGTCAAAAAATAACATGCTGGTGAGGCTGCAGAGAAAAGAGAATGCTTATACACTGTTGGAAGGAATGTAAAATAGTTCAGCCCTTGTGGAAAACAGTTTGTAATTTTCTCAAAGAATGTAAAACAGAGCTACTATTCAACCCAGTAATCCCATTGCTAATTATATATCCAAAAGAAAACAAATAATTCTACCAAAAAGATACATGCATTTGTATTTTCTTCACCCATGCTATTCACAATAGCAAAGACATGGAATCAACCTAGGTGTCCATCAATGATGGATAAATAAAGAAAGTGTAGTACACCATGGAGTACAATACAGGCACAAAAAAGAACAAAATCATGGCATATGTAGCAACATGGATGCAGCTGGAGGCCATTATCCTAAGTGAACTAATGCAGGAACACAAAACCAAAGACTGCATGTTCTCACTAAGTGGGAGCTAAACTTTGAGCACACGTGAACATAAACATAATAACAATAGGCACTAAAGACTACTTAGGGCAGGGAGGAAAGGTCAAAAAACAACCTATTGGGGATTATGCTCACTACCTGGGTACAGTATACCCATGTAACAAACCTGTGTATGTACTCCTGCATCTAAAATAAATTTAAAGAAAAGAAGTTAAAGGAAATACATGCTTTGGACAAAAAAAAAAGAATAGAGGTAAATAAAAGCTGGTGTAAGTTATTTTATCTATTTTATCTTATCTCATCTTATTTTATTTTATTTTGAGACAGGGTATCACTCTGTTGCCCAGGATGGAGTACAGTGGTGCAATCACGGTTCACTGCAAACTGTATCTCCTGGGCTCAAGTGATCTTTCTTCCTTAGCCTCCTGAGTAGCTGGGACCACAGGTGCATGCCACCATGCCTGGCTAAATTTTTTTATCTTTTGTAGAGACAAGGTCCCACTATGTCGCCCAGGCTAGTCGTGAACTTCTAGGCTCATGCCATCCTCTCACCTGGGCCTCCCAAAGTGTTGGGATTACAGGAGTAAACCACCGTATCAGCTCAGATCTTACTTTAATAAAGTGGCTTGGGCTCAATATTCTTCCGTAAAATAATTTTAAAATGTAATTTAAAAAATACCTAATCCTATGTAAATAGTGATATAAATATGCATGTAAACATCCTTTCACTCCCTTTGCTAACCAAAATGGATTCATAAAAGGTCAATAAAAAGTGGGTGGTATTAAAGTCTTGGAAGCATTGTCTTCTGCAACTGATCAGCCCCTTTTCAATCTGGCGACCATGAGAGTCATGGTTTTGACTATTTTTGTTATATCTTCTGCATCTAGCACAGATTACAGCATTTAGTAGATGTTCAACAAAGGTTTTAAATAAATAAAATGAATGATTCCCTTCTCTTTTTTTGTATTCTGTGACTGGCAAATTCCTATTAGAACACTTCCAAGTAAACGAATTTCCTTTCAACCAAAGTCTTAGCCCATATCCAATCTTATGTCACCCAAATGAATGGCATCAATATGTTTTATAGCAGTTAGCCATGACCACTAGCCCCCCCACCTGACCCATTTCTCTATACTCCCACCCCAGAAAACCTACCCTGGCTTAGACAATGATTATAATTCAAATACCCTTTACCTCTTTCATTTCTTAAAGCTAAGATTGCCAAAAAACAACATGTCATGCCACTTCAAAAATGTGTAACAAAATATTTTAATGAAATTCAACTTAGAGTTGAAGATGTTGTAAGACATTCAATTCCAGGCTTATTAGAAAACTTTTTTTTTTCTCTTTTTGGGTAGACATGGGCTTCTAAACAGGAAATTTCATTGTCAGCTTTTTGTTAATTTTCTAAAAGGGAATAAATATTTCAGTTGTTTCTTTTCTGTGATCCTCAAAGTAAGCAAACCGCAATTTTCGCAGTGTTTCACTGTCTTTGAAAGGAATAAATACATTTTCTTTTATTTCTAATGTATAATTTGGGAAAGGCTCATTATCATCCAGTGAGTGCTATCAGTGCTTTGTTCTAGACAGAACTTAATCAATAATGCGAATAAATAAGGAAGGAAAGAGTGATGACTAGGATTTTCTTCTTTTTTACTCTAATAATTTTAACGTTTTAAATTAAATTAAAATAAATAAAATTACTTTTAAATAGAAAATTAAATGAACCCCATGGAAATACAATAGAACTGTGGGTTTTTTAACTAAAAAGACAAATGCCATGCAATATAAAAATGTAAGGGCCTCAAGTGTGAACTCACATCATGTATTTGTGATAACACTTTGGATAACAACTTAATTAAATTAATATTTGGGAGGGGGTTTGTATTAATCCTTATCCAGTTTTCTTGGGTAGGGGAAATTTGAAATATCCTCCCTAAATTTTGACGCCAAAAAGTAAAAACTTTCAAGGTAAAAGTTCCTTTGCTTCAACACTTACATATAATTAACAATTAACACTCTACTTTTCCTTTTATAAAGTCATTGGAGTGCATATTATAATCTCACTGAGTTGGAAAAAATCATCTTCTTTTAAGATTTCAAGTACTACTTAAAGCTTAAGGAGACACTTTCAGTTATTGAAGAGATAACTGTTGGTACTCTGTTTTCGTTAAAACAAAAACTAAAGAAATTTATTGAAAAGAAAAATTCTCTTGTCTCTATAAGACATTTTTTCCCGCTTTCTTTTTAAAAAAATTTTATTTTATTTTAGGTTCCAGGATACATGTGCAGGACGTGTATGTTTATTACATAGGTAAACGTGTGCTGTGCTGGCTTCCTTCATCTATCAACCCATCACCTAGGTATTAAGCCCTGCATGCATTAGCTATTTATCCTGATGCTCTCCTTGCCCCTGAGATTTTATTTTAATTGATTTCAGAAAAAAAAAGGATCTGTGAATAATTTTTGTAGTTATATATTTCCAGCCAATGTCATCTATAACGATGCTGTATGCTTTTCAGTGAACATAAGTGCATTTCCTGTGCACTCACCAGACTTCAGATGTTGGGATCTGCCCCCTCCTTCCTGCTTTCTACTTCCACACCAAAAAGATGGAACTATCAGATGCTGGTTTTGGCCTCTACAATGCATGAGAAGTTGTTCCTACTCCAAAGGGCCGACATGAAAAAATGGGAGACAGGCGAGCTTCATATATCCTCACCTCTTTGGTGATGGCATCTCTCACTGGTGGTGTAGCCACGTTTATTGTATTATTTTATTCCCCATATAGCTTTGTTGATTTTTGAACAATTTTTCTACTTCATTCTCCCATCTTTACTTGCCCTTCAGAATTTTTTCCTGTTGATTCCTGGCTACCTCCCTGGTTTCTCTCCAACTCTGGTTCTTTTGCTGTTATAAATTTGTGCTTAGATTGTTGCTTGTCTGCTTAATTTTGAACTCCTATTTTGCCATGATACGTGGTGCACACATGGCCCTAATTTAAAAATTCTCACCTTATTCCCAACCAACCTATCCATTTGCTGGTCAGTTTGGAGATTCCACCAGGGATTAGCCAATTCTTATGCCTGTACCCTTTTCTCTGTCTTCCCCCAAATTGCCAGCTCCAAGTCTAATACAGCTACCTTCCAACTGAGGTACATACACTAAGATATGAGGACTTTTCAAGGAGTACACAGACATGAACATATTTAAGGAAATCTATTTCCAGATCTTCAGCTTTCAGACACATCTAAAATTGATCTGATAATATGCCTCTTCTCTTATCTAACCACAGTTTTCTTACTTTGAAGAAGAAAGACATACCTCACTATGGCAAATCTTATCAAAGCATATTGCTCCAGGGAGTAAATCCCTCTAGGGCATCAAACAAAAGGACCATTAAATAATGCACTGAACATTTGGGATAGTCCATTGAAGGTATCTTAAAGAAAATATTGAAAGATACAGTTCTTATTTTGTCAAAGGAAAAAAATTCAGGGCAAACCTCTGTCTTAATGTTAATCTTTTCCCACAAACCAAATATCCAATTCAAAGTTTCAACAAAAATGTATTTAGAACACATATATAATGCAGAGGAATGTATATTCTTTGCAACTGTTTAAATGTATGATGAAATGTTTTATATTTAAAATATGGGATACAGTGCATGTTTGTTTTCAAAATTCCTTTAAGGTTATCTGAGAAAAGCAATTTGAAGAGAATTAGAACTTCTCAGCCATAATTGTACAATAGAATCACTTGGGTTGCTTTAAAAACGTACAGATGTCCAAACAACAGTGAACAATCTTTGAAGGTAGGACCTAGATATAATTTAAAAAAATTTCTAAAAGCTCCGCCAAATGATACCAATGTGCAGCCAGGGTTGAGAGTTGCTGGATTGTGATCTGCTACTGGGGATGATCTTATACTCATTTCAAGGTCAACAATCTTTATTTCTCCCTTTGTAATGTTGCGGTTATAGTAATTGGTAATGGTTGTTTCTTATAACTGTTTACTAATGTTGAAAGTAAACTACAAACACAGTAACTAAAAAACCCAATTATTTATGTGTCTTGGAATTTTTTACCTCGTGAATTACTTCCTAGAGTATGATCATATAGTCATAAATACATTTAAATCAAATGCACATTTTACTTCACATATTGTATGTGAAGTAAAAATAGCTTTTACTTCATATCTCTAAAGTAATAGTCATAAATACTATATTGAGTAAGAATGGGATATTCTTACAGCATTTAGATTGCACTCAGCTTCTCATTATATGAGAAAGAAACAAAATCTGCACTTTGGGAGGCCAAAGACGGTGGATCACTTGAGGTCAGGAGTTCCAGACCAGCTCTGGCCAACATGGTGAAACCCTATCTCTACTAAAAATGCAAAAATTAGCCGGGCGTGGTGGCAGGTGCCTGTAATCCCAGCTACTGGAGAGGCTGAGGCAGGAGATTCACTTGAATCCAGGAAGCGGAGGTTGCAGTGAGCCGAGATAGCGCCACTGTACTGCAGCCTTGGCGAAGAGCGAGACTCTATCTCAAAACAAACAAACAAACAAAACAAACAAACAAACAAACATCCCCACAAAATCTATAGTCACTGTCAGAGGAACACTCTCCGTGGTTTTACAAGGATGAATTTCCAGACCCATTGTGGGGAGTGGTGAGGTAGTTATTTATTCATAATTGCTCCTTCCACTTAATTTAATGATACTTTTTGATTATCTACCCATAACTTCGTCCTAAGTTTCTGCTGGCAATGTAAAGGTTAATCCTGTCATTCAAAAGTATTTATTGAACATGTATTCTTGTCCAGGCACTGTTATAGGCACTTGTGATATGGCCGAGAATGAAACATACAAAAATCCATGCTCTCATTGAGGTGAAAAACGTGGTCTCTACCCTAAAGCATCTCGAAACCAAAAATTAACACAGCTACACCATCCACAAGGAAAAACATCATTTTCTGTATTGTAAGATATAATTTCTGAACAGATAAATCACAAAATCCCCTCCCCCAAATTGTCTCATAAAAAATTAAATAAAAGAGAAATATATTCCCTGGCAATGACTTCAAGGGGACTGCCACCTCAAAGAGACATTGTCCCAGTGACCTGCTGCAATATATTACATGCACATGTAACAGATGACCTCACTGGAATGGTCATATTTTCTATACCAATAATTTTCTGCCTCGACCTGAATGAGAGTCAATTCTAGAAAATTAATCTATAACATACAAAGAAAGAATCAGATGAGTTAGGCACCTTCTTAAGTAAAGCAAATTGTATGCATTACTGCATACAATTTAGTATTTAGAAAAGTAGATATAATTCTGCTTTATTTATAATAGCTTTACCCACTTCAGAAATGATAGACTTTAGAAACTTGATGAAATCATTTTGCTATCTTTTTCTCAGAACTCCCATGTTATATTTACTTGTCTGACTACTCTTAGTTATTTTGACTTTGACTAACTGAATAACTTTTCCATGAGAAGCATTTCTTTTCCTTTAAAAAAAAAACATGAATCCAAATTCTGATATGCACAAAAAGTCTTAGAACAATCCTGCATTGAAACCTGTACTCTTTTCTTATTAAAATAAACTATAGGACTACTGGGAAAATCATATTTATTTTTCTATTTTTAAAATTATTTTTCTGTTATGTTGAAGCACCAAATACTGTTTTGTTCTGAGGAATGACAAACAAAAATAACTGTTTTTAATATGGGCCACTGTTTCACAAATAACTTTTTAACATTTATGTGTTTCAGGTTGTCTAATGGAATAAAACATATAAAGCTACATAGAAAAAAAATACATATATATATGCATATACATGTATGTGTATATATATACACACAAAGAGAGACAGAGAGAACAAATTCAAATGACTCCTTGGAGATTAATTCATAAAAACAATTCAATTCTGCATCCCAGGTTACTATAAAATTACCAATTTAAATGCTTTTTAAAAATTTACTCTATGCTTGGTGCAATGGCTCACACCTGTTATCCCAGCACTTTGAGAGGCCAAGTCGGGCGGATCACTTGAGGTCAGAAGTTCAAGACCAGCCTGTCCAACCCCATCTCTATTAAAAATACAAAAATTAGCTGGGCATGGTGGCAGGTGCCTATAGTCCCAGCTACTTGGGAGGCTGTGTCAGGAGAATCGCTTGAACCCAGGAGGCGGAGATTGCAGTGAGCCAAGATCGTACCACTGCACTCCAGCCTGGGTGACAGAGTGAGACTTCTGAAAAAAAAAAAAAAAAAAAAAAAAAAAGAAAGAAAAAGAAAAGAAAAGAAAAAAATTACTGCATATTCTCTTTTTTTCTATTAGGTATAGACAGACTCAACCATTTTCAATCTTGTATCTAAATAAACGTCCCCCATCTTTTTTGAATGTGCTTCCTTTGAACTTGACTATTTCTGATCAATTATTAGTGTCATCGTGGCTTCTTAAGATAAATGCCAACCCCCCGACTAACTAACTTGCTATCATATACAAATATTGGCACCTTAGTTAAGCTAAATCATATATTGGAAGTGGTAAATAAGTATTCTGCAATTATTTTCCAAGTTTCTTTGACAAAATTTAGGATCTATTTTATGAGCATTCTTTACAGATTCTATTTGAGGCACTGACAAGCATGAATATATTTAAAGTAGTTTTGAATATGAAAATGCCACTTCATTTTAACAACTTTCATTTGAATTAAATATTAATAGGAATGGTTGCATCAGATAAAATATAAAATATATGAATTTTTATTTTTTTAAAAGGTTGAATGATTGGATATGATTTAGCTCTTTGAGAGCTAAAATGGTACACACACCTATTACTACTGCTTGCTAGTTAGAAGCTATCCCTCTATATGAAATATATGAATACATATTAGATCAGTGCTTAGCAAACTATGGCTTGTGGACAAAATCTAGCTCTTTGCTTGGTTTTGTAAAGAAAATTTTATTGGAACACAGCCATGCTCATTTGATTATATACTGGCTATGACTGTTTTCATGCCACAACAGCAGAGATAAGTAGTTGTGATACAGGCCATGTGGCCTGTAAATTCCTAAAATATTAACTCTCTGGACCTTTACAGATGGCTGTAAATGTATGTGTATGTGCACATGTGTGTATCCACTCCTGGAATCTTTTTAAGACTTATCATACTTTTAAAAACATGTCAGCACACTGAAGCCATCTCAGAATGTATTCCATTATAATTTTTTTATCTCTAACATTAGCTAAATGTCCCTACTTGATAATTGAGCTTTCTATTATGCTAAAATTGACTTATATTTGTCAAGCCTTAATTACAAAGCAAAACATTTGAAATTTTCCTTTCCAGTTTGACATTTTCTATCCAGCTTGCATTTCCCAAGTCATTAAGATTATAATAGTAAAACTGCTGATACTATCAAGGAAGTTGAATTAGGAATGCTAAAAATAATATTGGCTGTCAAGAGAATTTCCTCAACATAGCTTTCTTCCCCTGACTGGGTTTTGTTTTGTTTTGTTTTGTTTTTTTTGGTTCATTTTAAAATTATTTCCTTCCTCCTTTTTATTTGAGTCAAATATTTTCTCATTTTCAATAGAACACTGGAACACAGCTGGTTGTTTGTAAAATAAGATGATTTTATTCTTCCTACGTACTCTGTGTGTGTGTGTGTGTGTGTGTGTGTGTGTGTGTGTGTGTGCGCATGTGTATGCATAAGTTACTCTTGTTTAAAACAAGCATTCTTTATTGGTCTTCACCAATTGGTTTCTTCACTGTTAGAGGAGATTCCTGGAAGAATAAAGATGCAATTTACACATGGTGCCCAATACAGATTTGGAAGACATTTTTTATTATTGAGATATACTGTCACAAGAGCTGTGGGAGTTTACAAAATGACCACCAGGTGGGCATGATTAAAAGAATCTGGTTAATATTATTTCTTTTAGTTACACATCTAGAACAGTACATCCACACCTCATAGTAAGAGTGGTAAATTACTATCGTAACTTCTGTTATTATTGCTTATGTTCTCTCTCCCTTCCTCTCTACTCTCTCCAGTCTCTCAGATAGACAGATAAACACATTCACGAACTCATACTTACATATAACTGCTACCACATCATAATTAACCTGCTAATGCCCTACTTAAACCCAGAAAATGGGTTAAGAATATTTTCCTAGGAATCTGTTTGGCTTCAAACCCTGACCATTTTCCAACACCCTCACCCTGCAGCCACTAATCTTGGGTAAGTTTTAAACCTATCTCTATCTTGGTTTCCTTATGCATAAATGGGAAGAATAGTACCTGTCATTGGATCATTGTAAATATTAAATATGGTAATACCTGTTGTCATGGACTGAATATGTTCCCCCCAAAATTCAGATATTGAAGCACTAACCCCCAATGTGATGGTATTTGGAGGCAGGGCCTTTGGGAGATCATTAGATTTAGATGAGGTCATAAGGGCAAGACTTCATGGTGGGATAAGTGCCATTATAAGAGAAGAGATACCAGAGAGCTCCTTCTCTGCCATGTGAGAATGAAGAGAGAAGGAGGTTATCTACAAGCCAGGAAGCCAGCCCTCTTCAAGAACCAAATCTATGAGCACCTTGACCCTGGACTTTCCAGCTTCCCAGAACTGTGAAAAATAAATCCCTATGGCTTATATTACCCAGTCTATAGTATTGTTCTGAAGGAGCCCTAGCTAGGACATTTGTAAATGACAAGTTCTATACTACTATATAGGGCTACTGGATAAATGTTAGCTATTCCCATTTCCCCTCTGAGAACTGAAATACCTGAAACATCTTTTAAATGTCTTTGTGTTCTTCAACGACCCATTGCATATTTTCTTTCTTTTCTGCATTTACTTTCATGACTCTGATTCTGTCTTGTGTATGTCAGAGTCCTAGTAAACATTAGTATACATGTATGTTTAAAATTATTTTGAATCAAATCCTTCACATTTTTTACTATTTCAACCAACAGATGAGTGTTGATGGGTGATAAAATTTAGTCTCTGCTATACTCAATCTCTGTAATACGGACATAAAATTGAGAAATATTATGTTTTCCTAGGAAGAAGGTCTAAAACATTTTAGTATTTGGGAATAATTTTGCCTTCAGATTATTTTTTTAGATTTAGGCAGGGAGACTGAGGGCACATTTAAATAGCAGAGAATCTCATGGCACTAAGTCAACCAGTCCAGGCTTTCTCTTCCTTTTCCAACTCTAATATCATTCCTGACACAAAATAAGAATCTTTCTAAATCAAGTGTTTAGGTAAAATCTCAGTGGTTCCCCATGACCAACAGGACAAACTGTCAGTCTCTCCTATGACCTAATATTATTCCAACTCTGCAGAAGTAACTTCTGGGAATCTTGGCTTCAACCAACCTGGCCCCTTACTGAACTGTAAATGCATTTGAAGTTATACCTCAGCATGCTTGCTTATGCAATTTCTTCTAACCAGGACATTTCCTGTCCTTTCCACTTAAAAAATCCATGTCCATGAAAGCCCTATCAATGCAATGACGTCCACCCTAACTGTTCAAGTATAGGCTAGGTATTCTCTTTTGTTAATGAATGAATTTCTGATTTATGCCCCTAATTTTTGCCCTTAGTATTCGTTCATTTATTCTTCAAATAATGACAAATGAGTCTGTGAACAATTCTGTTTCAGGGTGATACTTCCTATAACCTGAATTGTGTTATTGGAGCTCAAAGCAGGAGATTCTTTGAATAAAATTATTCTACGTTTGGACATCATAAGTGAAAATATGGTATAAGGACTCTTTCTATAACAAACTTTGTAAGACAAGATATCTGCCTTATATTGAATCTTGCAGTAAAGCAAATAATACTAAGGAAAGCTCTGTGACCTGCAAACACTATTCACTCTTTAATATCAGTGCTTTTTATACAAAATTATCCTAGATGCATAATTACAAAGATATCTTATTGCAAAAAAGTGTTTCTAGGACAATTATAATACATATATCAATTGTAAACTTCATGGATAAACACAGAAATTCATGTCCCTCTTTAGAGGAAAAAAATTATTTTGCTTTTTTTTTTTTTGGAAAGAAATGAATGAAACATCTTTTTTGGAAAAACAATATGAGGTGCACATAATTACCTCAATGTGAAAGTGTGAAAGGCAGCTTTGCAATAAAAACTAATCAACTGGAAATTCTGTTTTCAAAGGCAAGATAAAGCATGTCTTTTGGGGGGAACAAAGGGGTTTCCACACACACTGGCATAATAAAAATGCATGTATACTAATGGGCACTCTAAGAGGTACAATTTGACATAATAGCAAATATGCACAAGGACAGATGGATCATGTTTTTTAAGATAAATTATTCTTATAAATGTGCTTAGTTGATTTCAACAACTTACACAGAGTCCACAGTAAGAACAATAAAAAGATAGATATTTATTCAAAGTAAGGTCATATAGAATTCAATTGTTTTTAAGCTATATATAATTAAAAATTCAGTGGTATACTAATGAATATTTAATAACTCTTTTTATTTTCTGAGAGGGAGGTAGGTCAATGATTTGTACCATTTACCAGTCTTTCGTGAGCTGGTACAAGTTGGCTTCAGCACACCACGGTATAAATGTTCTAAGGTCATTCTAAACTATACTGGACATTATTTCTTGAGGAAATGGCTACACAATGAAAGCATAATTGGTTTCTCCCAGAGCATACTATATGTGTAACCACTCGTATGTTGCTAAATGATTATTAATATGTTCACTGCAATAAATTGTCAGGTGCATTGTCAGCCCTAAAGATGTATTCCCTCTAAGTAGCATCTCAGAGAAAGAAAACTGCTACCTGACATCAAGGTATGTGTTGTTCCTTAGTCACTAGACTATATAGGCTATATGTGGTTTAATCAAGTCTAGGAAACAGCAGAACCAAAACTGCTTTTTATTTTTAGATGATTATTTAACGTAGCTCATACTGGTCTTTTTCCCCTTAAAAATGGTTTTCTAAGTTTCTAAACAGAATAGTCTAAGCATTGTCTGATATACCCTAATTTAAGAGACACAATATACAGCATGACTTACTAATAATGAACAAAAAATGACTATCAAAGATCTGTGGTTTCGTTTGTTTGTATGTTTGTTTGTTTTTGTCGCAGATGTAATAAAATGAATTTCCTACTCACCAGGGAGGCTTTTAACATTTTACAATTTTTCAATGTTTAACTAGCTAGCTCTTTATTGTTTTTCAAGGTATGCTTTTATTTTGACAGGTCAAAAATTTCGAAGTGAGTTTTCTAATTAAAAAAATGTATAGAACAAAAAGTCTTGAGAACTTTTTGGTACTGTATCATACATCTTGGACAACTGTACCATTTTCAACTAAAAGTTGTACTCAGTCAACTGGTAGTTATTTCTAGTTTAATTTTGTCTCAATTTAAGCAGTTTTCTATAGTATTTAGTGTACTGGAATTATTAAAAAATTATCATGTGGTTTTCAGATTGATTTTGGAATTCATAAATGATACTTAATGAACAGCGACTTTGTTACAGGAATTTTACCATGGTAAAGGTCATTTTCCCCTTTAAGTCAAAGGAGGGTTTACCTGTTAAAATCAGAACTCGAAACCTTCAGGCCATATGCTTTTCAGGGCTCCTAGACTTAACCGGGGCAGAATAACAAGTATTTCACTCAAATGAATATAAATAGTTATTTTTAACATACAAAGCCATTGCAATTATTTTATAGAGACTAAAACTTAAATACAGCCATATAATGGGTCAGGCAGTGGTCAATTATGGTCTACTTCCTTGTAGGTTTTCTCTTGTAATAACTGTCTCTAAGGAATACCAACACATTTCTATATGCAATTCTATTTTTTAAAATAAGGACATTTCTGTATATTGTATCAAACTCCTAACTCAGAAACAGCAAGGGCCTGACCCTGCTGGTGAAAAGGGAGCTAATGTTTAGGCCAGTGGGGTTCCCAAAGAGATAATGGTGTCCTACTGGTAAGTAAAACTTAAAGTAGCTACGGAAACTCAGCAATTGATTTTCTGCTCACTAGTGGAATCCCTTCTCTCCCTGGGAGTGAATCTATACAGAGTAAAGACTGGAGTGTTCACTTTTTGAGACTATTAAGCCTGTCAGAACCAAGGTGTGCCTTTTAGTGCATGGAAAGAAGTATGGCATCCTGCTGACCTCATAGAGAATCTGTTTTATGGATGTGTCCAATTCTAACATCTTAGAAACATTCCAGAAAATAGAGGTTTGTATGACTACTTTTAAATGGATTTTCCACCTTTACACAGCAAAGCATTAGCTACTGGGAATTTACTGTTTCTGTTTACCCACTACAACAGCACACAGTGGGCAGTACCTGTGCAATTTTCCAGTGAAACCAAAAAAATGTACAACTTCAGGCCACAGGGCTAATGTGAAGAAAGGAAAGCTAGAATAAATTCCCATTTTTCCAATACTGACCCCAATTAATGTTCATCATGACGATGTTTTTGTCTTTTCTCCCAATGTGGGTTCTCACACCAGGAAGTATATCACCTTTTTAATTTGTCTGTACTACAAAACAACCATCAGGGACAATGATATTCAATCATTATCTAGTCTTAATTAGACTACAATCTAAGGATTTACTGTGGATGGCAGGTGTGCCTTTTATTTATATACCTTCCTCAACCTGTTTCATGCTCTCTTGTTGAGATCATTATAATTATTAATAAAATAAACTGCATCAATACAAATGAAGTATAACACCCTGCTGACCTCATTGTATCAGCCATATTCTGGAGCTGCTAATTCACAAGCCTGACTGGGGAAATGCTTGTCCACATCCCTTTTTGTCCTAAATAGTTATGTTCTACATTGTAACACCTGGGTTCCCTAGATTAGTGTGATGGTTTTTTTCTGTTTTCTGTTGTCCAGGATGGTCTTAGATTCTGGGGCTCAAGTGATCCTCCTGCTTTGGCCTCACAAAGTGCTGGGATTACAGGTGTGAGCCACCATACTTGGCCTAGAATGACAGATTTTTCAAAGGCCACAAATTTCCCCTTCCTTTCCCTTCCCTCTCCTCCTGTCTTCTCTCCCTCTCCTCTATTCTCCATGGAGTGTCGCTCTGTTGCCCAGGCTAGAGTGCAATGGCATGATCTAGGCTCACTGCAACCTCTGCCTACTGGGTTCAAGCGATTCTCTCACCTCTGACTCACAAGTAGCTGGGACTACAGGTATGCGCCACCACGCCTGGCTAATTTTTGTATTTTTAGTAGAGATGGAGTTTCACTATATTGGCCAGGCTGGTCTTGAACTCCTGATCTCAAGTAATCCACCTGCCTCAGACTCCCAAAGTGCTGGGATTATAGGCGTGAGCCACCGTGCCTGGCCGCATGTCTCTTTTCAATGTGGTGTTGCAACTTCTTCTAATATAAGGTAAAATCTACTTCTCTACCTTGAATCTGAGCATGCATGCCCATGTAACTTGCTTTGGTCAATGGGACATCGACATCGGCAAAAGTAACACAAAGAGAGACATGAAAGGTACTTCTGTATTGGGGATTGCTCTCTGGTTGTTTCTGGACCGCTTTCATCAACATAAGAATGAGCCTAAAGTAAGCTCCTTCAGGATAAGAGAACACATAAAAGAGAAGCTCAGCCATGATACTTGAATTTCCAGACACATAAGTGAGCTCAGCTGACCTCTTGTAGAGCAGAGATAAGCCATTCTAACTGAGTTCATCTCAAATTGACGACCCCACTGTACTGTAAGCAAATGAATGATTATTATGTAAGTTACTGTATTTGGGGGTAGATGGTTACTATGTAGCAAAGACTAAATGATATAACTGTTTGGTTTAGTCAGAGGTCAGGACCTAACATGAGAGATGAAAGGCATCGATATACAAGCCAGTGACACAACATCGGTGGTCTGCCCTCCCAAAACAAGTAATGTTCAGAAATTCAGAAAATCAAACACCGAATGTTCTCACTCATAGGCGGGTGTCTGAACAATGAGAACACATGGACACAGGGAGGGCAGCATCACACACTGGGGGTCTGTCGGGGGAAATGGGGAGGGACAGCGGGGGGGGTGGGGGAGTTAGGGAGAGATAGCATGGGGAGAAATGCCAGATATAGGTTATGGGGAGGAAGGCAGCAAATCACACTGCCATGTGTGTACCTATGCAACAATCTTGCATGTTCTTCACATGTACCCCAAAACCTAAAATGCAATAAAAAAAGCAAAAAAAAAAAAAAAAAAGAAATTCCTCTTTGTATTATGAACTAAGAGCTCACAAATGGAAGTTTCTAGACTATGGTGAATAATAGAGCTGGAAGATGACTTACTTTGCTTATGGTGGTCATAATGTTGCCATTTGTAAGGGGAGAAAAAAGTTTTGAGTAAGAGATAAATATAGAAAAAAACTACTGAGAATTGAATAAATTATTAATATATTAAGTTAATCTTTAATAATTTGTGGGCACTAAGATTTATACAGAGACAGAGAGAGAGAGAGAGAGAGAGAGAGAGCAAGTAAAACACACACTTCAGTTCCTAATAAATTTCTTGGACCCCACTTCTACTCTGAATGAGACACATTTCTTTGGTTCCTATGTAAGAGTTTCCGCATGATTCTACTAAGGATTCTTAGTCTTTAGGTTGCAAAGAACAAAAATTTGCTAAGGTTTCATTATATAATGGTGGGGATCATTCTGTACAATGAAAATAGTCAACTAGGATGAATAATAATTAGATAAGTAAAAGATAAAATTTTTGAAAATAAGAAATAGAATGAAAAATATTTTAGTGTATTTTATTATTTTACTTATCAATATAAAGATTAACGTCTATTTTCAAGTGCAAAATATCTTTTTTTTTTTTTTTGAGATAGTTAGGATCTTGCTGTGTTGCCCAGGTTGGACTGCAGTGGTGTGATCATGGCTCACTGCAACCGTGACCTCCTGTGCCCAAGTGATCCTCCCACCTCATCTCCCAAAGTGCTGAGATTACAGGCATAAGCCACCACACCCAGCCTACAAAATTTCGTTATTTTAAATTAAGTAAAGGCAGAAGTTTGTCGTTGTTTTGTTTTGTTTTTGTTTCATTTTTCCATACGTTATTGGAATACAGGTGGTACCCGGTTACATGAGTAATTCTTTAGCGGTGATTTGTGAGACTTTGATGCACCCATCATGTGAGCAGTATACACTGCACCATATTTGTAGCCTTCTATCCCTCGCCCCCCTCCCACTCTTCTTCCCAAGTCCCCAAAGTCCATTGCATCATTCTTATGCCTTTGCATCTTCACAAGCTTAGCTCTCACACATCAGGTGAGAACATACGATGTTTGGTTCTCCATTCCTGAGTTACTTCACTTAGAATAGTAGTCTCCAGTCTCATCCAAGTCACTGCAAATGCTGTTAATTCATTCCTTTTGATGGCTGCATAGTATTCCATCACATACATATATATACCACAGTTTCTTTATCCACTTGTTGATTGATGAGCATTTGGGTTGGTTCCACGATTTTGCAATTGTGAATTGTGCTGCTATAAACATGCGTATACAAGTATCTTTTTAAAATAATGAATTCTTTTCCTCTTGGGCAGATACCCAGTAGCGGGATTGCTGGATCAAATAGTAGTTCTACTTTTAGTTCTTTAAGGAATCTCCCACGCTATTTTCCATAGCAGCTGTATTAGTTTACATTCCCAGCAGCAGTGTAGAAGTGTTCCCTGTTCACCATATCCACTCTAGCATCTACTGTTTTTTGATTTTTTGATTATGGCCATTCTTGCAGGAGTGAGGTGGTATCGCACTGTGGTTTTGATTTACATTTCCCTGATCATTTGTGATGAGGATTTTTTCATATGTTTGTTGGCCATTTGTGTATCTTCTTTTGAGAATTGTCTATTCATGTCCTTAGCTCACTTTTTGATGGGATTGTTTGTTTTTTTTCCCTACTGATTTGTGTTAGTTAGTTGTAGATTCTGGATATTAGTCCTTTGTCAGCTGTATAGATTGTGAAGATTTTTTCCCACTCTGTGGGTTGCTGTTTCCTCTGCTGACTGTTCCTTTGCCATGCAAAAGGTCTTTAGTTTAATCATGTCCCAGCTATTTACCTATGTTTTTAATGCATTTGCTTTTGGGTTCTTGGTCGTGAAATCCTTGCCTAAGCCAACGTCTAGAAGGGTTTTTCCAATGTTATCTTCTAGAATTTTTATAATTTCAGGTCTTATGTTTAAGTCCTTAATCCATCTTGAGTTGATTTTTATATAAGGTGAGTAATGAAGATCCACTTTTATTCTCCTACAGGTGGCTAGCCAATTATCCCAGCACCAGTTTTTGGAAAGGGTATCCTTTCCCCACTTTATGTTTTTGTTTGCTTTGTCAAAGATCAGTTGGCTGTAAGTATTTGGATTTATTTCTGGATTCTCTATTCTGTTCCATTGGTCTATGTACCTATTTTTGTATCAGTACCACACTGTTTTGGTGACTACGACTTATAGTACAATTTGAAATCAAGTAATGTGATGCCTCCAGATTTGTTCTTTTTGCTTAGTCTTGTTTTGGCTATGTGGTCTCTAAAAGCAAAACTTTGGATCAATGTAGTAAATATATTAATAGTTTAACATTACACTGTACAAAATAGGATTAATCTGTAAATTAGTTAATAGTGTAAATCAGTGTTCATTTTCAGACTTCAATAATTGTACTATGATTATATAAGTTAAAATTTGGAGAAGGTGTACAAAGGGTACACAGAAACTCTGTATTATTTTGTGAACTCTTTTCTAAGTTGAAAATTATCAAAATAAAGATGTTAAATATATATAAAATGCTGAAATAAGAACATTTATTTTTCTTACTTTACTTCCCAAATGAAATCATGCTGAAATGGCAGAAACTGTATAACAGAATGAGTCTTTCCATTCTCACACCAAAATAAAATAATGGGTGCCATCAGCTAACTATGAAATCTCAAGATCTTATGGATATAAGTAAGCAGGTGGAACCATTTGTCTGAGGATAGTGTTGAGAAATATCCACCCCCAATAGGAGATGGAGAGGTGTGCAGTATAGGAAAGAGCTACTTCTTCCCACCAGATCTCCAAGACTAGCACCAGTGAGTACAGGGACACAGTTGTAAAGAATTAATCATGCTAATTCATTAATCAGTGAGTCCCAAACATTTTCACATCCCAGTATACATCAGCAATGGTTACATTCATGTGGAACATAAAATGACACAATGAAGAAGTGTGCTTCAGTTACATTTATCTGATAGAAGTTTGCACAAACATATTCAACATGGAAGTATCTGCAGGCGAAAATCAAAGACAATGGTGATTTTGACTTAGGTGCCAGAATTAACAAATTAGAAAATCAAAAGCAATGAGTTGATTTTCGTTACTTAGATGGAAGGGGATAGGAGACAGAATACAAAATAAAGGAAGGGAGTTGTTAGAGCAACATGGAGATATACCCAGTGAACATGTCTAGTAGGTAGCTGGTTTATTTGTAGGATGGGTTCTTTGGAAGAGAGGCCAGTGAAAGATATGCAGGGTCATTGTCAAAGCTGTATAAAGTAGATAATAATAGAAGGAAAAAGTAAGAGAAGGCAAATCAACATTGAAGGAAAATGAGAAAAAGGGAGAATCATGACACAGACATCAGTAGAGAAGAATGTTTTAACTGTAGCTGCTGCATATATTAATCACATCCAGTGCTGAGCTCTTTACATATTGTTTATTGCCATATTACCAGAAATGAGAAGTCAATAAGGGAGAGAAAATTAGAAGAAACAAGTAATAAATTAAAATGTATTTACTGGCACTATTTCAATTATTTCCCTTCTTGCAACTGACAAAAGTTAAATAGCAATAAATATGTTCTAAATGGTTTCCTTCACTGATTTTCTTCAGTGAAATTTGCTCTTTTTTATTTGACAAATATTGGAAAGGTTCTAATTGAATTATAATTCAGCTGCTTTTATTTTGTTTTTGTGATAGCATTTCAAATGTCATTTTCCTGAATGCTTGCGAACACAATTTTTAATATGGCTCCTCATTTTTCTTGATCTTGACCTAAGAAAACTATTAATGAGGTAGCTCCTCTCTTATGAGTTATTAGTTTGAATTCAAACCATTTTGACAAGGAGTGATTGAAAGTCATTACTGGCTCCTTCTGTGCTCAATAGTCTCTGTTTATGTTTTGGTGGCTCTAGATCAGTTCATGGGGAACCAGTGTGCATATGACTAACAGTACTACTTCAACTGCAACCAGTTATTTTCCTGAATGGACTCTAAACAACTACTGCCATCGTTCCATGCAGGTAAGGATAATTTTATGTCACCCTGTGAACCCATGGAATATCAGGTGCTACATGCCTTCTCTGAAGTTAAATTAAAATTTCTGTACCCAGGGGTTTTTTTTCCCCCTTATTTTTAAATGACTATCCTAACTCTTTGAATAAAACTCAAGTCATGACCTGAAAAACCCTGGACATATATCATCGAATAGAATTTTATGATCTCTATCTGAGATACCAGATAGTTTATAGATTTTTTTGATTAAAAGTGTTCCTACTGAAATAGGCAGACTATATACCTGTAAAACATTAGCTTTGGACTTTACTATGACTGGCTTTGGACAATGGAATACAGGTAGAAGTGACACTGTAACTTTAAGTGATACTCCAAGTTTCTGTCAGCTCTCCTGAGACTTACATCGCTTCCCATGAAAAGAACATGATCTAGATAGCTATTGCTCCCTCCGCATGAGATCCCAAAATTTAGACATATGGAACAGCTTTGAATCTAACCCGAAACCTAGAATCCAGGATAGTCCAGTAGAGCGCAAGTAAGCACAGACAAGATCAATTAAAACCAAACCAAACTCTAGACCCTTGACCATGAAATAAATGACTGCTATTGGAAACTTTTTAGCTTTGGGTTCTTAGTGATGTCACATATCACTGTAGTCTGCCTAAACTGCTTTCCTTTCTTCTGGAAATTTTAGCAGACCACAGGAGAGGTACATGTGGTAACAGGAATAAGGGCAATACTATGGCAGGTCCAAACAGCTTAACAGACCTTTAACAAACAACAACTGTGTATATGCTAGATTATTCAGGGTCTAGAGATCCAAATCTGCTGACTGGGTACAACATCATAGATCAACAGTTATCTGATCATTATTTATAGAAAAATCCACTTAAAGACATCAGAAAACCTATTCTTTTTAAGTTCCCATGGATCATATACCTAGATAGGGGATGAAACAAACCAAAATTGATTTAAAATAATTGAAATCATACAAAGTATTTTCTTTGACAACAATGGAGTAAAACTAGAAATCAGTAACAAAAAAGATAACAGAAAAATCTTCAAACATTTGGACACAAAATGGCTAATAAATAAGCTATAAGTCAAAAAAGATTCAAGAAATGTAAAAAATGCATTGAAATGAATGAAAATGAAAACACAATATATCATCATTTATGAGATGTAGTCACAGCAGTGCTAAGAGGAAATTTTACAGTACTAAATGCTTATTTAGGGAAAAAAGAGTCAATACTCTAATCTCCCACCTCAAATACCTGAAAAAAGAAAAAGCACAATAAATCCAAAGCAAACTGCATGAAGAAACAGCAAAGACAAGAACAGAAATCGATGAAATTGAAAACAGAAAAGCAATAGAGAAAGTTAATGAAGCAATGAACTGGTTCTTTGAAAAGATCAATAACATTGATAAACTTCTAGCAAAACTGACAAAAACAAAAGAGAAAAGACACAAATTACCAATATCAAGAACAAAACAGGCATTATTGCTATAGACCCTGTAGACATCAAAAGCACAATAAAGGACTAACATGAACAATTCTACACTTTGTAATTCAGCAACTTAGATAAAATGGATCTATTCTCCAAAAACATGAACTGTCACAACTCACCCAATATTAAATTAAATATTTGAATAGCACCATAACTATCAAGGAAACTGAATTCATAATTAAAACACTACTCCAAAAAAGAAATCTCCATGTCCAGATGATTTCACCGGAAAATTCGATGAAACATTTAAAGAAGAATTAGCATCAATCTTATACTACCTCTTCTCTCTGAAGAAGAAGATGGAAAGCCTTCCAATTAATTTTATGAAGCTAGTATGAATCTGATATCAAACATCTCTCATTGACAGAAACACGAAAATCTTTAACAAAATATTAACAGGCCGGGTACGGTGGCTTACACCTGTAATCCCGGCACTTTGGGAGGCCCAGGTGGGCAGATCACAAGGTCAGGAGTTTGAGACCAGACTAGCCAATATGGTGAAATCCCATCTCTACTAAAAATACAAATACTTTATAAAAATACACAAACATAAAGTCGATTTTAAATAACACAGTGTGATAAAATAATATCTTTTTCTAAAATCTCCTTTGGGACCTATTAGTCTGTATATTTCCCTTTGTTAACTCTTTAATTTTGATTTTGCCTTCAGTCACTTCATAAAATTTTTATTTCATTCTCAAGTAGCTTAAGTCTTCATCACTCAGAACCCAGTAATTTTAGCTATCCCTAGATTGACTCTCTTTCTCAAGTGATAAAAGAGAAGGAAAGGTTTTTGTTCCTCTCCATTGCTGCTTGGGTTTTGTCTCCTACAAAAGTGAAGGAAAAAAAGTGGTAGCAGGGCGGGGATATGGGAATTATTATAAGATATTTCTATTCTTTTGCATTTTTTCTCAGAAGTTCTCAAAACTTTAGCAAATACAATTTAAGCCCTAACTTCTATCTAGGTACTTGAAAATGCAAGCAAAATCACAGTACTTAGTAAACCAAAGCTGCATTTGCAACTTTTGCAAATCCCCCCAGTAGCAGAATTCCTAAGAAAATGGTAGATTTTGTTATTAAAACTAAACAATTTTGAAAAAGATTTTTGAAAGTGATTAAAATTACTATAATATAATCCAAATCAAATGAGTTATTTTTATTTATCAGTAAGAAAAATCTAAAACATATACCATGACTGACTTTCCTTCTCCTCCTTCCCCTATACTGTTTTAATTAGTTTTATCTTTTTGTTGCCTTGCTTCCAGTGAAGCAAAATGTTTTATGAAAATATATTTAATATAATAACTGTCAGTTCAATAGAGTTAATGGAATTTTTAGATGTGCTTCGCTTACCCTGAAAGAATGGTTTATATGCTGGTATTATGTAAATACATTTTTCAATCAGAAGTTGTGTTTTCCCCTAATGGAAACTCAGGTCAAGAAAGTTTATATAAAAGCATGATCTTTTCCCACTTCAGACTTCTTTAGATATAAGGTTTGAAAAGGCAACGTGATCATTCCATTATTATAGAAATCTATTAGTGCAATTTTTTTAAATACTACTTTTGCAAATTTAGTGAGGCTGGGTCTTCAGAGGTTGAAATACTCTGCCGTAAATAGTGACTTAGGTTAAAGTTTAATACATACAGTCAGAGCCTCAACTTTATCAGAACGCTTTTCTTTCAAGAATAAATAATAAAACCATCGTCAACATTTTGCATATGTCACAAGACACATAGCATACTTGAAACTGGTTTAAATAATTTTGATATTAGCAATTCCATTAATAAAACCCCAAGTGCATTTATAAATCAAGCAATTTAAAAACAAATGCACAAAACCTCAATGAAGGTACCACTTCACATTCACTAGGATGGCTACAACAATAATAAAACAAACAAACAAACAAACAAAAAACCCAGAAATCAGGAAGTGCTGATAAGAATGTGGAGAAATTGGAAACTTCACACACTACGAACATATGGATTGTACTATTTAAATATAAAATGTGCACTGTTAGGGGAAACACTTTGGCAGCTTCTCAAGAAGTTAAACAGTTACCTTTTGATTTTGCAATTTACACCTATGTATATACCCAAGTGAATTAAAAACATGTTCACATTATCAACTTGTACACACATGTTCATGGCATACATCATTCATATAGCCATAAAGTGGGAAACAACAGAAAAGTTAATCAATGTGATGAATGTCTGAATAAAATGTGGTGCACTCTTACAATCGAAAAATCATTTAACCATGAAAAGGAATAGAGCAGTGATGCATGCTACTGTATGAATGAACCTTAAAAATATGCTATTGCAGAAGCTAGTAACAAAAGTTTACCTCATTGTATAATTCTGTTTATATGAAATATTCAGAATAGGCAAATCCACAAACAGAAATTAGATTAGTTGTTGCCAGGAAATGGGGCGGGAGATAGGAGAGGCAGAATTTAAAGGTTTTGGGGTTCGATTTTTGGAGTACTGGAAATGCTTGCAACTTAGAACAGTGGGTAATGGTTGCACAACACGCTGATATACTAAAGTCCACTAAAATTATACATTTTGAAATTGTTAAAACAGTGTATTTTATATTATGTGAAATTCTATGTGGATTAAAGAATGATTTGTGAACCTAAACTATAAATCGAAACTATAATTGACGAGATTCTTTAGATACTCTAAGGTTTAATGAAATACAATCAAATTATGTCAATTATTCTCAACAAAAAGTCTCCCACATTGTAAGCATAATTATTGGCCTTCATTTTTTTTTTTACAAATATATATTATTACCTTCAAAAATTTGAAAAATGTTGGTATTTGCAAAGTATTAAGAAGTATCAATAACAAATCTCATAAATAATTTTGGAGAAATGGGCAGTAGATGGAAAGAAACAGCGTAACAACTAGGAAACAAATATTGCTTCACTTACCAGCACTTTAGAATATTTGGAATGAGTTTAACTGGAATGAGAGCAATGATCATATTAATCTGATGTGTTCAGACTCTCCTAGTTCTCCTTGATTTTTACCTTCCCATAAATATCTGTTTTTTAAAAAAATCTCTTCTATGAACTTATTACATTTTTCTCAGCCTAGTGATATTTTACAAAGAGACAAAGATGAAAGAAATCAAATAAATATGTCAGTTCAAAGTCTAGAGAGCAGAAGTGATTGAGAGGGTACTGAGAAGGTTTATAAATTTCAGTATGAAAAGAATACATTAGAATGTTAGAGTTTCTTCTTTAAATAAAAGGGAATAATTTATGACAAATAAACCTGGAAGTTTAAAAATCTTTTAACACCTATACATGAAATTATTATGAAATATATTTTTATATAAAAATATTTTCTATAAAGCTTACATGCATCTAATATATCCATAGTTATCATAAACTTTATTTTACATGAGCCTTAGTTCAGAAAAAGTAAAATAATTTGTGAAATGAATGGGCATACAACCTGTACAGAGTTCCCAAAGGCACAACTCTAAAATACTCAATTCCACTAGTACAAAGGTGAGATCACTCTCAAGTGTTGGGGTGAGCTACTGGAAAGTACTCATGGAATTTGTGTAGGAAGAGTTGCTCAAAGTGATGAGGCCATATGTGCTGATTGCCACTTATCTATCAAAGTTAGGCTCCTACTGTCCGAAGAGCCTGAAAGAGAAGGATACTCATCTTGCTCTGATGTAAAATACATTCATTATTGTACATGATTGTATTCTAGGCAATGTGATTAATAAGGACTACAAAGAAAAAACGTTAAAAAATGACTAAAAGTTACGAGATAAGGGAAATCTTTAAATATGCAAATAGCCAATAATCTTACTTAAGACTCAATGAATTAGTTATCAAATTAAGTATAAAGGAATAAATAATTAAAACAATATTTAAGACTTACTTTGTGTCTATAAGTCTATAAGATTAAACAAATTGATAATACCCTATGTTGTAAACAGGCGTTCTCATGCAGTATATGAAATAATGTATATCGGTAAAATCTTTTGGGGAAGATAGTTTGGAAATTTTTATAAAAACAAATTTATATGTCTCTCATCCAGAAATTGCATTTTGAAAAAAGTATTTCTTTTATTTTGTATTATTTCTTTTTTAGACTGAGTCTGGCTCCGTCACCCAGGCTGGAGTGCAGTGGTGCGATCTCAGCTCACCACAACCTCAATCTCCTGGGTTCAAGCTATTCTCCTGCCTCCGCCTCCTGAGTAGCTGGGACTACAGGTGCATGCCACCACGCCCAGCTTTTTTTTTTTTTTTTTTTTTTTTTTTGGAATTTTAGTAGAGATGGGGTTTCACCATGTTAGCCAGGATGGTCTTGATCTCCTGACCTCGTGATCCACCCGCCTCAGCCTCCCGAAGTGGTGCTGGAATTACAGGCGTGAGCCACAGTGCCCAGCCAAAAAATTGTTTCTAAAGATAGCACATGAAATGCACAAATATATGGCATGATATTCATCACAGCATTATTTAAAATATAAAAATAGAAGGAATAATGTATGTCATAGAACATTGGTTAAATGAATTATATATACTTAAAAGGGATGCTGTCTACATTAATATAGAAACATTTCTATATGATGTTATTAGGGACAAAAACAAATTTAAAAAGCATGTAAATATGGTTAGAAAGATCTCTGGAAGATGTTTACCTAAAGGCAAATAGTAGTCACCTGTGTGGTATGGGATTTTAAGTGATTTTTACTTTGTGCTTTAAACCATGCATTTTCAAGAGGCAATATTCTCCGAATGGTGCAAAAATTGGTTCTTGGGTGAGACCAAACAAATCCTAGATACCATGATGTTTATGCCATCCCAAAGGCAGCAATACATAAACAGACATACCATGTATTCATGGGTATTAAAATCTCATGGGGAGATTATGCAGGAAAATCTCTAAACAGGCTCCTTAGGGGGGCAATAATGATTTTTTAAAAGGTTGAGAAACACTGCTTTAATCTATGATTTGCATTGTCTGAATTTCCTGCATGTGCATTTTTGTTTAATCACACGCACAAAACTATTTTCAATTTGAGAAACAAATGTTCATTTTGAGAAAGAAACAGAAGGCTTGCTACTACATTTTAGGAATATTTCTATCATGAATGATAAAAGTAGTGGGAGAAGTAGTATGGTTTAAAAGTGTAAGGCAAGTGATGACAGGTAAATAAGGCACTGCTATGCCATAGAATATTCATCTAAATCCTTTTAAAAAATCTCTCCACTTAAATCCATTCCTTTACTCTGTACAGTAAACTTGGAGTCTAAATAATATCATAGAATGATTGCACAAGTCAAAGTTACACAGGCAAGAAAGATTTTATTAAAGACTTGCAATAGGTGACACAGATAGAACTCAATTCCACTAGTACAAAAAGTGGGATCATTTTTAAATGTTGGGGTGAGCTAGTGGAAAAGTGCTAGAGGACTTTGTGCAGGGAGAGTGGCTCAAAGTGATGAGGCCATATGTGCTGATTATCACGTAGCTATCAAAGTTAGGCTCCTACTACCCCAAAGAGCCTGGGAGATAGAGGTACTATCTTGCCTGATGATTGCATTTCAAAGGGCTAGCTCCCAGATCTTTGAGAAAGACATTTCTGGGGTGTAAAACTGGCAAGAGACTGAAAGAAGGTTTGCATCTTAAAGGGGCAGAGAAAGAATTGACATTTGTATATTTTTTAAAGTGAATGCTCTAAGCAAAGGGAGGTCAGAGGCCAATAATCACAAAAGAATCTATCTGAAGTTAGTCAAGCTGAGGAAAACATTAAGGTTTTCTGGTCAATAAGCACTTCTGTAAACTGCTTTCATTCTATGAGTCACTTAAGTTATGTGGTTTACTAAAATTATTTCTTTATTGTTGTCCTATGGCTAACGATTAATGCAATGTTCCACAGTGACTCCAAAAAAGATAGCTAAGTTCTTATTTAATATGAAACAAACTGAGTTGTAAAAGTTTCTAAAATGTTTAAAGAGTAACACAGGATACTGTTGAAACTCGAAATAAAATATTTAAGCCTTTAAAAAATAGCATTATATGCATATTTAAGGGGGCTCCTAATTCCCACTTAATGATAATTTGCTGTGGAAACATTTAACATAATGTTTCTTATTAGGAATACTTAACATTTCCTTTTCTTCTTCTCCAAACCCTCTGCTACTTTTTCTAATTAGGAAAAATGTAGTAGCAAAAAGGGAATAATGATGGCAATGGAAAAAAAATTACAGAGATTTTGAGAATCTTTAAAATATTTTCTCTTATTTAAGCATTACATTTGTGAATTATAAAATTATTAATGCTTCAGATATACACTTAGATAATATGAACCAAAAATATCAAGAGAAAAGGAATAATATACTTCCTTGATTACAAGTGGATAATTGAATAAATGTAGCTGATAATTCTGGGCTAGGGTGTTCATCAGCGAGCACCTTGTGAGAGGATGAAATACTTATTAACGTCTGTATTGCAGCACAAGAAATCTACTAAACAAAAAGTCATTAGCATAACTTGAAGAATCTTGGTGTTTCACGTAGTTCTTAGCTCACTATGACTATTTATTTGCAATATTCTATGTGCTTTTTTATTAGCACGGTCTTCAATCAAAAAAGGAAGATGTGAATTTTTAAATTGTGAATATTTTGAAATGAGAATTACTCAGGTAGAGCACATTCAAGCTAGACTTTACATACGGTAAAAATCTGAATACTCAAATGCAAAATTGCTGCAAACAGCACTCTTAGTTTTGGGATAGTTCATTATGGTAGGTTCTGCGGCCTGTGTGATCTTGAAGGCAGCAGAAAAACTGCATTGTGTTATATCGTAGACTGCATCATAATTGAGTGCTACTGCTGTGTTTGTGGCTTCCAGAAAAAGTTATTAACAACAAACACTTGTCAGAAAATTAGAAACATGGATCATACAGATATTTCTTTTAATTTGCTAGAATTCACACACTCTTATAATCATTCTATTCTCTTGGTATTTGGGGATATCTTTACTATGAAATCTATAGCATATCTAACATCTTATTAATAAATAAACCTATACATTTACCAAGAGTTTCTCTTCGATCTATTTTCTATCTTAATTATTTTATATACAAGAAATGAAAATATAGGTTTATGTTTACATATGCACAAATGAAATATATATATAAATTAAAAGTATACATTAGACTTACTTACATATAAATACACATTTATATATCTATCATGTAATTTATGTAGATATAGACCACATCAATCTTATATACATAACATACACACACACATACCTATATATATACACACATATACAAAGTGCCATATATTTTACATTGAAATACAGACTAGAACTATTCCTTATATTGTGCCTTTGAACAATAAAAAATGGAAGGCCTAACAAAGATTTGTATGTACTAACAGTAGCATCACCCTGTGGTGGAATTCTGAGGAGACATGTTTCTCCTATACACAGTCAGAAACACAGTTAAACCTACTGGAGAAGAGGCCTGTTCACTTCACAGAAAAATTATTTTTCAAGGGAACATTTTTGAACAATCCTCTACCTTGGATGCAGTGACTACCTCCACAGCCCTTGCTTCGCCAACATTCTGTTTTACTTGTAGTAGGTGAGACAAGGTATGGGAATATGAGTAGTAAGGGGGACCCCAGGAAGTTTGTGTTATTTTTATTTTTCCATTTTTACAGGTCATGCAACTATAGACCTTTGGAACAAAATGACTACATGTTGAGCAGGAGAGAGAGAGAGCATAAAACAAGGTTAGGTCTCCACTTAGATGTTAAAAGAAGTCTTTACTGTGTGCGGTGGCTCATGCCTATAATCCCAGCACTTTGGGAAGCTGAGGAAGGAGGACTGCTTGAGGCCAGGAGCCCAAGAGCAGAGTAGCCTGGGCAACAGAGCAAGATTGTGTCTCTATTTTTTTAAAATTATATATATATATAAAGGCCAGGCGCGGTGGCTCATGCCTGTAATCCCATCACTTTGGGAGGCTGAGGTGGGTGGATCACAAGATCAGGTATTCAAGACCAGTCTGGCCATCATGGTGAAACCCGATCTCAACTAAAAATTAAAAAAAAAAAAAAAAATTGCCAGGCATGGTGGCACGTGCCTGTAATCCCAGCTACTCAGGAGGCTGAGGCAGGAGAATTGCTTGAACTGAGGCAGAGGTTGCAGTGAGCTAAGATCATGCCACTGCATTTCAGCCTCGGTGACAGAGCGAGACTCCATCTAAAAAAAAAAATTATACACACACACACACACACACACACACACACACACAAGTGCCATATATTTTATGTTGAAATACAGGGTAGCCCTATTCCTTCTATTGTGCCTTTGAACAATAAAAAAGGAAAGCCTAACACATACATATACACATACACATATATCTGCACTATAATTATATATATGACAAGTTTTTATGTAAACAAATGACTGATATGAGGTTCATTTCCATTTCTGAGGACGATCTTATACAATGAATTTCTGAGCAATGCAACACTAAAGGAGTCTAAAAGAAGATGTGCTTGTGATTCTTTAATAAATAGTCTGATGGGTCCAGAGAGGTGAGATCTGGAGAAAGAAGAAAGTAACTGATTGCTAAAGAAGAGAATAGGGGTTTCCTTTTCTTCATGTCTCTATCCTGGCTCCTTTTGCTTTTCATTTTCTGAAGTGCTACCATTGAAAATACCTCAAAGTTTGACTTCTGGGTATGAAAAGAATCAGTGATTAAGGAGGGAATTGAGAGACCAGTTCCAGATAAGAGCGAAAATTGAGGCAAAGAGAAGGAAAGAAAAGGTGGAAATACCAAGCTACAGAAGGAAGGAAAGCAGTTAACAAAGTTCTTCTCAAATGGCTATTTGTTAGTACTACTTGTATTCCAAAATTAAACTGTGTTGCCATTTGCGTGTTGTTTTCTTAAATTCCTCCAGTAGCTGTTAATTCTAGGCCTAATGTAAGTGGGGCTTTGAGGATCCCTACTCTCAGGTCTGGTGGAACAGATCGACTGCTACTTACTCTGTAATCTGGGGACAGGGAGCAGCATTGGCACCACTCTGAATCAAAATCTGCATTTTAACAATATCTCCAGGTAATTCCTATGTACATTGAAGTTCTGGAAACACTTCTTTAAATATATCACTATAAAAGTGTTTGAAACAAATGTGCCCTGACATTATGAGAGCACAAAGGGGGAACCACTTAATTGGAGGGTTAAGGGCAGACTTCACCTTGGAGTTATAAATTAGAATCGAAGAACAGGTTGGAGTTAATCAAGTGAATGTATATGATGTGGTTGGATAGTGATCTGGGCAGAGGGAATATTGCTCAATATACACTTCGAGAAAGTTTAATTTTGGGAAATTAAAGTGTAAAAAGGTAAACGGAGATAGATGATGGTAAGGTGTGTGAGTGGGGGCGACTCATTGATGGTCTGGTAAACCAGCTAAGGATTTGGAAATTTATCCCTTTAGTAATGTGGAGTGAGTCACTGACTGCTTTTAAGCATCTGTTTTCAAAGGGTAGAGAATGGTGTGAAGCAGGCGGCAGCAGAAAAATGCCTTAATCTTTGTCACGGGACACAATTTCTTCAGGTCTAGGACTGAATAAATTGTATCTTAATTCTTCTTGTTTCAAGAATACAAAAAAGCCAGTCTTACTGACTTACATAGTCTTAGCAAGTTTTTACTCATTGTTTTTGTTCTATAAGGAAAAGTTGTTGTTGTTGTTGTTGTTTTTAACAAAGCAAATAGTAGTAATTTGTCTAATGACTGCTCCGAGTCAGCATGGACTTCACAAAGAGGCCACTGGTTGCTCTTTTCCCCTTCAACTTCAAGGCAGCAACGGACAAAAGCCACAACAGTATAAAAGTCATAGTGGAACTTCTATATTATTGTAGTTTAATGCTTTGTATTTAGGATATTTAATATCAGTTTCAATATAATTTTCACACAATCCTGTGCAATCCCTGCTGCAAACCTTTAAACTCAGCCTTCTTTATCTATAAATGACATACTTACTAGAGCGTAAATTTGTCGCCAACTTCCATGGCTGTTGAAAGCGTTTGTTGAGGTAAATGAGCACTACCATTGTCACCCAGACACACCCCAACCTTGCAGGCTTTAAAACAACTTGCACTTCAATCTAGATTTGAATTCCTGGGTGGTTAACCCTGCTCTTAAATACTTATGACTGAAACTGCCTTTGCACAATTATTACAGTGAAATAAATCTAATATAGGTGACTCCATTGTGCTTCTAACCTCACAAGCTAACTGCCTTTGCTCATTCCTGGGTGTAGGCCCAGATAACTATGGGAGGAATTTAGTTTAGTTTAAATTTAAAGCAAGAATGATAACAGTCCCTTCCCAAAACTAACCCCCTTCTTGTTCAGACTGAAATCATCTTTGTGAAGTTAATGAAAGGCCACAAGGTTAGACTTACGGGAGAATCATGAATTCTGCTAAGATATAAGCATAGTTAAACAATAACCTACCCTTGTTCCCAGTTTGTTTTCTATGATTACTTACTGCTCAGGAGTCAAGTGGCCAGAGGTCACAAGATTTATAACTTCTCTAATTGCTTCTGAAGACTGGTCTTGGAGATAATTTTTAGACATTTTTGCATCCTGGCAGAAAAAAATGATGCTACCTGAACCTGGGACCCATACCAAGGAACTGACTTGACTGGTCCTGTGATGATCTCAAACCAGAAACTGACTCAGTGCACAAAGACAGTTTCAGATCCTATGGTTTGATCCCCCAGCCAACCAGCAGCACCCATTCCCTAGCCCCTGTCCATCAAATTATCATTAAAAACCCTAGTTTCTGAGTTCTTGTGGAGGTTGATTAGAGAAATGTATCCTGCCCTTCAGCTCAGCTGCTTTGTGAGAATTAAACTCATCCTCTGCTGCAACACTGGTGTCTGTATTGGCTTCACTGTGCAGCAGGCAAGAAGAACCAGTAGGGTTTGTAAAACCTCTTGGCTGTCCATACTTCGTAGTGATGGGAAACCATCTTCGTTTTTGTACTTCAGTCTTCTACCTGTTACTTCTTTACTGATTTGTTTGATCTCTGGTTCACATACCTTGACTTAGATATTTCAGATAAAAACACATAAGCTCAGCTGAAGCTCCCTGGAACCTAATAACCATATGGAGCAAATAAGTCAAGACAATGTTAACATCTCCATGTTCCACACAAATGAGAAATAGAAAATATCTCTTAATATTTTGGTGATCCAGATTCCTTATACCAGGGAAATAATACGCAAATCATTTTTTTAAAAAAAGGTTTTTGGCTAGCGCAGTGGCTTATGCCTGTAATCCCAGCACTTTGGGAGGTCAAGGTGGATGGATCACCTGAGGTCAGGAGTTTGAGACCAGCCTGGCCAACACGGTGAAAATTCATTTCTACTAAAAATACAAAAATTAGCCGGAAATGGTGGTTGACACCCGTAATCCCAGCTACTCAGGAGGCTGAGGCAGAAGAATCACCTGAACCTGGGAGGCAGAGGTTGCAGTAAGCCAAGATGGTGCCACTGCACTCCAGCCTGGGTGACAGAGTGAAACTTCATCTTAAAAAAAAAGAGTTTTCAAATCCAATTGTCAAAACTGCCATTCTGTGCTCTCAAAAAAATGCAAATTTTATTTTAGAGACTGTAAGAAGTATGATGGGAGGCACAAAAGAGATTTTCAAGTTTATGATGAAAAGAAACTTACATGTAAATTTAATTAAGAGTAAACTAATACTCCTAATTTTCTGTAGTTTTTGTTTAGCATACAGAATCATAATGGGATCTTGAGTATGGTTATTCACTTGAGAAAGAGAGAGTATGATTTCATTGTCATCATAATCATCAATCGACATGGCTAACACTTATAAAATAGCTCCATATACCTTTAAAATAGTTTACGTGTATTAATTTATTCAATCTTCCCAATGATCCTCTAAGGAAGTTCTGATTACCTTTACATTTCAGGTGAAGAAACTAAGTCAACAGGCAGTTAAATATTGTTCCCCAGAGTTACACAGGTATTAGGTAGCATAGCTGATGTTGAGGAGTCTTGAAAATGTGAGTAACTGATTCCAAGTAGAATGGCTTAGAGGACTTTTAAAGTCAGAGAGGTTTGAGTTCAAAACTTGGATCTAAAGGCCTAAAATACAACTGCTTGGTCAAAGAGGTTAACTTCTCACAACTTTAATTTAGTCATTTGTAAAATCGAAACCATATATTCTACTAATAGGTTCCTGGGAGGATGAAAAAGGATGTGAAAGTGCCTACCATCAGTTCAGGGACGCAGGATGGCCTCAGTAAAGGTTAATTGCTTGTATTATTATATTACATTTCTAATAAAATCTCTGCTGGTTAGAGCAATCACGGTTTCTTCCCAAAATATAATTTCTAGTAGATGAATTTAGTTCAATTCTTTAACTTTCAAAGTTATAAATATTTTCAATAAAATTTAGAACCATGTACTATGCACTCCTGGGCTCATCAGACTGAATGTGTTGAATCATAAGATAATTATTAGGAAAAACAATGATAGCTGTGATTTATAGAAGCAAATGCAAAGGTAGCTGGTAAAGGGAAGCTGAATGCGTGTTGGATTCAGCAACTGTCCTCGACTCTGGAAGGCTAAACTGTACTAGTTGAGATGTCTTCAGGGTAGCTCAGGATTGCTCTTAAAAGCCAATCCAGGCCGGGTTTGGTGGCTCATGCCTGTAATCCCAGCACTTTGGGAGGCCGAGGCGAGTGGATCACTTGAGCCCAGGAGTCCAAGATTAGCCTGGGCAACATGGTAAAACCCTGTCTCTACAAAAAAAACAGCTGGCTGTGGTGGCATGTACCTGTAGTCTCAGCTACTTGGGATGCTGAGGTGGGTGGATCACTTGAGCCCAGGAGGCAGAGGTTGCAGTGAGCCGTGATCACGCCACTGCACTCCAGCCTGGGTGACAGAGCCAGACCCTGTCTCAAATAATAATAATAATGTTTTTTACAAAGCTAATCCATTAGGCATTTTCTACATCTCCCAAATACCTCACAGACCTGTGATAGTCTCATTGTCAGAGATATGAAGCCCAGACACCTGGGCCTACAAAGATACCAGTGTTCAGTTTAACCCTAATCTCCACCCCATTCTCATTCTCACAAAAACAGAAAGCAGACAAACAGTGGGCTCTTCTGTCTTGACTAGCTCCATTGTTTTATTCCCTGCCCTGAGAACCTTTCCTGCTGTCACCACACTGCTTTGTCAGGCTCCATTGGCTGCTGTTTTTTCTTGTGCACCACATCTCAACTTGGACTCTGTTTTTCTAAGTTCTCCGATGTCCAGCTGCTTCTCTTACATGTATGTGTTGGAGTCCGTTGTTTTGGAATGTGAAAAATGGATGCTTCTTGCTCTTGTCCAAGCAGTTTTATTCCATTCCCTTTGGTATAAAGGGAATGTTTGAAGTCATGAAAAGAGGCTAAAGCAGCTCTGTCAGGCTTACAGTGGCTTCATAAGTTGGAGTCCCTCCCTGTTGTACTTCTTACTAGGAGTGTCATCAGGTTACCTAAACTCCAAGAGATTCAGATTCTTTGTAAAATGGGAAGAATAATTGTAACTGTATCATTGGATGACTGTGAAGATTAAATAAATTGGTAGTTTGTAATCTTAAAAAGGACCTGGCAGTCCAAAAAGGGTGACTATCATCATTTATCAATGCATTCCTTCATAATGTCAACATCCCCAAGCTAAATGAAACCTTCCCATGAATGAGAAGTCCTCACTAACTTTTCCTCCCATACCCATGACAACATTGAACTTTACCTAAGACCTATGATCTTGGAAAACAGTGAAGTTTAATAAACCCCCACATCCTTCTGTGTTTTGGGAAATCGCTTGCTGCACAGAACCACCCTGCTTCACAGGTATTCCCCCTCATTTGCCTATGACAGGGCTATACACAAAGACTCAAAATTCCCATTCTTTGCCTCATAAAGGATTATGAACTGTTTTGCTCCCAGTGATCAATGAGAACATAATGCTTCTTAAAGAAAGGTAGTTAACATTCTATCCTTCCCCTAGGTCCCTGAGCTTTGTACCACCTTAGCCTGAGGCAGCACACAACCCCTCTTAATAGCCCTTCCAGAGACTATACTGGCCTTAGGGTTAAACATTCTCTTGCCTCTCCCTTTCATCCCAATTCCCTACAACTTCTTTTTTTGCCTTGTTTACTCCTTATGAAAGAAAAATCTTTTTGCCTAACTTTGAAAGGCTTGTGGATCTTATAGAGTAGCTTCCCAATTGCAATAGTCTCTCCACCTTTTACAACAATACGTTAAAATAAAGTCTCTTCTAACAAAGTCTGGATTTTTATTTTTAATTTAACATTCCCAGTCCAGATTTCACTCTCTTTCAAGGACAAATTCAAATTCCACTTGTGCAGGAAACTATTCATGACCATCTCAGAATTCCCACCACCCTTTGTGATCATTTCTCTCATACCACTTTTCATCTGGCCCCCTACTGTGTGCATAATTTACCTCTTCTGTTCAATAATATCTGCTTGAGGAGGTCTTTGCCTGAGTCATCCTTTGATTTTTCACACTGTCCAGCACAGCACATCAATAAGAACTTAGTCAATTTTTGTGAAGTGAATCAAGAATGAATTTAGTACATCTACACTGTCTGTCAAATTGAAGTACAGGGTAAAGTGCAGTCAGCAAACAGTATACTCTAAACTATTATGGCATCTATGAGCCAGTTTAAATTAGATACTATATTCAAGGTGCTTAGAGTGGTGCATATAGTAGACATTCAATAAATGCCAGTAATCATCATGATTAACATCATCAAATTCTCATCTGCATTAAAGAGATGAGCACTTAATTGAGAGCACCCAACTCACATAATCATTATGACTGAAACTAACCAGGGAATATTAATTGAATTGTTTTATCTATGTTATAAAAAAATTTAACATAATTTTACCACGGACTGAATCACAGTAATAAAAATTGACTGTGACATATTATCCTGGCATTGACACAAGAACAAATGCATAGCTAATCTATATGTTTTCAGTTGCAAACCAAAAAGTATCCTTGACAAGTCTCAATTAATTTAGAAGTTTATTTTGCCAAGGTTGAGCACATGCCCATGACACAACCTCAGGAGATCCTGACAATATGTGCCCAAGGTGGTTGGGTTACAGCTTGGTTTTATACATTTTAGGGAGACAAAAGACATCAATGGATACATGGAAAATGTACTTTGATTTGGTCGAGAAAGGTGGGACAACTTGAAGCCAGGGTGTATGCGTTGGGGGGCTGCTTTCAGGAAGTAGGTGGATTCAAAGATTTTGTGATTGACAATTGGTGGAAAGAATTTATCTAAAGACCTGGAATCAACAGAAGAAATGTGTGGGTTAAGATAAGGGATTGTAGAGACCCAAGTCCTTATTATGCAGAACTTGTAAACACCCAAGTTTTTGTTATCCTTTTTAAAGCCTCCAGGTAGCATGCTTTAAAGAGAATCAATTGTAAATGTTTCTTATCAGACTTAAAGAGTCTGTTCTGTCAGTCTTCAGGTCTCTGTTTTAATGCTAATGCTGGTTAGGTGAGCCTAAATATCAAAGGGAGGAAAGTATAATGAGGCATATCCAATCAACCATTTCCATCAAGGCCTGAACTAGTATTTCAAGTTTACTTTAGAATGTTCTTGGCCAAGAGGAGGGGTCCATTCTCTTGATTGTGGGGCTTAGAATTTTATTTTTGGTTTACATAGTTTTTCATCTTGTAGCTGTTTTATGCAACAGAAGGAGGAAACAAGCATTTACAGAGAGTCTATTACAGGCTAGGTATTATACCAGGTGCCTAAAGATAATTTAACTCTCATTACCATTTTACATAAATGAAAGAAATTAACTCTATAAGTCAACTTGCCCTTGGCATCATTTTAGAAAAAGAAAAAATTATGGTTTAGATTGGAACCCAGGCATTATCAGCTTTCTGAGATTTGCTCTTTCAAGAATAACTTTCTGCCTTACCTAACACTATGAAGAGAAATACCATTCAGAAAATTTGCTAAATGCAGAAGAGTGTAAACTTTTAAACATTTGATTGTATTAGAAAGTTTCAGCCCTGAAAGGAATTGTAGGGTTCTGTAGCCTATGATGGGGTTCAAAAACTGATACCCCAAATACAGCACTTTAACATGCTAAACTAAAGAAGCAGCCTCATAGCCTGTCTAATTCCCTCCCTCTCCCCACCCACAACTGACTCTCTCAAAGCCAGGAGGAAGTTGTTCTTTGAAGTTCTTTTATATGTCTAAAGTCCAGACTCGCCAAAAAGGATAACTGTTTTTTCTTCCCCTCTGTGTGAGACTCAGCTGTCTCTTAGGCTCATTCAAATTCCAAAGAGAACTATTTACAAGTTAATTAATCTCTGCTCCCAGATGGATTCTATTCTCCCTAGAAATCCTTTATTGTCCCTCACCAAAATTTCTCTTCTCTCTACTCCCATAACCTGTTTGATCAGGATGGCACATAAGCTCCTGAACTCCACTGGGAAAACGGGTAATCACTCTGGTTCTCCTCATGTACATGTTAATAAATTTGTATGTGTTTTCTCCAATTAATCTGCTTTTTGTGAGTTGACTTTTCAGGTATCTTTAGAGGGTGAAGGCGAAGTCTTTACCTTGGCTCCTAAACATACAAGTAAGGATAAAAACATTTGCACGAGTCCTGTACCAGGCTGAAAACAAGACTATAAACTGAAGTCACACCACTCAAATTCAGACTCTTTCCTATGGCACTGCCCCACGTAATTTATAAAATCCATTCTGTACCATTTTTGGGCATTCAAGTTGTTTCTCATATTGTACTATTATAGATAATACTACATTAAAGGACAGTTTAATGAGTCGCTTCTCTCTCACACACACTAATGCTTAGAAAATATGCCCTTCCCAAACCAGATATATATTTTTTTCCTCTCTCTTAATGGCTTAGTCTCTTTCTCTTCTGCCTTCTTTGCCAGATTTCTTTTCTGTTGATCTCTTAATTTTCCTGTGTATGTGTTTGTGAGACAGCCAAATAATAAAGGGGAAAAGGGTTGTCAGAGAACTTCCAACTGGCCTACACACAGAAGAAAAGGGGTAGGGAGTGGTGAGGGTGGAGCTGTGGGAAGTTCATGCCCTTTGCCGAGGGGGGAGCCTGGCCTCTCCTGTTCCAGGGTATGGTAATCCAGGGATTCGGTCGGTGAGGTGGACAGCCTGTTAGCAGGGCCCCAACTCACTTTGCTGTGTCGTTTTTCCTTTTCCTTTTTCGCCCAGTAAATTCCATTTTTCCCACCCTTCCACTGTGTCTACGAGCCTAATCTTTCCTGGTCATGCGACAAGAAACTGGCTTCTAGATGAACTAAGGAAAAAGTCCTACAACACAAGTTTTTCTTAATGGTCTAATTTATGTTTTTCACACTGTAGATCTTTTTGAAGCTTTTGATCTTAAAACATTTTCCTGTGTTTTATGAATGAATTACCAGAGCTACGCAGGCTTTTAAAAACACTTCAATTGACCTCATATAAAGGATATATTTTGTGCTGACTTTAAAAGAAAATCCTATCATCAGAATTATTTTGAAGAGAGAACAGTTGCTATAGCTCATTAGGATTATTACCTACTAATTCAAGAATAATGAATATACAAAGACATTCAAGCAAAATAGTTATATTTTAAATTGTTTTTATAAGTATGCTGAAAGCTCTCAAATAATTACCAAGAAGTCTGTGTAAAGACTAAAAGCACCTTTACCTATCTACAATAGCATATATTTCTAAAATACATTCCCAATTCAGCTTTTGCTTATTAAACATTTCAAAAGTACTTAATCATCTTTCCTCTATGTGCTAAATAATGCTGAAGATACTGGTAAAGCCAAAATACACAAGACAAAGTGGTGATTTGAAGGTCTTAGAGGTCAGTGTGAAATGGGAGTATGAATACATCCAATTGGCCAAAGAACTGTGGAGACAAAAAAAGTGTCAAAAAGCAAACTGATCACCAAGGAAGGATGGGACTGTCCAGATCTAGTAGAGAAACTGAAGCTTGCCCAGAAGAGATGGGTTTTTGATTTGCCTGTTGAAAAATGTATAGACTGAACATTCAGAGATCTGGTAAGTGCATAACAGATGGAGAAACCGTGTAGAAAGAAGCATTCAAACAGGAAAGTGGCAGCTGTGTAGCTTAGCAGTTTCAGTTTTAGACCATTTGTGACTTTACAATAAATTTCTCTTTTTATTCAAATGATTTTGCATTGGTAAAACTTGCCTAACACTGCTATTTAGGATAAGGCTAGCTGCCATCCAAGTAAACCTCATCATTTCAGTGGTTTAACTTAATTGAGACTCATTTTTAACTCCTGAAGTTATTCAATGACAGTCTTTCTAGTCAGTGACCAAATTCCCCCCATTATGTGATTTAGAGACCTGGTCACCTTCCATCTGTTAAAACCTTCGCATTGTCTGCATCCAGTAATTGATGGAGAAGAGAGGGAAAAAAAAATATCTACCTCTTCATTGCATTGGCTCAGAAATGACATTCCTTTCCTTACATTCATTGATAAGAATTAGTCAAATGGCTCCACCTAGAAGCAAGAGGGGGCTGGAAAATTGAATTCCTGGCTGAGTAGCTCTCTGCAGCAACAATTCTATAATAATCAATAAGAGTCTCTTCTGCCACACCCACACACTAGAAACTATTTGCAAAGTACAGAAACACATATAAAAAATAATCTTCAATTCCCACTGAAGGTACCTTTGATATGTTTACATACATCACAGAGCAACAGCTGCATTGAAGTGGAAGATTTAACCAGTACTAATTGAGCATTGTTGAAATACTCTGTAATTATGCTTCAGAACTCTGAATGTTATAAACAAACAAAAAAAGCACACATTTAAAAAATTATCTGAGTAGGCCGAGCACGGTGGCTCACGCCTGTAATCTCAGCACTTTGGGAGGATGAGGCGGGTGGATCACGAGGTCGAGAAGTTCAAGATCAGCCTGGCCAACATGGTGAAACCCCATCTCTACTAAAAATGCAAAAATGAGCTGGGCATGGTGGTGGGCACTTGTAATCCCAACTACCCTGGAGGCTGAGGCTGGAGAATCACTTGAACCCGGGAGGCGGAGGTTGCAGTGAGCCGAGATCATGCCATTGCACTCCAGCCTGGGTAACAAGAGTGAAACTCCAGCTCAGGAAAAAAAAAAAAAAAAAAACTTACCTGAGTAATTTTTTTGGAATTAATGACTAGAGATTATTTGAATGAGAAGAAGTATATGTCATTAATTATTTTGTCTTACCTCCTACACATATCTTTTCTGGAAACTAACTGCCTTGCCTTTGTTTCAGTCCCTCATCGGCCATCTGCTTCTCAAGCTAGCTGGGCTAAAGATCCACTTCCCTGTATTACTTCCAATCTTCATTTTGAATAGCACCAGAAGTAGCTATAACTTATTAACTTCATCATAAACAACAAATACAGATCTTTTAACTAAAGAACACATTCATTCATACAATTAGATTTTATAAGTAGCTTGCAAATTATAAAATTATTGCTCTGTGTGTAATTATATTCCTTACTAAATGTTTATCAAATGACTGTGTTGAAAAACAGACACATGAAAAGGTAGATCAACACTATTGGGTTTATTTAACTTAAAGACAAATTAGATTAACATAAAATGATCTGATTATATACCCAAATGGAAAACATCATCCAAACTATTTCATTATATTTGTACTCAGCCTTTTGTTTTAATCGAATTTTAGCAATGCCATAACCAACTACTGAATAGTAAATAGCTTACTACCTATTTGCTGTCCCCATAATGTATTGTTTTAATATTAATGGTTATTTTTCATTTGTCTTTTGCTTCACTTCCTTCATGTTTGGTGCTGATAACTATTATTGACTTATTATTCTGAAAGAGTTATATAATTAACTAGCTCAATTACACCATACCATTAACTAGCTCATTTCCAATATCTAATTGGAAACATTCTATTTTCAGGTTACATTTTGAGAAAGGGACTCATAAAAGTTGATACACAGAAACATGATACATTGATAATCAAGTTTCCCTTAAAAGGTTTAAAATATACTTTTACTTTTTTAAAAAAAAACACATTTCTGTGTGTTTCTCTCATCCTCACATTGACAGCACAAATCTCAATTTTAAAAAGCTCAGTGTGTGCATTGTAATCATAGCTAAAATTTTGAAAACCAAAATATTTAAGTAAATATTAGAAATTAGAAGACTGTGAAGGCAGGTAATAGAAATAGTAGCATTCAAATCCAAGTTTAGAGTACGCTTCAAGATTGAGTGAATAAAGGAAATATGTTCTTCAAATGATGGCAGTGTGTAAACAGAACATAATTATCTAATGGAACATTAACAAAAAGTACTCATTAAAATTTCAAAGATTTCTATCGTTAACATCAGAACACAGTAGTGACTATATACAGCATTTCTGTTTTAAAAATAAAACAAAAAAGTTTGTATTTTTTTCTTCTCTGAAAAACATTTGCACTTATCACTTGAGACACTGGCTACAATATTTGTAAATAGTCTTTGATGCCCTTTTATATACCAGAATTCCTGGTTGAGATGTTGGAGTGGAACCCAATGATCAACCCAACAAATGATAAAGAAATATATAGCAAGGTCTTCTAATTAAGGCATAGAGTAGGCTACTCCTTTACATCTTACATAGAATTTATAATATATTTAATTTGCATATTCATATTGAACTGCCCATTTACAATTCATTGGATTTTTAGGTCCTCCAGATGGAACAACAGATGCTAATATAATGACTAAAAGCCTTGGTCAAACATTTTAAGAAATGAAAACATTAAATCTCTTATGATGCAAAAACTATATATTTTGACATGAATAAAACCAACTCCATTTCCATGCAGTTTTCTCAAAAATACTTTTTAGAAATTCTTCTAAAGAGATGTTATAAAATATCCACATCAATTGCAAGAGTTACCTCTTGGTTTTATCATCAAGAAAGAGCCTTCAATATTGTGGTAGAGACAAGGGAAACTAACCCTGGGATATAATTAGTGGACTTTTTCATAGTGTAAAAATAATAAAAGCCTTTCAAATAGTTGAAACATTTTAAAAACAGCATTCATTATTTAAAATTATTTTATGTAATTATTAAACTGTCATATCAAAACCCAGTGTTTTTTTTAATTGCTCCCTATTTATTTAAACTACACAATATCAGGAAAATGAGTAATAAAAATTTTAACATAATAAAAAAATTACTAGAGTCTCAGTGACCTTCCTCCAATTTGTCTATGCCTGAACATGCCTCAGATGGGTTTCTGTCATATTTTTAAAACCTCCAAAGACTGCAACACCAAAAGTCTTTCCTAACATTGAGCAGTGTTTTCTCTTTGCTTGTTTTTTCCAGGAACCATTCTTAAATGATAAAATCACAAAGCTATAAATTTAATCAATATATATTTTTTAAAAATAACAACTTCTAAATCCTCATGAAACTCATTACCTGCTGCGTTTTTAATGTAGTCACCATTTGCTGCTCTTCCATTATTCTGAACACTTCTAATTCTTAACGTCTTATTGTGACACATCATTGAGGGTTTTGTTGTTGTTTTTTGTTTTTTTTTTTTTGAGATGGAGTCTCACTCTGTCACCCAAGCTGGAGTGCAGTGGCACAATTTTGGCTCACTGCAACCTCTGCCTCCTAGGTTCAAGCAATTCTCCTGCCTCAGCCTCCCGAGTAACTGGGACTACAGGCATGCACCACAACACCTGGCAACTTTTTGTACTTTAGTAGAGACAGGGTTTCACCATGTCTCGAACTCCTGACCTCAGATGATCTACCTGCCTTGGCCTCCCAAAGTACTGGGATTGCAGCAGTGAGCCACTGCACCCAGCACATAGCATTTTTAAAAATCCAAATAACAGTAATATTCTCAGTTCCTTTAACCTTTTCTATTTTCTAAATATCCAGTTATTAGTGTGTCTTTATCCACATTTCTACCTAAGTTCTCACTGTTCCTTGTAATCTGGTGTCTAGGAAAGAAGAAAAACAAATCTGAGACCCCATTAAGCATAATACACAAAGGAATATAATAAGAAATTAGGTTGTGGTTTTATTTTTTTCTCTTAGTATTGCATATATTAAGCCATCAGGGTTTAGTTTGTCGACAAACCCCCATATTGAAGGAGCAGCATGATCATACTGCTATTGCAGTGACTCAATTGTTGATTCTACACATTGTTGTTCATTTTGAAAACTAATATAATAGAAATTTATTCAAATTAATAAGGGGATGATATAACATCATTAAGTCCAGTAGGAAACCTACTGCTTAAACAAATCAACTTGATTTTATTTATAACAAGTAACAAATTTCTTGGTGGCAAAAATAAAACTAAAATATAAGAGCTGTATATAAAATTGGTTTAATAATTCTCTATCCAATAGAAATACACATTTATAGATATATATTATATTGATCTATGTATACACATATTTATGTGTATGTAGATATAGGTATCATCACACAAAAATATCTAATTCATTTATTAAACCATTAAGAAATTTATCTCACTCAATATCACATAAGTTTAGTGGTAACAATAGATGCTAAGTTTAGTCTTCATATTTTAATGAGTTTACATGGAATAATGAACTAAATGCTTTTAGTTCCAAGGTTACAGCCATCTTTATTAATGGTACCTGGAGACTTAATTGTCATAAAATACGTTGGAATCTTTCTTCAAGATTCTAGATCCTTATTATGTTATATTTTACTCTTAAAACTTTTACTTTTAGATGTGTAGTCATCTAACCTGACGAGAAATACATCATCTCAGATTACATTTTCAATCTTTGATTTGATGAGACTGAGAAGACAGAGAATGTTGAGCAATAGAAGTTTCTTTAGCTTATCTTGCTAATCCTTCCACACCAGTGGCTCTGTATTGAAATAGGTGCAATATTGAGTTTTCAGTCAATTTTGCTGATGTCAAAACTAAAAGCAGTTAACATAAAGTGCCGACATAATGGTCTGAGCTTCGTAAGTTTTACAGAAAAATCAATGCCTGTCAAAGTAGAGAGCCAGCATGAAGTAGAGAAAAGATGATCTTAAAAAAAATCCTTGATATGATATTTTTCTTTTTTTGAGTCAGGGTCTCATTCCTGTTGCCCTGGCTGCAGTCCAGTGATGCAGTTATGGCTCACTCCAGCCTGGGCCTCCTGGCCTCAGGTGATTCTTCCACCTCAGCCTCCCAAGTAGCAGGGACTATAGGCATGCACCATCATGCCCAGCTAATTCTTTGTATTTTTGTAGAGACAGGGTTTCACTATGTTGCCTAGGCTGGTCTCAAACGATCCTCTAGCCTCAGCCTCCCAAAGTGCTGGGTTTACAGGTGTAAGCCACTGCACTCGGCCAATAATTTTAAAAATATGTTCCAAACTATTAAGAACAGCCATTTATTTTCAAATGGGCCTTTTTGTGTGGTAAGATATATAAGATAGAAATTACCATTTTAACCAATTTTAAGTGTACAATTAAATGGCATTTAATACATTCACAATGTTGTGCTACCATCACCTTTATCCATCTCTTGAACTTTTTTTTATCATCCCAAACTGTATCTCTGTAGCTACTGAACAATAACTTTCCATTCCCCTGTTCCCCCACCCTTAATAATCTCTATTCTACATTCTATCTCTATTAATTTGCCTATTCTACGTACCTCATATAAGAGGAATCCTGCTCAAATGGGTCTTTGGAATGTGAACCACAAAAAAAGAAATCAGTTTTGTAAAATAGGACATAATACTATTGCCAAAAAAAAAACTGTAGAAAAATGTTTCCCTGATTTCTTGGATGCAAATAAGTGATTTTAATAGTCAATAAGACATATATTAATATAGGGACACATACATAGATTCATATGTATGTATGCATGCATATACATATAAGTTATATAATCATATCAAAGGTAGAAATGCATATTTTCATAATTTACCTCAGTTACAGACACTGAACTTTACTTGTTAGTAGCTTGCACACAAATAAAATATTCTGAGTTTTCTCCACACATATAAACCATTACTTAGTGGTCAATGAATGTTAGTCAATAATTGTATTGATGATAATCAGTGTCATTTAACAGAATAGATTAAGTTTATAAATATTAAAATTACATTAAGTGAAACAAACCAAGTGTATTAGTTCATTCTCATGCTGCTAATAAAGACATACCCAAGACTAGGTAATTTACAAAGGAAAGGCATTTAATAGACTCACAGTTCCACATGGCTGGGAAATCATGGCAGAAGATAAAGGAAGAGCAAAGGGGTGTCTGACATGGCAGCAGGCAAGAGAGTGTGTACAGGGGAATTCCCCTTTTATAAAGCCATCAGATCTCGTAAGACTTATTCCCTATCATGAGAACAGCGTGGGAAGAGCCGCCCCATGATTCAGCCTCTAACTGGGTCCCTACCACAACATGTGGGGAATTATGGGAGCTACAATTTAAGATGAGATTTGGGTGGGACACAGCCAAACCATATCACCAAGGTAAAGATTCAAAAATCAAACCAAATCATGGCAGTAGCCACTTCTGTTTGTACATTCCTTTATAGTCCAGTTTGATGCATCTGAGCTAATTTACCCCTCACCAAAGCACTGTGAATGATGACTATTCACAGTGTCAACATTGAGACAACATTTAATGAAGACAGATAACTTAGTATGGCCAATGAGCCCAGGCATGGCAGCTCCACCAACGGAACTAAGACAACCTGAGATGCTTAGGGCTACAGGCGCCCAACACCATGCCCAGCTAAGTTTTGTATCTTTAGTAGAGACCTCGTTTACCATGTTGGCCAGGCTTGTCTCAAGCTCCTGTCCTCAGGTGATCCACCCACCTTGGCCTCCAAAAGTGCTGAGATTATAGGCATGAGCCACCGCACCCAGCCTGTAGATTGCTTTTTGACATTTGTGTTTTCCACCATGGTTTCTGCTAGACACCATATTCTGGGATTACAGGTGTGAGCCACCATGCATGGCCATAAACCAATAATTCTATCAAGGAGTATTTATTGAACAGCTTTTTCACTCTCAAAATTGAGTTTGTTGGAACGAATATAAGATAATTTGAAACAGCAGAGTACAAATAAAGAAGGGAATTTCATCAGAAATAATAATGATTTGTATTTAAAAGTATAAATATGTGTCCAAAATGCACTTTGAACTTTCTCCTTGATAAATATAGATAGTAATGCCTATAAATAATTGTGTACAGTACCTGCCATATGGTTAGTAGTAAAAAAAAGAAGTAGTTGTTTCTGTAAGAATAAGGTAAGAATGAGTTTAACTAGTGGTCTGCAAATCTAGAAGTAATACAGCTTGTAACACCTGGGGCAGACTAGAAAGGATGTCTGTCATTTCTAGAGGCAAGCAATCTGTTAGATTACACTAGCAGGGTTATTATAATGAAAACAATCTCAGTACACTTGAAATCCAATGCTGTCGAAAGAAAAGCAGTAAAAAATTAAAGACTAGATCTTACTGATGAACTATGTCAGGAAACAAGAGCAACAGGGCAGCCAGAAAACTTAATCAAATCAAAATGCATATATGACTGGGGCAGAAAGTCCTGCTGACCAATTGCCTTTCTTAATATTTATTCTCTCACATAAGCATCAAAAATAGTGGTCTTGTTTTAGATTTTTTTAAATGTCACCCATCATTTTAGGCATAACTAATTTATAGCCTGTATTTGTGGATTCTAGTACCTGACATTTTTAGAGATATGATAAAGACAGTTATGTATGTATGTATGTATGTATGTATGTATGTATGTATTCAATGTCTGACTATGTAGCCCAGGCTGGTCTCAAACTCTTGGCCTCAAGTGATCCTCCTGCCTCAGCCTTTTAAAGCACAGGATTACAGGTGTGAACCACTGACCTGGTCTCTATTTTTTTAAATGCTGTCTTGAACCAGGAGGATCCTGTTGAGGCCCTTCTTGGAGGCTGGTAAATTCTTCTTGAGCAGCAAATTGGAGATATTTTTTGACCAAGGGTCTACCAACCAACAGGACTAGAGAGAAGAGAGGAGTAGTACTCCAAAGGAAATTTGGAGGTGTCAAAAGAAGTGGAATATATTCTAGAAAAATATAAATAGCAGATGTCTACTACTTCTAAACTTTATGATTTTCTACAGATTATAAAATGATTTGATATTCATAAAATCATTTGGATTACGTAACAATTTTTTATACGTCAATATTGTTAAATAAAAATTAGACCCAGAGATTTTTTTTTTTTAAAAAAACACATTCTCGCAAGCTCAACTAATCATTTAAAATGGTATTTCTATTTTATTTTTCATCAAGTTTTTCTCGGCGTTTAAGAGCAGTGAATGGAGGTATCTAATTGACCACATTTCCAGAAATGAATGTTTATGTTTTATTAAATTCAAAAGTCCATATGAAGTGGGAAATAAAATAATGAATTATTTTCAAATGGAATTTGTTAAATCTAGAAGAACATTAGGTACTTGGCAAGCACTAGAAAAATTTTTAAGGGTAAGTTGAGGTTATGTGGATTAAATGAGTCAATATAAATAAGAATTTAGAACAGATCCTGGCACATAGTAAACATTTAGTAGATGTTAACTATTCTAATTATTAATATTTAATTTTGCTTATATTAATGGGAAATCATCCAAGTTATGATGTCTTGTTTTCCTCATGGCCAGAAATGGCACATTCCAACCTTGCTATGAATGTGTTCTAAAATGTATATATTTTTTGCTCAAGGGTAAAAACATCATGTTTTTATTGAAACTTACTACACCTTAACAATGAATGCTTATTTGATTCATACATTTTTGAACAACCCATTTAGTATACTGAGATTAAATAATAAATTAAGGTAATAAGTATTAGTTGTTTCAGGACAGTTTTTGGAAATCACTCAGGAAAGAGCTCTTTTGCTATAGGGATTCAACTCCAAATCAACATTAGATAGCCAAGTTGATTAAATTGTTTCATCATATTTATGAGCATTTTTCTCTTTTAATTCAAAAGTGTGAATTAATCTAAATGATACTTGAGTTACAAAATATGGCAGATACTTTCTTATGAAACAGCTAGGACTGTAGTATGTGTCAATTCATCAAAAATAATATACATGACGGTTTTTGTGGGTATGGATCCTGAAATGTTAGCAAACATACAAAGTGAAGTCTGGACAGATGTGACCCTTTTATCAATTTCATCAGATACCTGTTAGGCTGTAGTCAGTGAAAGCATACTTTAATCCATGAAGTAATTTAACAAAAAAATAGTTTTTTTAAAGGAGAAATAAAATAGATAATTTTCTGAAAGAAATAGGAAAAAAAAGAAGTAATCACTCCATCCCCTGGCTAGACCACAAATATACCACTTAATTACATCAATGGCAGAAGAATTAGAGGTCTCAGTTAAATTATTTCCGTTGAACTTAAAATATAAATCTCTCATAGCAGTCAGCAGAGCTAATAGGAACACTACAATGCCTTGCTATTAATTATCCAGTGGAATAAATCATAGACTGAAGTTCAGGGAATTAAATTTTATTTCTAAATTTGTCACTATAATGTTTTGTGACCTTGATAAAGCCACTTAACCTTTCTTTGCGTCAGCTTTCTTATCCATAAAAAGAGGAAAATGTAGCTTTTGAGAGCATAAATTGAGTCTGTGGTTGATTGGGAAGTAGTTTAAATATTCTGCTGTATTAATTGTTAAAAAGTTATATAAATTATAAAAATGTTACTAAAACTATCACATCCTTGTAGCAATCACCTCATTCTTTTTGCTTTTTTTCAAGTCAGTTTTTTTTCTTCACTTCCTCACTCTGCTTGCTGACTCTCAGATTTACTTGGGAAAATTTTTTCTGATATAACATTTTAACAAGCTATTCCCTTACCATTACTTCATTCTATGATCTGGCCCTAGAAATTAAATGGTGTTTCAACTGGTCTGACTAATTTCCAAACTTTATGATGGAAATATGGTTGTTACTTTATTTTAAATCTTACTTTTTAAAAAAAATAGAAAATGTTTTGGCCAGAAGGGAAAATAAGCATTAAATGGGCAAAAGTGAGTATCATGTAATGTAATCAATACATCTAAAAAAAACTATATAGTGTATACTTTTTTTTCTTAGACCTAACAAGTCCAAAAATATGTATCATTACTAATACTTGTATTTTTTGTCTATAAAGTTAGTATTTTATGATGAGCCAAGGTGATCTAATTTATTTTGGAATCACTAGATTGCTTATTGTTTACCTCTGGATATGACGTTTTCTCTATACCCATATTCCCACATATATCTGGCAGAAGGCTAGGGTTACAATATAGTCTGGATGTGAGTTAGAGTTTAGTGCATGGAACCCTAGAATATGGCAATGTATATCAGTACAAACTTGAATATTTTCACCTTTTTATTTAACAATATGGAAGTACAGAAAATTGTTATGTAATCCAAAACAGAACTTTGTGAATATCAAACTACATTTTATAATCTTTAAGAAATCACAATGTTTAGAAGTAGTGGAAAATGGCTTTTAATGTTCCCTAGAATATTTTTCACTTATTTTGGTACCTCCAACCTTTCTTTGGAGTACTACTCCTCTCCTCCCCTTCAGTCAATTTGGTTAGGATAGGCCCACTGACCAAATTTAACCTAGAAAATAGCTGGTAAATTTGAAAACATACAAACTTTTAACAAGCAAATCCTCTCCTTGGTAAAAATCCTACAGACATGCTTGCTATATGTTCAAGGAAATATGTAAGTGTTTGTGTGTATATACGTGTGTATATAAGATGGTTAACGGCAATATTATTTACATAAGCAAAAAACTAAAACAAGTCCTAATGTTTATCAACAAACTGAGATTTTCATATAATGGAATATCATACCATAAGAATAATGAATAAACTGCAAGAATGGAATAACATACATGCATATTTGAAACAAAATCTGGAGTTGAAGAAGCCAGACAAGAATACACATGTGGGTCCAAATTTACAAGTTTCAGAAACAGGCAAAATTTACTTATATCGCTTAGGCATGCACTGTCAGCCAATACAACTTTTAAAAACACAAGAAAATTACCCCAAAAGTCACATACTGAGGTACCTATCCAGGTAGTGGAGAGGAAGGGGTTTATAATCAGGAGGGCATATGGGGGCTTCTGTGGTGCCTATAGTATTCTATTTCTTTGCCTAGTGGAGTTCTTTTGATAGCATGCTAAGTAGCTACATGTTTATGTTTTATACAGTTTTGGTTATATATTTTATTATTAAAAGAAATGAGTAAAAATATGTACTGGATTCTGTATTTTTTATTAGGATAAAAATCTCTAACTAAAGAGAGGTGAATAATACGTTCTAGAAAATATAAAAAAGCATATTACATAGCTTTATACAGAGCCTTCTGCATATAACATTTTAAACAATGTTTCCATTCAAAACAAATATCTTCCAATAAAAATGTAATGACCTTTGTCAAGAAAGAGAAGTTATTATTAGTATAAGACAGAATCAAGAATGAAACCTATCTTCATGCACTGGGAGGATGTGTTAAAAATAAACATAATCATCTTTAAAGGAATATTCAGCACTGTATTCATACCTAAAAGTTCAACCACAGGTAGGCATTTGACTTAAAAATATAAGAAAAGAAGGCCGGGCACGGTGGCTCACGCCTATAATCCCAGCACTTTGAGAGGCCGAGGCGGGTGGATCACGAGGTCGAGAGATCAAGACCAGCCTGGTCAACATGGTGAAACCCTGTCTCTACTAAAAATACAAAAATTAGCTGGGCAGGGTGGCACATGCCTGTAGTCCCAGCTACTCGGGAGGCTGAGGCAGGAGAATTGCTTGAACCCAGGAGGCGGAGGTTGCGGTGAGCCGAGATCGCGCCATTGCATGCCAGCCTGGGTAACAAGAGCGAAACTGCGTCTCAAAAAAAATATATCTATATCTATAGATATATAGATATAGATATGAAAAGCGATGCTATTTGACTTAAATCTCAATACAAATCAGCAATATAATGTAGGAAATGAAAAGGTTTGTGTAAAATTTACTAGTATAGATTCATGCAAACATAATTGTGGTTTTTGCCATTATTTTCAATGGCAAAGATCACAAAGTAATGGCAAAAACCACAATTATGTTTGTGCCAACCTAAATATTAATAAAAGTAGAGTGTGAAATCTGGATGGAGGGTATCATTCCTTCACAATTTTCTCTACTTTTCAAGTGTCAAGAGTATTATTTTGCCAATTATAAACACATTTTAAAAGCAATTGATATAAATTGGATTGTGTCAATGAGAGCGGATTCATTCACTCAAGAATGCACACCCACTGAGTGATGACTACAGGTCAGCCACTATGCTAGATTCTTATTGAGTTTGGTAACCCCAAACTAAAAATGACACTGCCATTTTTGGTTGCAGCTTCTGCATGTAAATAGCTTAGAAGTTGTCACTCCATTGCTACACCAAGAAAATGCTGAAAAAAACTGAAAACTACAATCTTTTGAGACTGAGGTTTCAGGGCAAACCACCACCCTAAAATTTGGAGAGCAGGTAAATCCAGAGAATCACAGCTGAGATCACTATTACTTACTTGGAGCAGAAGGCGTAAGAGCATACATTTCATCAGCAGTCATCAGAACCAGACTCACATATGACACAGATGTCGAAATTATCATACAAGGAATTAAAAATAACTATGTTTAATATAGTAAGTGTTCTACTGGGACAAAATAGATAACATGATAGAACAGATAGGTAATATAAGAAGAGGGATTGCAATGTTAAAAAGAACTTTATGGACTGAAATGCAAAGAGAAAAATCAATGATAAAAACAAAAAAGAACACCAAAAGGCATAATATATGTATAATTGAACATCGGAAGTAGAAGAAAAAAGAATAAAGAAGAAATATCTGAAATAATTATGGTCATGGAATTTCAAAATTGACAGACATCAAACCAGAAATCCAGGAAGCTCAAAAAACACTGAGTAGGATAAATAACAAAATCACTATACCTAGGCATACTACATCCAATCTACAGAAAAAAAAAAAACAAAAAAAACAGCACACGAAGAAACAATCTTGAAAGAACACAGAGAGAAATATCATATCTATAGAGACACAGGGATAAGTATTAGAGTGAACATCTCATCAAAAACCAAGCAAGCAATAAAATAAAAGAGTGGAGTGAAATATTGAAAGTGACAAAAGGAAAAAAGTACCAGTCAAAAATTCTATATCCAGCAAAATTATCTTCAAAGGAGAAAAATAAATAAAGGCATTCTCTGACAAATGAAAACTCAAGGGACTTCATCACCACTGGACCTTACATTGCAAAAAATGTCAAAGGAAGTTATTCAGGCAGAAGAAAAGTCTATGGGATAGAAACTTGGATCTACATAAGAAGAGTGCCATAGAAGGAATAAGTGAGGGTAAAAGAAAATATTTTAGTTCTTTTTTCTAAATTGATTTAAAAGATAACTTTGTTTAATATAACAGTAACAATATATTAGGTGATTATACACCCAATATAGGTGAATAAGTGAAATGAATCACAGCAATGTCATAAAGGATAGGAGAGAGGAACTGGGAGTACTCTGTAATAAGGTATACTGCACTACATAGTGTTTTTTGAAGGTGGACTGAGATTAGTTTAAAATGGGAGCGCCAGGGCTATCACTAAAATATATATCTAAAAAGAGGAAAATTGATACAAAAATGGAAGAGATAAAATGCTAAATTAAAAGAAAGGAAGGCAGAGAGAGTGGAGGAAATGCATATTGCTAAGTGAAAGAAGCCAGTCTGAAAAGACCAAAAACTGTACAATTTCAATTATATGACATTCTGGAAAAGCAAAACTATATTTATGGCAAAACGATCGGTGGTTTCCAGGGATTTGGGAAGGAGAAGAAGGGCTGAACACATGAAGTGTAGAGTCTTTTTTAGGGCTGTGAAACTATTCTGTTACTTTTTTCATTTTTATTATTATACTTTAAGTTCTGGTGTACATATGCAGAACGTGCAAGTTTGTTACATAGGTATTCACGTGCCATGGTGGTTTGCTGTATCCATCACTCCGTCATCTACATTAGATATTTCTCCTAATACTATCCCTCCCCCAAGCCCCCACCCCCTTGCTCTATCCTTCCCTTAGCCCTCCAACCCGATAGGCCCCAGTGTGTGATGTTCCCCTCCCTGTGTCCCTGTGTTCTCATTGTTCAACTCCCACCTGTGAGTGAGAAACAATGTGGTGTTTGGTTTTCTTGTTCTTGTGTCAGTTTGCTGAGAATGATGGGTTCCAGCTTCATCCATGTCCCTGCAAAGGACATGAACTCATCCTTTTATGGCTGCATAGTCTGTTACATCTTAATTGTGAATACATGACACTATGCATTTGTTTAAACTCATAGAACTTCACAGCACAAAGAGAGAACTTTAATGTATGCAAATTTTAAATATAATTCAGGAGGTCAGAGGATCCTGGGAAACACAGAATATGACAAAACAATCTAACTATATTACAAATATGTAAGATAACCTCACTGAAGCAGGTGAGAGGAAATGTGCTGACCTTAGCAACTTTGGAAATGAGTGAAGTCTGTAAGGCTCAATGCTAAAACAATTGTATATAAACACCATATTCTAATTGATAAAGTTGTTTCCCTCTCATGGCACACAGGTTAGCAAACTCTGATCTCACTATACATTTATATTGGAAGTGAACAATTAAGGGAAAGGATGGCAGGTGGTGAGAACCAGTTTTTTAACTACTGGATTGGAAGATTACACATGAGGTAGGGGGAAGAGGCTAAAATGATCCATATGGTAATAAATTACAGTTGGAAACATCAGTAAGAACTCATGTTTAACTTAATATAAATACAGGTGGTTACACATATAAATATCTATAGATATGTATATATGTGTATGTGTTACTATACACATTTTTCCTTTGTCTGCCGATTAGAAAGGGCTTCAAAACAACTATATCCCAGTAGCAATGAGTACTTTCAATATGAAGGTATTTGTTTCTGGTATAATTTCTCCAATAAAAGGAACATGGGCTCTTTGAAAAAAAAATATCTAATTTAGGGACTGGGCAGGAATATACAAGATGAGCTTAGAGTATATTAAAGGGCCAGAAAGTAGGGAAGTGCTCACACACATACACACACACACACACACACACACACACACACACACACAAACACACACACAAACACACACACACAATATGAGTACATCATAGGGATGAAGGACCGACTAAAAGAGCTCTTAATGTCCAAAACTGTAATAGTTTGAGCAACAAAATAAGGTAATTTTGGATACTTAAAGCAAAGTATAAATAACTGTAAGTCCAAACTGGTATTGAGCAACAGTTAAGTAAATAAATGTGGGAGAATAGACATATATCCCATGTAGCAGAGTACCAAACAAATTATGTGGATTTTCTGGCTCTCAAAGAGATGGAGCATAACCTCTCACTCCTCTTAGCATCACTGCATATAGTACTTCCTTCCAAAAAGACTCAGTATAAAAATGGAGATGGGAGTAACTTACAGTGAAAACCCTACTCTAACACTACCTCAGGTGAGCAACATGGACAACAGACAGTGGTAAGTCAGGCTGTTATGACAAGTTGTAATTTTACCTCTATTTTTATTCAAGGATATATAACCTTAGTCTAATGGTAAAAAAATATCAGACAAATTCCCAAACATAGGACATTAAAGAGACAAAAATGTTCCTCGAGAAAATTAGCAAAGGTCGTCAAAAATTTTAAAAATGCAAAACAATCACAACCAAGGAAGAGGATCCTAAGGAGAAATACACAACTAAATGTTATATGCTCTTCTGGATGGGATCCTGAAACAAAAAAAGGACATCGGGTGAAAAAGCATAGAAATCTAAATAAACTATAGATGTTACTTAATAAAAACATACAAAAATACTTCATTAACTTTAATAAATATACCATATTAATATTACATGTGAATAACAAGGGGAACTGAATGTGGGGTATATGAAATTTCTACTATTTATATTTTTCTGTAAATGTAAAATTATTCTAAAATCAAATGCTTATTTAAAAAATAAAAGACATCGCCCTGACTCTAAGTTGCTCACATTCCTATGAAAATACAGGAATGTCAATAAATAGCTATGATGCAATGAGATGTAAGAGCTGCAATAGAGATGCTAAAAGTTCTGTGGAGACATGGACTATGTGCCTCTGAAGGGAGTTAAGTTTGAGCTGTGCCTAGAAGAAAGGGTGAGAATCAGGACATGTGACAAAGAAGAAGAAAAACCTTACAGATGGAGAAAACAATGAATACATGTTAGGAGGGAGGACATTTGGAGAACAGGGTAAAAACTTGAATGTGGGTAAGGCTTATAAATTCTAGAGGCTAGAGATGATGCTGTAACATCTTTAATTAAAAAAAAAAATTAAAAATGTTTCAGGAGTTTGAGACCAGCCTGGCCAACATGGTGAAACCCCGTCTCTACTAACAACAGAAAAATTAGCTAGGTGTGGTGGCACGGGCCTGTAATCCTAGCTACTCAGGAGGCTGAGGCAGGCAGGAGACTCGTTGATCCCGGGAAGGCGGAGGTTGCAGTGAGCCGAGATTGTGCCACTGCACTCCAGCCTGGGCAACAAGAGTGAAACTCCGTCTCAAAAAAAGAAAAAAAGAAAAAAAGAAGATGTTTAAAATACCATTACTGCTCGGGACAGGTTTATGACTCCTTTCACTGTGATATGTTTTGTTGAAACAGTACTTCACTTAGCTAAGGGTGTACACCTTGGGAAACGGGAAAGATTTGCCATAAAAGCTCACAATATTGCCTGTGCGCATTAGCTTTTCCCTTAAGCAAGAAATTCCTTTTACGAATGGGTTTCCTTTTATTTTTTTTTAAAGTGACATTGTGACAAAACTCAAATTCCACTAAAACCAAATGGTATCATGTTTTTCATATTTTCATTAAGTACAATATGATAATAATGTGCAGAAAACCAAGATAAAAAACAGTGATTCATTATCAAATTCAGATACTGTCCATCTTTGTTGCTTTAACTGAGGGATATAATTTGAGTTTTAAGAAATACTCTTAATTTGGCCACAAAGTAATTATCCTACGGTGTTAATGTATTTAAAACAATGTTATACATAAATATATCTTCCCAATAGACTTGTTTTTAATACCTAAAATACATTTAGTGTATACACCCGTTCTTAATTCTTGGGCATATAGTCTCCATTCACCCAAAATTTCAGCATCCAGTCAAACGGTTTGATTTAGTTTGCCCAAATCACTGCCTAGAATAAGGCTACATATGGACAGAAGTATTTATGATAATCAGTGGAATAAAAACTTTCATGACAACTTTATCTTCCTTCTTGGATATCAAGACTTAAATTATCTTTTGTTTTCTATATATAAGAAAGAAGAATATTTTGGACAAATGAAGTTTAGAACAAGTAAGCTAGCCCTGGAAAGCATTTAGAGAGATGAAGAGTTCTTTTTTTAGTTCTGTGAAGTAGTCTTATATAAGTTGTTTTACCATTCAGGGTCCAGTGTTACTTCCATGAGATTGTGCTCCAATTGTCTTATACTAGGTAGTGGTTAAACCCTAATATTTCTGGGAGAAGGGGGAATGAGGTGCTTACTAAAGATATGAGTTCTCCCACTCTTGAAGTAATAAAGACTAGAAGTGCATTCTATTTTCTATTCAGAATAGAATTGTCTTATCTTATATTTTAAATTCATTTGTCTCAATACTTGCTGGTTGCAAAAGCTACTTTGGGCAGAGATTAAGGGAAAAAAACTCAGTAATAGATGAAAAACAAATTTAAGAGTTGATTCTATGGAAAACCCAAGTATAGCCAGATACCTTAAAGAAATGAATTATGTATAAGATGTAGGTGAGTACCACAAAACACTTGAGTATACAGGAAAACTAATTTAAGTAAACCAATGTACAAATAAAACTCTGTTTAATATAAAAGAGCTAATGTCCTATTATGTTTTCTATGTAAGTTTTACAAATATGATCATACACAAAAGTCAGTCAAGAAGAATCTCTTCGAATAAGAATCTGAGAGTCATCTGTTTCACTTGAATGTTGTTCGTATTTTATCCCTACTTTTCTCATGAAACCACCTTGTAAGAAATGCACTATAAAGAAAGAATGTATGAATGCAATTTTTATGTGACAAAAATGAATATTTGGATATAATTCTACATTTTGCAAATTTATGTCATACATATTACCTTACTTCATTTGATCCTTGCAAAAACCCTACTGAAAATCAAGAACAGCAAGTTTATCATGCATGATTTTTTATATTTAGGAAACCAATATTCTGAAGGCTGTGGAAATTCCACCAACCTATGTGACTAGTGAGTTGTAGATTCATGTTTATAGGCAGTCTTCTCGAATCTTCTACCGCATGTCCTTTGACCTTAGCAACCAGGATATGAAAATTACTCTATGCACCACATCTCACATAATTATTCAGTGATTGCACCTGAAATTATGCTATTTTCAAGTTCATGAGAACACATATGTCAGATACAAGTGATAAATGAATAAAAGAGAAAGTCAATGGTTTTTCTAATTTGGAGCAAGACAGGAAGACAGAGGTAGATTTCATATATTTTATTTAGCCACTCTGACAAATGTTTCCAAAGATGACACCATTATAAAATATAAGCATAATCTTTGGAAATCATAACTCATTATTTCAAGTACTTTTGAAAGCTAATATTTCTATAACTTCCTAAACATATTCTGAGTTCAGCCTACTTTGTGAATGTATCTCTTTAGATGGAAGATGATTCAAAAGCAAGAAGGAATAAATTTCACCTATAGGAAGCCACTTACCAATTGATTATACACTTCTTTATAGGATTAAAAAAATTAATGTATAGAGAGCATAAAAACTAACTTAAAATAGTAGTTTTAGCGCTTGCAAGTGAAATATTGAAGACTTGTGATTACCTGTAACAAGTACCATTAGATAATTTATTCTTAGCAACAAAAGCCTCCATATTTTAGATTCACAGGTATAATTTCCAATGTCATCTTCTCTCTGACTTCTCTTATAAGCAGGGTGTCTCTTTTGAATACAATACTTGGCCTCCATGTTTTTGTCCCTGCATTCCTAAGAACATGAAGAACATAGAATTTTGGTAGTGACATATAGTAACAGAAAAATATAAAAAAGTTTTAAAGTAACTAAAACAGAAGCTTCTAAAATTATACTTTAAAGGGACTAAAAAGTTTGAAACTAATGCTAAAGAATTTCATTTCTTCTCCCTCAAATCTCTGGGAAAATCAACTTGCTTTCTAGAATTTCGCCTTCCTAGAATAATATGGCAAGTTGGTACTGGTAATTATACATTTTTGAAGACCAATAGAGTATAACCTGAAGATTTTTTTTTAGAAAAAGTCACTTAATTAACTTCTAACATTAGTATATTGTATACCAGATATGTACTGATTTATTACATATAAAAATAGAGATGTATGCTAAGATTATTCTCCAACGTCCATTTTGGAAACAAATGCTTCACATTTGATGAGATTTGTGAAATCGACCATATTGAAATTCATCACATAAAATACTGTATTATTTTATTGGGAAAGTGGAAAATTTGCCATACAAAAGAAACTGCCTCTATTTCAATAATTCAAACATTTTAGTTTTGCATTTAGTAAAAATTAGATCATAGCATGTGCATGCTATAATCCCATGAAAGAAACAGTCAACATTTTATATGCAAGGTCTGTAGAGTTCCATAAAATATCTGTTTTCACTGTTGATAGACTTACCAAATTATGATCTCTGAATTAAGCTTTAGAATTATAATGAGTGTTGGCTCACAAGATTTCTGTTTTCGCCAAAACAAAAGTCTATTTCCTCTAGCCAGATTTGAAATCAATGCAATGAGGATAAAAATAGCTTTACAGCATTCCTGACACTTTTCAGAGGTAATATTATTTCTAAAAAGTTGTATTGCCGAATCAAATTTTTGCAGATCATTATTTTATGTAGCTCAATAACCTTTGTGTAACTGTGGGGCAATCTCCAAGCTATTTTAGACCAAAATATACATTGTATATGCCATATTAAGTTGTATGACTTGTGGTAACTGCATAAATTTCCACTGAATGTGTGAAATCTATATTTAGCCAAACTGATTATTTCATAGTATTCTACTATAGAAGTAGCTTTTAAATCTTGTTTTTTAGACTATAGGGGCTAATCTTTGAGTATGGAAAAGTGATCTGAAATGTCATCACTTTTAAATATCACATACACTGCATCGCCACCCACCACTTCACTAGTCTGTATAGCTTAAGGTCTAAAAATTATTGTGGCAGTGTTGGAAATGCGTTGCTAAGAGGAAGGCCAGCCACTTTAAATTGTGTATGTGTAGGCTTCTATACATCTCGACGACGAATTTTAGATGCTCTTGCGAAAGGGTGAGAAGAGACACACAACTCTGTAAACTTTTTTATTTTGATTTTCTGTTTTTGTGTCGAGTTTGCTGAGAATGATGGTTTCCACGGTTCATCCATGTCCCTACAAAGGACATGAACTCATGATTTTTTATGGCTGTATAGTGTTCCATGGTGTATATGTGCTACATTTTCCCTGTCAAGTCTATAATCGATGGGCATTTGGGTTGGTTCCAAGTCTTTCCTATTGTAGTGCTTTCACTCATGGGCAGGTGTTGAGCAACGAGACTCATGGACACAGGGAGGGGGGAACATCACACACTGAAGTCTGTGGAGGGGAGCTGAGGGAGGAACAGTAAGAGCTGGGGGAGTTGGGGGAGGGAAAGTAGTGGGGAGAAATGCAGATATAGAGTGATGGGGAGGAAGGCAGCAAACTACATTGCCATGTCATGTACCTATGCAACAATCCTGCATATTCTTGACATGTACCCCAAAACCTAAAATGCAATAAAATATATTTAAAAAATAAAATAAAATAAACGTATTAGTGAACAACGAAGAAACTGTGTATACAGAAGCTGATGTCACACACGAGCACTAAGGAAAAAAGAAAGTCTACTTGGAGACTTTGGGTCAAACTCCCCTAATACCACTCCCTGTTGAAGCAGTCAATCTGCCTGTGAAAGTCAGGCAAATCACAGGGTTTGAGATGTTAGGCTGGTTCAGGATGAGAAATACTCCAACAAATTAAAAAAAAGAAAAAAGAAAATCATACCCACAGTAACAGAAACCAGCAGGACTGATATTTGAGTTCTGTTTAACATGGTCTAGGATTGAAAATCAAGCAAGTGACAAGTATAAAGACCTTCTAACAGTCCCCTTGATGTTCTGAACCCAAAATTTCACATTATCAAGAATTCAAAAGTAAGCCTTACTTAGAAAAGAGCATTGCTGATTTTGGAAAAATTCTTTTTAAAAATTGTTAAAGGTTTGTTTACTTGTTTTATTTCTAACAGTTTTTGATCATCCATCAGCAGTCTGTCATGAGGGCTCATATTCTGTATGCTGACATTTGTGGATCTAAGTTACAAAGAGGCCCAGTTTCCTCAAAGTCCTACTTCCAGTGAGTTGGACAAAGCAAAGGTTACATAAGGATTCTTTAAACTATGGATAAAATATTCTGGAGGATCTTCATAGTGTCTATATTTTTAAGTCCATTCCATAACAAAAATGTCTTTTATGGTATAAACAAGCTAAAAATTATTTTAAAATCTGGAATATCGGTAAAATAATCAATGATGGTGATAAGAAAGTCAGAGGTTGGATTATTCTGTTTATGTTTAAAGTTTCTTCTGGTTTTTGAAGAAAGTTACTTTAATATTATATTTCAGGTATCATAAAATTTCCTTAGATGTTATTACTTTAAAATGTTTATGTTTATACATTAAAACGATTAGAATATGGGCAAAATTATGTCCATTAAACAGAACATTCCATGAAAAACTAGTATACAATTTTATCCTGGAAAAGAAAATTAATCCTTTTTCCTTTGTTTGGGGACATTTTGAAATGCTAATATGAAGAACCCTGAAAAGAAGGTTCAAGGTAATTTAGTTCCTGAAATTATCAGCCCAGATCATAATAGACTTGAAAGAATTGTCCATATAAATAAGACATAAACATAAACATAACAGCTTATTACAGTGGACTACCAATGTAAATATTGACTAGAATTTACTAAAACTATTGGTTAAAAAACTTATAATGACCAGTACAACTTGCCGTATTATTTTAAGAAAGGCAAAGCTAAACTATATCATGCCTATCTACATTTATCTATCCAATTTGTGCCAGATATAAACACAATTAATTTAATAGGAAATTGAACCACCCATAGTCCATACCTTATACCAAAGGATTTCAGGTTCTCTGGTTGGTGGTAAAAAATCCTCTATGTCACGGCATGAAATTTCCTTGCTTTTGCTAAGTTCAGCTTTTTGAAAATACTTCATCTGGAATTATAGCAGAGTCCAGTGTCATTTTCACCCACTGTCAGTGAGATGGATACTTTCATACAGTAAGTGGAGTTCTGTAACAAAGCAGAATACATATGGTGACCTGGTGTGAACCAAAAGCAAGTGCTTTCAAGGCAGTGTGTTTAATTCACTTGAAAGACAGAAGCAAAGACTTCATTGTTTAACTAATTTTATGGTATCTTGGCTTATTCCACATGGTTCTGTCTTGCTATCCAACTAAACAATACTTGGTCTTATGAAGCTAGAGTCTCGCTCTGTCGCTAGGCTGGAGTGCTGTGGTGTGATCTCAGCTCACTGCAACCTCTGCCTCCCAGGTTCAAGCGATTCTACTGCCTCGGCCTCCCAGGTAGCTGGGACCACAGGCATGCACCACCACACCCAGCTAATTTTTTTATTTTTAGTAGAGACAGGGTTTCATCATGTTGGCCAGGTTAGTATCAATCTCTTGGCCTTGTGATCCACCCACCTTGGCCTCCCAAAGTGCTGGGATTACAGGTGTGAGCCACTGCCCCTGGCCATGTATATCTGTTTTTATTTGCCAGAGAAAAAAGTTTTGTTTTAGATTCAGGTCCAGTTTTAAAATGTTCAACAGATATTTTTGTACCTAGAAAAATTTTAAAAAGGAAGATTTTAGGTCAAGAATAAAGTCAAGCCTGGGCTTATGTTAAAATTGGCAAACTCAATAGAAGTAGAAAAATGTAACTGGCCTATTAATCATCCTGGAGGTACAGGAATAATGCTGCACACTCTTACAGTATTGGTTATCTATGGTAAGAAGAGTAGTTATCAAGTCTGGGCAGAGCACATTCTTGGATAAAAGTCTTGCAAACGTTACTATCTTTATTGACCCATATCTATTTGAGTTGGGTCCTAGAGTCGCAGGTTGTCAAAGCAAAGCATTCTACTGTGTTACATAAGGACAACCCCATCCTGATAGACTCTACAGAATCAGGTCATTAAATAAGCATCTCTTTTTCTTGCTGGTATATAAATCATGTTTATAACTTGGAATAAGTGAGGCTATAAATCCTGTGCAGAGATATTTTGGAAGGTTTGGGACCAAATGAAGTTTTTGGGTAAATTGCTCTACTTCTACTTCCTTTTAAGTCTCAGGACATTCAATGAACACTGATAATGTGTAGAGCATGGTGCTGGCTAATGGGAAAGAAAAAAGAGGAATAAAATATTGAATTCAAAGTTTATTACAAACTTCCTATTTGGTAAATAAGTGCCCAACTGTTTATTCATGAATAAGAAGAAACTTGGCCATCAAATTTCTGTATTTGAGCCTTACTGCTTACCATCTGTACAACCCTGGGCAATTCATTTAACTAGCTTTGAGCCTCAGGTGGGGGTGGAGACACGCACTTGTCTGAGCATTAAAAAGGATACTGGATAGAAATCTGCTTGGCCTGTCATAGGCGCTCAAGTGATACTGGTTCCTCTTTCATCTGTGCATAGCACAACATCTACTAAGTCCTCCTCCTTATTCAACTAATGCTTTGACATTTAAACAGCTCCCTTGTTTAGATTCTTGCTTTTGTTTAATGCTAATATGACACAGTGAGAATGTCCAGAAAATAGCTAGGTAGGTTATTAGGCTCCATCTCTGGTAACAAATAGTATTTCCACAAAATTAGATGGTTCTTTATAGATATAGACATCTCTAGCTTCCTATAATACCTAGCCTGCAGAGTAGATCTAAGATTACTTAATGGGTGAAATGATTAGTCATTAAAGAAGAGTCAATAGGAAGTTTGATAAAAGTCCTGAGAGTGTGTGTTCAAAAATTTTGCTAGAATAAGGCATATTCCCTGTCCTCAGTTTCTCATAATCCAGAGGAAAAGAAAGACAAATAAACAGCTGAAATTCAATATAATTACTACAAAGAAATATAAACTACCGCAGTGGTGTTAAAGAAACGAGAAGGCTACCATAAATAATGATACTTGAACTATCTTAGACATTTAATAAGAATTTGGCAATTTTAAGAAGGGTTATCTGAGGTAACAGTTTGCACAAAGCCTGGAAGGCATAAAACAACATTCTATGTTTAAGGAATTACAAATAACGTGGAGTGGATGGAGTATAAGGTAATTATGAAGGACTTGAGACTGGATAGATGCACAGAAGCAAGACTGAAAGTCACAGAAGCAAGACTGAAAGTCACATAAGCCACAGAAGCAAGACTAAAAATCACATAAGCCACTTCAAAAAGTTTAAACTTTATGTTGAGGAATGATGACATTTGGATCTTGGAAAGGTTTTTCTGATTGTAATGAGAAAAATGGGTTTGACTGTAAGGAAGACTAAATGCAGTGAGAAAAATTAGAAAGCTACTGCATTCATTCAGAAAGAAATGGCAGTCCCAGTGAAAGCAATGCACATTGAGACAGAAAGCAGGGATCATGTTCAAAATGTATTTAAGACATTGAATCAATATAACAGTGAGGAACCAAAGCAAAGAGAGGCATCCAAGATGATCAAGAATTTTTCTTAGTTGCATATATGAAAGGTAGAGTCAATCTTTCAGCACTAAAAACACTGAAAAAGAAACAGCTTTGAGAGAAAAGAGTGTGTTAAATTTTAGCTTAGAGCTCACACCCAAGTGAAAAGATATCCCTCTTGGGTTTGCCAGCAATACTGCTCATGAATTATTTATTAATTTTACTCCAGGTACTGACTGGAGCATGCTCTTCCAGGCTCGTTACAACAACATTTTTTCAGAAAAAAATAATTACCCAAATTAACCTATTAACTCTTTCGGGCACATTCAAATACGTTTAAGAAACACAGAATTTAAAACAAACACACAAACAAACAAACTAAAAGGCTTTTAAAGAAGTAAATCTGTGCATTATAATTTTGAAATTTCCATGTAAATCATTTAGACACAAGAGTGTTAAGTTTCTTTTTCTCCTCAAACTACTGATTACTTTTGTATGTATATTGTACTATATCTCTGTATAGAATACCAGACATCACATAGCGAGAGAGGAGGAGGAGGCAGGGTGAGAGTGAAGAGCAAGACAGGAAGAGCAACCTCATGGGCTCAGTCAAGCTAAGTCACTCACTATTTTGAAAACTAGGGAAAGTTACTTGACTCCTTTGGCTTCCATATCCTTATTAGGATAAGGAGAAAATTATACTAAAGGCTGCTCCATAGGCTGCTGTGGGAAACAATAAAACACATAAAGAGCTTAGGACATTGCCTGTTTTATAGTGAACACTGAGTAAGTGTTAGCTCTTATTATCAGCACTGCATCCTTCATTCCCACTTCCTTTGTATTTCTATTTTTGCAGTACAGTCACACAGTGTTTGTTTAACAGGTAAATTAGAAAATACTACCGTGATGAGGCCTTCAGTTCTTTGGTGTCTATTAGTGTGAAGCTTAAAAATCCAGGTAAGTCCTTACACTTTTCATTTGAAATATATGAGTGGGTTGAATAAGAATGACTAAAATTGAAGTAAATATGGACTCCCCCACCATAGCCATGACCTGTTTCTCTTCTTTAAATACAACTGTCCCCTAATCTTCAGAAAGTGGCTCCAGATGAGCATCACTTAGGTATTCTTATTTTCCCAACTTTTATTCTTCAGCTCTGTGAGATGAGTGCTGATTTAAAATTGTCTGGTAATGTTACAACTCCACACTCCCTAGGATGGCACTATTTTCAAATTACTTTCAATGTTTAATACTTGTTTACTGTTTCTGTGCATCAGGAGGCGATTTAAAAAGCTAAAAATAAAGTAGTATCCAATGAACGCTATAGTCCTATTTACTGAGAAGAGCTAACAGGAAGCAAGCAACTTGTGACACATTAATAAACACATGATACCCCTGAGGGGAATTTACACACTCTCAAAGCAAAAAGTGCATTCCGCCATCATGAAACTTGCAACATGACTGCTATTGTTCTCTGCTGTCAGGGAAATAACACGGAATGGGGTAAATGGGGGTAAGAGAATGCTCCTATAGGACTTATGGTAAAACCATTAGCACATATTTACTCAGCTTTAATTGTGTTTAACAGATGGCTTCCGTCTAGGCAAAACTTAAATCATAATTGCTGGTTTCAATGTTTATAAAATGGCTAGAGAGACAGGACATGCATTCAGGCAGAAAAACAGAGTTATTTATAACTGAGAGTCAATACCCACTATCTTTTCTAGTGAAGAAATAATATTAGCATAGACTTTTAAAAAAGATCTAGTTGTCTCTGACAAAGGCAACCCTGTGGTCCACACGAGGTACACACACAATGTATTGTAGAAACAACTAACATACAATTACTTCTTTCAATGTCTTAACGTTACAGTAAAGGGACCCAATGCTGAAAGAAGTCAATGAATGTTTTGAATTCTATTATCTAATTAGTGGTAGAAATGGAGTTAAAACTCACATCACCTAACTTCTAATTCACTGATCTCTTCTATATGCTAGGGGAGGTAATTGGTGCTGGGTTAGCACACAATCTATATACCTATAGATGATATAGATACATAGATACAGATATAGATATAGATATTCCATTGTATAAAACAAAAGAAAGTTACCTACCCTTAGTCCTTGGTTTTACTTTATTGTATACTCTAAAGTAAATGTCTTCTTAAGGACTTAATTTTAAGGACTTAAATTTTCAGATTTTCTTCAGGACTTTAATGACTCAAGTTTGTTTAAAAATCCATGATCTAACTTGATTTTTTTTGAAAATGTAGGTCCTTGAAGTCCCCCAAATCTAATAAATGATATAAGGGAGCAAGCGATCTAAAGTATTATGGTTTCTTCATATTTTTCTACTTTATAAAAGCACTGACTTCTGAATCACTGGCTTTGAGCCCTGCCTTACAAAGAAGAAAAAAAGTCTGATTCAGTGAAAATATATTATTGGCAATTCCCAAATATTTTTGAACACAATGAAGACATCAATATATGACACAAAATTAAATTTAAAATAGTTACTTTCATACAGATTCCAGAAGTCAGTTCAGCACCGTGAACTTCTCCACAGGTTTCTCAGCACTGTGGTAGTTTGAAATAGAAGACAATTCAGAATTGATATGCAAGGGGAGCTATCAGAGTTTTTCATTTGTTTGTTTGTTTTTGGAGATGGGGTTTCAATGTTGTTGCTCAGGTTGGAGTACAATGGTGCGACCTCAGTTCACTGCAACCTCTGCCTCCCGGGATCAAGCAATTCTCCTGCCTCAGCCTCCAGAGTAGCTGGGATTACAGGCATGTGCCACTAAGCCTGGCTAATTTTTGTATTTTTAGCAGAGACAGAGTTTCACCACATTGGCCAGGCTGGTCTCGAACTCCCTAACCTCAGGTGATCCACCCGCCTCAGCCTCCCAGTGTGCTGGGATTACAGGCATGAGTGACTGTGCTTGGCTGCTATCAGAGATTTTAAAATTTATTTTTAAAAGTATGACTACATTGCATAACTACAGATCAAGTGCAGAAATTTGGGTAGTGCAGGCAGAAGGTAAAAAAGGAAAATATGTGTGGAAAGGGAAATGTTGCATATAACTGGCTGATAAAGGATATTAAAAACCATGTTATGTGATACTGTAGTATAGCACAGTTTTAAATTATTCTGTAATCACAACCCGTATACACGATAATGTGGAGTGTTTGGTGTTTCTCTTACTAGAAGAATTACCAGTGACATGATTGTAAAATGTATCCTCTAATTATATCACTAAACATGTGACCTGTATATTCTGCTAATTCTAAGTCCCTAAGGGAAATACCATTTTCATAATGTTTGGCAATCTTTTCCTACTTCATGAAGTAGTATTTAAGAAAGCCAGGGATTTGATGAACGTTTTTAAAGGATTGAGTTGTTCTACGCCTCTGTGTTTTATATGGTCTACTCTAACATTCACTGGTCATTTCTCAAGTCATGATCTTTACTTTTTGTAAAAAGAAGGCACATAATATTTTTCAAGTGTCATAAGCCTTTTGGCACTGAAAAGCAGCACAGAGTGACAGCAGATCTAAAGGTTCAGTTACTACAGACCTAAGCAGAAGTGAACTGTCTGGAAGGCAGCTCCTCAACCAGAAATTTGACCATCGTGTCTAATCATTAGTTGTAAACATAGAGAGGAATCAAAACGTGTCAAGGTTAGATTGTAGAAGGAGCATCCTAGAGTTTGCTAAGCCTTAAATATACTTTGATAATTTATTTCTAATCTTAAAGCCTTCCAATTTTTCCCTTTTTTATTGTTCGATCAGTCTTTATGGCAATGCCTGAAGCTGTGCATGTGGCCCTGTCTTATATCTTATCTTACTTAAACATACTATGCCTATAGCTACTGACACTAAATGAGAGGTTTGTTTGGATTAGTTTTTCTTTTCAGAAGAGCTCTGGAGGACCTATTGATTTAACCATGGTTGAAATCAGCCCTTGGTGAAAAGATTAGAATGAGACCATCGAGTAGATGCTTAAACCTAAAAATGCCAGTTTACTGCCTTCTCATTTGAAGTTCTTTTTTAAACATTTTATTTAACTGGTGAATTGAACTCCACCTACAGCCTTTTGCCGAACCATAAATTTAAGATAATTATCTTCTCTTTTTTGGTAGAAAGTGATCAATATAATTTTACTATTTTTATTTTTCTAACCTCTTATTCCTGGAATATTAGAGTTGAGAAGGCCTAGGCATATAAAATTCTAGTCCAGTTATTACTCTATCTGAGTTATTCTTGGGCAAGAACAGTTTCAAACTTCACCTCTGTAGATTCTAAGAGTAAGGGAAAAGATAAGAGGGAGAAGGAAAAACCATGTCACTGAGGGAAATTGAGGCTGAGGACATGGGTTCAAGATTACACACATTACAAATAATTTCTTCAGGCCCTGTGGCTGATTTCTTCAATCTTTATCCATTTTAACCATTTTATTTTCTTCACAACAATCACAATTTTTAATTATACTATTAATCCTCATTTTGCTACATCCACTATTAATATATATGCTTCCTGCAATATGTAAAATAAGGAAGTAAGCTGTATGCTGTTTGAATTCTAGAGGCATATTTTTTTAACTGAGCTAAAATTCACGTAACATAAAATTAGCCATTCACTATTTTAAAGTGTATAATTAAGTAGCATTTAACACATTGATAACATTTTGGAACACTCACCTCTATCTAGTTCTAAGACTAGGAAAGCTAGTATCCATTAGCAATTACTCTTCTTCCTGTCTCCCTACAATAACTGGAAACCACCCATCTGCTTTCTATCTCTATGGATCTGCTTATTCTGGATATTTCACATAAATGTAATCATATAAATGTAGTCTTTTGTATCTGGCTTCTTTTACTTAGCATGTTTTCAGGGTTCATCTATGCTGTAGTATGCATCGGGACTTCATTCCTTTCTTTCAGCTGAATATTAGCCCATTGTATGGATATATCACATTCCGTTTATCCAATCATAAGCTTATTGGACATTTGGGTTTATTTTTACATTTAAGCTATTGTGAATAATGCTGCTCTGAACATGCATGTACAAATATTTAAATCCCTGCTTTAAATTCTTTTGAGTATATATCTAGAATTTGAATTGCTGAGTCATATGGTTTAACTCTTTGAGGAACCAGGAATATATATATATATATATATATATATATATTTAATCTCTAAAAGTCTTTCTCCTTTTCTGAACATTCCAATTTCTGTTGACACATGGATAGGAATTCATTACAGGAATTTGTTCACTGATGACCTGTTAAGGCTAAGACTTCAAAGGCCTAATGATCTCCTTAAGCATCTAGTACAGTACCAGGCATTTAGGATGTACTCACAGTATTTAATATATTAAATAAATAAATGAATGAACTATTAGCTACAAAGTTCTGACTACTTTTTTTTGTCTTAAGCTTTCTCAACAACTCCCACCTAAACCCAACCATACTAGTTTTTTGCCCCTTTTCATTTTCTGGGGTTTTGAAATAACACATATTTCTTTTTCTTTTTCTTTTTTTTTTTCTTTCAGACAGAGTCTTGCTCTGTTGCCCAGGCTGGAGTGTAGAGGCATGGTTTTGGCTCACTGCAACCTCCACCTCCTGGGTTGAAGCAATTCTCAAGCCTCAGCCTCCTGAGTAACTGAGACTACAGGTGCCCACCACCATGCCCAGCTAATTTTTGTATTTTTAGTAGACACGGGGTTTCACCATGTTGATCAGGTCGGTTTTGAACTCCTAACCTCAACTGATCCACCCACCTCGGCCTCCCAAAGTGCTGGGATTACAGGCATGAGCCACTGCACCCGGCCTGAAATAACACATATTCCTTGATAGCATTTAAGGCAAACAGATGTGTCTTCCATGCCCAGCAAAGAATTAAAACAGAGTTGTAAAGATACTCTGCACTGAATAGCTACACAAAATCACCTGATGATCTCCTTATTTCATCCTACACACAACAGGCCGCCTTCTAACCATAGTTGACATTCTTGATGTGAAAGACAAGGGATAGGGAAGATAAATGTATGAGTCACATTTGGGTAAGTTGCGCATCACTTTTTGTTCTCCCAGCTTTACAAAGGCAGTTTTTTCTAAGGTGGTGATAATATTTACCAAAGCTCGTGATCAGAGTTTCATATAAAAAGTGACATATTTGAACTCAGCACATTTAGGACTTGGTCCATATTCTGCAGACACAGACAGAACAGAACAGATTATCTGCATCTGGAAAAACAAGATATTCTTCATCTATTAAAGGTCTAGAGAGAACGAATATGCAAGCCAGAAGTGCTCCCTGAAGAAGAAAATCACAGGCATTTCCCTCAAATCATATGTCCATAGCACCTGCTTGATACTCTAATTTGAAGGCAGCACATGAGATTTTACTTGACTTTCTTCACCACTTCCTAATCTCATATTTTTCAACTCCTTCATCCCCTTTTCACTTCCTCTTCCCCTGTCATGGCTTGAGACAATTTCATTCTATGTATATGCAGCATTTCATCCCTTAAACTTCCAATTCAAAAAGGATGTTGTTTTGTAAGAACAAAATTAAACAAAAACACTAAGCCCAGCAATGACCATGCAATGTAAGATAGAACTAAATATATGGTATCATTTATTAAAGAAGTGAATATAACTATCACTTATTGAGCATTTAAAATTCATTCACAGCTGGGCAGGGTGGCTCACGCCTATAATCACAGCACGTTGGGAGGCTGAGGTGGGTCAATCGCTTGAGCCCAGGAGTTCAAGACCAGCCTGGGCAACATGGTGAAACTCACTTCTACAAAAAATAGAAAAATTAGCCGGGCGTGGTGGTGTGTGCCTGTACTCCCAGAAACTTGGGAGGCTGAGGTAGGAGGATCACCTGAGCCTGGGAAGCAGAGGTTGCAGTGAGGCAAGATCACACCACTGCACTCCAGCATGGGTGACAGAGTGATACCCTGTTTCAAAAAAAAAAAAAAAAAGTCATTCACACAGTTAACACATTTACTGAGCAATGGTTATATGCCTAGCCTGGCTGGGAATAAAGCAGTGAATAAGCAGAGTACTTGATTTTATGGAGTTTATAGCCTACTGAGAGGCAAACTGGGGAAGAAGAAAACATTATATAGAAAGCTTTACCTTTCAATACCACCTCACACACACTGGGATGGCTATTATCAAAAGATAAAAAGTGTGTTGGGAGGTAGACAACAAGTATTGGCAAGGAGTGGATAAATTAGAACCCTGGTGTGTCACTGGAAGAATGTAAATTGGTGCAGCCACTGTAGAAAACAGTTTGACAATTCCTCAAAATGTTAAATATAGAATATCCAACAATACATCTCCTAGGTATCCACAAGAAATAATTGATAAAAGGGAATCAAACAGATAGTTGTACACCAATATTCTTAGCAGCATTACTTGCAATAGCCAAAAAGTGGAAACAATTCAAATGTCCATCAACTAATGAAAAGATTAAAAAGTGTGGTCTATATATATAATAGGAATGCTATTCAGACTTAAAAAGAAATGACATTCTGATATATGATACAACATAGAGGAAACCTGAGAACATTAGGTTAAGTGAAATCAGTCAGTCACAAAAGGATAAATATTGTATGATTAACTTAATTTGAGGTCCCTAGGATAAATAAATTCATAGACACAGAAAGTAGGGTAGAGGTTACCAGGAGCTGGTGGGAGGAAGGAATGGGAAGTCAGTGTTTCATGGGTAAAGAATTTCTATTTTGGATGATGGAAAATTTCTGAAATAGATAGTGGTGATGGTTGCACAACACTCTGAATGTAATTACTGACACTAATTTTATACTTAAAAATGATTCAAATGGTAGATTGTGTGACATTATACCACAATTTAAAAAATAGAATGGTATACTTTAAATAGGTGAATTACATGATAAATGAATTATATTTCATTTAAGCCATCATTTAAAAAAGATTTATATGCATTATCTTATTTCATTGCCCTCTGTGTAATCTCATTTAACCCTCTCAGTTTAAATTCAATTTCTATGTTGTATCTCCTTTATTTATATCTCCAGCTCTGAACTCTAGATTTATATATTCAAATATCTATTTATTATGCCTTTTTGAAGTCTTAAAAAGTTACTTCATTTATTTGTGACATACCCTACATCATCTACCCAATTGCTCAAGCAAAATAGCTGAAAGTCCTTTGAAACATCATGGGCTTACCCCAATGAAACTAGCATGAGTTGAATGAGGGGGTGCCATAAACTCAATAGTTAAGATAGATAATATTTCAATGCAACTTTTAAAAATTAAATGCAAAAATAATCCACAAGAACAATAAATTTCATGATTTTTTTCACATATTCAGTTTTATACTTACAGTTATCTGCTCAGTTATCACTAATCTTTTCTTTGTCTTCTTTCTTTATATTGGTATATATTTTCTCTTCCATTACAGTGTAAGTGTAATGCAAGAGAGAGTCTTATCTGCCTTGTTTACCACTTTATCCCACCCATACGTAGTTTTCTCAGTTTCCTAGCTGCTCCTCACAAATAGCTTTGGTGATTTTTTTTTTTTTTTTTTGAGATCGAGTCTCACTCTGTCACCAGGCTGGAGTGCAATGGCAAGATCTCAGCTCATGGCAACCTCTGCCTCCTGGGTTCCAAGCAATTCTCCTGCCTCAGCCTCCCGAGTAGCTGGGACTACAGGTGCATGCCACCACACCCAGCTAATTTTTGTATTTTTAGTAGATACAGGGTTTTACCATGTTGGCCAGGATGATCTCGAGCTCTTGACCTTGTGATCCAGCTGCCTTAGCCTCCCAAAGTGCTGGGATTACAGGTGTGAGCCACCGCGCCCGGCCTGGTGATTAATTTTTACAAGAAGGGATCTATCCTTTCAGTTTCTGGGTTCTGGTAACACCACTTCCTTATTCTCGTTGTCCCTTCATATATAGGGGTGATAGTGGTTTCCTAATGTCGCTAGCCTCTGGGTCATTTCAGCTCTTCTAGCATATTGATATCCTGTTTCTCATGTTAAATTTCTTCTACTAAACTATCTAGAATGAATTTGCTTTAACTGACTAGGTCCTGGCCAATATAGTAGCTTAGGGAACAAAGGTCTGTTTAATCCACATTATATATAAATTCTGAAACATCTCCCTTGAGGTAGAAGAAAAAGGTAAACAAATTATGTAGTTGTATATTTGCAAATATTACGAATAACACTGTTCAAACATGGTAAATGTAATAAGTTAAGGTACTTTTCCAGCTTCCTTTCTATGATAAAGTCTCTTATTTATGGATCTAAAACCAAAAACATGAAAAAAAGAAAAAAAGCAGAATTAAACTGTGAATTACTTGAATTTAAAAGCAGAGTTAGGTTTTGGGGGGAGGGAACTTTCTTATTCTATACGATTTAGAGACATTTCACAGTTGGCTTCCTTTCTATTCCTTTATATAGAATTTTAATATCAGTTCAAGTTCATGTAATTCTTAGATATTTTTTGCTGGAATAGAAAGCCATTAATCTGTATTACGTAGTATTCATTAAAATAACCAATGGTTTGAATACCAACAACGTAATAACTTTACTCGGCAATAACCAGTCATTTTTGAAGAAAGAAAATGGCCTAATGATTTATATTTTTTATAAACCTAAACATGCTCAGAATATGACATTATTTTAAGGATTCATGTCAACGAAGACAATGCAGAAATAAAACACTTTACATTTCAGTTGTCAGAATGTAATATCATAGAGTTATGTTAGAGGGATGATTTAAAGTGTGAGAAATAAAACACAAGTTAGTCCAATCTTTATCCATATGTGACAATGAATATAAGAAGAAGAGGATACTGCCGGACACGGTGTCTTATGCCTGTACTCCCCACTTTGGGAGGCCAAGGCCGGTAGATCACAAGGTCAGGAGTTTGAGACCAGCCTGGCCAACATGGTGAAACCCTGTCTCTACTAAAAATACAAAAAGTTAGCCGGGCGTGGTGGTGCATGTTTGTAGTCCCAGCTACTCAGGAGGCTGAGGCAGGAAAATTGCTTGAACCCAGGAGGCAGAGGTTGCAGTAAGCTGAGATATTGCCACTGCATTCCAGCCTGGGTGACAGAGCAAGACTCCATCAAAAAAAAAAAAAAAGGTTATTTTCACAGGGACAGGAATTTATTAGCAAGTTGTGTGTCTATGAACAAGTAACATCTTTCTTGAACTTCAGCACCAGATCATGAAATTCTAAGGCTACTTAATCTCAGAGAGTTATTGTGAGAGGTAAATAGCATCCTGGTGTGAATGTATTTTGCAATGGACAAACTGCTACCCAGTAGGTATTATTTCTGTTACTATTATTTGCAGTAATGGATTAGCCACTCAGATTATGGTCAACTTCACTGCATTTATTGCATCTTCTCAGGCTCAATGTTGGTGAACATACCCTTCATTATTCAAAATACATCAGCACTGGCTAAATAGAAAATTTATATCAAGGTCACCACTTTTTAAAAAGCTTAATCTGCTTTCCAGTAGCACCTAATAAAAGAGATAAATCACATAACTCTTCCTATTTAATCTCCTTATCCTACTGTGAATGCAGTTCTCTTCCTTTTTCTGTTCTCCAGATCCAACTTCTTCATTTTTATACAAAGATTCAGTATGAATGTAACACCTTTTCTGTGAGTGAAGTCTCAGACATTTGAAATTCAGTTAATCTTGTCTCATAGTATTGCCAGAAAGAGCTGCAGTTGACGCAGAGACATAAAGTTGAAGGCATCCCTAGATGCAGCAGTACAGAGATAAATAAATAAATAAAACAGCAATGAGGGCTTATCTGTTATTAGCTCTGCTCTCTTTCTTAGTTTTAGATGGATGAAACACCAAGGGGATTCTAGAACTAGATAGTTAAATATTTGTGGATGTCAACAGCTGTGTACATGGAACAGACATTTTGAAATTCATTATTTTCAGAAGTACGGGTCATATGAAAAACACTTGTACCTAGCCAGAGGGGAGGTGGAATAATTACACTGGAGACTTTGCAACAGTTAGCTGTCAAAACTCCTTTCTGTCAATACTCTAAGATTATTTCTCTTGTTCTTCTCACAGGAAACAACTGTAACAAAAAATTGAAAATGGCTCTACGGTATCATTGATTTCCACTTACAGTATCTGCCTCTTCCTTAAAAGTACATTATGATAATAGCAAGAAAATAGAGACAGAATGTGTATGTATTATTGAAGTTTAACCCAATTACATTCGGTCTTATCTGAGATGTAAAGTTTTCCCAAATTATTCTTCATATGCACACGAAGAATATCTTAATGATTAACTGGACATAATTTTCTTGAGTGCTTTCCCAAAGCTTCAATTTATGCAACAGCATTGTAATCATTTCCACTCTCAAAACCCTTCTGTTCACTAGTCTATTAAATACAACTGTAATTGACTACCTTGATGGTTAATTTGCAAAAGCTATTACAATGTTTCTGCCTTTCTTTTACTAATATGGATTTATTTGGAATCAAAATTATATGAAGTATTGCTGTACAATTTGACTTTTTAGTTACTGATGTCATTATTTACCATTTTATTATGTCTATAATGTACAAAGCACATATAAGGTGAGTATGTCTATATACACACACACACACACACACACACACATACATATATATACATATATACGTGTGTGTGTATATTTGTAACAGAGTCTCACTCTGTCACCCAGGCTGTTGTGCAGTGGCACAATCATGGCTCACTGCAGCCTCAACCTTCTGGGTTCAAGTGATTCTCCTGGCTTAGCCTCCTGAGTAGCTGAGACTGCAGGCATGTGCCACCACATCCGGATAAGTTTTTTTATTTTCTGTGGCAATGGTGTCTCTCCCATGTTGCCCAGGCTGTTCTTGAACTCCTGGGTTCAGAGACCCTCCTACCTCAGTGTCCTGAGTAGCTGGGACTACAGGTGCATGCCAGCATATCCAGCTAAATTTTATTTTTTAATTTTATTTTTTGTAGAGATGAGGTCTCTCCATGTTGCCCAGGCTGGTCTCTAACTCCAGGGATCCAGTGATCCTCCTACCTCAGCCTCCCAAAGTGCTGGGATTATATGTATGTGCTACCTCACCCAGCCAAGTCACTAATTTGAATAGTGGCTTTTGGGTATGTTACTTTTTCATTTACCATATAAAAGTCTCCCATGAAAGCTTATGTCATTTCCTAAAATTCCAAAATTACATTATTGATAACACTCATTATTTATGTTACATTTACCTGGTCTATTATTGCAGTATTGAGAGATTTTACATTAAGCTATTTTTTTCGTAGGCATGTGTGTGCCCCTCTTATTTCAACCTGTAACTTACTTCTTTCTCAACACTAATAAAAATGTTTCAGCATAGTCTAAGCTACTCTCTCTACCTTTTCAACACAGATTCATTTAGTTTTCTACTATGTTGTAATTTTTCTCCACTATTTCTCAGAAAATGTTATTACTAAGGTTATCAAACCCTATTTTTCAACAATACATGGTTTCAATAGTTTCGATGGCAATTTACATATTTAATGCTACTTTTGTCAAACTACAAATGTCATTTTTCACAGAATTAGAAAAACTTCTAAAATCCATATGGAGCCAAAACAGAGCCTGGATAGCAAAAGCAATCCTAAGCAAAAAGAATAAAGCCAGGGTCATCATACTACCTGACTTTGAACAATACCACAAGGCTACAGTAACCAAAACAGCATGTATTGGCACAAAAAGAGACACACAGACAGATGGAATAGAACAGAAAATTCAGAAATAATGCTGTACACCTACAACAATCTGATCTTTGATGGGGCTAACAAAAGCAATGGGGAAAGGACTCCCTATTCAATAAATGGTGCTGGGATGCTAGCCATATGCAGACTTAATCAAACTGGACGCCTACCTTTTACCATACACAAAAATTAACACAAAATAGATTAAAGATTTAAATGTAAGACATCAAACTATGAAAATTCTAGAGAAAACCTAGGAAACAGCCTTCTCAACATGGGTATTGGCAAATACTTTTGGCAAAGTTTTGATAAGCAATTGCAACAAAACCAAAAACTGACAAGTGGGACCTAATTAAAGAGCTTCTGCACAGCAACATAAACTATCAACAGAGTAAACAGACAACATAGAGAATGGGAGAAAATGTTCACAATTATGCATTTGGTGAAAGTCTAATATTCAGACTCTATAAGGAATATAATTCAAAAGCAAAAAACAAACAACCTTATTAAACATGGTCAAAGGACATGAACAGACACTTCTCAAAAGAAGACATGCAAGCAACCAACAAACATATGAACAAATGCTCATCATCACTAATTATCGGAGAAATGCAAATCAAAGCCACAGTGAAATACCACCTCACACCAGTCAGAATGGCTTTATTAAAAAGTCAAACAAACAAACAAACAAAAAAAAACAGATGTTGATGAGGCTCTGGGAGAAAGGGAACACTTATACACTTTTGGTGGGAATGTAAATTAATTCAGCTGCTTTGGAAAGCAGCTTGGAGATTTCTCAAAGAATGTAAAACAGAGCTACCATTCAATCCAGCAATCTCATTATTTGGTATATACCCATAGGAAAATAAAACATTCTAGCAAAAAGACACATGCTCTTATATGTTCATCATCATGCTAGTCACAACAGCAAAGACATGGAATCAACTTAGGTGCCCATCAATGGTGGATTTCAATAAAGAAAATGAGTAGGTATGCACCATGGAATACTATGCAGCCATAAAAAGAATGAAATCATGTCATTTGTAACAACATGGATGCAGCTAGAGGCCAATATCCTAAGCAAACTAATGGAGAAACAGAAAATCAAATACCAAATGTTCTCATTATAAGTGGGAACAAAATATTGAACACACGTGGACATAAACATGGGAACAACAGACACTGAGGATGGAAGGGGAAGGAGAGGGTGTGGTTTGAAAAACTACTTATTGAGTACTATGCTCACTTTACCTGGGTGATGGATCCATACCCCAAATCTTAGCATCACACAGTATACCCCACGTACTAAATCTGCACATGTACTCCCCTGTATCTAAGCTTAGTTTTTTAAAAAGTACATTTAGGGCTGGACACGGTGGCTCACGCTTGTAATCCCAGCACTTTGGGAGGCTGAGGCAGGCAGATCACCTGTCTGAGGTCAGGAGTTTGAGAACAGCCTGGCCATTATGGTGATACCCCATCTCTACTAAAAATACAAAAATTAGCCAGGCGTAGTTGCGGGTGCCTGTAATTCCAGTTACTTAGGAGGTTTAGGCAGGAGAATCACTTGAAACTGGAAGGCAAAGGTTGCAGTGAGCCAAGATTGCATCACTGCACTCCTGCCTGTGCGACAGAGTAAGGCTCCATCTCAAAACCAACCAAACAAACAAAAGGCACATTTAGATAGGAGAAATAAAGCCCAGTGATCTACTGCAGTATAGGGTGACTATAATTAATTTATTATTTTCAAATAGCTAGAGAGCAGATTTTGAATGGTCCCAACACAGGAAATGATAAATGTTTGAGGTGATGAATATGCTAATTACCATGATTTGATCATTGTACATTGTATATATGTCTTTAAATATCACACTATACCTCATAAATATCAACAATTGTGTCAAATAAAAATGATAATACAAGGAAGAAGAGAAAAAGAAAATACAAAAATATAGCTTTTTATTTTAATCTTAACTTGCAATTCTATTATTAGTAAGGTTATCATCTCTTCATATATGTAAATGCTATTTATATTTATTTATGAATTTTTATTTTGACCTAATTTTCCTTCTTGAGGTATTTTTCTTATTTTTATTAATTTGTAGGAAGTGATTGAGGTCCAAATCTTAGATTGGGAAATACTGAGATAATATTTGAAACTAGATAGATTAGAGCACTGGTTATGGGCAATCGAAAGAAAGGATCATAAAAATAATTTAGGAAGAGAAGTAAACATCTTCTTAGGAACAGGGGAAACACTCTTTGAGAAGAAGCACTTTTGAGTATCCTTTGAAGACTTATGGCTAGGGGGGAAAAAAAAATAACTGACTAAAGTTGAAGGATCCTGATGATCCATGAGTATCAAAGAATCAGGAGAAGCAAGACTTGAGGAAAAGTGTACTATTTATTTAAAATACCACCACCACCAATAACAGAGTAACAATAAAAAAAGTCTGCATGTCCTAATGGCAACAAAAGAAGCTGGTCTTGAACTATGAAATTAAGTAAGCCATGTCATCTCGCTATCTTAGCACTTCAAAAATGTATATTCTATTGCTGTTCTAAGAAAAAAAAAGCCAGTAGCTAAGTATTAACTAAGCAGATAAAACCACTGCAGAAACAATACACAGATAAACATCCACACTAACGTAAAACAGAGAAAAATTGTAATTTGACACTATAAAAGGAAATTTATGAAAAAATTTTTCTGCTTCTTATTCACTCATAACTTTTATTGTGTTTTGAAAATAAATTTTCTACTTAAGCAATTGAAAAGTTGGAAAGACACCATGAATCATAAATTTTTAAGACTCTAAATAAAAAAGGACAAACAATAACATATACAACACGAAGCTAGCCACACTCAGGAGAAACAGGGAATAAAAAAGACCACATGACAAGGAGTCCAAGGGTGGGAGAAGTTCTGAAACGACCAGCCTATAAAAAGCAATGATCAATGAAATAATGCTTCAAGAGATACTCTGCATCTTCTCTGAATTAGGATCTGGAACTCTCTCACTGTCCACCTTCTCCAGATATGGTTTTTCTGTGCCCCCACCCAAATCTTGAATTGTAATAATCCCCTTGAGTTGTAAAAATCCCCAAGTGTCAAGGGTGGGGCCAGGTGGAGATAATTGAATCATTGGGTCCGTTCTCCCACATTACCTGGTACCCCTCCAATTCCTCATAAACAATCCCAGCCTCCCAGATCATGGCAAACTCTACTGTCCAGATGGTCATCAATGTAGTAGTGGGCCCCGTCTGTGCAGCCTGGGCTTTGGGAATGGTTCAAACCCCATACTGGGCTGTACTGCCAGTGCCCCACTTCCTGCCAGAATCAAAGGGAGTGGCCCTCTGTCCTCAGGAGGTATGCTACCAAATGCACGGCCCAGTACAGTAGAATGCAGGCACCTGTTCAAGCAGGTATGTTTAGCATTTTTTTTAAATACCTCAGGTCTCAGGCCCTTAACTCTCCTCCAGCTTCCACATGGTTCCTTCATTTTGAAGCACCCAGCAGCAGCTGCTGCTGCTCCTGCCACTCTGTCAGTCAGCTGATTCTGCAACAATACTTTCAGCAACACACAACTTACTCGTGCTCCAAGCTACGACCACAGGGTTCTGCACAAGTTTTAAGCAGTAAAGAAGAGGCCTTAAGGACTCAGAAAGCTGTTCTCATTAATCTCACTGGAGTCAGAATTTTGTGTAGCTTCAAGCAGCTCTGATATCTCAGGATGGTTTTGCCCAGAAAAGATTTGATAAAGCCTTCCTCAGCAGAGGTACCAGCTGTCTTCTGCTTTTCAATACCAGCAGTGGCAGCAGCAACAGAAGATAGAACAGTTGAGATTCTTGCAGCAGCCAGTGGCTGCAGCAACACTAGCAACACAGATAGCTCAGCTACCTCCAAGTAGTGGTCGTATAGCAAGACAGTCAAAAGGCAAAATGAAGAGAGGCATATTAACCACTCCAAAATCCTAAGTTTCGCTCTACGTTTTCTCTTCTTAAACACACACACACACACACACACACACACACACACACACAGAGAGAGAGAGAGAGAGAGAGAGAGAGAGAGAGAGAGGCTGGGCATGGTGGCTCACACATGTAATTCCAGAATTTTGGTAGGCCAAGATGGGAGGATCACTTGACCCCAGGAGTTGGAAACCAGCCTGGGCAACATAGGGACACCCTGACTCTACAAAAAAGAAAAAAAAACAAAAACAAAAACAAACAACTTAGCTGAGCATGGTGGCACATAACTGTGGTCCCACTACTCAAGAACCTTAGGTAGGAGGATTGTTTGAGCCTGAGAGGTGGAGGCTGCAGGGAGCCATGATTGTACCACTGCACTCCAGCCTGGGTGACAAAGCAAGACTTTGTCTAAAAAACAACAACAACAACAAAAAACTCCAGAAACACACACACAAGCATTGAATCAAAGTATTTCTGAGTTTTTCCTTTATTTTTGTCTTCTTGAATTGTGTCAGTATTTTACTTTGCTGGGTATACAAACATATAAAATACATTAAAAATAGCAGAGTATTTGCATATAACTTATATATATCCTCCAGCGTACTTTAAATCATCTCTAGATTACTTATAATACCCCCAACACAATATAAATCATATGTTAATAGTTGTTACACTGTATTGTTTCATGAACTATAACAAGAAAAGACTGAACATGTTCAGTGCAAACATAAGCATCCTTTTTATTAATATTTTCCATATGCAGTTGGTTGAATCTGCAATTGCAGACCTCACAGATATGGAGGGCCGACTGTAAAATATACACACACACATATGTAGTAAATACAAATATATAAATAGTACATATAAATATGCTAAAAATATAGATATATATATTTGCATAAATATTATTTAAATTTTTAGTTCTCTATTAATAATTGGTGCTGGGCACGGTGGCTCACGCCTGTAATCCCAGCACGTTGGGTGGTCAAGGTGGGCAGATCAGCTGAGGTCAGGAGTTCGAGACCAGTTTGGCCAACAAGATGAAACTCCGTCGCTACTAAAAATACAAAAATTAGCCAGGCGTGGTGACTCGTGCCTGTAATCCCAGCTACTTGGGAGGCTGAGGCAGGAGAATCGCTAGAACCCGGGAGGCAGAGGTTGCAATGATCCAAGATTGCACCACTGCACTCCAGTCTGGGTGACAAAGCGAAACTTTGTCTCAAAAATAAATTAATTAATTAAATTAAAATAAATAGGAGCCCTTTTGCTCTATCTAGAAGCTCTGTATGGTGATTCTCTCTGTGTTTGACAAAACCAGAGGCATTCGACACTTTGTTTTTCATTCTTCAGTAATTGTGGGATGATTTGGATATATGACTCAATATTATTTGCCAGACAATATTCTTCAAATTTATTATTCATGTGGTGCTTATTATTTTGCAAACATTTCATAATATACAAATGCACCTGCTGTCTGCCATTCATCTCGCTCCTCTGTTCTGTCTCAATTATTTTGTCCTCATCAGACAAGATTATAATCAAGAGCTAGAAAAGGCAAAAGTTTCTTGGCTTATAATGGACAAATGAATGAAAAATGATAAGTTTAGATGAACTGATTAAACAAATTACAACAGGAAATTATAGAGGAAGAATGAATAATTACGATATAAAATAACTTTGATTATATTTGCTAATTACACATGATTCCCCACAGCTCCTAAACAATATATGTTAAGATAACAGAGTAAGTTAAGGAATTATATTACTAGATCAAGCTCTTGTCCCCCTAAAAAACTTTTAATAAATTCATACATGTGTATATATGCTTTAAATATATTTTATATGTAAGTGTAATGATATATATTACTCAAAGATGTTATCTTCCTGATTTTCTGGAATTGAAGGGTGACTTTAAAAAAATTGACCTATCAAAAACATCAGAAAGATGTGCTTGTTAAATACTCATTTTGTTGAAAATTTTGTTTTTATCATAATGATATTTGCTATTTGAATTATCCTGTGGATGACTGCTGATCATCTTCCCTTTAACATTTCCAAATATGGTGACATTTATCACTTCCTTGAGACTGTCAGAACCTTTAATGTTTGGTGCTAGAATAATTAACAAAATAATTACCAAGTAATTTTTAAAAACAAAATCTATCAGCATACTCTTATCATCCCAAACTACTTCTACTCTGACTTATGGACCTTGAAGGGGTCCTTGGAAAAATTCTCAGACTTCCTTCTTAATAGTTGATCAACTCCTAACCTAAGGGAATAGTATTATGAAGTTGGAAGCAGAATGGGTCCTGACACTAGCAAAGATATTTATGATAAAATATTTTTATCTGTGTCATTTCAAACTATGATACAATACTTTGATTAATTAATATCCTTCCTTGGATTTCTTTCTTTTTTAAAAAGGTATTTTTCCTGTTAGTTTATCCCTTTATTTATTTGTTTGTTTGTTTTTTTGAGACAGGGTCTCACTTTGTCACCCAGGCTGGAGTGCAGTGGTATGATCTTGGCTCACTGCAGCCTCAACCACCCCGGGCTCAAGCGATCCTCCTACTTCAGCCTGCCAAATAGCATGTGCCACCATGCTCAGCTAATTTTTTTATGTTTTTAGTAGAGATAGGGTTTCACCATGTTGGCCAGGCTAGTCTCAAACTCTTGGCCTCAAGTGATCCGCTCCACCTCGGCCTCCCAAAGTGCTAGGATTACAGGTATGAGCAAATGTGTCTGGCCCCTTCCTTGCATTTCTATTATGTGTGAAATCAAGTTAAAATTATTTTATTTGGCTATAGGAAATCTTTCTGGATCTGGATTTGGCCCATCTCTCCTCCGTTTCTCCTACCACTTCCATATTCACAAATTTAGGTCTCTGACCATTTGTAACTATTGGTGCTATCTATGTGCCATGTTCTTCCTCACTTCTTTGTGTTGATGGAGACCCTCACCTGGGAACTCCTTTCACCTTCTCTGCCTGAGCACCATCCCTCTAAGGCCTAAGTCTATTTTCCTAGCATTCTTTACTACATGACAGTTCAAACTATTTTATAGGGTTATTTTTGAGAATTAAATATGGTAGTAAACATAAAGAAAATTAAGAATTGAAAACATGTACTAATAGAATACCTTTTTCAGGCCTTTTCATTTTCTCCAACATAGATTGTATAATTTTGCATGCATTTATATGAAATCAGTACTTTTTACGTGATTAAAATTCTATCTACAGAATAGAATTTTTTTTTATTGCATTTTAGGTTTGGGGGTACATGTGAAGAACATGGAAGATTGTTGCATAGGTACACACATGGCAGTGTGATTTGCTGCCTTCCTCCCCATCACCTATATCTGGCATTTCTCCCCATGCTATCCCTCCCCAACTCCCCACCCCCCCACTATCCCTCCCCTTTCTCCCCCCCACAGACCCCAGTGTGTGATACTCCCCTCCCTGTGTCCATGTGTTCGCAATTGTTCAACACCCCGCCTATGAGTGAGCACATGCAATTTTATATATGTGTTTATATATATAATTTTATATATGCATGTGTGTGTATATATATATATATATATATACACACACATGTAAATATATATAAATCTATACAGTCATCCCTTGTTATCTGTGGGGAACTGGTTCTAGGACCTCCTGTGGACACTGAAATCCATAGATGTTCAAGTCCCTGATATAAAATGGCATAGTATTTTCCTATAACTTATACACATCCTCTTGTATACTTTAAGTCATTTCTGGATTACCTACAATTCCTAATCCAATGTAAATTCTATGTAAATGGTTGTTATACTGTTTTGTTTAGGAAATAATGATAAGAAAAATATCTGTACATTTCCATACATATGCAATTTTTTTTTTTCCCAAATTTTTTTGGTTTTTTTGAGATGGAGTCTCACTCTGTAGCCCAGGATGGAGTGCAGTGGCACTCTCTTGGCTCGGCTGCAACCTCCACCTCCCAGGTTCAAGCAATTGTCCTGCCTCAGCCTCCTGAGTAGCTGGGATTACAGGTCCCCACCACCATACTTGGCTAATTTTTTTTTTTTTTTTTGTATTTTTAGTAGAGATGGGGTTTCACCATGTTGTACAGGCTAGTCTCAAAATCCCAGCCTCAAGTGATCCACCCACCTCAGCCTCCCAAAGTGCTGGGATGACAGGCGTGAGCCACCACGCCAGGCTCCAAATATTTTCAATCTGTGGTTGACTGAATCCATGGATGCAAAACCCATAAAGGCAATGGGCTAACTGTACTTTTATCAATGTTTGAATAGAATTTATTTTTTAAGTAGAAGTCAAAATAATACATATGTGTTTAAGAAGCAATTAAATTAAATATAAATTTTTTGGTTTTTTTGGCTTTAAACTAAAAAAAAAAATTTCTGAAGTCATAATTTAGGAACAGGTCATTCAGATAAACTATATCACAAAAGTGTTCTTCTGCAAATATCTAGGGCCAAACTGAGAAACAAGAGGAGGACAAATCACTAAGACATTTTTTTTTTTTTTATTTTTCCGAATCACTCTGGATATGGTTTGGATCTTTGTCCTCACCCAAATCTCGTGTCACATTATAATATCCAAAGTTGGAGGTGGGGCCTGGTGGAGAGGTGATTGGATCATGGGGTTGGTCTTTCATGAATGGGTTAGCACCGTCCCTTGGTGCTGTTCTAGTGACACAGTTCTCACAAGATCTGGTCATTTAAAAGTGTGTGGCACCCCCCTGCTCGCTCCTGCTTTGGCCATGTGAGACTTGCCTGCTTCCCCTTCACATTCTGCCATGATTATAAGTTTTCTGTGGTCTCCTGAAATGCAGAAGCTACTATGCTTCCTGTCCAGCCTGCAGAACCGTGAGCCAATTAAACGCGTTTTCTTTATAAATGACTCAGTCTCAGGCATTTCTTTATAGCTATGTGAAAACGGATTAATACAACTCCATTTCTTCTGCATTTGTATTTTTTCTAAATTTTGAATTCTGGGCATGTACTACTCTATGCAAATAAAAAAGCATTCTCCATTCTCTGTTTATTTGTTAATATATGAAGTGAAAATAGTTTGATGGCTTCTCATCAGATTGAGGTGCTATGTTTGAGATCACAGTACTTAAAAATAGATATGATGGGGGGATATGAGGAGTTGTTCAATGGGTACAGAATTTTTAAAACTAAAGATAAAGTTCTAAAGATGTGTTGTAAAACAACGTGAATGCACCTGACACTACTGAAACTCTATACTTAAAAAGTTAAGATAGTCAATTTTATGTTACGTGTTTTTTTTTAACTAGGATTAAAAGCTAAAAACAACAACAATGAAATAGTTGTGGCATACAAAATACTTCATTTGCAGGGGCCTTACGGGAACCTTGGTCACCTATTTACTCACAGCACGGCGGTTAAGAACACACCCTCTGGAGTCAGACTATCTAATTTCAAAACCTGGCTCTTCCATATACTATAGGTATGCAAGTTAACCTTCCTGTGCCTCAGTTTTCTCATCTGCAAAATGAAGAAATTTCATAGAACTTTTTACACACAGTCGTTAAAATGATTAAGAAAGGTAATGTTTGTAAGCTGCTTAGACATTCCATAAAATAAACCTTCCAACGTAACTGCAATGGAAGGGTTAATTTAAACAAATTTAAAGGCTATGTTTTAGATGATCTAACACAATACATTCTATCTGGCCAACATGAAATCACTCTGATGAGCAAGAGGGAATACCTGGAAGTGATGCAAATTCTCTAATGTAAATGAAAGAGGTCTACATTATCATTGGGTAATGATGGGTCATCAGTTTTCTGATGCTGTGGTCACAACAAAGAAATGGTGGTTTCTAATTAGAGTCTCAAATCAAACATCCCTACAGACCCTCAGAATTGCAAATCAAGTTGTTCCACACATGCTGCAGTCTACATAGCCTTCTTCAAAGTAGATCATTGCAGGAATTTATATATTTAATAATGACTGATGGTTCCCCCAAGCAAAGAAGGCCAATGAGCACACGGTGCTTCCTCTGAGTGGTAGGGAGCTGTGGATACAGTTGCAGGCACCAACCAAAACCAGCAGTACCCAGGACCTCACTTAGAGTGTTTTACAGTAACTATGAAGGTGTTGCCATACTTTGCATTCACTCATTTATTCGCAAACATTTATTGAGCACCTGTTACAGGACACCTTATGTCAAAGTCCTGAAGATACAGTAGCAAATGAGACATAATGTTTTTCAAAAGCTTTAAAAGCTTTCAAACGCTTACAATCCAGTGCATTAAGAAGAAATAAATTTTAACAAAGTAGAGAAACCCTAGTTTGGCTTTCAAATCAAACTGTATTTATCAAGCACAATTGATACATTAACCTTTTTAATTTTTGTACTATATTTCAAGACTGTATGGCATCTGATAATTTTTTAGAAACATTGCAATTTAGAATTTAAAATGGAAATAACAGACCTCCAGATGTTGTGTTGACATAATATCACTTTTTTATCACTTGCCCTCATTTCAGCTTAATAAGCTCTCCTGACTCTCATCCTTCAATATTTAATCCAAAGCAATTAAACTGATATGCAAATGTCATCTCCACTGCTTTAAGAGTGACACTTAACACACAATTTCATTATAATAGGCAACTTCAATGTTTGTAGAATTATCAGCTCATTTTTATTTTTAAAATATGTGGCTTTCTTCAGACGTATGCATGTAAATAAGTTTTATTTGATAAATGCCATGTGGATACTTGTCTTGTGTACTGACCACATAGGACATACTGTATGATATTCTATTTAAAAGACTGCTATCTTTTTGCTCAGTCTTTACAAAAATGAATATTTTAGCTAATGAATTATATTAGCACAAAGTACAATATAAGCAGAAAATGAACAAAGTCGTGTGTGTGTGTGTGTGTGTGTGTGTGTGTGTTAAGGTAGTTTTTAGGAGGCACTTCTCAGTAAAAAAAAAATCAAAAGATTTTAGTAGAAATGCCAGACGCAATTTATGGAAATAAATGCAATTAGTTTAGCTTATATGATAGGTTGGTTGTGTTAGTGACTTCATCCGTGCCTGTATCTGCACATTTTGCCTAAGCAACTTTACTCTGGGTATGAGTAAAGTAACCTTAACTCTGGGTAAGTGACCTTTTCGAGCCAATGGGAAGTCATAAAGCAGAGACTTAAATCAATACTTACACATTTCTTCCATTTTGGGCACACCTCTCCTATTGACATGCTAAGGAAGATGAAAATCTTACAGAGCTAGATTCTATACTCTCCAGTCATTCCATCTGTAGCTATCCTGCATCAGTCAACACTAGCTGACCTTCAGGGAGGATGTGAGCTGTGCTTAGCTAGGTTTCAGATACAACATACTTTCTCATCTCAGAGGCATTTTTTTTATTATCATAAACTGGGAAAAAAACACATTCTGTGGAACGGTATATATCACTAGCTTAAAATTAGATGGATTTTTTCATTAATCATTATATAATATATCCAATAGCATCCTTAAAAGCTTAGGGACTTAAAAAGATATTCTTCCCTCCCTGTGTCCATGTGTTCGCATTGTTCAACACCCGGGGGAGAAATGCCAGATATAGGTGATGGGGAGGAAGGCAGCAAATCACACTGCCATGTGTGTACCTATGCAACAATCTTCCGTGTTCTTCACATGTACCCCAAACCTAAAATGCAATAAAAAAAATACAAAAAAAAAAATAATGGCTTAAAAAAAAAAAAAGATATTCTTTTAAGAAGAAAGATGTATCCGAATTTGAGCATTTTTTTAATGAGTAAATACTTTTTAATGAAAAGATGAAAAATCATTTGATGTACAAATTAATAAAATGTATAATAATTCCACATATTCACTAAACAAATATTTATTGAGAAATTGCTATGCGCAAGTTATTGTCTAAATTACTGGGATTAAAACAACAGATATGATTTTGGACTTTGATTTAGTGCTTTACTTGGTAAACTCAAATTTTAAAATCCTTGATTCAACCAAATAGTCTAAACATAACAGAATAATCAGCATTACAAATTTTTTTGACCAAAATAACAAGTGAAAACTATTAAATGTGTAGTATTTATGTAAAAAATGAAACTGAAATATAAAAGAGTGAAATGTTTGAGTTATACCAATCTGGATTTAATTTTATTTTAACTCTGACTCCTATAATTATTTCCTAACTACTCCACTCCATGTGTAACCTAATGGTCAAGAATCATTCAAACGAATCTAAAAACCTGCAGGTTTATCATGATCCTAAGACACACAGTTAACCAGTTTATGAAACCCTGAATCATGGAAACTCATATGTCCTGTTGGGAGTTTTATAGGTTTAGTGTATGGCTGCTAAGACGAAGCAGACTGGGTTTAATTCCAAGCTCTACCATTTATTAGCTGCCTGACTTTGGGTCGGATATTTAAACTCATTAAGTCCCAGTTTGCTCATTCATAAAGTCATACCTCAATAAAATTATGAGAATGAAATACAATAATTAAACTGTTTAACACAATGCCTAGCGCATAATAGGCATATAAACATTAGCTCAAGAGAAAGAATGAAACAAAATTGACCAAAATAAAGGGTAAGATGGCTCCTGGCACGTCAAGAGAATGGTAAGCCCTCCACACCCCATATATGGAGATGAGAATAGCATTTGGAGTCCCACAGACCTGGGTTGGAATACTTGAGAGATTTTGTAGAAAGAGAATGGTAATAACATGGTCACCTATTAATATTCAGAAGGACTTAGTAACCAAGGGGTTACAAAGTACCTGCCACCATCACCTTCAGTCAGAAGGTACACAGGCATGAGAATGAATCCCCATGGGGCAAAAAGTTGTAGTATGCACCTTTCTGCTATCCTTTAACTAGTCCCATAGCTTACGCAATGAGGATAGGCTGTATTTATGAGAAGCCTTTAAACCATAGAAGAGACCTTGAATAGTTGAGCAGGATCCTATGAAGGGCATCTGAGAAATTTAAAGTTAAAGAAGGGAGGATAGCTATATATCACTGGAGTAAACCATTATTAAGTAAATGATGGAGGAAACAGACACACACAAAAAAACAAGTAAATAACACATTTAGGAGGAGGAATCAAATCAGAATGCTCTGTAATTCTACAGAGCCTTCCTATTAAGATATCTGGCAAATGATCCTAGTATGAATTGACAGGACAAACAGTACATGACAGGCTTTTGAAATTACTCTCACAAGTGGTTAGAAATCACTCAGAGTGATGGACTGATAGTACTTTGAAGTCACTGAGCTATAATTATTGTTTTATTTTATTTTCTATTGTATTTTTGGGAAAGGTGATGGTGGTTAGCATAGCCAGTTAAAGGGACTGAGTATTAGTGAAAGGCCCTAAATAGATAAACTATGAGTAACTTAATAACTGACTTCTCAAGTAGTGGCTAAAATAATGAAAGTCAGGAACTTGTTCTAAAAACATCAAATATATTGATAAGTTGAAGGGGAAAAAATCTGAATGAACATATTGTATTTATGCTTAGCTTATCATAGTATATAAACCACATTTTGCTAAAATAAACTTTTTGAGTGTGTTTGACTAATTAGACTGAAGGTTTTTGATGTATATTACATTTTTTTTTTTGAGATGGAATCTCACTCTGTTGCCCAAGCTGGAGTGCAGTGATGTGTGATCTCGGCTCACTGCAACCTCCGCCTTCCAGGCTCAAGCGGATCCTCCTACCCTCAGTCTCCCAAGTAGCTGGGATTATAGGCACGCGCCACCATGCCTAGCCAATTTTTGTATTTTTAGTCGCGGGGTGGGTCGCAACATTGGCCAGGCTGGTCTCAATCCTGACCTCAAGTGATCTGTTCACCTTGGCCTCCCAAAGTGCTGGGATTACAGGCATGATCCACCACGCCTGGCCTGATGTATATCACAAAACTGCTAAAAAAGTAGATCTTAAATGTTCTCACCGTGAAAAAATGATAAGTAGCAGAGTTGATGGATATGTTTATTAGCTTGATTTAATCATGCCATAATGTATACATATATTAAAACATCATATTATACCCTGTATCTACATACAATTATTTGTCAACTATAAATAATACATATAAAATAACACATAAGTATTTATGTTCATGCTTTTGGTAAGTACCCAGTTAATATTTAGGTACCGAAGTAAAATATTTTATATAATTTTACATAATTATATATTTATATAATTTTACAATAATTTCACAATTATTTCTGTGAATTTGTCACTGTGTGTACGTGTGAGAGAGAGAGACAGAGATAGAGACACAGACAGTGAGATTTCGTTGCCTATGATTCTATTCTTTTACTTACTGGGGCTCAAAAAGTGATACCCCAAGGAACAGTGCTTTGGCATGCTGACTGCTCTAAACCAAAGGAGATTGGAAGGCTTCAGAAGCAACCTCAGAAGCAAAGTCTCTCTCTGACTTCTCCCTGCCCTCCTGTCTCCTATCCGCTTCTCTCTCTGTTATAAAAAACAGAATCATTCTTCAAGGTGAGTCATAGAAACGTAGAACTCCTCTTGCCCAAAGCAAGCCATAAAACCCAGAAAGGTCACCCTCTCCTCCTTTTTACCTTGAACACCCTCATTTCAGAGGGGTCCTGTCCCATACCTGAGAAGAAGGAATGCTACCTTTGAAGGAATGCTCCTGAGAAGAAGGAATGCTACCTTTTTGACCTACAAAGAGGTCAAAAAGAATCTGAATCTGAACAGACAGGCCTTGCTTGGTTCCCCTCCACGGTCTATTACCACTAGATCATACCCTTTGGTTTAGTCACATTTCTTCACAGCTATTCACTCTTCATCAGCCGTAAGCACAAAACTGTATCTTTTTCCCTGGGTTTGGGGTTTTCATTTCTGAAGTCCCCGGTATCACATACAATTTCAATTAAATAAATGTGTACGCTTTTCTCTTGTTAGTATGTCTTTTGTTATAGGAGTGTGAGCCAAGACCTTTATGACACTGAAGAAAGTGTCATGTCTTCCCCCTACAAACTGAATACATTATTTTCCAGTTGCTTAGCAGCCCTACATTTTCAAGTACATTCTGTAATAAATGTTAGTGTAAATCGTTGATAAAACAGACTTAGAATTGTTGTAACTGACATTTCTGCCATTATGGGGCTGTTCATTTGGAGGAAGTACTGAATCTTTATCTCAATTGTATGATTTGAAAAAGAAAATAGTGGAAATATATGTCAGTGGTCTTCATAATCTTTTTTTTGTTTGTTTTTAAAATAAATGCAAAATCAAAATGAATTAATTCCAAAGCTTAGTTATACTTCTACATTTAGTCTGCATGTGAGCTATCCCACTCATATAACTTACAGAAAAGTGAAATATGGTATTAAAAGTGTTCTAAGTAAAAACAGGATTTTGCCAGTTACTAACTCAAGAGTATTTTTAAATTCCATGTGCAACCTGAACATTGTTTAGACAATAATTATGACAGAAAATATTCTTTGACCATGAAAATAATTTGCCATGAACAAATTAGAAATAAAATATAAACTATCACCAATTCTTAAATCCTCAGCAGAGTATTAGTAAAACATCTGAAAGAATTTTCTAAGGAAATAAGTTTACTGTTTTACAATACATACACCATAACTAGAAAATTATCATGTAGTAAAGGTTTTTCTTGAGACTGGTTTGGCGGATGAATAATAATAAAGGTTTATCAGCAGAGTACTAGTGACTAGAATACTCTTGAAAACCTCATGTTTAAAATAGTTTAAACATTCTCTGTGGTGAAAACTAGAATACTACTCATTGCCCCAAATATTGATGGAAATGAGCAATCGCGGGAATCTTCAATCATGTTTAGTGGAAGTGCAGACTGGTGGAAAACTCTAGAAAGCACAGAAATATATATTTACCTATAACACAGCCATTCCACTCCCACATGTATATCTCAGAGAAATTCTCACAGAGATCTATAAGGGGACACAGGAGAGGATGTTCATTGTAGCATTATTTGTGGTGGTGTAGATTTAGACGCAACTAGTTATCCATAATGGGAGAGGGAATAGAGTGAAATGTAGATGCCCACTATGGAGAACTATGAAGCATTTAGAAATTGGAGTGTGTGTGTGTGTCACACATACACACTCACATATGTGTAGTATATATGCACAAAAATATACACGTGTGTATGTATATATGCATGTATATACACATATATTTAAGTAATATAAATGGATCTTTAAAACATAGTGCTTAGTAAAGAGGTAAAAAATAGTATATGATATATAACATAATATACACAAAAAGATACGCACAGAAACCAACAACACAAATTTTGGAAAAACACATGCAAATAAAAAGATACATATTGAGTACATTAAAATGATTGCCTCAGTGGGAGAATAAAGGGGTTAGTGTCATAGGTATAAGGGCATATATGCATATACACATATGTTCACACATACATATGCATATATAATGAAGAAACAGGGGCTAGCCTAGGCCAATGATGATAAGGAACTGAGGATCAGAAAAAATATGAATGAACAAATGAATTAATACATGAATACATATTTACATGAAATAAATAACCATCTCAAACAAATTGTACCCAAAATGAAATTTCAAAACATATAATGATCTTCAAAAATAATTTAAGATGAGCTCAGGACAAAATTTTAATCATTAGGTACAAGACTATGTATTTTAATATAATCTCTTTAAACTCCTTTAGAGGTAGTTTTCCCTTATATCTGAAAATATTCTGATTCTGAGTAATTCTAAAATTTACTTAACAAAAAATGATTTTTTACTCTTAATGAGCAAAATAGTCTCCAAAAGCCTTATCAATAATGTTTCAACTTCTTCTGTAAATATTTAAAAATATGACTATAGACATTTTAGAGGATTCAAAGAGATGTACTACACTGAATAGTCCCTTTTAATATGGAAACTACTTATAACTCAGGATATGGTCTTTCATGGCTCCATGTTCATACTTTCTCACCTAAATCAAGTATCTAACATGAAAAACTCAAAATAATCTCACCAATTAGCATAACAGTTTATCTCTTGCTCATTTTTACTTTAATCATCACACCTGAATTTACAAACAACGTAATTCTGACATCCAAGAAAAAAGAAATGATTGCTGTTTGGGGTTACATCTTTATGCCACAAATACTTCTTGGTTGTAACCAGTGGAGCACATGAGAAAGAAAAGTATTTTAGAAAAATCTTTCTGATAAAGCTAAATAAACTGTTGGGGACACAGATTGCGATTTGTAGTGATACAGTCTACTTGTTATGTCTTTCCTAGAATTTTTCACAAAAATGTGCCCATACTTTGGGTTATTTCTGTGGTATTTGATATTAAGATTGTAGGAGATGAGAATATGCTATCTCAATATATGACTGTAGGAGACCAGAATATGATGCCTCAAAATATGCCTCTTCAGTGTAAACATTATTTTGAACTAATTATTTTGGGAAATAGTAGACACAGGTGAAGCTCTGAAAACAAAGTACAAGTTAGTTACCCTTTTGTAAGGCAAATTCACATTTATAAAGGAGTAAGGGTGTGACTTTCTCTCTGTACCAAGAAGACTGGAATCTTATTAATGAAGAAGGAAATGGCTTAAATCTGCATAAAAAAACCTTACTCGTGTTTATTGTACTTTTCGTGGTCACCCCCATAAGTGGTCTCCCCCATACCCTTCTTTATTTGTTTTTAGGTGAAGATGGTATTTGAGACTTGATTTCTAAGCCATCTCTTTGAGATCTACTAATTTCCTTGGGTGTCGCTCATGTATATATGAGATACACGTTAGTAAGCTCCCTGTTTGTTTCGCTTGTTAATTTGTATTTTGTTAAGGGGCTTTAGCCAATAATGTAGAAGGGTAGGAAAACATATTTACTTTCACTTTTCCCTTCCCTACAAGATATATTAACAAATAATCCTGGACTTACGATGGATTGACTTGTGATTTTTCAGACTTCAGGATGGGGCAGTAGAAATAGTACTCTGAATTTTGGATTTTGATCTTTTCCTGGGCTAGTGATATTTGGTGTGATAGTCTGTCAGAATGCTGAACAGCAGAAGTGAGACATAGTTCCCATCACCCACACCATCACAATCACAAGGATAAACGATGGATAATGTACTCTATAGTGTACAAGATTCAATAAATTACATGAGATCATAAAATAGGTTCTATGTCAAATGATTTTGCCCAAGATGTAGGCTAATATAAGTGTGCTGAACATGTTTGAGATAGGCTACACTAAGCTATGAGGAGCAGAGGAGAATCTGTATTATCAAATACAATTAAGTGTTGTATAGTAATGGTTTTCTAAATCTCAAGCTTTGTACCATTTTAAAAGTAGTAATTGTCATCAACATCATCATCATCCTATGTTTATCTTTCACATAAGTGTAGTATCGTAGAAAATTAGTAGAGTGTAGCTTAGAAGTCTTGAGATAAAGCACCATCTGTATCAGTATACTGGAAGCTTTGACAAGTCACTTCACTTCTCTGAGCTTCCTTTTCCTCATGTATATAAAAATGAATGATAATATTTGACAAAATCATAGGCTTGATATGAAGATAACAATTAAGATGCAAATCAAAATAAATATAGGTACACTTTGATAAACAATAGTTAGTTGCTTTTTATAAGCCTCAATTTTGCCAGTAAAATGGCAATAGAAATTAGAACTTCATAGGTTTTCTGAGGATTTAGTGGGAAACTATATGCAAAACACTTACCATAGTGCCCAGGAAAGAGGAGGACCTCAATAATGAATCGTGGATAAGCAAATTAAAAAAAAAAAACAACAACTGGAAAAACCTAGAAAATGAGGGTTGGAGAACTATATATATTTTAAACATATTATAATCCAGAAATTTTTCAAATGTTTCATCCTCTTTCATTTGTGGTACATTAACATGTTCCAAATCGAGAAAGAATATTAGGGGAAAAATTTGATGTAAAAATAACATGATAACATTTATACTTTGATTTCTCCCTAATATCTCCAGATGAAAAGAAATCATAAAAGTACAAAGGGTATTCATTCAGGAAAGGAGGAAGTAAAATTGTCTCTATTTGCAGACCGCATGATTATACATTTAGAAGACCCCATCGTCTCAGCCCAAAATCTCCTTAAACTGATAAGCAAATTCAGCAAAGTCTAAGGATACAAAATGAATGTGCAGAAACCACAAGTATTCCTATACACCAATAACAGACTAACAGAGAGCCAAATCAAGAGCGAACTCCCATTCGCAGTTGCTACAAAGAGAACAAAATACCTAGGGATAAAACTAACAAAGGATGTAAAAGACCTCTTTGAGGAAAACTATGAACCACTGCTCAAGGAAATAAGAGAGGACACAAACAGATAGAAAAACATTCCATGCTCATGGTTCGGAAGAATCAATATCGTGAAAATGGCCATACTGCCAAAAGTAATTTATAGATTCAATGCTATCCCCCATCAAGCTACCAATGACCCTCTTCACAGAACTGGAAAAAAGCACCTTAAACTTCATATGGAACCAAAGAGAGTCTTCATAGCCAAGACAATCCTAAGCAAAAAGAACAAAGCAGGAGGCATCACACGACCTGACTTCGAACTATCTTACAAGGCTACAGTAATCAAAACAGCATGATGCTAGTACCAAAATAGAGATATAGACCAATGGAACAGAACAGGTGCCTTGGAGGCAATGCCACACATCTACAACCATCTGATCTTTGGCAAACCTGACAAAAACAAGCAATGGGGAAAGGATTCCCTGTTTAATAAATGGTGTTGGGAAAACTGGTTAGCAGTGTGCAGAAAACAGAAACTGGACACCTTCCTGACACCTTACACTAAAATTAACTCCAGATGAATTAAAGACTTAAACATAAGACCTAACACCATAAAAACCCTAGAAGAAAATCTAGGCAAAACCATTCAGGACATAGGCATAGGCAAGGACTTCATGACTAAAACACCAAAAGCATTGGCACAAAAGCCAAAATAGACAAATGGGATCTAATTGACTCCAGAGCTTCTGTACAGCAAAAGAAACAATCATTAGAGTGAACCAGCAACCAACAGAATGGAAAAAAAATTTGCAATCTACCCATCTGACAAAGGGCTAATATCCACAATCTACAAAGAACTAAAACAGATTTATAAGAAAAAACAAACCCATTCAGAAGTGAGTGAAGGATATGAACAGACACTTTTCAAAAGAAGACATATCAAAATGATCATCATCACTGGTCATTAGAGAAATGCAAATCAAAACCACATCGAGATTCATCTCACACCAGTTAGAATGACAATCTTCAAAAAATCTGGAGACAACAGATGCTGGAGAGGATGTGGAGAAATAGGAACACTTTTACACTGTTGGTGGGAGTGTAAATTAGTTTAACCATTGTGCAAGACAGTGTGGCAATTCCTCAAGGACCTAGAAACAGAAATTCCATTTGACCCAGCAACCATTACTGGGCATATATCCAAGGGATTATAAATTGTTCTGTTATAAAGACACATGTACACATATGTTCACTGTGGCACTGTTTACAATAGCAAAGACCTGGAACCAACCCAAATGCCCATTGATGATTGAGTGGTCAAGGAAAATGTGGCACATATACACCATGGAATACTATGCAGCCATAAAAATGATGAGTTCATGTCCTCTGTAGGGACATGGATAAATCTGGACAACATCATTCTCAGCAAACTGACACAGGAACAGAAAATCAAACACCGCATGTTCTCACTCATAGGCAGGTGTTGAACAATGAGAACACATGGACACAGGGAGGGGAGCATCACATACTGGAGTCTGTTGGGGGGGTTAGGGGAGGGACAGTGGTGGGTGGGGTGATTGGTGAGGGATAACATGGGGAGAAATGCCAGATGTGGATGACAGGGGGATGGAGGCAGCAAACCATATTGCCATGTATGTACCTATGCAACAGTCCTGCATAATTTGCACATGTACCCCAGAACCTAAAGTACAATTTAAAAAAATCAAAAAGTTCAGTAGTCTCATATTCTTAATTTCCTGTTTCTCTATTGTTTGTAAGTATTAGTTTGATGATAAAATGTACCAAGGGTATTCTTTTGAGGTCAATAATATCTTTGTTATAGATAATATCTGCTAATTGGTTTTAAGAAAAGGGAAAACTATGAATCAGCCCTGATTTATATGGTCTATAGTCAAATGTTCATTAATTGATTTTTTAAAAATCTGAATACATGATCAAATTTTTCAAGATTAATAGGTGCTCCTTTTCCTCCAGTTATTTCATCATTCCTTCCTGTCTTATCTGCCTTAATCAGCCTATTTCCCATAACCTCTTCTTTACTTCATGTAATTATCTGACAGCCTAAGTGGTCTCGCCAATCATTTCAATAATACTCTCTTTACACCCATGAGTTTCTTGCTTAACACCTTTTATTTTACCCAATTTGCCCTCTTTCTTCTAAGACATGTATTCATTCCCAGATCACACAATCATATAATCTGGTGGTTTTTAAAGATTATTTTTTATAAATTTCCTATTATACTCATGAGAGTTAACTGTTAAAGGTGTTGAAGGATAAGTTATACAAAGGATAAAAGAAAAGTTAAAGTGGAGTTTAAAAATAAAACTGCCAGTAGCAAGTAAGTAGGGTCAGAAATGAGAATTATGCCAAGAAATTTGAAATGTTAAATATAAAATCTGGTTGAGAAAACTCTTAAGTAAGAAATAACAGGGAAGTTCTATTTCTAATAATATGGAAAGCAAGGTTAATTGGAGCAACCTTCACACTGAAAATAAGGAAAAACACTGGGTTATATTTGTCAAAATTATCAAATAGTTCACAAGACAGGAATTCCTATGCCAAAAATTTAAGTAAAATCAGAGCTCAAAGTGTTAAGTGGCCCACTAAAGACATTTTTCCTGAGGACATTTAGTGACCCTGCCCATTCCAGTATGAGCCTAGGTTTAATGGTAGCCAGAGGCTAAAGGGATGGGGATGGGGGTCTTGGTTCAATCTCAAATTGGAGAAGAACTTCTACTCAGGAAAGCTAAGGGCTACAACCTCAGGAAAAATAATGAAACATAACTAAACTTGACCCTCTCCACCCCTTATACATCCTCAAGATAGATTTACAGCACAAATTCTTATTACTTGGGTAGTCCCCAAAACCTCAAGCTATGAATTTCATTTAATTATAGTGATCCCAGAGTGGTTATACCTTAGGCACCTGCCAAGGCTAATGGAAATCCTCTCTACAAGAATTCCCTTCAACCTAGGCCTCAGAGAATCCTGACAAATAATATTCCAGGGAAACTGATCAGTTCATTGAAATAGAAACAAAGCAAAACAGCTAAACACAAAAAGAAATACAGTACCTAGAGCAAGAATCATATGAAAGAGCAGAGAGCAGCTATTGCTCTCTGTAGGGAAACTATGGATATTGGAGTTATCAGCCAGCAATTTTAAAACAAGTAGGTTAAAGAAATAAAAGATAAGCATAAAGCTTGTGCAGATATTTCTATATCTGTCTACAAAGACTACCCAATTTGAACAAAATTATTTGAACTTCCGGAAATGAAAAATATAATAAATAATATCAAAACTTCAAGGGACAGATCTGTCTACAAAGATTACTCAATTTCAAACAAAATTATTTGAACTTCCAGAAATGAAAAATACAATAAATAATATCAAAACTTCAATGGAACAATAAAAACAGCTGATGAGAACAAATAGTAGGGAGGGAGTTAGTCATTGAAGTAAGGAGTGCCCAATATCTTCCCAGCATCCTTCTTTACTCAAGGTGAGCTATGACAAATGGGTAATGGAATACTGTTTATAAAAAGTGATGGATTTTGAAGGTTACAAATCATGAGGGTATGTCAGCTTGTATAAAAAAACAAAAGTTAAGAACACGAAGCCCATGGATTTCTAGACTACGTCCTTGGCCTTTATTGACTTTCAAAATGAATAGTATTGCTGCTTATGTAAGGAATGAAAAGAATGTATGGCAAATCAAAATCTACTCTACAAAAACAACAGAAGGTTTACCATATACATTAGATACTTCTTCGCAAGTATTCATTATACCATTAAAAACCAATTTCATATTGAAGGAAAACCTTTAAGTTATATTTTTATACTGTAGTCAGACATTCATAGAGAAATAACCACTTATTATATACCAAACAAGGTACTAAGTGTTTTCTTCACATCGTCTCCTCAAACCCTCACCATATTCTAGGAAGAAGGCATTAATAGCCTCATATAACACTTAAGGAAATAGATTAGGGAGGATAAATAAACTAAATGTAGACAAGGATTTGATGCTGGATGTTTTGAATCAAAAGTCTATGTTTTCAACACATAAGACAGTGTTATTTTATATAAATAAATTCAGAATAAACCAAGTGTCATCTCATTTTAAAAAGCACTTTTAACATCTATCGTTTCAATAGTTTCCCCCAAATTCCTTATCAGACCTTTGACAACTTAGTGTCAAACTGGAAAAATACTGTTATGTCAAGCACACTATCCTAAATATAAGTTCTTAACATTCTACATGATGAACGATGTCTTAGCGAAAGGTAAAAAAGGCAACCTGATAAACATGATCAATTTGATATCTAAATGATCATGGAGATTAGAGTAAGGTTCAACCACAGTAAGTCCTCACTTAATGTCATCTATAGGTGCTTGGAAACTGCGACTATAGGTTCAACAACCTCATACACAACCAATTTTCTCACATGCTAATTGATATAAACAAGATTTAAGTTCTTGTGGCATATTTCTGCTCACAAAATGTCACCAAAATTCTAAGTAAAGACCAACACACTTCTATTATTAAACATTGAAATACACATGCACTATACATCATTTAAGAAAGATTCATAAAACAAGTAGATTATGATTTACTTGCTTATTCCACTTCTGGGTCACAAGTGGTTGGAGCCTAACCTAGCAGCTCAGGGGCCATGTAAAAATCTACTGTGGCCAGCATGCCAGCCCATTGCTGGGCGCATGCACACACACACACAGAGACACACTCACTCAGACTGGAACCATTTAGACATACCAATGAACTGAAGGTACACAGATCTTGGATGTGGGAGGGAACCAGAGTACCCAGAAAACTCATTCAGACATTCAGGAGGAAGTGTAAATTCCACATAGACAGTGGTCCTGGCTGGGGACTGATTTTTTTTCTCATCAGTGTTATAATGAAACAACATTGAACAAAATGATGTTATCTGAGGACCTGATGTATAGTAAGCTGAAATACAATAGCAATGAAGGCTGAACCTCCACTTGGTTACATAGCCAGCTGCAGATGATTAACAGGCATCAGTGGCAGTGTCTATGAGCCAGGTGGAGTGTGTATCCAAACTGATTTTAGCATATATATATATATATATATATAATCACAGTATGTACATCAAGGGAAGAGCTGGCCTGGTCTCTCCATGCTAGACCAAAGACAATGATATGACTAGAAACTGTCACATAAACTATTGTGCCAACTAGAGAATGTTTTAGCCTATAAAAGAATAAAGGAGCATGGGAAGCGGGGAGAGGTGACAGAGGTAGACATGTGCCCTCAGACATCTATGGTGAAACCCTATTGATTTCTGTCAAGGATTTTTAGTTCAATTTTCCATGTTAGATTAATTGAGCCTAGAACCTATGCAAGTTGTTTTCAGTTTTCTATGAATTTATTTTTATCTGGGAAAACTCTAGCAGGGAGCATATCAAAAGAGGGCCTAAAGATATTATATTGCCTCTGAGCACCGTTTACACTCCCTGCATTACTGGAAGAGGAGGCTAAAGAGGGACTTTATAGCTTTCTTAAAACATCAGAAGAGCTTTTGTGAGACAGAACTGCAAATGCTCTAGAGATAGGGTCCCAAGATGTAGAACTAGGTTCAAAGGGAAAGAATTTTAGAGAAATCAAAATAAAGAAGAAATTTACAAACTAAATGGTGCAAACAGAAATGCCTGCCTCAGGATGTCATACACTTGTTGGGGCTAAGAAAGCAATGCCACAAAATGAAAGTCTCAAAAACAGCCTTCAGAAGCAAAAGTTTTTCTTTGACCTCCTCCTGCCCTCCTGTCTCTTGATCCCATTCTCCACGGAGGCTGGCCATAAGAAACTAGAATCCTTCTTCCCCAAGGCAGGTCATAGAAGCCAGAAGCCCTTTTGTCCCAAAGTCAGCCATCAACCTAAAAATATTACTCTAACTTTCTGCCCTATATGTGTAAAAACTGCCCATAAAGAAATGATCTGACTTACCTTGTTTGACTATAGGTCATAGAACTCCATTCCAGAGAGGGTCCTGGCCCATAGGCACAATGAAAGAATACATGCACAGAGAGGCCAAGAAGAATCTAGATAGATGGGCCTTGCTGAGTTTCCCCACTCAGTCTATCAGCATTAGATCATATCATTTTGTCCAATCATATTTCTACATGGCTGTCCATACTTTGTTGAATCCAAGCAGAAAAATGGACAATTTCACCTGTGTCTTTGGGTTTTCATTCTGAAGGTTCCCATATGTACATGTTAAATAAATTTGTATGTCATTTCTCCTACTAATCAATTTGCCTCATGTCAGTGATTTTGAGCTAACCTCCAGGGGGCCACGGGTTTGGCCTCCATAGACTCAAATTTCAAATCAGGATAGAAAACCATTTGGCAGATACAAGGAAATGGCTGGAACTCAAGTAAGATGAGTCCATAGGACAAAATGAGCTACAAAGTCTCCCCCTCTCTTATTTTGAGATTATTTTAGACTAGAACTCCCAAATATCTTTGTCTCCCTCAGAATGTCCAATCTCATTTTCAAATACTTGTTTGAAACAGTCACCCTCGAAATTCTTCCAGCATCTTCAATCCATTCAGTTAAAGACAAGAATACATCATCTGTCCAATTTCCTGTTTTTATTCGGATACCACATTATTCTAGTCATCCGAGCAGGAAAGCAGTCATTATGCGCCCCTCCCTCCTCTCCTCAATCAGTTGCTAAATCAAGTGGATTCTGCTTTAACACAGTGTCTCTCATACCCCAGCCCCTCCTTTCTAGTTCATTCTTACTATCTTAGTCAAAGCCTTCACTATTTGTCATTTAGGCCACTTGCTAACAAGCTGTTCACTGTTATCCTTCCTTCTGATCTCACCTCCATTCTGTTTATCTAATATATGAGAGAGGAACCAATTTTTCTTAAAAGTGAGCTTGGTGAGACATTTTCATCTTCAAAAATCATTACCTCCCACAGAATTAAGCACAACCTCCTTATACCCAGATACGATCTAAAAGCTGCATTGAATTATTCTATTTTCTCTCACTACAATCATAGGTACAACATCCTCTATTTCTGCCAAGCTCTTTTATTTTAAAGGTTTGGATTTCTCTCTCTCTATCTTAGGTAACATTAAACCCTTACCTGGGGGTGTCCCTTCTCATTTTCACCTTTATGGTCAAAGTTCATTTCAAATACTACCTGCTTACTCTAAGACATCTTTACATGAGTGACCACTCTAATTTATAATACTTTATAGCACTTTGTTTTAATATTTTCTTTGGGTCACAATGTAATTCATTTTGTATTATAATAGTCCCACTTACCTGCAGTTTTGCCTTCTGTGGCTTTAGTTGCCCACAGTCAACTGAGATCCAAAAATATTAAATGGAAAATTCAACAAATAAGCAATTCTTAAGTTTTCAATTGCACACTGAGTGTCGTGATGAAATCTCATGCTTTCCAGCTCTGGCCTATCCAAAACACAAATCATGTCTTTGTCCAGTGTGTCCTCACTATACATGCTGCCTGCTCATTAGCCACTTAGTAGGCCTTGTGGTGATCCGATTAACTGTCTTGGTATTGCAGTGCTAGTGTTTAAGTAGCCTTTATTTTACTTAAGCAGGGCCCCAAAGTGCAAGAAATGCTGGCAATTTGGATATGCCAAAGAGAAGCCATGAAGTGATTCCTTTAAGTAAAAAGGTGAAAATTCTTGACTTAAAGGAGAAGCCTGGACATGGTGGCTCACACCCATAATCCCAACACTTTGGGAAGCTAAGGTGGGAGGACTGGTTGAGCCCAGGAGCTTGAGACCAGCCTGGACAACACAGGGAAATGCCATATCTACAAAAATATTTAAAAATAGCTGGGTGTCAGCAATCCCATTACTGGGTATATACCCAAAGGATTATAAATCAATCTATTATAAAGACACATGCACATGTATGGTTCATTGCAGCCCTGTTTACAATAGCAAAGACTTGGAACCAACCTAAATGCCCATCAAAGATAGACTGGATAAATAAACTGTGGCACATATATACCATGGAATACTATGCAGCCATAAAAAAGGACGAGTTCATGTCCTTTGCAGGGGACATGTTATGAATCTGGAAACCATCATTCTCAGCAAACTGACACAAGAACAGAAAACCAAACACCCATGTTCTCACTCATAAGTGGGTGTTGAACAATGAGAACACATGGACACAGGGAGGGGAACATCACACGCTGGGGTCTGTTGGGGGGTGGGGGGCTAGGGAAGGGATAGCAGGGGGTGGGGGAGATTGGGGAGGGATAACATTAGGAGAAATACCTAATGTAGGTGACCGGGGGGATGGAGGAGCAAACCACCATGGCTTGTGTATGCCTATGTAACAATCCTGCAATATCTGCACATGTAACCCAGAACTTAAAGTAAAATTTAAAAAAAATGACTACATTAAAGGAAAAAAAATAGCTGGGTGTAGGTGGCATGCGCTTGTGGTCCCAGCTACTTGGGAGGCTGATGTGAGAGGATTGCTTGAGCTGGGGGAGGTTGAGGCTGTAGTGAGCCGTAATCATGTTACTGTACTCCAGCCTGGGTGATGGAGACAGACCCTCTCTCTCAAGAAAAAAGGAAAGAAAAAAAATCAGCATATACTGTTTGCTAAGATGTACAGTAAGAACAAATTTTCTATCTGCGAAACTGTGAGGAAGGAAAGAAAAAGAAATGCATGCTAGTTTTGCAGTTGTACCTCAAACTGCAAAAGTTACAGCCACAGTACATAAGTTCTTAAGTTAAGACGGAAAAGGCATTAAATTTGTGGGTGGAAGACATGATTTAAAAAAAAATGTTCCATTTGACACAATCAGGTTCAGTACTATCCATGGTTTCAGGCATCCACAGGGTAGGGGAAAGGTGGGTCTTAGAACCTATCTCCTACAAATAAGGGGTCGAGGGGGACTGTATTTGCATACCCGGGAGAATTCACCTTATCATACTTCAAAAGGCTTGAGCACAAGGGCTGTTATTTCAGAATCTGGTACAGTGTAGTTGTTCAATAAATATGGAATGGGCTAATTAATACTGCCATTTTTTAGTGTATACATTTCACTCTTGATTTTAGAGCTGTAATTCTCATTAAAAATGTGACAATTAAGTGCATAATCCATACATAATCATCACCACCCCTGGAGAAACCTGTCAAGGTGTATTTCCTCCTGATAGACAACAGTGAGGATTTAGTATATTCTGAGGAATGTAATTCACAAAATCCATTAGCTCTCTGGATCAAGAGGATATATCACATTTGCAAATTAATTGCCTGCTTGAAACTCCTTTCCTCATGGAAATTATTTTTGGGTTTTATTTAACAAGCACAAATACATATATAATGCCTATTCTGCTCAGGCATTGTTCTACCTGCTTTACAAAATGTAACTCACTTAATTTTATCATGCAGTTTTATATGTAAACTCTTTCAATTAGGGTTGATACTAGAAGTATTCTATGATGCCTGCTTAGCCACATCCCCTTTTAAATGAAACTGCTCCACTAGAGCACAAGTTCAAGCTCAGCTGAAGGCAATCAAGAATCCTCCCACCTCCTACCACTCTACCTGCCTCCACAGACGCTCCTGCACTGATGACAAGTGAGTTTGATCAGAGGTTGGCACTGTGGAGGTAATAATGCCTCCTAAAGATGTCCACATGCTAAACCCCCAGTATTTTTGAATGTTTTATCTTACATGGCAAAAGGGAGATTGCTAATTTGATTTCATTAGGGATCTTCAGATGGGAAGATTATCAAGGCTTAGCCAGATTAGCCCAATGTAATCATAACGGTCCTTTTAAAGGAGAGAGGCATTACTGTATTACTGACTGCACCTGAATGAAGATATTAACACAAGCACAAAAGAGACAAGAAATGAGCCTTTTCCTCACTGGAGCCTTTTGGGCTTCAAATTGAAGAACTGACTGGCCTTAATAACAAAAAGAAATATATTTTAGTGATAAATGAAAGCCAGAAAAAGTAACTTTCCTATTTTAGAGGAGATACTAAAAAGCACAGGGAAAATAAACATAAAACTTTTGCTAATCACCCAGGTAATTAAGTTAATATTCCACAGTAGTTGTTTGATTTGTAAGATGATTTAATAATTCAAAGAAACTCATATATTATTCATATTTGTACAAACATATTCATATATATATCCATTTCTATCATAGACTATTCACAAAATAAATGCTAGATGAATTATATATCAAGTTGCTTTTATTAAAAAACTGTAAATGTACTAGAACTTAGAGTCTGATCCTGGCTTTCTTAAATAACACAGCAAGGGGAGAAAACATGAGACAAAGATTGATGCATTTAACCTGCAAGCATTTAAGAATTTTGGACAACCTAAGCAAAGTAAAACAAAGATCAACAACACACTATGATACATATCTGCAATATATAAAATCCAAAAAAATTAAAATGAACAATTTATAAATTATCTATAGAGCAATGAAAATAAAATAAATCAATACAAAAATGGACAAATGTTATCAACAGGCATTTCAAAGAGAAGGAAGACAAAATAGACACTAGAATATGAAAACCAGAGCTTGCAAGAAATCAGAAAATGTGTATTACAACAACATGTCAATAGCATTTTCTCTTCTCTAGTGCTTCCAAAAGATAGAGGGGCTGTGAACTCTCATATCCTACTGGTGAGAAAATAAATCGGTACTGACATTTGGAGGGTAATTTGGCAGTATCTATTAAAATTAATGATGCCTGTACCCTATGACTCTCAGTTTCCCTTCTTAGTGTCTATCCCTAAGAAATACTTGCTTATGTGTACACTGAGGCATATTCGTGGATTATAACTGAAGCATTATTTGTAATAGTGAAACATTTGGATAATTCTAAATATCTAGCAATAAGAAAATGATTCCATGCAACTTTTGTGTAGTTTAAGTGTGAAATACTCTTTATCAATTAAAAAAGATGATCTACAAAACAATCTATCAAATTTCCATTAAAAATGTCTGATTGGTTGTGTCCTGGTCTTAAAACATGGCTGGTCGAGTGTGGTGGCTCTGCCTGTAATCCCAACACTTTGGGAGGCCAAGGCAGGCAGATCATGAAGTCAGGAGTTCGAGACCAGCCTGGCCAATATGGTGAAATCCCAACTCTACTAAAAATACAAACATTAATTGGGCATGGTGGTACATGCCTGTAGTCCCAGCTACTTGTGAGGCTGAGGCAGGAGAACTGCTTGAACCCAGGAGGTGGAGGTTGCAGTGAGCCGAGATCGTGCCACTGCACTTCAGTCTGGGTGATCAAGCAAGACTCTATCTCAAAAAAACAAAAACAAAAACACAAACATGGTTACCCCCTAGAGTAATGGCCAAGGGAGATTAGGATGTTCCCCTGTGTGTGTGTGGTTTTTTGTTTTTTTTTTACTTTTCTTAAATAATAGAAATTGATGTGTGTATTACTTGCCCAATTAAAAATACATGAAATTATAAATACTTTAAAAAAGGAAAGTGAATCAAGGCAAATATCTATGTAAAATGAATAGCCAGATGAATGAATAGATGAATGGGGCTTGTAAAATTTCCCTTTCTGTGAACATAAAACATATTTCACGTTTATGACGTTAAAATGTAATCCCATAGATGAAAATAGGAACTTGAGTGTGGCCAAAAAGCCACTAAAATAAATACATAATTTTATTTTTTTTTTAATTTTGAAGCAACATGGTTTTCTATTTCAATTTATTCTTACTCTTCTGGTTGAAGAACAGTAATTCTTCAACCAGAATTACTATTCTGGTTGAAAGGAATTTATCCAGTCAAACATAAAAGACTAAGTGAAATCTCACATCAGTGAAATTTTCTGAGGAGATTTTACAACTTGCACTTGGAAACAACAGAAAGCAATGCATGCTATTGAATAATGGAAACATGAGCATAAAAATGGAATATTTTCATATGCATGGCAAAGCTTTGAAAATATCTTCATACAGTGTGCTAATAAATATCAATTTGTATACTGTACTTGGCATCTTGTTCATTTGCATTAAACTACTTTTGATATGTCCTAATGCAGAATTCCTCCCTTGCTCTCCTACCTACGTTTGTGTATGGTGTGTGTGTATGTGTGTGAGAAAGTAAGACAGAGAAAGACTTATGTGGGCCAAGAAGTGAAAACTAATTAAGAAGAATTTCAAACCACATTGCCATGTATGTACCTATGCAACAATCCTGCATGTTCTTCACATGTACCCCAAAACCTAAAACGCAATAAAATATATATATTAAAAAAAAGAAGAGTTTCTTACTAACGTTTTTGGGAATCTTTATATACAGACACACATATGAGCTTTCTAATGTAAAAAAAATGCAATTCAATCTTTTCTCATAAAAAATCATTAAGTTGACCAGCACTTTATGGAGTGTTTCCTTCTCTTGAAATTGATCACATTGCTTTTAACCATATCTCCATCACATAATGTTATTTCATACTTTCAGGAAATGAGACACTTAATAAAATCAAGAATTTTATTTCTTGAGTTTCTACTATGTGCTTGGTTCTATGAACACGACCAATTAATACAAGAGTAGAATGTAGCCCCCACCCAGTTTTATCAGGGTTCTTTGGAGGCAAAGGAAAAGTCACATCTACATTAGCCCAAGGAAAGGGGGGATACCTGGGCTAAACAAAAAGCAGGGAACCATTAGGTCAGTACCACTTCTGGGTCCCTTCCCTATTTGCTCATGAACCCCAATTTTCCCCTTACAGCATCTCAGCTTCTCCTTGTGAGACTCATTGGGAAAATGTGGAAAATAAATAGAAGAAAGTAAAAGTACCTACAATCTCACCATGGGAGAAAACCATTATTAATAATTTGGCTATTCACTTTTCAGGTTTTTCCAAGGAGCTTGTATTTTAACAGCCAGAAAAATAGTTAAAGCTGTTTTCATTTTATATAATAAATGCAGGGGAAGAAATAAACAATTACATTGTTTTGATTACCCAAGTAATTAATACTTGTTACAGACAGTTTAGGAATTGTCATCTCCACTAGGCACTGATGAGAGAGCCTCCAGAAGTAATGAGGCTGAACTGTCCAAGAATGCTTTTTCAGCCTTCATCTACTTGAAATTCTATTCCAGAAAAAAAAAAAGTCTTCATTCTCTGTTAACACTGGAGCCTGTGACCTAGCAATGGTGCCTGATTATACTGCTTCTCTGCCATACATATTTCACTTGCTTTGTACTTCTTTTAATGATGTTTACTTGAACTTAAAGAGAAACGTATTATCATCATCATTATTTTTAGTTGTGTGTTAGCATAATTAGACAATTCAGGTGATACTAGCCTGCAGTCTAAGTCATGTTTACAATTTAAAAACTGATACATAATTAGAAAATTAGACCAAGTGATGCTTCATATTGTCATGTATGTCTGCCTCTTTCTAGTGTCCTCTGCTCATGTCCATCCTTTGTTGTGACTGAGGACAGTGAGGGCAAAGCTGCCAAATGCATCACTAATGGCCAGATGCAAATGTACTTGTTGAATGATTCCTCTTCAAGAAAAGTTACATTCTTGACCTTGCTCTTCTAATTACACATAGCTTCATTTTATTGTTTTTACTGCTAAATGGAATTAAAATTGGAAAAAAATGTGACACTATTAGCTGTCTCTTTAAGTATTTACTTGTTAACTTATCTGTTTACTATCTTTCCTTCACTAACACCTGAGATCAATGGGGGGTAAAAGTCTTATTTTTTCAATTCACAATTTAAACTCCAGTGCCTAGCAGAGTCCTGGAATATAGTAAATTCTAAATAAATATATTCCAATGAATGACTTATTCTTGTCCCTGGTTTTAAGTCCCAATTAATCTTTTGCCTCAGAAAGTTTTTCCCTGAAGCTAAAAATAAAAAAAAAAAGGCCAGGCACGGTGGCTCATACCTATAATACCAGCACTTTGGGAGGCCGAGGCGGGTGGATCACAAGGTCAGGAGTTCAAGACCAGCCTGGCCAAGATAGTGAAACCCCATCTCTACTAAAAATACAAAAATTAGCCAGGCATGTTGGCAGGTGCCTATAACTCCAGCTACTCGGGAATTGAGGCAAGAGAATCGCTTGAACTGGACCCAGGGGTGTGGAGGTTGCAGTGAGCTGAGATCGAACCACTCCACTCCAGCCTGGGTGACAGAGTGAGACTCCATATAAAATAACAATAACAAAGCAAATATTAAAGCAATCACGGTACATCGGTATATTAATTCATTTTTCATTTCCTTTTTAAAACTTTTAAGCTTATTTTCAATCCTAAGATTGTTCTCCATGTATTATTTTCATTCACATATTATACTCCATGCTCCAGTCTCCTCATTAGTTTACCTTTGTCACATAATAGAAAATGTTCCTTCTACCAAAATAACTTTTCCCCTTTTGCTCCAACTACACTATTATTTTTAAAATCCTCACTGACTTTTCATTGCCCTTCACATGCAACTTTTTCATCTTCACTTTCAAGTTTAGTCATAAATATTCCAATCTCTAGCCACTCCAACATTAAATTGTTCCCTCTGTTTACTCAAGTACAAATTCTATTTTGTTTTCTATAAAGACTATATTTTTAACTTCTGTAAAGAATATGTTTTATACTATATTGTTGTCTAACTCATTTTATAGGTCAGCAACGTCCAATTTCAGACATAACATTTTAGCCTTTTTCATTCTATCATACTAGGAATACAGGAATAATAAGGTAAGGATGACAATGGCAATAATAATTAGAACATTTATTTCAGTGGACATACGAATATTCTCTTACATAGGTTTAATTGAGAATTATGATAAATGCATTGGCCAGGAGATGTCTCTAGCTTTCACTGGATTTCTAATGCCTAATAAAATATGAATTGCTATACTAATATTTTTAAGGGCACCAAATGTTCATTTCTCTTTCACATGAATGAAAGCTAAAGTAGTGATTACAGTGCTGGTATGGAAGTTGCATGGTGTCATTAGAGACTCCAGCTCCTTCAGCTTTTCACTCCATCATCCTTGTGTTATGTTGCTTAGCTCTACAGCTCTCACCATAATAGCTGCATTTCAGAAAGGAAGAAAGAAAAGGGAAAAGAGCAAACAGAGTATTTGCTGGCTGAACCAGCTCTCTGTAAGGAAACTGCCTAGAAGCCTTATCGGGATTCCTAGACATTACTGGTCGCATCAGTGCCACACGACCACATCTAGGAACAAGGAAGGAAGGGGAATGCAGTTTTAAACTGGGTCATTGCTGTTCCAAATAAAATTATGCTTTTATTATAAAAAGAAATAAAGCGCTGATACATGCCAGAATGTGGATGAACCTCAAAAACATTATGCTAAGTGAAAGAAGCCAGACACGAAAAAGTCACATATTGTGTGAATTCATTTATATTAAATATAAAGAATAGGTAAATCTATAGAAACAGAATGTAGATTGGTAATTGCCAAGAGCTGGGGGGTAGGGGAAGTGGGAGAGATGGTGAACACCTGTAACGGGTACAGCCTTTCTCCCGGGTAGATATAAACATTTTGGAACTAGATAGAGATGGTAGTTGCACAGCACTGTGAATGTTCTAATTTTTCACTTTAAAATGACTGATTTGATGTTATACAAATTTTACCTCAATAAAATAAACAAATAAGAGAGCATATATTTTTAAAGTATGTTTGTGTAAGTAAGGCAGAAGGGAAGAAAGAATATCGAGTAGATAAACAGTAATCTCTACCACTGTATGTATTCTTTCAGTTGGCAGAAAAACATGTATTCAGCACCTACTTTGCCACAGATAATGAGCTAAGCTACAGAGATGAAAGTGATTGACAAGTCTCTGACCTTATATTTTGCCCAGAAACATCTGATGAAAAAAATATACAAAGACAAATCCCAGTTGAGGGCCATCCTACAAAATACCTAGTGAGTACTCCTCAAAACTGTTAAGGTCCTCAAAAATAAGGAAAACAAAAACTGTCACAGCCAAGGTTATCCTATTGATATATGATGATTAAATGTAATGTGGTAATCTGGATGAGATCCTGGAACAGAAGAAGAATATTAGGGAAAAACCGAGGAAAGCTGAACAAAATGTTGACTTTAGTTAATAACATATATTGGCTTATTAACTATGACAAATGTACCATACCTTTACAAGTTATTAATAACAGGAAAAACTGAGTATAAGGTACACAGATACTCTGTACTAACTGTAATAATTCTGCATATCTAAAATAGTTCTTTAAAAAGTTTATTTTTATAAAGTGAATAGATGCTGTTTCTTTAAATTTCATATCCCTTCCCCCACTTTCAAATTCCCTTTTCTGAATCCTAAAGCACTTTTATCAAAGAGTGATTGTATATGTAATATACATTGATTATCTACTATGTGCTAAGTACTAGGTTAGGTTCTTTACATAATGTATCATTTAATCTTCATCACAATCTTCTATATTATCCCAAGCTTACAGTGAAGTAATTGATGCTCAGAAAGGCTATATAACTTGGCTGATGACAGCAAATAGCCAAAATACACAGGACTGAAAATGATCTGCTTCCCACATTTTCCCAATATGTCAAGTTGTCTTTCTTATAAAAGACTTGTCCAGTTTTTATCACAGTGTCATCAACATAGTAAGATGTGATATTCGGAGTGTGTGGGAGCGTGCGTGCATGCGTATGTGTGCGTGTGCGTGTGGTGTGTGTGTGTGTGTGTGTGTGTAGCACTTACCCAGCATAAGCTTGGAGAACAGATCACAGTTCTCAGTACATGTGGCTCAGGTGGGCTGACCATATTCTTTATCTTAGTGCTGGGCATATGACCCAAGACTGACCAATCAGAGTAATAGATCTCCTTGGCCACTAGGGTTGATTCCAGCATGGGTGTGTGATCAAAGCATGTCATCAAAATCAGACCAAACAAAAATGTGAAGCTTTCTAAAATGGAAGGCAGCAAGAATTATGTTAGTCTGAGGTAGCCAGGGGCCATTTTAGTCGCCAGAAAGATAGGGTCTCACAGATAATAAAGTCACCACAGGGACTCAGGAAAATGAACAGTTAAGAAATGAAGAGACAGGCAGAGACAGGAAGAGAAGGGGGTGTGGGGGAGAGAGACAGAAGAGAGAGAAACAAAGTACTAACAATTGAGCTCCCCGGATTCAACTTTATCTGAGGACAATGACAGTCCTACCACTGGAGTGCTCAGTTACTCAGTCAGTATTTTTCTTTGAACTGTTTTCAGTTAGATTTCTGTCACTTGCCCCTCAGAGAGTTGTAATACCGGAAATGTGTGTTAAAAAGCACCATTTTAAAAAATAACATAAGCTTTCCTTTTAGCCAATTGTTGTCTAAAATTAAAAGCAAATAATTAACAACTAGGTAAACGAAGTTTTAATAATATCTAAAAACCTTCTTAGAAATGTAAATAATCAAACGTATAATTTAACACTTTTAGATTCATTATGGATATTCTATGTTCAAATGTTATTTGACTCAGCAATGTGCGTGTGTGTATGTGTTTGTGTGTGTGTGCTATTTCCCATAATATACTGAAACTAAAAATTTCCTAAAGTAATTAAATTTATATGCCTCTCATGCACTTTATAATTAACTCAGCCAATAATTTACTCAGTGAAACATTTATTCAAGCATTTAAGGACAAAACAGTGTCAACTGATTAGCCACAATAAAAAATGATTAAGATATGGTTTCTCTGTCCTTAAGATGCTCAATCCAGAGAATGAGGCATATCAAAAAATTTTTAAAGCCTAATTTTTAATATGATGTATAATAATAAGAATCAATTTGTCTGCCAGGCACCGTGGCTCATGCCTGTAATCCCAGCATTTTGGGAGGCCGAGGCAGGCGGATCACTTGAGGTCAGGAGTTCAAGGCCAGCCTGGCCAACATGGTGAAACCCAGTCTCTACCAAAAATACACAAATTAGCCAGGTAAGGTGGCAGGCACCTGTAATCCCAGCTACTTGGGAGGCTGAGGCAGGAGAATCGCTTAAACCCAGGAGGCGGAGGTTTCAGTGAGCCAAGATCATGCCACTGCACTCCAGCCTGGGTGACAAAGCAAGACTCCATCTAAAAAAAAAAAAAAAAAAAGGAAGGAATAATTTTGTCAGACATTGTTTGAAGCCCTTTGTGTGTAGTAGCTTATTTAATATAGAAAAAAAATCCTATGATTCATATATAATTATCACAACTCCTGTTTTTCAGATGGGGACATTGTGGTTAACTGAGGTAAAGGTAATTCTCTAAGGTCACATATATAAATAGCATAAACTCAAGGGTCAGGAGCTGCAAGACATCTGTTTTACCTAGTACCATATTTCCTCACTGCTATTGTCATTTAAAATTGAGAATACTAATCTTTTTCTCCTTTTAAATTAGAAAGTAATTTTGTAAATGTAAACTATTTTATCTCCTTGACAATGTTTTAAGATAAAATAGTCCACAGTCAGCTTACAATTTAAGATTGACAGTGTTCAACTCATAAGTTCAAAACCTATCTATACTAGTCTATATTTTGATAGAAACATTAAAATACACTTAATTATTTACACATATATTTTATAAATGTAGGCAAATTTCCTTGGTTATTTTTTAAATAATGCAGTAAAATGTCCAAAGCCATTTTATAATAAAAGGGCATATTTGCAGTGTTGGAACTCTGAAGACGATACCCCAAAGTATGGCACCTTTGTATGCTGAGTACTTTGACTTGAAGGAGACCGGAGGGACCATAGAAGCAAGGTGTATCTGCCTTTCTCCCACCCTCCAGTCTCTAGCTCCCCTTTCTCCTCCGAAGTACGTCATAGAAACCAGAATTCCTCTCTACCCATCTTCTCAGGCAAGTCATAGAAACTGGAAATTCTCTCCCCCCAAAGCAAGCCATAAAACCAAGAAAAGTATGCACCTTAAGTAAAATAAATAAATTATGTTAAAAAAAAAACAAGAAATGTCACTCTCTGACCTTCTCTATTCTCCTCTAAAACCCACATGTGACATATGTCTTGTCCTATACCTGGAGGCAGGAATGCTACACAAAGAGGCCAAGAAGAATCTGAACAAACATGCCTTGCGGGATTCTCCCCCTCAATCTATTAACACTTTCGTCTAATCAGATTTCTCCACACCTGTCTATGCTGCATTAAACTTAAGCACAAAAATACGGAATTTTCCCCTGGGTCTTCAGGACTTCATTTCTGAAGCCTCCCATATTACATAAAACCTTGATTAATTTTTTTATGCTTTTATCTTATTAATGTCTTTTGACATAGGAGTACTGGCCACAACACTTGCAATGCCTAAGGAAAAGGCATTATACTTTTTTCTACCCTACAGCAGTTTGCATTTTATATTTTGAACTATTTATATTCTTGTGTATATCTTTAAAAAACAAAAGAAGATAAAGTTATTCAAAGATAAGGTCAAAAAGCAGAATGATACAGGTATATCAGGTATAGGTATACACATACACACACACACACACACACACACACACACACCCCTAAAAGGACATATATATATGTGACATATATATATGTAATATATTAAAGGTATATATATATATACCTTTTCTACCAAAAGCAGAATAATATACATATATAAGGTATAGGTAAATATATGTATACATATATGTAATGATTGGCTATGATGATCAGGCTTATAAAAAAACACCTGTAATTGAGATATATTTCCATAAACAGACAAGAAGTCTGTAGCTATCACATATTTTTGGAACTTATTTACATATGCATGATTGTTTTTAAATACAACAGAATCAAGGATACGTGATACCTATATATATCCTTATTAACTGACATATTTTTAAAAGTTAAATAACGACTGATGCTTTTCTAACAAATTTAACATCTATAATTTAAATATGCTTCCAAATATAGGCAAAGAAAAAAATAGAAAAATAGCTGTTGCAAAGTCCTTGTCCTTTGTTCTGTAAGAGGCACGAGGAGCCAAAGACTTCAGGGTAAGTCTATCAGTTTAGAATAATACATACAGTCAAGCCTTCTGACTTGCTTATTTCCTCTAATAAGCTGTGGTTCTAACATATGTTGGAATTGTGGCCTCCAGATCCATGACAGAATAAATTTCTGTTGTTTTAAGTCACCAAGTTTGTGGTAATTTTTACAACAGACTCAAGAGACTAACCCATTATAGCATAATGGTAGTGTATACTTTATAAAGTTACCTGATAGATAAAGAGTCGTTTCATTTAATTCATTCAATATTAATTAAGTACTTGCTATAAGCCAGGTTTACCCTTTAAATCTATATGAATATTTTTGTGATTTAGTGCTTTGAGGAATACTCGATGGCATTGTTTGCTTCTAAAGACCTTAGAATACTATTTTGAAAAATAATTTGTGACATTTCATATTATTTGGTTTTCAAATAGATATTAAAAATAACAATCATAGTAATAATAATAGTTAACACATTGCACAGCAAACCACAAGTTGAGTATTATGTGAATTTCTTTACATATGTAATTTCTTATAATTACGATAATAGCCCGAAGAGGTAGGTACTACTATTATCCTCATTTTACTGGGGATGAAGTTAAGGCTTCAAGAAGTCAAGTTACTTTCCTGAAGTCAAAAATCTAATAACACTAATTTTCTGATTTTAAAGCTTGTGTCACACTGAACCACTAAGACAAATCATCTTTTTTGACATTATATTTCAAAAACAACTCTCACATTCGTGTGGACAAAAAAAGAATATATACAGAATAAGATATTAAAATTGAAGTTGGAACTAGGCACCATGTTACAACAGATGCGAAATACTAGTGTGAGTTACAATTCACTAAATAGAGGTTTTTAAAGGAAATGGGTAAGCATCTGTTCCTTACTCTTAAACTTCTTGGTGACTTTCAGATTTCAAATGGTTTAGGAAAGTGCAGAGGAAGGATTTTGTGCAGATATTTCTTTGACAAGATATTTTGTCTGTCTCCTTGGGAGAGAGCTGAGAATTCTCATATATTATCTCCAGCCAAGTGAAGGGGTCTTCTAAGAGACTCCTTTGAAATCTATTGAATGTGTTCTTTGCAGTTGGGTGACGTGGAGGAATACAGCTCAACTCACACTTGAGAGAGGCAAAGCAATGGCCACAGCAGAATAGATGAGGCGTTGTTTCAAACCTTTGCAGGCAAAGGATGTGTGAGGATTTTCTACCCAGTGGGTGATAAGACCCACTTGCCCAGAGCAGTCCCATTTTATGCCTATCTCATCAAAATTATTTTTTTAATTTTAATTTTTTAATTTTTAAGATGTAGTTTCACTCTGTCATTCAGGCTGGAGTGTAATGATGCAATCTCGACTCACCGCAACCTCCACCTCCCGGGTTGAAGCAATTCTCCTGCCTCAGCCTCCCAAGTAGCTAGGATTACAGGCATGTGCCACCACATCCAGCTAATTTTTGTAGTTTTTAGTAGAGACAGGGTTTCACCGTGTTGGCTAGACTGGTCTCAAACTCCTGACCTCAGGTGATCCACCTGCCTTGGCCTCCCAAAGCGCTGGGATTATAGGCATGAGCCACTGCTCCTGGCCTCATCAAAATTATTAGTAGTACCCTGTTTCATTCACAAATGTATTTCAGTTTGGATGACAACTTATATGGTCACCCTAATGCCAAAGTACACAGAAAATAGAGTCAACATTGGGTTGACTTGAGTTCTTATTGACTTGAGTTCTTGTTGACTCAAGTCAACATTGGGTTGATTTGAGTTCTTGTTGCTGAGGTTCTTATACTCCTGTAGGTAGCTACCTACAGGAGTATAAGAACCTCAGCAACAAGAACCTGTAGGTGAAAACTAGATCTTCAGAAGAGAAGGAAAGAGTAACAAGTCTTCACACAGATAGGGATTGGGCCTGTCTGGGTCAAGAAAACTGCAGGAAAGGTGGGTGGGGCTGGGAGGGGAGAGATAGAACACTTAACCAGCCATTAGGCCTAGAAAGGGACATGGATGAAGCTGGAAACCATCATTCTCAGCAAACTGACACAAGAACAGAAAACTAAACACTGCAAGTTCACACCTGTAAGTGGGTACTGAACAGTTAGAACACATGGACACAGGGAGGGGAACATCACGCACCGGGGCCTGTTGGGGGGTGGGGGAGGCCTGGGGAGGGATAGCAGGCAGGGATTTATGGGGACAACATTAGGAGAAATACCTAATGTAGGTGATGGGGGGATGGATGCAGCAAAACACCACGGTACGTGTATACCTATGTAACAATCCTGCACGATCTGCACATGTACCCCAAAACTTAAACTATATATAAAAAAACACACTTTATATCACCTGTTTCTGTCTCTCTTCTGCTCTGACATTGGAACAGTGAGAATGGGCTGGCAAGGTGTAAGCAGAAGTCCAAGGAAGAGATGTAAAGATGCCGCCTGCCATGCCTGTCATTTCTGTTGTAATATTCCTGTCTGCAGCAGCTCTAAACTGGGGGAGGGGCACAATTTAACACTAAGTTAAGTTCAAAGTTTTAGATGCTACTTTGGACTAGTCATTCTAATACTGAATTAACACCTTTGAGGTAGAGTGACCATGCTTGAAAGCTAAAATAAAATTGCATTTGAATATGTTACAGATGTTGCCAGTTCAAAATCTCGAATACATATACATTTTTAAAAACAGCTTTAATGAAGTATAATTCATATAACATATCATTCATCCATTTAAAGTGTAAAATTCATTGTTTTTAGTATATTTACAGGGTTGTCCAACCAACACTACCATGTAATTGCAGAGCATTTCATCCCCCCAGAAGAATCCCTTTATCTATAACCAGTCACTCCCCTTTCCCTCTTCCTGCATCACCCTCCACCACCACCAGCTGTAGCAGCAGCCCTGTAACACTAATCTTTCTGTATCTGCAGATTTGCTTGCTCTGAACATCTCATATAAATGTAATAATATGTGGTCTTTTAATAATAACTGCATTCTTTAGCTCAGCATAATGTTTTCAAGGGTCAACCATGTTGTAACATGTATCAGTAGTTCTTTTTTTTTTTCTTTTTTTTTGAGTTCCACACTTGCTGTCCAGAATGGAGTGCAATGGCACAATCTCGGCTCACTGCAACCTCTACCTCCCAGGTTCAAGCAATTGTCCTGCCTCAGCCTCTCAAGTAGCTGGGTCTACAGGTGCATGCCACCACGCCCAGCTAATTTTTGTATTTTTAGTAGAGACAGGTTTCTCTATGTTGGCCAGGCTGGTCTTGAACTCCTGACTTCAGGTGATCCACCCACCTCGGCCTCTCAAAGTGCTGGAATTACTCGCGTGAGCCATTGCACCCGACCAGCAGTTCATTTTTTATTGCCTAATTGTACTCCAATGTAAAGATAGACCACATTTTGTTTATCCATTCAACAGCTGATGAATATTTGAGTTGTTTCCACTTTTGACTATTATGAAAAATACTATGAATATTTGTGCACAAGATTTTATGTAAACATGTATTTTCATTTCCCTTTGGTATATACCTAAGAGTGGAATTGCTGGGTCAAATGGGATTATATAAGAATTTAAATATGTTTGTAAGTATATGAACTATCTCTAGATGAGACTCATAGTAGTAGCTGAATTCAGGATATGGAGGGGCAGTAGAAAAAGAGGCTACTTTTTCTCTGTATCGTGTGTGTGTGTGTGTGTCTGTGTATGTGTTTGGAATCTTGTACTTGAGCATGTACTATCTATTCAAAACATGAATAAAGTAAAAATAAGCTGAAACAGTAATCATTGACAATATGAGATCTATAAATATTAAGCAGATTAAGTGATTGGGAAATTTCTATGTTAGATAAAATACAAAATGTTTTATATCAATTTACTGGCTTTTCTATATCATAATTTGAAGCTATCTCATATATAATGAGAAATATCAGCTCATTATATTAACCTGTTAATAGTAAATCATACTATAGTGATCTAAATTTAAATAATAAGAGGGAAAGCATACAACTTTAAGAGAAATCAAAACATTTCAGAAAGTATCACAGTAGAAATAAAATCACAGACATAACTACTTTGAATAGAGCATTTTGAAAAATGAACAGAGCTGTCCTCCATGATGTTATTACTAAAATTTCAAACCAACTTTCTACACTTATATCATTCATGAACTCTCTATTTCCCTCTCTCTTTTAAAGTCTCTTAAATGTATTTTAATTGGAACAGTGTGTATAATAGGGAGAGCCACTAAATAACTATAATATTTTAGGATATCTTCTTATACAAGGCTTTTCATTGGCTTGCTCTTTTATTTGCCATTTTTCCCATTGATCTAACTTTATTTCACCTTGTTGCTGCAGCCTAGATCTACCAAAGTTATTTCAACAGAGCTACAATAATCAACCTAGAGCAGCTGACCACATAACCTATACAAAAGTAATAATATAGCAAATTTCTCCATATATAGTAGATTATTTTCATTAATCCAAAAAAAAATCATGGAAAAGCCTAGGAGAAGTAACAAAATTCCTACGAACAACTGCTGTATTGTGGTAGGAAAAAAGTAGGAAACATACTAATACAAATCAGTACTTATGAAGCATCTGCCATATAAAAGGAAAACAAAATCAAAATCAGAAACATCATAAAAAGCAGGGTTCAACAAATTACAGACTGAAGGTCAAATCTAGCCTACAGCTGGTATTCATAAATATAGTTTATTGCAACATAATCATGCCTATTTGTTTACATATTGTCTATGGCCGCTTTAGCACTGCTGAATAGTTGTGACAGATACTGAATTGTTGCAAAAGAGACCATAAGTTTTACAAAGCCTAAAATATTTACTCTCTGGTCCCTTGTAGAAAAAGGTTTGCCCACTCCTGAAAACCATGTTAATAATAGGAACATCAGAGAGTATGTTAGTGCTAAATACATTTTAAAAGTTTACTCTAGAAATTAATATATATATTTATATTTATTATATATATTATATATAGTGTATTTGCATTTTTATTTATGTGTATAAATATATATATATAGCATATTAAGTATCTAATATGGCCACTAGACCAATATGTAAATATCAGAAATAAAATAGATGAAATTTTATTGGAGTTACCTATTCAAAAAAGTAATAAATATTACCTGGCTAAAGGTTTAATTTGTAAATTAGAATGAAGAAAAGGAAATCGACTGTAAGAGAAAGTTGCCCAAAGTCAAAGAGCTAATAAAGTAACTGAAATGAATTAGGAGGAAAAAGCCCTGGAAGTTAAAAGATTTATTAAGAATATATATTTCAAATATGAAGTACTGGTGTAATTTAAGAATTGGGAGCTTATGTGATGTGTTTCACTGAAAGTAAACAATATAAATTGAATTTCATTTTTTATTTTGTCTTTTTCATTTCTTGTAATACAATAGAAGAGAAACCTTGGTTGTTAACTCTGGCTGCATACTAAATCACCTAGAGAGTTCTTAAAATACCAGCATCTTAGTATGCAGAATAATTAAACCAGAGTATTAGGTATTTGAATTTGGAGCCAGCATTCAACCACTGCTATATAGTGTGGCAATTCTCAAGAGGATCACGGGTATTGAAACTTCTAGGGTTTGAGAGGAAAATGTAAAAGACAGCCAATTCAGATTATATACAACCTTCGTCTTGCCTTTTTCTGAAGAAATGTTATGTAAAATAGTGGGAATGTGTTGCCCATGTGGAAATATGGAAGCAGAGAAAACACTGAAAACCATTGTTATACAGGAAAGGACATAAATTCTCAAGTTCTGCAAAACTGGTATAGATTCCAGCCCAAATATGACAATGGGAAAGTCACATAAATTCCATAACCCTTGAATTGTCAACTGAGCCATGAAAATAATAATAGTCCACTTATTTGCAGGGTCATTGTGTGAATGAGAAAAATGTTTGTAAAATCACTACTTCCAAGGTAAATAAATGGTGGCTATATTATTCTTCAAATAAGTCAGTATAGATATTTAAACCATAAATTAAATGATTATCTCTTTTTCAGCTATTCATTTAATTACATAATGAGGGCTATGACATAGAACAATGCATTATCACTATTACTTTTTCAGGTATTATTAAAAGTACGTTTACAGGTGAACATAGATTCTAAATAGAACAATGCATACAATGCACAAGATAAATTGTACAATTTGCCTATGCTAAAAGTGGATTGGCTGCTAAGTACTTTGCCTCTATTTGATTTAAGTTCAAATTCAATAAAAAACTTTCTTTTTGGAAAAAATGTTTCAGAGTCCTTGGAAAGGCTACAAATGAACTGGAGAGATAGTATCCTTGGTAAGACCTCAGATTGTAAAATATCATTACATCCAAACCAATTCACCATGAATAAGGCAGGAATATACATGATCCTCTTTGTTCAAGGATCAATGTCAATGAATTAATAAATTGCCTTGAGTGAAATAAAGTGTCACATTCTCTTATCTTAACCTCTACAAAATAAAATAGAAAGAACAGCTTTGGTGTTTCTATGAAGCTACATACTTGCTGATAGTCTGGATGTTTGTCCCCTCTAAATCTCATGCTGAAATATAATCTTCAGTGTTGGAGATGGCGCCTGGTGGTAGGTGTTTGTGTCATGGAGGCAGATCCCTCATGAATGGCTTGGTGCTGTACTCAGGATAATGAATGAGTCCTCACTCTCAGTTCATGTGAGATCTGGTTGTTTAAAAGTGTGGTACACATCAGCCGATATGGCTTGGCTGTGTCCCCAGCCAAATCTCATCTTGATTTGTAGTTCCCACAATCCCCATGTGTTATGGTTTCCTGGACCAGGTGTAGATAGTTGAATCATGGGGGCTGTTTCCCCCTTCCTGTTCTCATGATAGTAAGTTCTCATGAGATCTGATGGTTTTACAATGGGCTTCCCCCTTCACTTTCACTTGGCTGTCATTCTTCTTCTCCTTCCTGCCGCCATGTGAAGAAGAATGCGTTTGTTTCTCCTTCCACCATGATTATAATTTTCCTGAGGCCTCCCCAACACAGCAGTACTGTAAATCAATTAAACCTTGTTTCTTTAGAAATTTAAAAAGAAAAAAAGTATGGCATGTCCAGCCTGGACAACAGAGCAAGACTCGTTCTCAAAAAAAAAAGAAAAGTGTGGCACCTTCCCACTCTTTCTCCCTCTTTCTTCCTCTCTTATCACACATGATGTGCTGGCTCCCCCTTCACCTTCTGCCATGATCATAAGCTTTCTGAGGCCCTCACTAGGAGCAGATGCCAGTACCAGGCTTCTTTTAAAGCCTGCAGAACTGTGAGCCAAAATAAACTTTTTTTTCTTATAAATTATCCATCCTCGGTTATTCCTTTTGAGCAACACAAATGGACTAGCATACTACAAATATGGATTTCAAAGAGATACCAGTATTCTTGCAAATAATGTGCAAGTAAGTAGACAAATAGGCATTTAAATCACCAAGAACATAACATAATGGTGGAACGGTTTCTTGTGAAATATATCAACCAATTAAAACACTGCCTGATTTTAGATAATGTGTGATTTTGAAATTTTCAAGTAAGTAGAAAGAACAGAGATGGCAAAAGTTTAGAATCCAAAACAAGTATGAGAAAAAAACCGTGGTAATTCTTGCCAATTAATTTTAAATAGCTGCATAAGAAAGAATACAGAGTGTGAACAAATGAAGATATGAAAAACTTCAACTGTCCTCTGAAATTTTATTGCTTGGTGATCTTTGATAGCTTCATTAATTTAAAAACATATGTAGTGCTTACTATGTGACAAATGTCACACTAGGTGCTGTGGGTAAAAACATGATTAATAAATATACAACCCTTTCTTGGAAAGGATCAGCTGGATGATTGAGACATATATTCATACTTTATTAATTGTCAATATCAAAATATTTAATGGATATGCATAGTGATCATAATATCAATAAATTAATCTAAAATCTGTTCAACTGAGTAATTTCTGATGCTACGTGAGACAGAAGAAAGTCAAGAAATAATTAAGATATTCCACACAGAGCTAAGTATAAAAATGTTAAACGCAATAACAATTTTTTATAACTATTATAAGAAATTCTATCTATTAAAATGTTTTAATGTAGAATAAGTAGCTTGGTTCTAAACAGTGAATTTCACAAATCTAAAATATCATTGAATAATACCAACAACATAAAACTGATTGCATTGATTGTGTTGAGGCACAGGAAGCAATACCCCAAAGTGAGGGCCTCAGAGACAGTTTCAGAGGCAAAATTCTCTCAACTCTCCTGTCCTTTTGTCTCTCACCCCTTATTTTTCCCTGAGGATAGCCATCGAAACTAAAATCCTCTTCCCTAAAACTGGTCATAGAAATCAGAATTGTTTTTCCTGTTTTTAAGGCCAGCCATAAAACCTAAAAATATTATCATAACTTATCCCCTACCTGTATGTGTAAGAACTGGCCATAGAGAAATTCTCTAAATTACTATAGGTGAAAGACTCGCCCCCAAACCCACATACTAAAGAGAGGTCCTGTACCATACCCGGGAGGAAGGAGATGCTGCAGAGAGATGTCAAGAAGAATCTGAACAGACAGGCCTTGCTGATTTTTCCCATTCAGTCTGTTAGTATTAGATCATACCCTTATGTCCAATCACAGTTCTACAGAGCTGTCCATTCTTCGTGGAACCTAAGCATAAAAAGATAGTCTTTCCTCTATCTCGGGGTCTTCATTCTGAAGGCTCCCTCCCAAGTCACATGAAACTATGATAAAATAAATTTGTATGGCTTCTCTCTTGTTATAGGGGTGTCAACTGTGACCCTTACCATGTGAAGGAAAGGGATCACCCTCTTTCCATTCCTACATGAGATAAGTCAAAAGTGTATAAAGCAGCAACGCAGAATAGTGCATGTGACTGTATAAGAACTCATGAGGAAACAAATCTTATAGATACATTAAAAGGTATGTCATGATTCAAAATCCAAAAATGCTATCCTTTTGTAAATGACAGTGTGCTGTGGTAGTAAACAAGTGGTACAAAATATTTGAACTAAGTTGTGGTAATAGGGGATGGTAATGGGGTGAAAGGGGTTAGAACAAAGGAAAACTAAGAAGAGATCTTAGTTGTCAAAATGTGCAAGTCTTGATGACTAATTGAATGGGAAAGTGAGGAAGTAGGGGAACAAGAGTGACCTCTTTGTTTCCAATCTATATGATTCTTCAGGATATTCTGCTAAAGAAGAAGGGGAGATATATATTATATTCAATATGAGTTGGTAGGTAGTACATTTGACATCCCTGTGGAACCACTCCTGAGAAGTATTTGATGGAGATGGAAGGGTTGGAAATGGAATGAAGACAGTAAGAGGATGTGCAGGATGAAAAGAGTAAAGGAACTAGGACTGAAGCATGGTGGCACCTCTATCTAAAAGGTGACTGAAGGAAGAGAAACTTGTGAAGGATGCTAACAGTGTTCACAAAAGAAAGAGAACAGAGAATGCTAGAATAAGAGGCAATGTGTAGACTTTCTAAGACAGAGTCATAAATAGTGTCAAGTGCAGAAGAGAGACCTAGTTAAAAAAAATAAAAACTACCACATGTTCGCTAGATTTACCAATATAAAAGTCACCATGGACTACAAAAATAACAGTTTTTGCACCATGACAAATAAAGACTGAATTACAGTGGATTAGCATGAAGTGAGAAATTAAGCCATGGAGACAGAGAACTGAGATTACTCCCTCAAGAAGAATGGCTCAGAAAAGAAGAAAAATCAAATGGCAGCTCTATAGAGAGAAGAGGAAAAGATGAAGATGACCATAGAGTTGAAAGAGAATAGGAATAGATAAAATCAAGGGTACAACTGAAATAGTTATCTCTTAAGTGGATGATGAGACCCTCCTCTGAGAAAGCCAGGAAAAGAACATGAGGTGGGTTGTGATCATGAATACATTTATCATTGGAATATAGGGAGGGCAAGGGCATTCATATCTGAGGGTCTAAAATGTTTAAAAACATATCAGGTAGGATATTGGCTAAGGAGAGGGGGAAGGATGAGAAGGGTTAAATAGGGAGCTTGAAGAAAATAGGACAGTTTTGAATTGTTCTTTGGGGGTTTAGTAAGAGAGATGAGTTCAGACAACATTGAGGAATAACTCTTACTTTTTAGTCAGTTATGAGGTTGCTGTTCTTGAACTCTGTTTTAGATATAAAACCTGAGTCTTGGAAGGGTTAAGACACTGTGGGGAAAGCCATACTTGACCCACAGATGTATGAGAGAGCCAAGCCCAGACCAAAAGAAACACCCATCAGAACAGTGAACTAAATTGTTTTAAGCCATTGAGTTTTAGAGTAGTTTATTATGTAGCAAAAGCTAACTAACACAAATATTTTGAATAGGAAATATGTTGAATGTGGCTGGGCATGGTGGCTCACACTTGTAATCCCAGCATTTTGGGAGGCCAAGGTGGGTGGGTCACCTGAGGTCAGGAGTTCGAGAGCAGCCTGACCAACATGGAGAAACACCGTCTCTACTAAAAATACAAAATTAGCTGGGTGTGGTAATGTTCGCCTGTAATCCCAGCTACTTGGGGAGGCTGAGGCAGGAGAATCACTTGAACCCGGGAGGCAGAGGGGTTGTGGAGAGCCGAGATCACACCATTGCACTCCAGCCTGGGAAACAAGAGTGAAACTGTCGAAAGAAGGGAGGGAGGGAGGGAGGGAGGGAGGGAGGAAGGAAGGAAGGAAGGAAAGGATAGATGTTGAACTTAGAATATATGTATCCTTGTGAAAGACTACAAGCAATAAACATACGTAGAAAAAGCAACTCCATGGACTTGGCTTCTGCTATTTTTTTTAATAGTGAAAACTCACTATTTAGTTTATTTTTTCATAGTGTAATTGAAAATTAGAGGGCTTTTTTTTTGCAAAGTATGATTTTTATTATAAGAATTAAGTTTCACAACAGAGGATATGGTTCAGAAATTACTTTTAAAGGTTAGATCATGAATCAGAAAGCCTTATTTAACAACAGATTAACATTGATTTGTATAGCTTATGTTTTATGTCTCCATTTATATCTGTTCGTTCTTTTTCTAGGCAAGAATCTTCTCTTGTTCATACATGCCTTTTCTACAAGCATCCCTAAAATATGCACATAGAAAAGTTGCCAAATAAAGTGTAGAGTGACATCTTAGAGGATTCTGGGATGTTAAATCCAAACTTAGGGAATATTTGCCTCAATTTATCACTCTCTCCAAAAGTAGACACATGACATATTCTAACCTACATATAAGAAGCAAACCTCCCTTCGATAATTCTAAATTATATGTACTAAAAGAAAATATCACTGTGTGACTATACCCACATACACACACACATACACATATTTGTATTTTTCAAACATGAAAATCAGTAATTATAATGAATTACAACTTCTCCTGCATCTGTTATTATAAATATCTACCAACACACTTCATTGTAACAGCCTCATTATTCATACTAAAGTTTGGGTTCCTTTTAACAATTGTAAATGGCTTCAAAGTGATGTCAGCACTTTAGCTAGAGATGAGCTCCTATTAATGGTCCTCTCAGTAAACAAGTAACCAATCTGCTTCTCTCCAGCCTCTCAAACCACTTCTTGAAAGACATATTTTTCTGTTTGTGGGCAAAATTCTCTCTCTACCTTTCAGAAAGAGACAAAAATATTTTGTGTCAGCAACTGCACATAATAATTAAAGGAATGCAGATCACCACTCATCTTGGTCTTTCATCACTCTTAATTTCCACTCTCTGAGTATCGTCAAAACTTCTTAAAAATCCTCTGTCTTTACATTAAGTTAACTTAGAAACTTGTTATTTTCACACAAATATTTGAGAAAAATCATCATCCATAAGACCATAACTTTTGCAGACATTATGTAATTTAGACATAACAACATATTCAACTCTTAATTTTTATAAAAATAGGAAATTGCCTAATTTTTTGTAGTAAGCAATAATATTAATAATGATAATGAGTTACTCAACATAAACTGGGTCATATCATTTTCCTCAATGCATGATTATGAGGTCCTAAACATGCTCAAATATATTTTAATTATTATAATTAAGTAAAGAACATAATATTATAATATTTGCTTTTTTTTTTTGAGATGGAGTCTCACTCTGTCACCCAGGCTAGAGTCCAGCGGCACAGTCTTGGCTCACTGCAACCTCTTCAAGCTATTCTCCTGCCTCAGCCTCCCGAGTAGCTAGGATTATAGGCACGCACCACCATGCCCAGCTAATTTTTTTGTATTTTCAATAGAAACGTGATTTTGCCATGTTAGCCAGGCTGGTCTTGAACTCCTGACCCTCAGATGATTCACCCGTCTTGGCCGTCCAAATTGCTGGGATTACAGGTGTGAGCCACCATGCCTGGCCTAATATTCATTCTTATAACACTATTTTGGAAGATACTTTGGTTAAGATTCCTTTGTGTAATATCTTGTATAAATCAAAGTAAATTCATGGATTCAGGTCTTTATATTATTGTTCCTTAGAAATGTATTTTTCCCATTTGGACCTGAATATAATTAATAGATAAAGCAGTGGTCCTGAACCTATTTGCTGGTCTTATATGCTGAAGAAAATCTGAATAAGGTTGTGTATCCTTTCCTCATAAAAATGTACATATGCACATAGAAATAAAAATTTGCACCCAATTTCAGGACATTTGGATGACCTCTAAATTTCCAGTGGTTGTTGAACCACAGAATAAGATATCTTTATTTAAAGTTTTCAAAATCAATGCATTTATTTATGTCTTGTGTCAAACTTTGCACTCAACACCAAAAATTAAGAACAAAAACAAAATACAAATGATACTCTTCCTTTCTTCTGCATCCTCCTGACTCCCCCTGCTGTCTCCCGTTTTTGGGGCTGTATACAAACAGCAACAGTTGGCTATTTGTATTTATTGTAACTCCCCCAGTAGAGAGGTACTTTTAAGAAACCATTTGTTGACTTGTCCATAAAGAAGTGCATTAGAAAAGTAACACAAAATAAAATTAAATTAAAATGTCATGAACTTCAGGAGAACCACAAAAATTAGTAATGAAATGAATTTGTAATTAATCTGTTTCTTCATCAGGAGCCAGAAAATGAGATAGCATCAAAATGGCATTCATATCAACTTCATAATGGAATGAATGGAAACATCCATTGAGCTTTACGCCAAAGTTCTTAGTTTGTTGTTTTTAACTACTTTATTCATTTTTAAGAAGTCCATGTGTGGAAAAAAAAATGAGAGACAACACCGAGAAAACTATATTTAGATTTTTAGATAGATAGATAGTTACATGCATGCAAAATACCACATGTGCCCAGCATGGTGACTTACGCCTGTAAACCCAGCACTTTGGGAGGCTGAGGCAGGAGGACTGCTTAAGCCCAGTTGTAGGGGACAGCTTGGGCAAAATAGTGAGACCCTGTCTCTATTTTAAAAAAATTAAAAAATTATTTAGGTGCAGTGGGGAGCATCTGCAGTTCCATCTACTCAGGAGGCTGAGGTGAGAGGATCATCTGAGCCTGGGAGATGGAGTCTGCTGTGAGCTGTGATCACGCCACTGAACTCCAGACTGGCTGTCAGAATGAGACCTTGTCTCAAAGACAGATAGATAGATAGATAGATAGATAGACAGACAGACAGATATCATATGCATGTGTGTATCTGTGCCTCTAATATATATATGGATTACATGTGGAATATATATAAAACATACGCATATGGCATATGGAATATAGGAATGTATATGGAGAAAAAAGTAAAATATCAAATATTTACTGTCACTTAAAAATGGATCCTTTTCTTTTATAATTGACCATAAAAGATGACCAAAATTCTAAAAAGGGGTTAATTTGAAAACAACTGAGTTATCAAAATAATTGTTGATCTATCATGATGAGTATTTCCCTGAAAACATTTTTTAAAGTGGGAAAATTCTTGAACATGTTTTACTGGCTCTTTGAAAGTTTTATCTTTGCATATTTTGCCACCAAATTTAGAAAAAGTGAGCAGCATAACATTATCACTTATGGTATCACAGTTATTCCTGTCATATTATGATTAGCCCTGATTGAAATGACATTTCCAACATGTACCAAAACTGTGAAAATGGTAATTACATTCTTCATTTACATGAGGTTATTCTTTTAGCCTACCAATTTGTTATACAAGTGGCATAGGCATCTTTCTGTGAAATAAAACAAACACTGAACTCTATGCTTGCTTAGATTACTGTTATTATTTTGTACTAATTCTCATTTGCTTTATTTCTTTACAGACAACCTACAGAAAGGGGGATAATTTCCTTTTACTTCATGCCCACCCATAATTATCAGATATAGGAAGGTTTATACTAACAGAAATAAAGGGAAAATGCTTCATCAAATTCATGCAGTTTGTATTAAAATGTTTTCTTTCTTTGAAAATAATGCACAGTATATGTATTCAGCAAGCATGACTCAAGCCTCTGTAATCTTGTATTACGTTGCACTTTTCCAGAAATTACAGGATATGTCAATATGGTTCAAATTAGTTGAGTAATCTCTTCCTGAAAAACATTCAGCCACAAAGAAAATTTCTCTTGGCATAAAAAAGTCCACATTTTAAAGAGAAAGCCAAAATTCCTTGTGGTAGTTGTATATTGTATCTATACAAACTGTGAATAAAATTTCAGATATTTGTTGAACATTTTCTATGAATCAAGCACAATACTGGGTTAAAAAGACTTAGTTTTTAGTATCAGTTGTATCTCAGAGAGCTGGGTGCTGGGTGGTAGATCGCTTACCCTACTTGAGCCTCATTTTTCTCATTATTTAAATGAAGATAATATTTCTTACTTCCCAAGCTTGCTTTTTCAAATAAGTTTCTGCCTGTCAAAGAGTTTCATTAAGTATATCATCTATATTAATGTTACCTCACAGGATTATTGGGAGACCAAAAAGAGAGAATATATGGGAAAGAAAAAAATCTTTACAATACCATGCAAATGAAAGTGGTTTCATTTTTGTTGAATAAATTCATACATCTACATACACAGGCACACAAATGTGAATGCCACTAAGGTTGAAAGATTTCTCTACTTTCCCAGAAGACATACTGTATTTAACGTGCAATCATGTCCTTTTTTACTTACATATTCACCAGTGATCCCTCAAGGAAGAAACAAATCAACAAATATATATCGTGAAATCGGAAGTATAAATTTTGGTAAATTTTACGAAGCTCCTTAAGGTTTTTATTTCTGATTGAAATTGCTGTCACAGTTACAATTTTTATCCTTCTATTGTGTATCTATAGATGCGACTCTAAAAAAGCTATTACGTGTAAAAATATTTTCCAACTAACATTTATCTATAAATCATATTTGTTAATTAAAATAGTAAGAAAAGCCAAATTGGTTAATTTTCTAGATGAATTACTAGAAAACTTTGGCCCTCTGACCTTCCAGGGATTAAAAAGAAATCTAAAACAAACTCGCTTTCATTGTCACGTTAACGTTGCTGCTTTTGACAAAATGGCAACATATGTTGCAAATTTTCTGGCATTTTTCTTGAAACCAGTAAAAAGCTGGCAGCGATGTTATCCTTCTCCCAAATCTGGAGTCAGGGTTTCAGCAATTGTGACACAAGGGCCCAAAATATTTGGGGAGAATTGAAGGACTTGTAGAATTAGGTCCCTTAGGAAACACAATCATCGATCCTGCTGTAAACTAAAAATAAAATCCATAGCCAGTCACCAATGGAACAGACCCCTCTTAGCCACTGAGATCCCAGAAAAACCTTAAAAACTGAATTCCTGGCGATGACGGGAAGGGAGGCCAGACACACTTTGTTATACCCCCTCCATTTTGGAGTTTAGGCACAACTGACCAGGATTAATATTATAAAATAGAGAGCAAAGACTAACAAAATGGACTCTGTGACATGAAGATACCAAATTATAAACAGGACCTAAGGCCATGTCAGACAAGGGTTAAGTCACACACCCCTACAGGTCACTTTGACTCAGTGTATTTAACAGACTTCCTTATCTTAACTTAAAACACTCCTTCCTGCCGACTCCCAAATTTTTAGACAAACCTTTATTCCTTTAACCAATCACAAATTAAAGAATCTCTGAATCCACCTATGTATGACCTGTAAGCCCCTGCTTCAAGATATCTCACCTTTTGGGGCCTAACAAATGTGTACCTTCCACATATTGATTTATGTCTTTGCCTAAAACTCCTGCCTTCCTAAAATATATAAAACCAAACTGTAATCTGACTGCTGCAGGCATATTTTCTCAGGATCTTTTAGTGTGCCCCAGGCCTTGGTCATTCATATTGGCTCAGAATAAAGTTCTTTAAAATATTTTACAGAGTCTCATTTTGCCATCAATCCAGCCTAGTAATTCTCACTTTATAATTCAATATCACAAATAAAAATGCGTATGTTTGGACTTTCCACCTGCCTTTAATTTTTATTTTTTACAATGTTCCTCAGAACCTTTGTCAATGAGGAAAGAAAGAAGTTTGGCTGACCTTGAGGTCATCTTCAAAATTGACCACTTTTGCCTAAAATGTTTATCAGAGATAGTTCATAACCACTCTCATTTTCTATGGCTCTGGGATGCTCACTACAGCACATTACTCAATTCAGTCTACTCTAAAACCAATACTTAGTAGAGGAAATATTTTGGAACTAAGAAAGCAGTCAGGGAATGGCCTGTGGGCACTGGGGTCATATACAAAGGAGACTGTTCAAATGTGTCAGAAAGTGAGGGACCACACAGTTGTGGCTGGGACTGTGAAGAAGTAATGGCTCAGGAAGCAGCCATGGTTTATTGGGAAGCTCCCTGCAGTCAACACTTTCAAATTTGTTCTTTATCTGCATCCCAGTCCTGCTGCTCCTGCCCCTACAGCTACAACCTTTGGATTGTTCTTTGATTGAGCTCTTTCTTCTTTATCCCAATACTCTAATTTATCCCAACATCTACTTCTGTCTTGTGAGTCCTTCTCATCTCATGCCCACTATCTTAGCCTGAGACTATGACTCCAGTAACACTGGGAATGTCTGAAGATGTTCTTTCCTTTTCTTCATAGAAACCAAGTCCCAGATAAGCAGAAATGACTGAAAACTCACTGTCCTAATTCGACCTCTCTGTTGCTAAAATTACCTTCCACAACTTACTATTGACTCCTTGTTTCCAGAATTATGCATATGGACCTTAAGAATATTGCTTAAATGACTCATTTTGGGCTTCTAACTACTGGTATTGGGTTGTGACTGCTCACTGCAGGCAGCTTTTTGTCCTACTTATACATTAGTATTACTAGGGGAGCATTAAACAAATAAAACGCAAAAAAATAAAAAATATAGATTCCCAGGCTCCACCCCAGATCAATTAAATCGGAATCTTTGGAAAGTTTGAGCAAGACAGAGACAATTTTAAGTCTTCCCATGTGATGCTGATGTACAAAAATATTTGAGAACGACTAAACTGTGTAAGATAGGATCCCAGCTTCACACCTTGATAGAAAAAACCTTTGATACTCTGGTTGGAATTACCCCATTTATTATAAACACTAAATATTCTTATTATATATTGAATTCTATTCATTATTATTTTTGTTATTCAAACTCATCCTCTGCTGATCCATCTGACCGTTTATGTGAAATCACACTGATTTCTCCTTTATATCTGGAAACCAGCATGGAAATTAATAGTTCCTAGCCTATGTACATAGTTTTCCCTTAGCTTGGAATGATCTGACCCTTGGCTGTCTAATGGATTATTACTCATCCTTTAAGGCCCAGGTCAAGAATCAGCTTCGCTAGGACAGGTCTTTAGGCTTTTCTACATCCTCTGAGCTGCCCTGGCATGTTACTCCTATTTTTACCAAAACACTCTCCAGTCATAGGGTAACGTTTCTATAAATACAAATTATTGAGTTCTTTCATCCCTGTGCTCCTAACACACAGCAAAGAACATGGCATGTAATATTTTGGTGAATGTTTTAGAATGAGTGGATGAAAGAATAAGTTGATACGTTCAGAGTAACTACTTTGAAAGTTATTTAAAAAGATATTTAACAGTCATTGTACTTTTATTAAGTGGCAAGCATCATGCTGACGACTTTATGCACATTATTTCACTAAATCCTCAAAACAACCAAAAGAAAAAGTGTCACTGCTATCCCCCGTTTTACAACTGTGGAAACTCAGAGAGGTTGTGACTCAACTTAATTATCAAGACGCCTACATCAATATAACTTTGCATTTTGTTCCAAACCTTTTCCCAGGAAAGAATGCTGCAAACTAATATACAGCTTCAGGAAATTTCTGAAAATACGTTTATCTGAACTACACAGTGATCAAGTAGCTCTGTCTTAAGACAATAAGTTATTTGGAGAAAAATATCTCTTTCATGGGACAATGGATTGTTAACATAATGAACTTCTTTTACTTATTCAACAGCCATTTACTCAAGACTTATTCTAAGAACCTGGACTCATTAGGGCCACCAATTCTTGTTTATCATATCTTGAATTTTGCTCAATTTCAATCAAATCTCTGTATTCAAAGACCTTCTTTAAACCACTTGAACCCAGACCCCCCCAAAAACTCTATAAACAATATGTACCCTCAACCTCTGTCTTCTGAGATCTAAGATCCGGTCAAGAATTGATTTTGATTACTGCACTAAGTATTAAACTCAGCTTTCCTTAATCAACAGGCTTCTCAGTCGTTTTGAGAAAGTAACAATTTACAGTAATTATTGGCATTCAATCCCACAATCACAAATGAATTCATTGCCAGACCTGGGTTTGTGATTACCATCCTACACATTCTTGGTTAGTAAAACAAAATTAGTTTGTAAGATGTCAGTCTTACAACAACTGTGTTTTTAATATTTACAGAATTGTTTCCTAACTCTTAGGCTCTTAAGGAGAAAACAGTCTCTACAAGATTGTTTTAAATGTGCACTGATATGTGAAAAAGGAAGGTTTTGATATTAACGAATAAACTTCTTCCTTCCAAGCCTCAAAGAATGAAGGGTGAGGGCAGAGTTGGGGGAGGATATTAGTGTTGTCATGAATGGTGAGCTCTTAGTAACATTTCTAGAACCTATTTCTCTTTTGTGCATTTGAAACACTATGCACTGTTTCCCTAATATTATGGTTCGACACCTTTTTAGGCTTCCTGGACAGAGAACCATTTCCTAAAACAGTAGCCAACACTTAAAGAGTGTGTATTACATGCTAGACACTGTTCTAGAATTGTTAGCTCTTAGGTTGAAGGAATAAACTTGGACTAGATTACACAAGGAATTTTCAACTACTGTAATGGCCATAGAATGTATTTTTGAAGGAAATTGAGGAAACTCTTGAAGAGTTTTATCTGGGGGGAGGGCTTAATGAGATTTACAATTTTAGAATATCCCTTATTTTGTGGAGATTTGATTAGAATAGAAAGGAAGGTACAGAGAAATCAGTTGGACAGTTGTTGAAGTTGAGAAAAGACAGGATATGAGTGTGAGAATGCATGTGTACACGCATACACCCAGGCTTGTATGTCTGCGTTTTACTGAGGATTAAAACATGAAAGTCCTCTTCCTGCTCTCAGGTCAAAATTTTGAAGACTATTTTGAGAAGACTAGATTATATAGAAAAATTTAAACCTCTCTGTGGCTAATACTTGTATTATGACTTCTAATCTCTTGACTATGATTAGCAGTAATACCTTTAAAGTACGAATGGTCTCTGTATTAGTCCATTTTCATGCTGCCGATAAATACATACCTGAGAATGGGAAGAAAAATAGGTTTAATGGACTCACAGTTCTACCTTGTTAGGGAGGCCTCACAATTACGGCGGAAGGTGAAAGGCACTTCTTACATGGTAGCAAAGAGAATAAGAAAGAAGCTAAAGCAGAAACCCCTTATAAAACCATCAGATCTTGTGAGAGTTATTCACTACCACCAGAACAGTATGGGAGAAACCGTCCCCATGATTCACATTATCTTCCACCAGTCCCTCCACAACACATGGGAATTATGGGACTACAGTTCAAGATGAGATCTGGGGGAGTAGAGAGGACACAGAGCCAAACCATATCAGCCTCTGTTTCTGTGGTGCATACTGGAGTACGTAGAGCTTAGAACAGGAAAAGTGGTTGGGCTGGCAAAAAGGAAATCGACATTAGACATAACTCCCCATTAGGCATAACTCAATAATGAACAAAGCTGTATCTCAACATTGCCAAACCCCTAGCTCATTAGATGTCATTGGGTGGATATATAAATGAATCAGCAAATATAAGGAATCATGTATAAATGGCCTGAAACATCTTATTCCTTTTTATTAATGATATAAAATTTTTGAAAAATGTACCCTAATGTTCTTCTCAAAGTAGAAGAGGAATTTCTTGATGAACTAAATTTGGGAAATGCTAGGTTAGACAAAATTTTGTTCTTTAAAGAAAAATGATTTTTTTTCTTTGTTCTTGAGGATTTAGAGCTACGTTGTCCAGTACTGTAGCCACTAGCAACATATGGCTATTTAAATTAAATTCTATTTAAAAAAATTGTTATTCAGTTACACTAATCATATATTAGGTGCTTAATAGCCACATATAGCTATTGACTATTGAACAGCAGAGATATAGAATATTTTCATCACGAAGCACAAGGCTCTATCTGACTGTTAACTGCATTGACCTAGATAGGCTAGTATTCCTGTGCTCACTGTGGCAGCACATAGACAGGCTAGTATTCCTGAAAACAATCTTTGGAAAGCCCTGGTAAAGTACATTGTTCCTGAGCTTACTCAAGAATTTTTGGACTGCAAATTGTAATGCAACTCTGCCATATTCTTTACTGCTTGATTCATATTGATTACATTTAGACTGAAAATAAAGCAAGTCATTGCTTTTTAAATGTAATGTTCATTTATTGAGTACCTATTATGTACAAAACATCTTTCATGTTTAGAATTTGGTAAGAATGATCATAAGATAAAAGTAATTAAAACAAAAATCTTTATATAACTAGCTCATTGAAGATGTTATATGAGCTAGTTTAAAACTATTGTATACTGCTTTGATCTCTATTTTTGGCAAGTTCTAATTGGGAAGAGTCATTCTAAAAGGTAATTTGCCATACTTCATTTTAATCCAGTCATTTGCATGGTTCTAGAAATTTCACAGGGAAAAATAGTACCAATTTAGGAAATGGTGATAAGATTTTCAGTTCATTTTCTCAGACAATGAAACAATAAACTTAGAGTAACATCAAAGAAGAGGGCGTTTATAAATTTAAATAAGTAGGAATGCCTAGAAGAATTTAAATAGATCAAGGTAAATATTTCTCCTGGCAATACAGAAATAAATGCTTCAAGTTTCATTTTATGTCTGAATCAAAATTCAATTTAACTTTTGAATTTAGAAAGAAAATTTAGAAAGAAGATTAAAAGCTACTTAGGAGGTGGTAATAAACGGTTTATTCTCTGACTCTTCCGAGTTTTCCCATTATTTTGTTACCACATATTTTTCTTTAATTAAATTTGTGTGTGTATGTGATTTCTCAACTGAACACCTCTTGGGACAATGACATAGAATACTTAACATTGTCATACTTCTTATTTATTGCTCTCCATTATGTTAATGTTCACATTCCAAAGACAATTATTTCCAATTATTCTTCTCCTTATCCCATTAGCCTTCTCCATGCTGTCTCATTAGTCAGATTCCAAAAATTATATTTTTGCCCTTTCAAAATTTTGGTTTTAATGTATTTTTGTTGCTATTTTGCTATGTTTTGTTTTCTAGTTTTAGCTTCTTTGATTTCTGCTTGTTCTACCAACTATTATAAAAGAAAAGAAGTCAAAAAATAATTTTTATAAATGGAAAGCCACGAACTTGATACGAATATAGTGTGAGCACATGCCAAAGCTTTAGAGGGAATTGCAAGGATGGCAAAGTTGGCCCAAACAGAATCCCAGAGACTGGTCTATGTAAAATCACTGAAGTTAATTAAGACAGCCTTCACAGGCCGGGCGTGGTGGCTCACGCCTGTAATCTAAGCACTTTGGGAGGCCAAGGTGGGCAGATCACCTGAGGTTGGGAGTTCAAGACCAGCCTGACCAACATGGTGAAACCCCGTCTTAAAAAAAAAAAAAAAAAAAAAGACAGCCTTCACAGGTCCCTCAGCTTGACTAACCTTTAGATAGGATTCTTTCCTTAACAAGCCCCTGACCTTCCTTTTCTTTTTTTTTTCTTTGTGACAGAGTCTCGCTCTGTTGGCCAGGCTGGTGTGCAATGGCATGATCTCAGTTCACTGCAACGTCCGTCTCCCGTGTTCAAGTGATTCTCCTGCCTCAGCCTCCCGAGTAGTAGCTGGGGTTACAGGTGCCCGTCACCACATTTGGCTAATTTTTGCATTTTTAATAGAGACGGGGTTTCACCATGTTGGCCAGGCTGGTCTTGAACTCCTGACCTCAGGTGATCCACCTGCCTCCGCCTGCCAAAATCCTGGGATTACAGGCATAAGCCACTGAGCCCAACCTCCCCCCTACTTTTTTGGAGCAGGTATTTTAGAAAACTTTCCTTTGTAAATGTATCCTCTGTCCGTTTTGAGATGCAAATCTTGTACATCCCTGGAATGTCTTTCTCAAGCACCTGGAAGTCATTCTTTTGAAATCTAATCATCAAGAAAGATAAAGTCCCCATTTCTCAAGTCTCTGTGGGAGAGGGTAGGAGCCTAACTTAGATAAGTACCAATTAGCTAGCCTAACTTTGATAAGCCCAGACACCTTGACCGACCTTTCCCCTAGAGTCTTCCAGGGCTTTTCCTCTAGCTCACCCTAAGGCTTAAAACCTCTCCCGCCTTTTGTTTCAATAAAGTTGAGTATACTCTCTTGCCCCTATTGCAACAGTCTTGACTGATATTACAATAATTTTGAATAAAGTTTCCTTGCCATTTTAAACAAATTCCAGGTGCAGTATCACTTTGACTAAATGAGATAGAGTAAGATTGCTAAATTAGATACAATATTGACTAATGTCCTACAGGGCAATAAAACTGCAACTTTTGATAATCCCTGCTGCTATGCTAAGTGATGACTGAGCTATTTGCTGGTGTTTAAGATAAAGCCCTTGTTAGGTCAATTTGCATTTCAATGGGGGAAATTCCTGAGACCCTAGTGGCTTCCTGATTCAAATCAGTTAGGGGGACATTGCTTTCACCTTTGGGGAGACCCTAAAGATGTCCCTTCAGAAGAGTTACTCATCCTTGTTGGGGTCTCATTACTTAACATCTTGCCTAGGGGCAGCCAGGATGCTTGGACAAGGCTTTCTGTTGATCATTTGTATTATGGGCTACAAAGGGGGCTATATCATTGCCACAGTAGGGAGCAGCAAAGTCAAGGACAGATCCTTATGGAATTAAAATTTTGCAATATAAGGGTATGTGGTGTGTAATAAATAATTCAGTCACATGAGTGCAATTCGATATATTAACACATACTGTTTAACTCTGCTTCACAGCAGTCCTAAAAGTTTGGTATCATCTCCCAGTTTGCAGATTAAGAAATTAATCCTATTTAGTGAATATTGGGGCTCCATTGTTTTTCTTTAACCAACATTTTCCCTTTCTTTTGTTATTAGCATGTAGTTCAAGTAGGACTGATTCTCTGTGGTTCTTATGCCTGAGAACTGGTCAATCTGAATATTCTATCCCACTGGCCACTGTGATGGGTTCAGGGACCAACATATGAGGCCGATGAGAGAGGGGGCCACACTTGGGATTTTTGTTGGCAATTTAAGAATGCATGATGACTTTCTGACTCTGGTGGCTAAGATAGTAGAATCTAAGACTAGAAGAGACAGGGTTCGTCTTTGCACACTTAAGAATAAAGGCAACACAAAGGAAAGAGTTGGAAAAAAAAAAGAGAATGTTTTTGTTGTTATTATGTGAGCCTCTAATCTAAATCCAGACATGCCTAAAAAGCCAGGCTATCCTTGGACTTTTCAGTTTGTGAATCAAAAAAATCCCCTTCTATGCTTAATGAGTCTTTGATCTGGGTTTTCTGACACTTGCACTGAAAAATCTTGGTGAAGATAGGCTCAGAGAGTGCTATGGACTGAGTATTTGTGTCTTCCTAAAAATTCGTATGATGAATCTGTAACAACCAATGTGATCAAGCAGTATTGATAATTTTCTTTCTAAAGATTTTGAAAAATTTCTTTGGCAGTTTTCTAATACCATGTATGCAATAACAGTTACTTGACTTTTTCATTAATTTCTAGATTTCATCATTTCTAAGATGTGCATTTTGCTTGTATTTTATCATCTCCAAAATTGGGTATATCTTTTTACAATTGCTATAAGAAAGCATTATTTCATAGTTTTTTAGTACAGATATTGATTGTGTCTCTTACAATATTTGGCATCTTATATTCAATGAAATAAGGTAAGTACCCCAGATATAATTTAAGAAGATTTCTATTAAAGGAAAAAAATGCAGAAATGATGACAATGTTTTCCACTTATCAAAATTAACTTTTGCAATTGTGTGTTCAGTTTCTTCAAGTACACAAATTTTACATTCTTACATTTCCCATTTATGGTCTGCATAGTTCTATCTTAGCTCCAATTCACACTTCCTGTAGTTTCTTTTTTCTCTGCTGTTATGGCTTTTCATAACTCCTATCTTTTTTTATCATCTCTTTATTTTATTAAAATGTATTTAAATTTATTAAGCTGTTTTTACAGGATTATCTTCATAATTTTATTCATGAATATTGAACACTCCCAAAGGAAATAAAGTCGTGACTTCCAAAATTTTAGGAAAAAATAATTTTAAAAAACACACAGTGAAATAAGCTGATCAGTACTTTACAAGGCGCTTCTGAAACTTTCAGAGTCAATTGAATTACTTCGAAAGAACATTAGAAAAACATATGCAGGGTCATTAATTCAGTCATTAATTCCTTTGGGGAGGAGTTAACTAGGTAAAGAGGTTAGGATGGAGGTTCCAGATAGATTGAACAGCACAGACACCAGCACAACAGCATGAAACAAGAAAACTTTAAAAAATTAAAATAGTTCTGTTGCTGACATGAAAGATGAGTAAGGGAAAGTGCCTTGAAGGGACAGGAAAGTAGTAGCTACAGGAGAAATGGTAAAGAGCCTTTGTGCTTTAATACAGTTTAAATATTATCTGGACAGCTTGAGAAATTATTGAAGGATTTTAAAACAGGGATAACAATTTCACATTTATATTTTATGAATATCAATTTCTAAGCAGAGATGAATAAAAATGTCTGACAGCTGGATTGGAGACAATTAAACATGTGAGAATTAATGAGATATTAGACTAAAACATAGGTAGTAATGGACACTGAGGATCTGAAGATCTGGTTTACTATCAACCCACAATGGAAAGCATATGGATTCTATTGTCTCTGGGTTTCCCATTATCCCCAACCAAGTGAGTCATCTTCCTCAAAGAGATAGTAAGGTTGAATTCAGGATGTCTATCATCCTTAGTTTAACAAATCAATACCAAAATTGTAAGCATCCCCCTCTCCAACACACTCATACACATACGCTTTTACTGCATTGGCATTTCCATAATGCTGTTACTCATTCATTCATTCATTCATATTCTGTGTCCACACACACATCCCATGGCTCAAACTCTTTCACTGTACGCTTTGATACAATAGTCCGTACTCATATAACTGCTGTAAATCCTAGGCATCCCCTACTCTTCTTGGTATTCATCCAATAAAACCTAGCTCTCCTCTGTGATTATTGCTTCTCCTACAGCTATCTCAGGTGGTGCTGATTTACTTCCTCATACTTCCTGCATATCAGAGATGGGGTTGGGGTTGATATTCTTCCTTCCTATTACGGCTCCTAAATAATAATTCATCCATTCTCTTCTCCACAATCCTGCTCTTTTGAAATGCATACCAGTTCTATAACTCTTTTGCCCTCTCGTACATTTTCAGCGTGATTCCAAGAAGGTATGACATGTGGTTTATGGATTTCCTTCTCACTCCAAGCTCTGCCATTGTCCTTGGTGTTCTCAAGATATATAATGATAACCCATCATAACACTATGTATGTTCAGTCGGGATAGGCCAGATAACAAAATTGTCATGGCTTTTTAAATAACAAAGTTTCATTTTCTCACCCAACCCATGGGTGGGTTGAGGTTTACGTTTTATGTCTTCATACACCAAGATCAAAGTTGGATCTAGTTAAATCACCACAAACTCAGATAAACCTCCCTCTGATTTCTCAAATCATCAAGTCAATACTACCTGGTTATAATCTCACATAAAATCATGTATCTTTCTTCTTTAACAGCTGTTACTTTTGCAATTTTACATTTATTTGTGTATTTTCTCAATGGGGCATTTTACATTTATTTGTGTGATTTCTCATTGGGTTTCTTGCCCATTTCTCTATGAGTCCTATGAAGGCAATGGCTGTGTGTGTTTTTGGCCACCCTAGACTCTTCAATGATTAGCACAGTGAACAGCATAGACATGCAATAACTACTTCTTGTATTAAATAATGGGTAGGGGACGAATAGACGAATGGATAAATGGTAAGGACATTTCTTGTACCCACACATGCACTGAAGAATGGAAGATGTAATACACTCTAGTACACTCTAGCCTTTGAATGTGTGATGCCTGTGGGAAGTCTAAGAGTAGGTAACCAGTAGTCAGGCTAAAGCTGAAGAGTGAGTGAGTTGTGGCTTAGAAATACAAATTTCTAAATTATCAGAATGTGAATAGTCATTGGTTTAAAAGCAGTAAATGCTTATATGATAGATTGGTTGCACTGAGGGTCCCAATTCATGGCCTCCTTGTATCCATGTTCCCAGTGCAATGTGATTTTGTACCTCCTGCCAAGAGGAAGTAGTCTATTTTCCTATCCCTTGAAGCTGGGCTGGTTGTGACATTTTTGGTCAACAAAATGCATCTGAATCTTACGTGGTATGCCAGTTCTGAGCCTAGACATCAGGAAGTTACATATCCTTATATTGTGTTATATGGTTTTTCTTGGAACATGGTCTCTCTAGATAAAAATAAAACAAAAACATGAGCTACTCTGTGAAAGAGTTAGACCACGTAGAGGAGAGCCTAGTTTTACCAAATGAGGCCATCCTAGGCTAGCCTGTATACAGATAACCACAAAACATGTGACAGATTCCAGGCAAAATAAATAGTACTTTCTATTCACCCATAGTTAACAGCAGATGCATAAGGAAGTCCAGCTAATTTATAAATCATGATCAAAATTTGCTTATTGTTTTAATCTGCTTAGCTTTTGGAATAATTTGTTATAAAGCAAAAGCTAACTTATATATCATGCAAAGGATAAAATGCTATGGGGGCAGGGCACAGTGGCTAATGCCTGTAATCCCAGCACTTTGGGAGGCAGAGGTGGGCAGATCACCTGAGGTCAGGAGTTCAAGACCAGCCTGGCCAACATAGTGAAACCCTGTGTCTACTAAAAACACAAAAATTAGCCGAGTGTGGTGGCGGGCACCTGTAATCCCAGCTACTTCGGAGGCTGAGGCAGGAGAATTACTTGCAGGAGATAGAGGTTTCAGTGAGCCAAGATCATGCCACTGCACACCAGCATAGGCGAGAGAGCAAAACTCCATCTCAAAAAAAAAAAAAAAAAAAAAGCTACAAAAATAAAATTGATAATCATTTAATTTTTAAATTTCTCTAATCTTTTAAAATTAGGGAAAATTTCAAACATATGCAAAAGTAGAAAACACTACATAACTATCATACACCATCATCCAACTTCAGCATTTACCAACATAGTGCTTATTTAATTTCATCTATATCCTTAGTCATCACCCCAACTACACCCTGATTCTTTGAAAGAAATTCCTGACATCATACATTTCTCTCTCTCTCTCTCTCTTTTTTTTTTTTTTTGATGGAGTTTTACTCTTGTTGCCCAGGCTGCTGGAGTGCAATGGTGCGATCTCAGCTCACTGCAACCTCTGCCTCCCGGGTTCAAGTGATTCTCCTGCCTCAACCTCCCAAGTAGCTGGGATTCCAGGCATGTGCCCCACCACGCCCGGCTAATTTTGTGTTTTTAGTAGAGAGGGGGTTTTGCTATGTTGGCCAGGCTGGTCTTGAACTCCCGACCTCAGGTGATCCGCCCACCTTGGCCTCCCAAAGTGGTGGGATTACAGGCATGACCCACCACGCCCAGCCATATACATCTCTTTTATCAAAGTCATTTTAAGTACATATTTTAGAAAAGACAACTTGAATTCTCTGAGGAAGAAACTCAATGCACTGCTAGAAGTTTGCTAATGTGATTAAAAGATACTTTAAAACAATTTCATTAAAATTCATTCTTAAATAAGCTTGAATTTCAAAGGGCCAGAAAGGAAAGAGAAAGCTGAAAAATAAATACTTCCCTGAGTAATAAAGGGGCAGTGTTGGCCCTATGGATAGTCATGTGGGTATAACAATCTATTTATTTAGAATCAGAAAAAAAGAGTTGCCACTGAAGCAAAGAGAAGGAAGAAATCTACCACTCATCTGACTTCTGGATGAGACTCAAGGCTTTCTTGAGAGAAAAAAAAAAAAGGCAAGAAAATGGTTATTTTCCATAAGATAATTAGTACATATATTGGAGGGGATGGGTAGGTATGTAACTAACTTCCAAGTTCCAATGACCTGAGGATTTTCTCACAATGAAGTGTTCAATAAGTATGTGCCTCTGGAGGAGGGGAAACTCTTGTTGGCCTAGACACAGAGGAGGTTTAATGAGGCAGAAATAAAATTACACATTTAATTCTCCAAGTATATTTTTTCCTCAAAATCGGCATTAAGGTAATTTAGTTGACTGAAATGTTTTAACAAAGACAGTTTTTTTGATAGAGAAAAAGTTAGTGCATAAAATATGAAGTGCAGATATTAACAAAGATGCCCACTAAGTGGCATTGGTTCAAATAGAAGTGTGGGAAAAATGAAAGGTCTTTGACTAGAAACACTCATTCATTAATAATAATCAACTTGGTAGATCCTAGGGCCTAAATACTTTATTTAATTTCTATTTAAAAGTTCAAATTTTGTACAAGGCTTACCAACACTTTGGTTTACATAACATATGCAAAGCTTCTTTCATGTTTACTCCTATTTTTTTTTCATGAGATGCTCTGAGAGATTAAGAGTATCATCCAAGATTTATGATGTGAAGAAATCTGGATCTAGGAACTACTCTAAGTCTTCTGGTTAGAGAGTTCTTATATTGCTGTATTATAATACTTTTCTATAATAGATGCAATTATAAAGAGATTTTAATACAGGTTTTACATTTATACTAAAAGCTTTAAGTTGTTAAACACACACATTTTGCATCATCAACATCTATCTACTCTCTGGAAAGTCATCATCCATAATTTACCCCTAACATTTAATACATGGCTAAATCTTATTAAAAACAATGGCCTAATAGCACTCTTGAACTTCCCTCATTACCACTACCATGCCCTAAGTCCAGACCCTCAACACCTCCCATCTTGTTAGTTCTTTAGCTGATGATGTCAGTGCCCCACCAAACGCCTACCATAAGAAAGTTGCCTCTTACAAATACCTGACGCCCTCAGTCTGATGGCTTGGTCTGCACATGAAGGGAAAGCCAGAAATGCTAGAGAACTAAGATTACTAGTAGAAGAAACCCTCAATCAGGAACAGATAGGGAGCTGGTAGAAAAAATAGCCCAGTTTCTTCTCCCTTTGGGTATAACTCTGAGAGTATGTCTACATTGTCTCACAGAGTTTTCCCAGTGAACCTAATTTTCAGTTGCCCAAAGGGATAAACAGTTTTATAAGACGTACTTTAATGGCTCCCCTTCTCTGCTATGTCTTACTTTCCCATTCCTCTAGTGGTGCTTCCTTGGGGTTTGTTTCTAGAGCAGTCCAACCTAAGACAACCCAGTAGCTAGAGGCTGCTCTCCAAGCCCTCCATTCAACATCCTCACACACTGCTGCTAAATGACCTCCCAAAAACTCAAATCCAATTTTTGTCATCCATCTGATTAAAGCTCTTACATTGTCTCCCTGAACCTTTTTGTGTAAAGTTTCAGCTCTTTTTGTTTTGCAACCCAAGACCATGAACTGATCCTTTCTAACTTCTCTAAAAACAATCCAAGTCATGGAAACTTTACTATATTCACGGACAACTAGAAGGATATATAATGATTGTAGCCTTATACTATCTCACCACCTAGGATCTCCTCCAAATCTCCTGTTTTCATCTCCTTATTTCATCTAGCTAAGATTTGCTTCTGTATCAGAACTCAATATTTAAATCTCCAAGAAGCCTTACCTGGTTTTTATTCTGAATTACATGTCACATCTATGCCATCATACTCTGTCCTTTCCTTATTGTAACCTCTGTCTTATCCGATCTTAAATGCTGATTGACTTAGCTTTCTCTCTTGAAAAATCCGTAAAATTCTTAAGAACAGAGACATTGACTCTTGGCCATCAACTGGCCAACAAGAACTCTCATAAAGAATTCTTTAGATAATTGTCTGAATGACTGAATATCTAGAATAATTTTCTTTATGACATTTAAGCCATCCTGGATCACTGTCTTAGGTCCTAAGGAAAAAAAAAATCAAACACCTGAACCTAAGATTCTATTCTTCCGTACCTCCCAAATCTATCCAAAAGTTTTCTCTCTAGCTTCTGTTTCTTCCCATGCACCACTTTGCACTTTTCACTACAGCCACATATATCTGTTGCTCTTCCCTCCTAAAGCTCTTTTCCTAAATCACTATGGCTGGCATTGAGCCACTCCTACTGTGCAAAATAAAATGTCCTTTCCATTTCTCTATGAAAAAAGATCTATCTCGTGTAGCCTCAGAGACCTGTGCTCTGTGTATCCATCCCTGAGTCTCCCTGGTTGCAATAGCTCTTTGTCACCATATTTCTAACAGCATTTGCCATACAGAGATACAGATAATTTTTTATGACTCTGTTTTTCAGGTTGACTGTGGCATCTTCAGGCCAGTTTGTGTCTTGTCTATTTCTATTCCTGTGTGCAAAAAAAATCCAGGCCTGATGTGGTAGATGTTCAGTAAATCTTTGTTGAAAGTACAAACAGAAGATAACATTTCAGTTGAATTATATATATTAAAAAGCCTGTGTGTTTATGTATATATGTTCATGAACCATTGTCTAAATAATTTTAATGTTGGATACTTAACACAATGTCAATATATACAGTCTGATATTATGATGACCAAACACTACTAATAAATCAATCTTAAAGAAAATGGTAGCTATCTGGCAGAAAATAATATTTTTATGTGAGCAGCAGGAAAAGCATCTGAAGATGGACATAAATCTCTCCTAACAGGAAAGTCAACCCAAAGATAACAATGAAAACATGTAATGACAACAATATATTGAGTCTTTTATCGTCTAAAGGCACCAATAAAAACTATAATTCTTTTAAGATCTGAGATCTAGTTACTGCTCAAGTAAATAAGTCGATGGTTCCACATTGAAACAAAAGAGGGAATTCAAAGCTGCCAAATTTATAGCCTCCTTAGACCAGAGAAGCCACAAACAACTCTTGCTGATGAGGAAAGTATGACAATTACAAAAATTGTCAAGGGAAATGTATGATAATACATAAAAATTTCATGGCTTGACTTTAAGATCAGAAATTAATATTCATGATAAACGTCAGAGTCAAGGACGTAGAGCTTTGCACTCTAGAGTTAAAGGTCTTAAACTCTAATTTTAGAGTAGTCATTAAGTACTGTTTAGACAAACAAAAATGTTATTCCTCCAGGGGGGGCGATTAGGGTAAAGAGAGAGCTGTCATATTCACCTAATTAGTGAAAACAACATTCAGAAGATCAAGAAAGTTTGATATTTTCAAATCTTTACTTTGTAAGCCAAAGCCTTTGAACAGACAGCCAGGGCAGCAATTTTCATTAAAAGTATAATTCCTTGGAAACGCCACTTTAGAAACAAGAACAACATTTTTACTCTTTTGTACAAGCTATTATCCGAGATTTCTACACCGTGTCAATAAGGTTAACACACAGGCTGTTATTCTGCACAATATTGGCTTCCTTAATTAAGAACTTTTCAGAAGGTTGAGTAATTTGCAGTGCTTATTCATTTGAAGATCACAGCAGTGGAATCTGGAAGGCACCCTGCTATATCTTCACTACCTATGATTCCATTTGTAAATTAAATTTAGCCTAAGAGGTAAATAGTTTGTGGGGAAAAAAAACACATTAAGTGTAAAGTGCATTTTAGAAGGAAGATTTTAGAAGGAAGATGTGTCCTTTATAGTCAATCTTCTGATGTTGGGAGGAGATACATACCTTTTTCCACTCACTTTCAATCATTAACTCTTGACACCCCAACATGTGCTGGGCACTTCGTTACGTGCTGGATGTCCACCATCAAAAGACTATTACAAGAAGATTATATGAAGCACCATGTTGACTTTGAATTAGTATGGGATACAACTCTCTTAAAGGGATCACTGTCTGAGTCCATTTTTTGTGTTGCTATAAAGAACTACTTGAGGTTAGCTAGTTTGTAAAGAAATGATGTTTACTTAGCTCAGAGTTTTTAAGGCTGTACAAAAAGAATGACACTAGATTCTGCTTCTGTTGGGGAGTTCAGGCTGCTTCCACTGAAGGCAAAGGAGAGCAGAGATCACATGATGAGAACAGAAGTAAAGAAAAAATGTGGATGTGCCAGGCTCTTTTAAAGCACCAGTTCTCCTGGAAACTAATAGAGCAAGAACTCATTCACTGCTGAAGTAGGGCATTAATCTTTTCATGAAGGACACACCCGCATTACTCAGACTCCCATTAGTAACACCTGACCTCCGACATTGGGATCAAATTTCAGCATGAGGTTTGAGGATACAAACATCAAAACCATAGTAACCATTATCACCTGAATTCACAAACTTAATGTGGATAAGAATCGTCTGTATGAATCCTGGTTCATCAGATTTTATAATCTTGTTTCCCCAGAAATTCTGATTCAATAGATAATGGTAGGATCTATGAATCTTCTTGTTTGTTTTATTCACTAGCACCATGGCGATATTTTAACGTAATTAGACATACAATTATAATTTGAGAGACCCTGAAATGTGGTTTCCAAGTTTTTTGCATCACGTTTACCTTTAAATAACTTAAAAAAAAAACCTATTGTTTAAAAGTGACATCTATTTTATATGTTTAAATAGTTTTGTTATTTGTTAATAGGAGAGAGAAAATACAATACACTGTATAAAAGGAAGAGATGAGAATTAACTAAGTGGAATACATAGTTCATAACATGATTCAATGAAATAGGCTTTACATGTAGTTTTGTACAATGCACATCAAATATGAAAGAAAACAAATGTATTACGGCTCTCTAGAGGGACAGGACTAATAGGTTATATATATGAGAGTTTATTAAGTATTAATCCCCATAATCACAAGGTCCCACAATAGGCCATCTGCAAACTGAGGAGCAAGGTGAGCCAGTCTGAGTGCCCAAACTGAAGAACTTGGAGTCCGATGTTTGAGGGCAGCATGGGAGAAAGAGTGTAGGCTGGGAGGTTAGGTCTGTCTCACCTTTTCACGTTTTTCTGCCTGCTTTACATTCTAGCTGTGCTGGCAGCTGATTAGATGGTACCCACCCAGATTAAGGGTGGGTCTGCCTTTCCTAGCCCGCTGGCCCAAATGTTAATCTCCTTTGGCAACACCCTCACAGATACACCCAGGATGAATACTTTGCATCCTTCAGTCCAATCAAGTTGACACTCAGTATTAACCATCACAAGTAAAATGTGTTCCTGAGTTTTATCAAATGCATTTTGAAAAAATGATAGTCCTATAAAGCATTCCAATTACACTGACACAATTAGGTACCACTACTATATATTGCTTTGGCTGTTCTGAATTAGGAATATGCCATATCTGGTTAAGCATCAAACTTACCAAAAATTCCTGAAACACAGGCAGGAAAGAAAGATCTCTGAGTTTGAGGGGCCTTAGAGTTTCATAATAATATTTTAGACTATCCTTCTGTTTGGCACCCTAGGTTCTAGGGCAATGCATCATGCAACAATTTGGGAAGAAAGAAGGTGTGCCTTCTTTTGTAAGGTGGAGAAGAGATATTGTGAGTTTTCAGGCAATTTTAGAGCAGGAGTACATGTGAAAGTTGAGGTTCTGGAGATCAATTTCCTTCAAACTATTTTTTTGGGCACAGCCTGTGGAACTTTTGTGCAACCCCAGAAGTACTCAGATTTCAGTTTGAAGAGGTTGAGCCTTGAGAGAGAGACTACTTAGCAAGTGGGCTAAGCCAGTCTGTTACCTGATCTCAAGGCACGTTGTTCTTTTTCTTCATAAAAGTCAGGGATACAAGTAATTAGTGTTTCAAGGGCTCTTTTGGATAAACTTCCAGAATAGATGCGTTATAGCTTAATTCTACTGTGATTTAATTCACTGCTGTGCTTCCAACAGCTAGCTTAATGGCTTGTATAGAATAGATACTTAATAATCTAATAGAATAAATTAAATAGATAAAATATCAAATATTCCTAGCCCATTTAATCACATTAACTTACATGCAACTAATTCTAAAAACTTCTACAGTAACAGAAATAGTAGTCTTGTTTTAGTGTAAATCAATTTTTAGCTTGTCATTTAATAGATTGGTTTATAAGTCAAGAACAGAAAGACAACCTAAGCTTCAATATCTAGAGTAGATGGGGTAAAAATTTGTTGTCAGATTATTGCAATCATCCTCAAATAAATTAGCCATTGGAAAGGAATGAATCAAAATAATAATTGTGTTAAAATCTTACTTATTTGAAGCAAATAAGGAAGATGTACCTGAATTACCAACAAATTCAATTACAAAATATTTTAAATAAATTATTTTTATGAGGCACTGATGAAGGAATCAAATGATCCAGCTTGACTTTCAGTATTTCTAAACATTAGCTTTGAATTTCTAGAAAGCCAATACTTAACTTCTTTTGGACCTCCTCTGTTGTTTATTTGTAAAACCATGCAACCCCTACAGTGAAATCTAAAATCTTTTCCATGTTTATATTACATGATTCCAGGCTAAATAAGAGCTATCCAGAAGAGTATCTATTCTAAAAATAAATGGCTTGTAATGACTACTTTAAAACAAAGACTAAGATCCACATGTGACTATTTAAAATTAAACATTAAAAATTCAGTTCTTCAGTTGTATTAGGAGCACATAGTGACATTGGGAATGGAAGCCACATGCTGAGAATAGCAGAGCATAAAGCTTTGGAGCCTAAGCCATGCAAAATGTTGAAATTATCATAAAAGTCCAGGAATGCCTATCTTATAACTACTTTACATGAGAAAATAAACTATCTTACTTAGGCCACTTTTCTGTAATATGAAGGCTAACTAATCCAACCAGATGCGATATTACTTTGAAATGATGCTTTATTCTTTCTTTTTTTTTGTTTTTTTTTGTTTTTTTTTTTGTCTTTAGGACAATATAAAACATTTTCCTGCAACCATTGGACCAGACTTCAAATTTGACTCATTCACTCCATAATCATGTCTCTTTTATAGAACAGTCTTTATGACCTTCATGAGACAAAATGGATAGATCCAGATCTATAATTGTGAGATATAATGAAATCAGTGAAACGCTCATTTAAGTTTTTATTTTATAATCTTAGATTCTGTATAATAAAAGTTACTCAATGGATACTTGCCTGAAAGTCAGAAACGTCACTGTAAAACCAGCATAAATCTAGGCCATAGTAAACTGATGAGAAAAGCCAAACCTTTTCCTCACCAAAGATTTAAAGAAGGTGAATATAAGCAGGTTATATGTATTCTAATCATAGCTGGTTGGCTATTATTTCCGGGGCAAAGAGAATTTCTCTGGAAACCAGAACTTAAAATATTTGAAAGTGCAGGAAATTTGCCAGCAAATTCCTCAGAATGTCAGTGAGGTAATTCTACAATTGGTTGTGTGACTTAGAATCTGAGTAGAGGGAATAGTTACTGAGGGCAGGATGCTTGTGTATGTATTGGGAGCAGGTATGTTGGTATTGAGAATATTAACATTTCTAATACTTTCAAAAATGGGAAAGGACGGCTATGAAAATTAAAAAAAGAAGGTTGTCCAAGAATATGCATTACTCATTCTGCAAATACTGATAGAGTACTTACCATGTACAAAACAAAAATAGGATATTGAGTCATCTCAGTATGTGTGAAGGGATACTTTTGGCTCTTACAAAATGGCTACTAATTTTTCCTCAATGTCTGTCCTCCTTCTTCAGTGTAGCAGATGCTTTGGCATCCCACCCAGAACTTCTTCACCAGCTATTATACCCATCCTCTAGCTGCTGTGGGTACTGGCTGGTCTAGGCTCATGCCTGTACCCTTTTCTTGGTAATCACTTTGGTATGACAAGAATCACCCAGATAGAGATACCTGTGATGTCCAGGCTTCCTTCAGTGCGGGATTAAATTCTGTGATGCAATTTATGCACCACAGCTCCCTGTGGGATCAGGTTGAAGCTAGACTTGAAAACACAATCTTTGCCTGGCTTCTTCCCTACCGGTGTTTTTCTGAGAGCACTCTCTTCATAGCTCCCTTGCACAAGAATCCCTGTCTTTGGCTTTTCTTTTAGAGAAATCAATTTAAAATCCTTAAAGATAGTAGTATTTTTATCAGGCACATGGTATTACTAACAAAAACGACATACCCAAGCCATCACTAAGCTTAGTATAATTATGTAAACAAGTTCTGGCCTATGAATGTAAGTAGAAGTGATATAAGTAACCTCTGGGACTTGTTCTTAAATGTGGGAAAGATCATGTGCTTTTCCTGTTGGTCTACACCCTCCTGCTTATAATAGCATAGACATGATGGACAGAGTTTTATCTTGGAAGATAAGGATGAACACCATACCCTAGAGAGGGCAAATCCTGAGGCCTAGACAATTAGGCAGCCAATATATTAGCTCTGAAATGCATTTGGACTTTTCGTTGATAAACGTCTCTCCTGTTTAAGTCACTGTTATTTCTAAGATTCTTGTTATACACAACAGCCACCCCCAAACTGTGACACTAATCAGAAGATTTTACTCTGTTCAGATCTCAGTGATCATATATGTGTAACAAGATATGCAAAAATGCAGTTACAGCTTTGCCCTTAAGATGATCTAAGGGAAAGACTAATAAGTAGACCATCAGAGAACGTAGAAAGTACCCTTAAACCCCTTCCTTTATTCGTTAGATTCTGTATGGGAGATCAATGATTAGGTAACTTTATTTACATGTTCTTTGTCTAGTAGCTTAAAATGGAGGCAGTCTTATTTCTCAAGAGCCTGAGTTTTTCAGTAAACATGTTTAACTTTGTATTGGAAAGCATTAAGACAGGCCTCTTGCTGTCTCTTTTGTTTATTTCCCATAGCAACATCCAAAAAAGCTCAAAATATGTCCAATTAAGTATCATCTCTTAGGATTTTTTCTCCAACAAATGATCTTGAATCTGTTTTATTTTCTTCACCATTTCCACTATTAATACTCTAACCACAGCCCCCCCCCCCCCCATTGTCTTATGCCTCATTTATTGTAAAAACTCCTTGTCTGCTTTCCATTTTCCAATTTCTCTAGTTTCATGGAATGCTGTAAGATTCTTCCAGAAAAACTGCTTTCAGTTTTCTATTCTCTGCTTGATATTTCTTGGCATTTTACGTTTTAGCATTTTTTTTTAACCATTATTTACAGTCATCCTTCTACTACCTACGCAAAGCCCATTTTCTAACAACACTGATCTACTTGCTTTATCAGGAATATATTGTGGCTTTTCCTTTGTTAATAACAACAACAGTTGCTACTGTTGGCTTTGCTATTTGCCGTTTGCAAGGCATTTCTAGATCAAGGGTCAGCAAACTATGACTATTGAAACACAGCCATGTCCACTCATTTATATCTTGTGTATGGATACTGTCTGGCTATTACAACATAGTTTAGTAGTTGTAATAGAGATTATACGGCTTGACAAATCTAAAATTTTTTACAATTTTACCCCTTATAGAAAAAGTTTGCCAACCCTTATTTTAGCCTATTATTTAATTTCTCTTGTAGCAGTCCTCTTGAAACCTTTCTAACAAAAATCTTTCCCAATTACACTTTCCTTGGCCACGAGTTTAGTCTTCAAAGTACTGCTTAAATCACAAGTCCTTCATATGCTCTTCAATCAGCTCCTTTGTCTTCTCTACATTCGATGATATTTTTATTCATGTTTTTTTTTTTTTTACCTTAGGATCATACACAAAATTAGATTTAGAAAGAGCCTTGAATAATCTTAACACCCTATTCTTTTTCACTGATCCCAAATAAGTGATTATCTTAATCACTTATCCCAAATTTTGCTGATCAGCAGCTACTACTTTATTAAGCCTATTCAATTTCTCTTCACTTAATGCATTAACATTAGCAGTTAACATTTTATTTTTTTGGAGACTAGTCTTTTTACAAATAAGTAACAAATAGTAATAATCACAGTATAACCCCATGTAGCCACCAATAAAGTCCTGCTAGATTGTAAGTGACTTATTTGCCTGGCATATGTTGTTTGTAATTTTGAAACTCCTTCATTATAATTACCAATTATGTCATGTCCCAGATTTTAGTAATGTTGGTGAAAGATGATAAATATACATGTTATATCCATGACTGAAAAGGGCCTATAGAAATTCATTTGACCTAAAATGGAAAAAAAAGACTATATAAAATCTCAAATTGACTCTATGCACCTAATTATTTTACGAATGTATCTTTTACAGTAGCCTACCTACTCCATATTAATTTGATACTTTTTGAAGAAAATTTATAAGTCTCTGTCTGCCTTGAACATGACACAATTGATTTCAAAGTGTTCTCAAAAGCTATCTCTCCTATAGGACTTGAAAAGATTAGACAAAGCTTTTCTTAATCCAGTGATCTAAGGAACTACCCCATCATCACCCCAGCAGAATTTATTCCATCTTCTTAGTAAAAAAAAATACGCTGTTTTGTTGAAGACATGTATTTTTAGATGGTCTTTAAAAATCAGTAAATCAAATAGACAATTCACATAGCTCTTGGCTTTTATTTCCATCAGTTGAGTTTGTTGTTTTGAAAATAACCCAGAAATATAGCAATTTGGCTAATTACTACTCTGTTAAAAAACAGTTTGATCCATTAGAAAATGCTTTCATGTCTCAGATATGGAAACATGGCTTAAACTTCAATACCTTCTCCAAGAATCATCAGAGTTATCCAACTGAAAAAATCTCATTGAAGCCTATTATGGCAAGAAAGATGTCTCTACCAAAAAACTACAGAAAGTGCCTGATGTGCAGTTTTACAATTTAAATCTATTATCCATAAGAGATTCTACATCCAGACTTCAAAGCTTATTTTAAAGACCTTCACTTGTATATGACTTTCTTTTAAAGAGACTGGCTTATGGAGGTTTAGTTGCATTTTTTATAAACTATAAATTATAGCTGATATTCTCAAGGGCATAATATGGTTTCAATTAAGAGAGATAGTTTAAAAATTAGGAAACCAAGATTGTGAAACTACACTAGATCCTTGGAACACATATGCATATGATCATTAAAATTACTGGGTAGGATATAAAACATTTATATTGACTTTGATTGCCCTGAACAAATTATGAAGACTCCTTAGGGCATAAATGTTTAAGGCTTTCTAAAATAATGCTGACACTATATATCCTTTGATTCAAGAATGACTTGATTTTTAAATAATAATTACATAAAAATTCATAAATATTAAAAGTATACTGTATCATACAGATTTTTTAAAAAATACTTAAATTATTTTTACTACAGTTATAGCAGTTACTAGTGCAGGTTTATCAGATATAATATTTTATTAGTTTTTATTTCTACCAGGTGACAGTAAAGGTATAGTCTGTCAAAAGATAGAAAATTGTCATCTGAAATACCAAAAATCATGATTTAGGACAAGTCATGCATAATTTTTGTTAGTTTCAGACAAGAGATGTCATAAGAAATAGAATTATTTTCTCATGGAAAATGATAGGAATCAGAAAATTGTGTAATTTTGTCTATAGCAGTGTTTTCCGCAAGGTATTCTAAGGAACACTAACCCAATCACTCATTATTTCATTCAATAGATATGTATTGAGTGCTTTCTTGTTGACAAACACCTCATATTGATTCTGAGGGAGAAAAATGTCTGTGGTAATATGTTTGGTATACAATGCATACTCCATTATCCAGAGAAAAGAACTAAGAAAGTCTATGAGACAGACTCTACAGACTCTAGGATTCTTAGCTAGAAGGGCCTATGAGGCATACCCTAAGACTAGCGAGGCAAAACATATTTAAAAATCTTTGGTACATTGTCCTCCAGCATCCTGACTTGAACAGCAAAGTAGACGGGCATCTTTCCTGAAGATATTTATGGGTATGGCTTCTGCTTAATGAAATGGATTACAACTTAATACATGGAAGCGTCACAACATTGTAAGGAACCATACTACCTTATACTAAAAGGGATAAAGTTCAAATTGAAAAGGGGCCTCTGTGTCATTAATTTTATATGGAAAGGAAGAGGATGGACCCAAGAATGTCAGAGAACCACTTCTAGTAAGCAGAACTGAGCCCTAATTAAGAAATTGGTGTCATGTATCCAGGTGAGTTTTAGAATTGCCATAGGCCAGTGACTGCTCTGTATCTCCTATCCTCAGCCCCCATTTCAAATGGGGATATGTACTTTAGTTATATTATCCCTATCTCACTATTTATGTTGACTATGTGAGGGCCAAATTACATATCTTTTAGTTCACAGAATTTTAGATGAAGAACAGCCACTTCTGAGCAGTTGTATTCGGGGGAACTAAGCATGAAGAACCTCGTTCACACTCAGAACTGACTTGGATAATAAGATCATCGACTTCTATTGTGATCCTGATGCCACAGAAATATAAGACTTTGGAGGTTTCAGGAGTGGGGTCAGTACACTTTGCATTTATAAGGACGTGAATTACAGTATTAAGGGTCAAAAGACTGACTCTTAGACTATTACTCTGGTGGTGCTACCAATAAACCACACCTCAAAGCCTTTGTAAAGTCTTCTCCTGTATTATCTCAAAACTTGGTTCATGGAACATCAGTAGGCATGACTTGAGGAGATGCTTGATAAGTAGTTAGGTGTTCTGAGTTGCCACCTAAAAATCCAGCTGACCTGATGGAAAGATAGATGGAAAAGAACATGGAGAGAGAGAGACGTCCTCAGAAATAATAGAGAAACAGGCTCAGCAAACCCTGTATTGTAGTGGACTCCAGCCACAAGTGACCACAGGCAAGATCACTGGAAGAACCACCTAGTGGAGTCCAGCCCACATTACAGAATCATGTGCAAATAAAGTGGTTATTGTTTTAAACTACAAAGTTTTAGAGTGTTTCCCCCACAATAGGTAGAGGAAACAATTGGTTTTGAAGCAATTATAGAAAAGATAGAAAGACAGTAAAACATAAACTGGATTTTCTTCAAGAAATAAATATGTATTATTCAGGTAGGCAATGAAACTATTGAATTTCAAAGGAAGGAGCAAAGTGAAAATATGATAAGAATTCGTGCCTTAATCTGTGAAGAGCAGACCGGATAGTGAGAACATGACATGTTGCCATGTCATTCTTCAAGTTCTGAGGTCTTTCTCAGAGGTATGTCTTCCATCTTTCAAAGACTTCTTATGCTTGTTTGCTGTTACATGCAGGCTTTTTAGTTGTAAGAGGTAAGACTTAAGAGGAATGGGGCTACTCTATCTCAGCAGAATTCCATTGAATTCTAAAGTATTTTCATAGTATCTACAGCAATTACATACTTATTTTCTCTAGGTAAACTACTTGAAAGTAAAAACTTTTCTTTAAATCTTTTTAATCCTAGTATTAGCACAGTATGAGTGAATAAATGTATTTTCTTTAAGTACTTTTTGATAGATGCTTACTTAATATGTTTTTTCAATAGAAAAAGAGTTACATACCCCTGAAAGGAAAAAATCAAGTCTTGGACAAATGAACTACATACCAGATATAACACATCACAGATATCCCATTTGAAAAAACTATGTTTTAAAAATATTAACACATAAGTCAATCACATTTTTATATAGAAACAATGTACACGTTGACACCAACATTAAACAGATGATATCATTTACAAACACTCCAAAGAAAATGAAATAGTTAAAATTTTTAACAAAATGTTTACAGGATTTGTATGCTGATGAAAGAAATCAAAGAAGGAAATTCTAAATAAATGGAGACACAACTGCATTCATAGATTGTGAGACTCAATATAGTAAAGATATCATTTATCTTCAAATTGATCTATAGGCTTAATAAAATTGCTATCAAAATTCTAGTATGGATTTTTGTGGACATATACAAACTTATGCTAAAATTTACATGAAAAATAATAGCCCCTGCAATAGCTAAATACAATATTTAAAAAGACATATAAAGTAGGAGGACTCACTCTAGTTGATATTTATGCCACCATATAGCTATACTAAACAATACAGTTTGGTATTGGCAGAGGGATAGATGAAGGTATGGAATAAAGAACACAGAAATTAACCCACAAAAATATGCTCAAAGGATTTTGAATAAAGATGCAAAAGCAATTCAAAGGAGGAAGCATAGCCTTTACAACAAATGGTGCTAGAACAATGGGATATCCATCCCCATAAAACTAAGCCTTAACCTAAATAAACATTAGTCCTCAAATAAATATTAATTCAAAATTAAGATTTATGATGAAAATGCCAAAAGCAATTGCAACAAGAGCAAAAATTGATAAATAGGATCTAATTAAACTAAAGAGCTTCTGCACAGCAAAAGAAACTATCATCAGAGCTAACAGACAACCTATGGAGTGAGAGAAAATGTTTACAATCTACCCATTTGACAAAGGCCTAATATCCAAAGTCTACAAGGAACTTAAACTTGTGAGAAAAACAACAACAGCAACTCCATTAAGAAGTGGGCAAATGATACGAACAGACACTTCTCAAAAGAAGAACATTTAAGTGGCCAAAAAACAAACAAAAAAAGGTTCAACGTCACTATCATTAGAGAAATGCAAATGAAAACCACAGTGAGATACCATCTCACACAAGTCAGAATGGTGAATATTAAAAAGTCAAGAAACAACAGATGCTGTCGACGTTGCAGAAAAAAAGGTACACTTTTACACTGTGAGTGGAAATGTAAATTAGTTCAACCATTGTGGAAGACAGTGTGGTGATTCCTCAAAGATCTAGAAACAGAAATACCATTTGATGCAGCAATTCTGTTAGTGGATATATTCTCAAAGGACTATAAATAATTCTATTATAAGGATAAATACACGTATATGTTGATTGCAACAACATTCACAATAGAAAAACATGGAATCAACCCAAATGCCCGACAATGATACACCAGATAAAGAAAATGTGTACATGTATACCATGGAATACTATGCTGCCATAAAGAATAATGAGCTCATGTCCTTTGCAGGGACATGGATGGAGCTGGAAGCCATTATCCTCAGTAAAGTAATGCAGGAACAGAAAATCAACACCACATGTTCTCACTTCTAAGTGGGAACCGAATGATGAGAACACATGGACACAAGGAGGAGAACAACACACACTGGGGCCTGTCAGGGTTGGGTGGGTGTTCTGGGGGAGAGAGAGCATCAGGAAAAATAGCTGATGCGTGCTGGGCTTAATACTTAGGTGATGGGTTGATAGGTACAGCAAACCACTATGGCACATGTTTACCTATGTAACAAGTCTGCACATTCTACACACGTACCTCAGAACTTAAAATAAATAAATACAGACATAAAAATAAAAAATAAAATCAGCATTTAAAAATATACATTAATTCAAAATTAATTACAGACTTAAATGTAAAATGTAAAACAACTGAATTTTTGACAACCTTTAAATCTTATAAAAATAAAACAAGGAATACTCTTCAGGACTTAGCAGTTGGCAGAATTTTTAGACTTCACACCTAAAGCATGGTCCATAACTGGAAAATTTCACAAATTGAACCTTATCATAATTTAAAACTTCTGTTTTTCCTCGTTAGTATAGTGGTTAGTATCCCCGCCTGTGGCCCGGGAGACCGGGGGTATAAAAAAAAAAAAGAAAAAGAAAAAAAAAAAAACTTCTGTTTTGCAAAAGACCCTGTTAGAAGGATGAAAGATAACCTACAGACAGTCAGAAGATATTGGCAAACTACATCTCCAAAAAGGATTAGCATTTAGACCATACAAAGAATTCTCAAAATTCAATGAGGACATAAATAATTCAATTATAAAATGTACAAAGATATGGACATTTTACTGATAGAGAGAGATGGCAAATCAACACATGAAAATTTCAGTGATCATTAGCCATTAGGAAAATGCAAAGTAAAATCACAATGAGTTATCACAATGTGCCTACCAGAATGGCTACAATTAAAAGTAGTAACGATAGCAAATGCTGCAAGGATGTGGAGAAGTCATACATTGCTGCTGGTAACATCAAACGGTATAGCTACTTTGAAAAATAGTTTGATACTTTCTTATAAAACTAAGCCCACAACTACCATTCAATCCATATTCACTCTTGCACATTTATCCCAGAAAAATAAACTTATGCTCATCAAAAATTGAATAGAATGTTGATAGAAAGCTTCCTTTTAATATCCCCAAGCTGGAAACAATAAAGATGCCCTTCAACAACTGAATAAATATTGTGGTAGTCTATACCATGGAGTTCTACACATCAATAAAAAGGAATGAACTATGGATATGTGCAACAACTTAGATGGATTTCAAAGGAATTATGTTGAGTGAAAAATCCAATTCCATTAGGTTATATACTATATGATTTCACTGATATTGCATTAATAAGTTATCAAAATTATAAATATAAAGAATAGATTAGTGGTTCCCAGAGGTTTGGGACTGGGGTTAGGTAGAGATGGATGTAGCTATAAAAGAACAATAGGAGGGGGCCCTAGGTGGCGGCATTGTTCTGTATCTCTGACCATATCAATGTCAATATCCTGATTATGCATATTATACCACAGTTTTATAAAATGTTACCATTGAGCAAATCTGGGTAAAGGGTTTATGGTATCTCTCTATGTTATATCTTGCAACTGAATATGAACCTGCAATTGTCTCAAAAATAAAATTTTAATTAAAAGTCGGGTGCCAAATAACTTAGCATGCTACCAGTTGGGGGGGCATTGGAATCCTTTCACATGTACCAGCTAGCTTTGCATATATAGGGCATAGCTATGAAAAGGGGAATTAAAAACTTGGAGGTCAAGAATATGGAACTATTATTTTATTTTATTTTTATTTCATTTCACTTTTAAGAGACAAGGTCTTATTCTGTTGCCCAGGCAGAAGTGCAGTGGCGTGATCACAGTTCACTGCAGCCTCAAACTCCTGGGCTCAAGATATCCTCCCACCTTATCCTCCTGAGTAGCTAGGACTATAGGTGCACTGCCACCACACCAGGCTAATTTTTTATAAGTTTTATTTTTGTAGACACGAGGTCTCACTATGTTATGCAGGCTGGTATGAAACTCCTGGCCTCAAGCTATCCACCTGCCTTGGCCTCCCAAAGTGCTAGGATTACAGGTGTGAGCCACCATACCTGGCCACCAAATTTTACTTTTTAAAAAGTAAACTTGTTCTTATAGATGACTATAAACAAAGACAAAAGAAATTGTTACATAGCTTTCCTTCATTCAGCTTTTCATGTAAAAAATAAAATATAAATCTAAGATGAGTAAACTGGGTAGAGAGCCAAGAAAGTATGGAGCAAAGAATTGTGTGGTATTATTCTGTCCAAAATAGACATTAAGAGAAGGTAATAAGAAAGTCCTTGTTCATTATAACGATAGTAATCTTAGGAATTTCCATTATTTATGCCATTTAATTGCATATATTTAAGTGTAAATGAAAACTAGTTATATACAGAGAGCTTGATAAACAATTTCATTGACAAGTTAATACTCACAGTATTTATCAGAAAGACTAGAATCTTAGAATGGATGCTAACATTTTTCAAACCTCTGAAATTCTTTGCAAGTGGATTATTTAAAAACTAATGGTGACAGTTTAGTGGACTGATAGCTAAAAATGTGCCAAAATGTCAGTGACTCAACTGACAGCTCTTGAGCTCCCCTCATGTCAAGCCATGCTATTTCAAATGCTGTTTGTAAAGATTTTTGAGCACCCCTTTCCAAATTGGAAAAGGGAGCCGTAACAACACTAGCTTCAAATCAATTAGTATATTTGAAATTCAGTGACAAAAATATCTCTTCCTGCAGTTTATCCCTTTCTCTAGAATGCCACTTGACACATATAAACTTTAAAGTATGTGTCTCTTTAGTTCACCTTTTTATTAAAATGTAAACATATGAACATATGGCAAGTGTCAGCTTTTGGAAACTTTTCAACCTTTCATTCATTATTGCAACTGGAAATTCAGAGGGATTTTAATGCAATTTCTCAGAGTATTGGATCACAGTGTATATTTAAATACATCAGAGAATTGCAGCCTCAGTGTTTTCAAAGTTCAGATTAATAATATGAACACATCATTATTTTCCCATCAATAATAAGTGATGAAGTGTTAACTACGGACATCCAACTCAATTCTAATGTCAGATAAATGAGGGACACACATTTGCCTATCTTGAACAATCACCCCCAACATATGCATGAACAATAAGAAATAATGATTTTTAAAAGAAACACAGCAGATATGAAATTAAAATTTAATTACTATTGGCCAAATGAGAATAGCTAGTCCAAACAGTATTCTTTAACTGTACTAGAATAACAGTTATTGATCAGTACCCCTATAAAACCTTTACTTCTATTAAGAGTTATGCTTAATCATAAAAGGATTAGTAAACCCTAGAGAAAGAAAAGAGTTGCCAAAAGAATGATGCATTTGTTTGTTTGTTTATTTTTGAGATGGAGTCTCACTCTGTTGCCCAGGTTGGAGTACAGTGGTGTGATCTTGGCTCACTGCAACCTCTGCCTCCTGCGTTCAAGCAATTCTCCTGCCTCAGCCTCCCAAGTAGTTGGGATCACAGGCACCCACCACCACGCCCAACTAATTTTTTAAAATTTTTAGTAGAGATGGGTTTTGCTATATTGGCCAGACTGGTCTTGAACTCCTGACCTCAAGTGATCCTCCTGCCTCTGCCTCCCAAAGTTTTGGGATTATAGGCATGAGCCACCACGCCCAGTCAGACGCATTTGTTCTTATTTTAAATCTACTAGGCATTTTTCCCAAACACAACTCTTTACTTATATTCACTTATAATTTCCAACATTAACTCTAACATATGTTGTCAGTGTTAAAAGGATACATTTCTGTTCAACTTTTATGCAGCCTGACCTATTTCAATGTCCTAGCACACCTGTAGCCATAGCTCAGCTTACAGGTAATTATTACAGATGACAGTGGAGAGGGAGACATCATATTTGTGACAGAGGAATGTTAGCTGCTGATCAGGATTTCAGAAGTGGCAGTTAAATTTTTATTTGAAAAAGACACTAGGTGATTCTGAGGCTTTCTCTGAGTTTGGGAGTTAACTACTTTAGATTCTTCTTTATTTCTCTGAATCAAAATACAGAAAGCCAAATAAATGGATTTCAACACACCCTCTATATGACTATACCCAGCTTTGTTAATGTTCTAATAGCCTAATGACATACACGTTCATGCAGAGTGTGATTCACAATCCATGGAGGGCTAAATGTTTAAACTGAGATTTTTAACTGTTAATGTGTTACATAGATACTGCTTCAGTGCATCATCATTAAACAGACTGCATATGCCTCTTCCAGAAGCTGACAAAGATGTGTAGATGTATGGTAAGTATCCTTGGGGGATACAGAAACAGAATTTGTTATTAACTTCGGTATTGGCACTTGAAAACTTGGGAAATTTTTTGTATTGATCCAGAAGTTTTGGTTAGCAAAGCAATCTGGAACACAGTCTTCATATTCTCTAACATGGTAATGTTTTCTTCCTCTCCCTGTGCACATACACACATTACCTAAATCATCTTTGCAAATGTGTGTGAAACAGAAGTATCCATACTCTGTCTGTCTGTGAAGGGCAATAACAAAATGTTACAACCCATTTAGCAAGAAACTCTGCATCTTTTCTGCAAGTCTTTGCTTACATTTTATTTGCACCATTTTACTTCCTCTATAAATTTTATTTCATAGTTTTTGGTAATTCTTGGTAACATAAGTAGATACTCAGATGGTAGCTCTTTCCTCCATAAGCTAGAAATAATGTCTAATATAAATTCCAATCCTATCTTTTTATGATTTTGATTCTAAATTCTAGAAAGCAGCAACACATGCAAATATTGAAACAATGGCTTTAGGCAAAAGAGATAGCAGCAAGATTTAAGTATGAGAGAAAGCAGCATGCGATTTATTTCATTCAGCAGTAATAGAATTAATAGGATACCTGATGACACAGGCGTAGAGACCAGTGTCCTGTAGCAATGTTGGCCGGAACCAAATGGAGTCTTCTTCTTTGCTCATTCTACTTCCATCAAAGGCTATTGGCTCTTCAAAGTCTCCAGGACCAGAACTTTTGTACCACATCAAACTGAGTCCAGCACTTTGGGCAAGGGAGTAATTTGCTCTGATATAACCATAAAAGAGTGCACATTTGATTCGAACAGGCTCTCCCACCAAAACTTGATATTTCTTGATATCAATAGACCAATCAGTGCATCCATCAGCTATAGTAAAAAAGAGAGAGAAAGAAAAAACATTAGAGGGAAAAAAATAAGCAATTAAATTATTCATTCATCCAACAAATATTTACTGAACATCCATACTCTGGGTCAGATTTTATTCTAGGCACAGAGCACACAGCAATGAATCAAACTGAGAATGGCCCTGCAAAGTAGTGGACTCTGGTAACAATGTAGTCTTCACTTAGTCTGCTTCTGCTGTTATTTATTATTAGTTTATATCAGTGTGCTGGTTATCGATTTATTGCCTCTAGTTCTAAATGTACCTTTCTGTCTGCTGGGTGAAAATACATCTGGGCCTTTGAGATACGTTTTTCTTGCTAGCTGGCACTGAAGCTTTGTGGGGGAGAGGGCACTGGTGAGACATTTCAGGAAGAAAGGGATTTGTTTCCTACTTTCAGTGTGCTCATTTGGCAGGCTCTTGCAGTGTGCAAGACTTCTTCAGCACCTGGCTCATACAGTGCCCTGGCAACCAGCTGCTTGCGATGTTTCCCAGGTACCTTAGAGGGAGGGTCTCTGTTAACTTCAAGAGGACAGATTTCTGACAAGTTCTGCTAGTATAGCAACTTAGTGATTATTGCCATTCAATAAGCTATGGTTGTACCTTCCCAATAGAGTGCAGGTGAAAACTTTAGGGACTTTTTCTTAGGTGTGCTATCTTAGCCCTAGGGCTAATGGTCACAATTCCTCTATTCTTTAGGGCTCTCTTTTGCTATAGACTGAACATTTGTGCCCTCCCTGAAAATCCATATGTGGAAGCCTTAGCCCTCAATATGGCAGTAAGTGGAGATGAGGCCTTTCTTTGGGAGGTAATTAGGGTTAGATGAGGAGGGCCATGGGGAGGAGGCTCTTGATGGAATTAGTGCCCTTATAAGAAGGGACACCAGAGAAGCTTAACTCTTTGTCTCTCTCCACTTGTGCTTACAAAAGAGAGATCACGTGAGCACACAAGTAAGAAGGTAGCCATCTGAAAGCCAGAGACCAAATTGACTGGTACCTTGATCTTGGACTTCCCAGCCACCAGAACTATGAGAAATAAATATATTTTGTTTAAGCCACTCAGTCTATAGTATTTTATTATGGCAGCCTGAGCAAACTAATACATCTTTCTTTTATGCTAGCCAATCCCTTCATTACTATAATCACCCATTACATTTAATAATTATTTGTATAAACTTTCATTGTTCAAATGACTGTGTTTTTCTCTGATTGGACTCAAACTGATACAACTGAGAATAAATGTTTTACAGCCAAACAATATAGAAATCAATAAAACTGAGCTGAGTTCTGGTAGTGTTTTTTTTCCAGCCAGAGACAGAGGTAAACAAGTCACTTTGCTCTGACTTCTGGGAGCATCGGAGAAGTGTAAACAAAAAACCACGGTGGGGAAATTGGGAGGATGGGGGTGGGGTATGATTAGGTTTTCTGTGTTTTCTGCAGGTACCATCTTCCAAATGACATCTTGACACCATTTTTTTTCTCCTCTCTCTCTCTTGCACACACATACGAAACAGACAGGTTCCCACAGGGCAGGTACATCAACATCAACATAAATCATGGAGAAGTTGTGAATTTACTGTTTAGACAGAGCAGTTGCCCAACACTTAGCAAGAAAATCAATTTGGCATTACTCAGAGTATACAAATGTTGAGCAAAAGGGCAAGACTAGAAAACAAGACCTCTGACAGCAATAACATTTGAGTATTGCAAGCAGGGTAAACTCACTACAAATTAAAAAAGAGGGCAATCTAACAGCTCTGAGAACAGGATAAATAATATAGTATTCAAAGGAAGAAAAATGATCTAGATGAAAAGGAGGATGTACATTACAGCAAAGGAGACACATATCATGTGGAATTAATTATCTTCATTTATTATCTTAAAATTATGTCTAACATCTAATAAGCACTTAATGATGTGCCAGGAGTTTATAAACTTTTATTTACCCTTCACAGAAATATAAACTGAGGCATTTGAACTTGCTCTTCCCTCTGCCTGGAACATCTTTCACCAGCCAACTCATGGCTTCCTCTTCTTTTCTTGCCAAATATCACCTCCTCAGAGAGGCCTTTTGCCTTCCCATTCTGGTCACTTGATCCAGAACATGCCTTGATATTTTTTTCACAAGACCTATTGCTATCTGATGTTATATTATGCATCCACTTTGCTTTCTGTCTCCCCAGTTGAATGTAAACCCTTTGAGGGCAGGGGACTTTGTCCTTCTCACTTCCCTTTTTAGCCACAGTGCCTAGAATTGTGCCTGCTAACGAGTTCAGCATATGTTTACTAAGTGAATGAATGAATGCATGAATAAATAAACAAAATAAACAATTGAATTACCAAATTATACAGTTGAAGAAACTCCAAGTCAGTTAATAAGGGTGAGCGCTGGGGTTCTCACCCAGCTATATTTGAACCTAGAATTAATCTGCCCTACTGCCACATATTGTTTTTTAATAAAGGTGTGAATTTCACAGCATTCTTTGATTTAGTTAATTTCAAGTACCAAATTTGGGTCTAAAATTTTGACTAAAGGGCTGCACTGAGGTACTATCTAGAGTAAATACGCCTGGAAGTTGGTAGACATCACCAATGTCTGAGTCATTGCCATCATTCCTGTCAATGACTGCTGTAGAGCCAGCATACCATGTTAAACAGGATTTAAAAACTACACAGAGAGTGTCCAAGTTATATAATTGCATATAATATTTATCAAAACAGTTGTGCATTTTTCCAATTACATACAATGAATCCTAGGTGGTAATATTTAAAACAGTTATAATTCTAAGTGTAAAATTATTTTGTTTTACCACTATGTAAATTACAATAAGAATCAAGTTAATATAACTGACACTAGCTGTCATGGAGGGTATCGCTACCAGTGAAAAAGGTTGAAATACCTTCAAGGTAGCAGTATATAAACAGTAAGATAAAATTATTCAAGTCTCGAGAAGATTTGTAGTATACAGCAAAATACTTGAAGGTAAGCAAGATGATTAGTCTAGAAAGTTTTAAAAAGTAACAAATTAGATCAAGAGAAAAGAGGAAGTGTTGTACTGGGAATACATATAGATATGATTACACACTTTCAGAATATGCTTTGTGAGAAAATGTTAGAAGAAAATCACAAATTTTCCTGAAAATTGCTGTTATTAAATACTTAAATATCAGTCAGGAAAAAAGTTTCAAATGGTTCAACGTCACGTGGCAAAGAAAAGTTAGAGGTAAAATGAAGAAATGGCACTCTGGACATTAGAGACACTTGGTGTTCATTTAGATATGGAAACAGATGGAGGATCTATGGCTTAGGAGGTTTTACTACCCTTAAACTAAATGCACGCTGTTCAAAAATAAACAATCAAATTAAAATGGTTCAATAATTCTTGGAAAAGATGGCAAACACTATAAAGAACAATTCAAGACATACTCAAATTATTTGAATAAAGTCATTTAAACGAATGATGGTTTAAATAGTTACAATAAAACATTTCACTAAATGAAAAGAAGTGATAAAGGGGATATATTTTTTTCTTTGTTAACATTTTGCCTCATTTGCACACATGTTCTCTCTTGTATGTTGTATTATTGTTTCTAAACCAGTTGAAAATAAATTAGAGGCATAAAGACATTTCATCCCCCAAATACTTCAGTATGTATCTCCTTGTGAATGAAGACTTTAAAAATAGAGCCACAATGTATATTTTTTAACCTTGTGTAGTGAGACATTTCAAATCTTAAAAAGATATGTGATAACTTAAAATCTAACTCTTGATGAACAGAATTGCTGTTGATCCATTCAGTTTTTTCTTACTTCAGCACACAAGCTCTGTTGGCTTGGGAAAAATCATTCCAAAAGCATATTTCTTGACACTGTTGATTTCATTACACATTAATTGTATTTAATTTATATAACTTTTATTGCTATTATTTTTTTAAATTATCATCAGGTAATTGTGTACACTGGTAGTATTTAACCTCTTTTTCTCTCTTTAGAATAAAATACCCTTCTATAAGTCTCAGAAAATTTGCTATTGGTACTTTCCTTCCCTGATGGGAGGATTCTATGGAAATACTCTAGTTCAACATTTCTCTGCAGTACATGTTCTTTCACAGCCAATGGGATTTTATGAAGGAAGCCATAAAGTTACATTGGGGAGTAGGAATAAGAAGTACCATGTTCATTCATTTTTGTTACCACCCATACAGTTCTGGGAGCATATATGAAGACAGTAGTGGAATAAGATTCAGAAATAATTTCTTTACTACTGATGTACTATGAACAAAAGCTACATATATAGCTTCTGTTACAAAAGATTAAAGATTAGAGAAAGTACTTTTAATTAAGTCACTATTACTACATATGTAAGAGCTGAGGCAGCAATTAAGAGCCTACCACCCAAAAAAAGCCCAGGACCAGACGGGTTCACAGGCAAATTCTAGCAGACATACAAAGAGGAGCTGGTACCATTCCTTCTGAAACTATTCCAAACAATCCAAAGAAGGGAATCCTTCCCAAATCATTTTATGAGACCAACATCATCCTGATACCAAAACCCGGCAGAGACTCAGCAAGAAAAGAAAACTTCAGGCCAATATCCATGACGAACATAGATGCAACAATCTTCAATAAAATACTGGCAAACCGATTGCAACAGCACATCAAAAAGCTTATCCACCATGATCAAGTAGGATTCATCCCAGGGATGCAAGGCTGGTTCAACATAAGCAAATCTATAAACATAATTCACCACATAAACAGAACCAAAGACAAAAACCACATGATTATCTCAATTGATGCAGAGAAGGCCTTCGACAAAATTCCACAGCCCTTTATGCTAAAAACCCTCAATAAACTAGGTATTGATGGAACGTATCTCAAAATGATAAAAGCTATTTATGACAAACCAACAGCCAATATCATACTGAATGGGCAAAAACTAGAAGCATTCCCTTTGAAATCTGGCTAGGCAAGGATGCCCCTCTCTCACCACTCCTATTCAATATAGTACTGGAAGTTCTAGCCAGAGCAATCAGGCAAGAAAAAGAAATAAAGGGTATTCAAATAGGAAAGAAGGAAGTCAAATTGTCTCCATTTGCAGACATGATTGTATATCTAGAAGACCCCATCGTCTCAGGCCAAAATCTCCTGAAACTGATAAGCAACTTCAGCAAAGTCTCAGGATACAAAATCAATGTGCAAAAATCACAAGCATTCCTATACACCAATAACAGACTAACAGAGAGCCAAATCAAGAGTGAACTCCCATTCACAGTTGCTACAAAGAGAATAAAATACCTAGGAATACAACTAACAAGGAATGTAAAGGATCTCTTCAAGAACTACAAACCACCGCTCAACGAAATAAGAGAGGACACAAACAGATGGAGAAACATTCCATGTTCATGGTTAGGAAGAATCAATATCGTGAAAATGGCCATACTGTCCAAAGTAATTTACATATTCAATGCTATCCCTATCAAGTTACCAATGACCTTCTTCGCAGAACTGGAAAAAACCACCTTAAACTTCATATGGACCAAAGAGAGTCTTCATAGCCAAGACAATCCTAAGCAAAAAGAACAAAGCGGGAGGCATCACACGACCTGACTTCGAACTATCTCACAAGGCTACAGTAATCAAAACAGCATGATGCTAGTACCAAAATAGAGATATAGACCAATGGAACAGAACAGGTGCCTTGGAGGCAATGCCACACATCTACAACCATCTGATCTTTGGCAAACCTGACAAAAACAAGCAATGGGGAAAGGATTCCCTGTTTAATAAATGGTGTTGGGAAAACTGGTTAGCAGTGTGCAGAAAACAGAAACTGGACACCTTCCTGACACCTTACACTAAAATTAACTCCAGATGAATTAAAGACTTAAACATAAGACCTAACACCATAAAAACCCTAGAAGAAAATCTAGGCAAAACTATTCAGGACATAGGTGTAGGCAAGGACTTCATGACTAAAACACCAAAAGCATTGGCAACAAAAGCCAAAATAGACAAATGGGACCTAATCAAACTCCACAGCTTCTGGACGGCAAAAGAAACAGTCATTAGAGTGAATCAGCAACCAACAGAATGGGAAAAAATTTTTGCAGTCTACCCATCTGACAAAGGGCTAATATCCAGAATCTACAAATAACTAAAACAGATTTACAGGAAAAAACAAGCCCATTCAAAAGTGGGCGAAGGATATGAACAGACGCTTTACAAAAGAAGACATACATGAGGCCAACAAACATATGAAAAAATGCTCATCATCACTGGTCATTAGAGAAATGCAAATCAAAACTACATTGAGATACCATCTCACGCCAGTTAGAATGGCGATCATTAAAAAATCTGGAGACAACAGATGCTGGAGAGGATGTGGAGAAATAGCAACACTTTTACACTGTTGGTGGGAGTGTAAATTAGTTCAACCATTGTGGAAGACAGTGTGGCGATTCCTCAAGAACCTAGAAATAGAAATTCCATTTGACCCAGCAATCCCATTACTGGGTATATATCCAAAGGATTATAAATCGTTCTAGTATAAGGACACATGCACACGAATGTTCATTGCCCCACAGTTTACAATAGCAAAGACCTGGAACCAACCCAAATGCCCATCGATGATAGACTGGACAGGGAAAATGTGGCACATATACACCATGGAATATTAGGCAGCCATCAAAAACGATGAGTTCGTGTCCTTTGTAGGGACATGGATCAACCTGGAAACCATCATTCTCCGCAAACTGACACAAGAACAGAAAATCAAACACCGCATGTTCTCACTCATAGGCGGGTGTTGAAATATGAGAACACATGGACACAGGGAGGGGAGCATCACACACTGGGGTCTGTCGGGGGAAACAGGGGGTGGGACAGTGGGGGGATGGGGAGTTGGGGGAGAGATAGCATGGGGAGAAATGCCACATATAGGTGATGGGGAGGAAGGCAGCAAATCGCACTGCCATGTGTGTACCTATGCAACAATCTTGCACGTTCTTCACATGTACCCCAAAACCTAAAATGCAATAAAAAAAAAATATATATATATATATAAAAGAGCTAAAAATATTTCCACGGTAACAAACTTGAAGTTTGAATTCTTTTCAAAAAAGTCTAATAATATAATTTATACATGTTGCATACTAATATGAAAATGAAATACTATATTTATAGAAGGACATGTTACTTTAAAATAAAATTGAGCATCCGTAATCAGAAAATCTGAAACCCAAAATGCTCCAAAATTCAAAACATTTTTAGTGCCAGCTCACATGATGCCACAAATGGAAAATTCTAAACCTGATCTTACATGATGGGTTACAGTCAAAATGTAGGTTCACAGCACGCAATTTATTTAGCAACTCCATGGAAAATATAAAATTACCTTCAGACTATGTGTATAAGCTACATATGAAACATAAATTAATTTCATGTTCAGACCTAGGTCCCATCCCCTAAGATATCTCATTATATACTGTATATGCAAGTATTCTAAAATTTGAAAAGAACTGATATCCAAAACACTTCTGGTCCCGAGAATTTCAGAAAAAGAATACTTAGTCTGTGTCTACTTGAGTAGATACCTTGAAATAATAACTAAAAACTAGGGATAGCAATTCTCACTTTGCAGCAACTCTTGTTGTTGGAGGAACAAACAAACAAAAAAACACCCCAAACTTCTAACTTTGCCTTTTTAAAAGCTCTACACTTCATTTTGGCTGAGAAAAAGTCTTCATAAGGGTTCCTCTTCCTTGTATGTGTCTACATGTGAACAAATCCTCAACGTTTTAGGTTAATTTTCTCCAAACAATCCTTTAACAGTTAATTTGAAGGTCCCATGCATCTTTGTGGGATCATGTTATCCTGCCTTACATTAAGTAAATTCAGCTTAAGGCTTATTGTTTTTGACTCTTCATTTTTACTTTTCTTAGTGTTTAGAAGTGACATGAGAAAAGTACCTAATACAGTACATGGAACATAGGGGATGTTCTGTTTTCCATTCCCACACTGAACAGTAGCAGAAAAAGCCCTGCTATTTAAGCAAACACAAACAGATGCATGTCGTGCTACAAGAAAATCTGGATTCTCATTTTCTTTTATTAGTGTGGGCATAAGAAGTTGATACCGGTATGTAACATCTTGGTACATATGGTCCATCTTTGACTTTAAAGACTTTTTTCATTATTTTGATTATTTAGTTATCCTGAGTTCTCTAGTTAATACATACTTTTATTAGCGTGTATCATATTAAATCATTATTTGCTTACATGCATTTCATTGATCACTGAAGTGTGGGGACTCTAAAAAGTAGGACTTTACCGTATCTCTATCAGTATCTTTATGTCTCTATCTTTCTCTATCTTTATCTCTATTTCTATCTCTGTCTAGCTATCTGTTTATCTACCTATGTATCTATCACCTATCTAAATCTCAAACTGGACCCAGCAGCATGTGCCTGTAGTCCCAGCTACCCAAAAGGCTGATGTAGGAGGATTACTTGAGCCCAGTAGATTGAGTCTAGTCTGGGCAACATAGCGAGATCCCATCTCTAAAAAAGAAAAAAAAAAAACACATTTAACTCTAATTATAAATTTAGAGCTATTTTCATATCTATATGTGGCATAATAGAAAATCAATAAATGTGTGTTGAATAAATTAGTGATTAACTAAATAACTGTTCACTTAAATGAGCATTGAAAATGTATCTCTTTGGTGTTAGCACAATCACTCATAATTATTGTTTATAGGTATTTTTAACTCTAATAATTTAAAAATAGCAGTATGCATTTTTCCTTTATAATATTGCAAAGCAATACAATTTTTTAACTCAGAATAATTTGATTTCACAAAACTGAGTGTACTTCAGAACTCAGTAAATCCTTGCTGATATATTAAATATAGTTTACTGTTTTACATTCATTAAGCATACTATTATATTATGTATTTAGCTCATGTATGTCTCCACAAAACCCTCTATTTGGGTAAAAACTGATAAGAATATGTTCAGACAGGTTGGTCAAAAAGTATTGCCAGCTTCAGACATTTTGTTCCTTTGGGACACTTGTTAGACACTGGATTAAATATCAACATGATGAGCAACAGATCAAATAAACACTGATCAAATTTAATCATTTTCCCAATTTAGAGGAGCCTCACAGGGAAGGCCTGTTAGATGGCAGGACACCTACCCTGCAAATCGATCCTTTAAACAGAAAGTAACAGGGTTCAAGGCACAGATTAATTTTGTTTTTGTTTTAGAGCATACATAAGAACAGAATCACACTTTTCAAGATAGCAAGTTTAAAAAGGTCTTTAAATTTTATAACAATCCCAAATGGACTATTGTTTTCAGCAATGAACACATACAATAATCGTGCATTAAAGTTCAAGTCATATATTGGTGTCAATCGACGTGTTATAGACCACATATGATGTGCAACCCACTCTTCTATGACAAAGATTACCGAGAGTAGCAATCCCCTTGAAGATATCATTTATAAGTAGGAACAGACTTGTCAAAAACCATGTACAGCACAAGAAAGAATGAATAAAATCTGAGAGCAAAGATAACATTACTCAGGAAACATAAAGCAAGAAGTTTGTTTTACCTCTCAACCCAGAACTATTTTCCATTTCACATATGAACTAATGAAGCAGGAAACATAACTAGGAAGATCAAAAAGGATTTAAGAAAGAGATGAAATTCAAAATGTGCCTTAGTTCAAAACTTGATAATAGAGAAGAGAAAACTGCAAGCCAATGAGACATACCAGTTAATAGGACAGTAAAGGGTAAGGTTCTGAAATAGTGGAGTGGTGAGAGATACAGAAGAGTGTAAGGAAGTGAAAATAAGTTCAGAAAACACAGGTCTGGCAAAACACCATGCCAAGAAACTTGAACTTAATTCCGTAGCTCAGTAGTTTTCAAATTTTATTGTGCATCGGAATCACTTGGAGGACTTTTTAAAACACAGAGTTTTGTGCTTCCCTCTCACGAGTTTCAGATTCAGAAGGTCTGGATTGGGACCTAAGAATCTGCATTACTACAAAGTACCCAGGTGATACTGCTGGTCCAGGGATGACACTTTGAAGAACACCGCTAAAACCAATGTAGACAGTGGCAAATGTCTGCAAAAGAAGTGGTATTATCTACATTTTAGAAATATCACTTTCAGGACAGTATCAAGGATGGATTGGATGGGGATAGCCAGGAGTAAGGAGACAACTCAGAATGTTCCTAAAACAGAGGTTAAAAAAAAAAAGAAGTGGCAAAGGATATGACAAGGAAATGTGGGAAGAATTGTAGAGTCAGAATTAACAAGATGCTGAAATGGATCAGAAGGGAGTGATGAAGGAGAAGGAGGAGTCTAGGATGACTCTGAGATTTCAAATCAGGAATCCAGAGAAGATTGTAGCATTATTAATGGAAACAAGGAACAGAAGCAGATTCAAGGCAAGAGGTAAGTGTGGTTGAGGCCAAAGTCTTGTTTGTTAGCTTACTACACATTTTCTGCCTTCATTACAGGTGTTTATACAGCAGAATGTTATTGCTTGTACTTCCCAGTATGTGCAACAAAAGCACTGCCATGTATCCTTTTCATATTGTGAGCTCCGCTGGACATTCAAGCCCCTGGCATTAGAGAAAAAATCAAGGGAAATGAGAATGAAGCCTGTTGTGTATTTTAATATGTATATGCTTTCAGATGAATAATATCATACAGATTAATTGCCTGTTTGATTAACTTCTTACAGAGATTGTAGGGAAAATTAGACACACACAGCTTGTGTATTGCTCCGCCAAGTGAATTTCTAAGTGAGAATTTTAAAAAAGGTTACAACCATTTTAAAGTAATGCTGAGTCTATTTTTTATTACAGAATAAGTCTCATGAAATATATAATATATTGTAAATCGATTAGCTCTACATACAAATGTTTTGGGCATTCATCTACATTCATATGTGTAATCACATATTTGTTATGATTGGGATCTGTTGACAGACTGCATTTTGTTCAGGGTATTACAAAAATTTATCTGTGTACCTCTTTCAGGAACTTTCTCATTTTTGTCATACATATAATAATATTCATCCATGTTATCTGTTTAGTACTTCTTCATTTTCATAGCATTTTCATAAACACTCTCAGACTCAAGTAAGAAAAAAAGGGGTGATAACCTGAGGAAAAAATTGTGGAGATATTTATGTAACTTTGCATGTGTTTCTTTTCCAGCTGTATTGAGGTATAATTTACAAATAAAAATTGTATATATGTAAGGCATACAATGTGATGTTTTAAGATACATATATACTTTCAAATGATTAACAAATTCAAATATAGAAGATTGTTTTGATGGGCATGGGCAACCCCACCCCCACCATGCCACTACTGCTGCCAGTGCAAACACATGCATGAATACCAGCAACCCTGCTTCTGCCACCACCGGTGTGAATGTGTGCATGGGCACAGGAAACCCTGCCTCTGCCAGTACGTCACCCCCACCACTGCAGGTGCAAGTGCTAGCACATATGACAGCAACCCTGCTCCCACTGGTGCTCCTGGTCAGCTGAAAAATGTACCCCACCACACATGCTGTGGCTGCTGGCACACCCGAGTGAGCACAGATCCCACTGCTACTGACCCAACAAAGTGCTTTGGCCAGCACTCTCCATCAGCATGTTGTGGCCAGTGGACCAAGAACAGTTAGGTCCCTGCAGTACAGCAAGTTCTTAACTTCAAGGGGCTAGAGAGCGAAGGCAGGGGTCCTGTAAAAGCCCCTCAGAGTTAGAATACACAGCCCAGGAGTGCTGTGTTGAGCCTTGGCCCCTAAAATCTTCAAGAAAAGAAGCCAGTTGACTGAACCCACCTTATACCACAATCAAACCCCCACTGGTATCACAGAACATAAAAGCAAAAAGCGCTATCCAAAGGATGGCAACTTCAAAGACTGAAGGAACATCAACCCACACAGATGAGAAAAAAAACAGTGCAAGATCTCTGGCAACTCAAAAGGCCAGACTGTTTTCTTACCTCCAAACAACTATACTAGTTCCCCAGCAATGGTTCTTAACTAGGCTGAAAAGGCTGAAATGACAGACGTATAATTCACAATATAAATAGAAATGAAAATTATCAACATTCAGGAGAAAGTTGAAACCCAATCCAAGGAATCTAAGGAATACAATAAAAAGATACAGGAGCTGGAAGGCAAAATGGACATGTTAAGAAAGAACCAAACTGATCAGATAGAGTTGAAAAACTGACTTCAAGAATTTCATAATATAATCACAAGTATTAGTAGCAGAATAGGCCAAGCTGAACAAAGAGCTTTAAGACTGGTTCTCTGAATTAAGTCAATTGGACAAAAATAAAGAAAAAAGAATAAGAAAGAATCAAGAAAACCTCTAAGAAATATGGAATTATGTAAAGAGATCTAATCTCAAACTCACTGGCATCCCTGAAAGAGAGACAAAAATCATATTTGAGGACATCATCCATGGAAGTTTCCCTAACTATGCTAGAGAGGCCAAGATTCAAGTTCAGAAAATGCAGAGAACTTCTGCAATATACTGTACAAGACAACCATCCCCAAGACACATGGTTATCAGATTCTCCAAGGTTGAAATACATCAAAGAATGTTAAAGCCAGCGAGAGAAAAAGGGGCAGGTCACCTACAAAGAAACCCCATGAGGCTAACAGTAGACCTTTCAGCAAAAACCCTACAAGCCAGAAGAGATTGGGGACCTATATTCAGAATTCTTAAAAAAAAAAGAAAATCTAAACAAGAATTTCATATCCAGCCAACCAAGCTTTATAAGTGATTGAACCAGAGCGAAACCATATTTTTGAACAGAGCAGTAACAGAACAGAACAATAATGAATTCTGAAATTGAATCAGTAATAAAAAGCCTACATATCACAAAAAGCCTAGGACCAGATGTATTTACAGCTGAATTCTACCAGATGTATGAAGAAGAGCTAGTACCATTCCTACTGAAACTATTCTAGTAAATTGAGGAGGACAACTCCTCCCTAATTCATTCTATGACACCAGCATCATTCTAATACCAAAACCTAGCAGAGACACAACAACAACAACAACAGCAAAGAAAACTTCAGGCCAATGTCCCCAATAAACATAGATGCAAAAACTTTCAACAAAATACTAGCAAACCAAATCCAGCAGAACATCAAAAGGCTAATTCACCATGATCAGTAGGCTTCATCCCTGGGATGCAAAATTGGTTCAACATATACAAATTAATAAATGTGATGTACCACATAAACAGAATTAGAAACAAAAACCATATGATCATCTCAAAAGATGTGGGAAAGGCTTTTGATAAAATCCAACATGGCTTCATGGTAAAACCCTCAAGAAATTACGCATTGATGGAACATATGCCAAAATAATAAGAGCCATCCATAACAAACCCATAGCCAACATCATACTGAAGGGGCACAAACTACAATCATTCCCCTTGAGACCTGAAACAAGACAAGGAGGCCCACTCTCACCACTCCTATTCAACATAGTATTGGAAGTGCTAGCCAGAGCAATTGGGCATGAGAAAGAAATAAAAGGCATCCAAATAGGAAGAGAGTCAAACTATCGCTGTTTGCAGAGACCTGAAAAACCCCATGGTCTCTGCCCAAAACTCCTAGATCTAATAAATAACTTCAGCAAACTTTCAGGATACAAAATCAATGTACAAAATCAGTAGCATTTCCATATACCAACAACGTCCAAGCTGAGAACAAATCAAGAACACAAGCCTGTTCACAAGAGTCACAAAAACAAAAACACAGACAAAACCATAGGAATACAGGTAACCCGGCAGGTGAAAGATTTCTACAAGGAGAAGTATAAAACACGCTGAAAGAAATCAGAAACACAAACAAATTGAAAAACATTCCATGCTCATGGATAGGAAGAATCAATATTTTTAAATGGCCATACTGCCCAAAGCAATTTATAGATTCAATGCTATTCCTATCAAACTACCAATGACATTCTTCACAGGATTAGAAAAAAAATTTTTTTTAATTCATATGGAAGCAAACAACATATGGAATACCCAAAATAATCCTAAGTAAACAACAAAGCTGGAAATATCACATTACCTGACTTCAAACTACACTATAAGGCTATACAGTAATCAAAACAGCATAGTACTGGTACAAACACACAGACCAATGGATCAGAATAGAGAGCCTAGAAATAATGTCACACACCTACAAACATCTGATCTTTGAGAAAGTTGACAAAAACAAGCCATGGGGAAAGGACTCCCTATTCAATAAATGGTGCTGAAATAACTGGTTTTAATATGCAGAATATTGAACTGGACCCCTTCCTTACACCATGTACAAAAATTAACTCAAGATGACTTAAAGACATAAATGTAAAGCCTAAAAGTATAAAAACCCTGGAAGATAATATAGGACATTCCATTCTGGAAATAGGCCCTAACAAAGATTTCATAATAAGGACACCAAAAGCAATTGCAACAAAAGCAAAAGTAAACAAATAGGACCTAATTAACTAAAGAGCTTCTGCACAGCAAAAATAAATAAATAAAAATAAAAAAGCAAAACCAAACTATCAACAGAGTAAACAGACGACACACGAAATGGGAGTAAATATTTGCAAACTATGCATCCAACAAAGGTCTAATATCCAGAATCTATAAAAAACTTAAACAAATTAACAAGCAAAAAACAAACAACACCATTCAAAACTGGGCAAAAGACATTAACAGACACTTTTCAAAAGAAGACATACACACAGCCAACAAAGCACATGAAAAAATGCTCAACATTACTAGTCTTTAGAGAAATATAAGTCAAAACCACAATGAGATATTATCTCACACCAGTCAGAATAGTTATTATTTAAAAGTTAAAAAATAAAAGATGCTGGCAAAGTTGTGGAGAAAAGGGAATGCTTATACACAGCTGGTAGGAAGGTAAATTAGTTCAGCTACTGTGAAAAGCAGTGTGGCAATTTCTCAAAGAACTTAAAGCAGAAATATCATTTGATCCAGCAATCCCATTATCGGGTACATATCCAAAGGAGTATAAATCATTCTATCATAAAGACACATGTATGCTTGTGTTCATCACAGAACTATTCACAATTGCAAAGGCATGGAATCAACCTACATGCCCACCAACGGTAGAATGGATAAAGAAAATGTGGTACATATATGCCATGGAATACTACACAGCCATAAAGAACAGTGAGATCATGTCCTTTGCAACAACATCAATGGAGCTGGAGGTCATCATCCTAAGTGAACTAATGCAAGAACAGAAAACCCAACACTGCCTGTTCTCATTTATAAAGTGGGAGCTAAACATGAAGTATACATGGATACAAAGAATAGAATAACAGACAACAGAGCCTACTTAAGAGTGGAGGGTGGGAGGAGTATGAACATTGAACACTACCTATCAGGTACTATACTTATTACTTTGGTGATGAAATAACCTGTACACCAAATCCCCATGACACACAATTTGCCTATATAACAAACCTGCACATGTAACCCTGAACATAAAATAGAAGTTTTTTTAAAAAAGTCAATTATCTCCAAAATGTTATATAGGTTTAATACAATGACAATCAAATTCTAATTCTAAAATTCACCTGAAAATGTTAAGTACCTGCTATATTCAAAATAACTTTTTAAAAGAAGAAAGCTTGAAGTCTTATGCTACCTGATTTCAAGATTTATTGTAAAGTTACCATAATCAAACTGGTAAGTCTTGTCATCAAGATAGACAAATAGATAAATGTAATAAAATTAGAGAATCCAGAAATAGATCCACACATATATTTGCTGCTGATTTTCAACAAAACAAAAAGGCAATTCAGTGCAGACAGGATACTCTTTCAGACACATGGTGCTGGAGTATTTGGGTACCCATATGCAAAAATTCTAAACTTTGATTCATACATTCTACCATATACAAAAATTGTCCTAAAAAGTATCATGGATCCAAATGTAAAGCATAAACCTATAAAACTTCTAGAAAAGACAGAAGGGAATCTTTTTGGCTTTGGATTAGGCAAAGATTTCTTAGATAAGACACCAAAAGCATAATTCATAAAAGGACAAATGGACTAACTTCATTTCATCTAGCTGTTCCATTCCTAGGTATTTGACTAAGAGAAAAGAAAATGTTCTATTCATTTACACACAAAGGCTCATAGCAGCCTTATTCAGAGTAGCTTCAGATTGGAAACAGTCTAAATTTTACCAATAGGTGAATAAACAAATGATGAATGTAGTAATATAATGAAATATTAGACAAAAAAATGAATGATTTATACATGTAACAGGGATGAATCTCAAAATAATTACGTGAAAGAAGCCACACAAAACAGAGTACATACTGTATGATTCCATTTATATAAAACTCCAGAAAATGCAAATTATAGTGACAGAAAGCAAGTCAGTGGTTGCCTGGGATAGAAAGGAAAGAGAGAGAGCATTACAAAAGGCTATGAGGAAACTTTTAGTGTGGTGGATATGTTCACAGTCTTGACTGGTGATAGTTTCATGAGTTTAAATATATGGCAAAACATACCACATCACTCACTTTAAATATATGTGATTAGTTACATATCAATTATACCTCAATAAAGCTGTTAAACAGCTCTGGCTGTTTGGCTGAAAACAGATTGTAGGTGACACACATAAAAAAGACCTATTAGAAGGTCACTGCAATAATTCAGGTGAGAGATGATGGCAGCTCAGAAAAAAAATAAGAAGGTTGCCTTGAACCTTACACTCTACTTTCCAGAGTGTTTATTGCCATGATTTCAAGCATTCTTTAAATAATCAAGGTAAGTAGAAACCTATGTTTAAACAGCAGAAAATTACACTGATTCAATCTTTGTTGCTTTTGTTTTTATTTTCTCCTATCTTTTAGAGTGCAACTTATGGGTGTGGGGAAATTCATGTATATTTTAAAGGGTTGATAAATTCGAGATGAAGTACTTATGTGAAAAACTATACTAGCCAGTTGTTAATATAAATATCTACTAAATCCAAAGCAAACTTAAGCTGCCTCAGTGTTACTTAGCAATGAAAAGATCATCAAGTGCTGGTTTATCACTGGTTTACCAGTGAGATTATCTTTATAGTCTGCTTATTAACAGCTATTAAACTCAAAACTAGAGGAATTTTCTTGACCTAGCAGATGCTACGTCATGATAACACTTAATGCAGTCAATCATTAATATTTAAATAAAAGTCTAAATTCTCAGTGAGTGAAAGTATCCTTTTTGTATGGTTAACTAATAAATATCTTTAAAGAGGAACTTATGACTTTTCATGGTTCATCCAATTCAGTATCCTTTCTTTGGCTACTCTCTACCCAAAAGCTGTAGTTGAGTTTCTTGACACACGCTTCCAAGGTTAAGACTTCAGACACTTAGTGGTCTTACACCATGTCCCTTTCCTTTAATATGTTTCAGACAACCAACAATATTTGAAATTTTGGAGGATGAATGATTTTACAGCATTCAGTCTGTGTCACTTCTGGACAGAAGCATTCATTGATTTGTTCATGGATTCATCCTTTACTTCAAAAGATATTTACAAGGAGCTGTGTTCTAGCCAGGCTAAGACATTGGTAAGTTCACTGCATAGCACAATAAGGAGGGTTCCCACTTTATTCTCAGCTTACAGCTGTTCCCAGAGTATTGCCATGAGGAAGACGGGATGTTTGTCCCAAACCTTACTTTATTTTCTTTACTTTTTCATTATAGTATTCACACATATTTTCAAAGCTAAACAAGGCTATGTGGTGGGTTGTTATTAGTGATATACACACATATACACACATGCACACATATTTATTTTTCATTGTTCCTTAGTTTTCAATGTCAAATTCTTATCTTTGTATTGGACAGCAAAGGCCACCCCAGCCTACACAGAGATCCACTTGAGTATTATGCAGTTATGAAAAATAAGCATTTACTCTGAAATTAATAAAGCCTGTTCATTCTCTTTATTTCCATTACTGTGTCATGAAATAGCCAATCGCATACTCTTTTATTCTGTAAATTGGAAAATACTGAATAATCAACACCTTTGAAATTTCAGAACTTCTTTCAACAGAGTAGTTGTAGTCCCTGATTTCTATTTTAATATGCTGCCAGTTATTGCAAGTCATAATAGCATAATACAGGGCCCAGAAGAATATCATTCACTCAGTTGTTTCCTTGAGCGGTTTTGGGGTATGAAGTAAACTATGCTACATCACTGTCCTCATAATGAGATTGTTCTGCTGGATAAACAAGCTCCCCACAGGCCCCACCTGCTGATAGGACCCAGTGAACCAAGTATTTAACACTTCACAGAGGCTCCTCCCTGCCATTCCTCTGTGTTGCATGCATCATTTTCAAGAGAAAATCTGATGCAAAGAAGTAGAAAATTGAGCTACTGACTCCTAGGTCTGTTGCTGCAACCTGGCTTAGTAACAAAGCCTCAATTCAGTTTCTGGGCTCTGTGAGATAATGGAAGTTTCAAAGTTCCAAAAAAAATTGTGGAAATGTAAATTCTTGTTCTATGTGACCAATTTACACATGGTATTCGGTGAAACTAGTCCACCCAAGGAAACCACTAAAACAAAGCTTGGGTTTAATGCAGAGCTTATTCATTTGCTGAAAACATTCACTGAAAAAAACTGACTCATGCAGAAAATGGAGGTTTTTTTTTGTTTTGTTTTGTTTTGTTTTATTCCAGTGTTTAAAAGATAACAGCTTTGCTTTAAAAAACATTTCTTCCACTATTAGAATTAGGGCACAAGTAGGAGAAAAATAACACAGCTCAAAAATGATACTTTAATAGTTCTCATGTGTGGGGATGTTAGAATGCAAAGCCTGGCTGTGTTATGTATGTGTGTGTGTGTACATATGCGTTGTTTTTACCACTACCTTCAGTAATATGTTAACAACCTTATGGTATCACAGTTTTCTTTATAAACTGTACAACAAAATAGTATCAAAAGTAGGCTTTTTATATTCAATAGTTCACGTACATCATTCTTATAGTAGAAATACAATGCCAGACGTGACATTCAATCATAAACAAAGCACTATGAGCACATTAACTTTTCCTAGGAAAGTAAAAAAGTCCTTCATGGGGGCATGCAAGGAATGAGGCTTTGAGATTAATCATGCATTCTGTGATGGAAATTTCAAGAAGTGAGAAAAGACAGGTTAACAGTGTAAATAGTGAAATGTTTAGGTATATTTGGAAAAGAGTGATGTGGATAGAACACAGAGTTTGTGATCCTAGGATAGGTAGTGTTCAAGGAAGAGGTTGGAAAGGTAAGTCCATTTGTTTATGGCATCCCCCATAGCCAGACCAAACATGACTGATTGTGGTGCTATGATGGCCCCTTAACGAAGGGCAGCCATTTCTAGGCAGGCAAGTAACCTATATCTTGGTTTCATAAGAAAAATGAGCTAGCCCAATCAGAGTCCTCCTTTCTGAGTATAAACAGAAGGCTTAAGATAGACTTAGGGCCAAAGAAGTTGTGATGACCACACATAATCTAAAGTGATACGGGGATAACCTATGAATAAGTAGAAAAAGATAGTCTTAGGGAGATAAGAGTGAAGATACATGCAGAGAGAAGCTTAGAAAAAGTAGAGAAATTAAAAGGCCGTAAGGAAAGAACCAGAAGTCAACGCAAGTCCCTAGAATTTAATTCTTGAGGGGGAGCATCACACACTGGGGTCTGTCGGGGGAGAAAGGGAGGGACAGCGGGGGGTGGGGAGTTGGGGAGGGATGGCATGGGGAGGGATGCCAGATATAGGTGATGGGGGAGGAAGGCGGCAAATCACACTGCCATGTGTGTACCTATGCAACAATCTTGCATGTTCTTCACATGTACCCCAAAACCTAAAATGCAATAAAAATATATATATATATAAAATAATAATAATAATTCTTGATTGCTTTTTAAGTTTGAATGGGAGTCTTATGCCTCCTTAAAATAAAACACTTTTTAAAGTAATTTGAATTGGCTCTGAACTTTGAACCTAAGAAAAAGAGCCTCGTTAAATATTCTCATAATTGTAATCATATTATAAAAAGCAGGATTTTATTTGCTACATTTTCCATTAATATGACATAATAATGCGCATTGTTCTTTATATATTATTTGGAAAAGTTAGTTGTATATATATTAACTTCATAAATGCCTCCTATTATTTATCTTAACTTTCATTATAATATATAGTATCATGATCAATCTCATTTTACATACATTTTGTTTACATTTCTGATTTTGCCTTCAGCTTGAACACCAAAAAGGAGATTAGCCAGTCAAAGGGTTTCACGTTTTGCCAATTGTTTCTGTAGAGTTTGTGCCAATGTATATTTCTTTAGGTAGTACATGACAGTATCCATTTCACATCATCCAAACTATATGAATTTTATTGCTACATTACTGCATTCTCCTCCATTCACTGCTCATTCTACTCTTTCCACACCTGCTTATAAATTGACAAATAACAACAATGAAATGCAAAACCCATGGCCCTGATAAGATTTTTTCCAGTTTATTTATTTTTGTACACTTTTCCCTCAATTTCCAAGTATATAATGATAATGAAATCTACATATCCATCTGGGATCCACTTTGGTAATTTTCAAACCCATCATATATTTGTTAGCCCTAAATGCAGTGAGGTCTTATTAATGATTATTACTGATGGGAGCGGTGCTTGCTTATTCATGTATTGTCTTAACTCTGCCTGCATTACCTCAACCTGTCAGGTCATAATTGGTGATTCCTTCTAGCACAATTAACCTTTGTTCCTAAAGAAAACATTTTGTTATCTAGTATGTTTCATTAGTACACACTGATAAATCTTTAAAACTCAACACTAACACAGGAATAAAATTTTTTAAAAAATATTCCATGATTTATCTTTTTCTGAACATTTCAAAATAACAGATAAATCTAAAACATAACCAAAAGTCAAATGTTATCTATTCCAAAAAGTTGAATTAAAATAAAGCTATCATCCTATAACAATGACATTCATATTATATTCATAATATTCATAACATAATATATTCATAAGTTAAAGGTAGATCCTTATCTAAAATTGTGATATTCATATATGTTTACAAATGAAAAAATAAATCATTTATTATTTTGAATGTCACCACATGCCATATATAGTGTGCATGTGTGTGTCGTTCCATTTAAACTTTGAATTGACTCTCTTATTAAACTATATTATAAACAAACAAAAGAAACAGGGTAAGTAGTATTTTAAAAAGTTAACTCCTAGCAACAATATCAATTGGATCTCCATGAAATCTTTCATATACATGCTCCAAAAGGAAATAAAACATTCAAAACTTGGTTCTTTGATATAGATTCTCCTTGTGTATATAATGAATGCAGTAAATTCCCCATGATAACATGTCTGCATAGTCAGTTTGATTACGATGTATAGCCAAATTATTTTCTCCGATATCTAAGTTTAGTTGTACACTCGATTCAACTTCTACACTGTAGACAGTCCATAATAAAATTGCTATAACCCACCAAGATTCTACATTGCTAATCGAGTATATGAAATGTAAAGGAACAAATGCTAAATAAAGTAACATAAAATAAAAAATATCAGCAACTCAAAATAAAGGCAACATTTTGAGGACAATCTAATCAACTCAGATTGACTGATTTTAAAAGAAGATAGTCCTTGCATATCTAGCATGTATGGATTTGTAACATTTCCTAAAAGCTGCTACATGGAAGTTCATTTTTAATTGAAGAGCTTTGTTTTATAGACACTTACTAATTAATTGATATTTAAGCACCTTTATATAATTAAAAAATATAGGGCTTGAACTCATATTCAATACATTTTAAACAATAAATAGAATCTACCAGTCTGGGAAATATGGTGAAACCCCGTCTCTACAAAAAATACAAAAATTATCCAGGCATGGTGGCGTATGCCTGTGATCCCAGCTATTCAGGAGGCTGAGGTGGGAGGATCGCTTGAGCCCTGGAAATTGCAACACTACACTATAGCCTGGGCCACAGAGTGAGGCCCAGTCTCAATAAATAAATACAAATTAAAGAAACAGCCTGGGCGTGGTGGCTTATGCCTGTAATCCCAAGCACTTTGGGAGGCCAAAGTGGGCAGATCACCTGAGGTCAGGAGTTTGAGACCATCCTGACCAACATGGTAAAACCATGTCTCTACTAAAAATACAAAAAATTAGCTGGGCATGGTGGCACATGCCTGTAATCCCAGCTACTTGGGAGGCCGAGGCAGGAGTATCACTTGAACCTGGGAGGTGGAGGTTGCAGTGAGCCCAGACTGCACTACTGTACTCCAGTCTGGGCAACATGAGTAAAACTCTGTCTCAAAAAAAAGAAAAAATTAATTAATTAAAGAAACAGAACTCTATAATAAAGAAAATTAATGAAACCAAAAGCTGGTTTTTCAAAAAAGATCAATGATATTGATTGCAGTCTAGGATGGCTAAGAAAAAGAGTTTGATACAAATTGCGGTGCAATGATTATCTAGATGGTTTGTTTTCTATAAACAGGCACATGCAGAGTAATTGAGAACTCAGTTTCTGAGAAGAGAGTTTATATTATTTCAATGTTTAGGTCAATGTTATATTGCTTATATAGTAAAAACACATTTATATTTGAAAATTATAAATTAATATATTTATATAAAATACAGGTTATATTAACTATATTATATTCACACTATTTTTAGGAGTCTTTTATAAAGTATCTACTGGAGCTAAAGCAAAACAAAACATTTCAAATCTTTCCTTGTCAGTTCCCCCTCTTCCATTTCTGATAATGCTTTCTTACAGATGGAACTCAGCAACTTTCCCTCACTGCTTCACTATCAACAGAGTGTGTTACTTATGGGAAATCAAAGCACAAAAAAATGTCAACACACATTCCAGAGACTGCAGGGAAGCATGCCCTCTCAGAAATTCACAAAAGAAGGTAACACCCATTTCTGCTTTTATTAAAATCATAGTATTCTTAGGAAAAAAATATATGCTCTTGAACATAGAATCTTTTGGGGCCAATTTGTGCTGAGAGCATCAACACAAAATGGCACAAAATACTATCAACATTAATAGTCCACGAGCAAAGAATTGAAAAAGGAAATTTTATCCACTTCATGAATGTGTCTAAAGAAAAAATATATTTAGTGCATGTGTGTGTCTGTCTAAAGTGAACTTCACCCATATGCTAATTGATTACTTTAAAAGATCTCAGAAAAGCTGAGCAGCATATGTTTCTACTTCTCCCTAATTGGGGAGCTAGACTGTATCAGAACATTTCAAATTTAGAAATCTGTAACTTTAAAAAAGGGGCCAGGAGCGATGTGGCTCACGCCTGTAATCCCAGCACTTTGGGAGGCTGAGGTGAGCAGAACACGAGGTCAGAAGTTTGAGACCAGCCTGGCCAGCATGGTGAAACCCCATCTCTACTGAAAATACAAAAAATTAGCTGGGCATGGTGGCACAGGCCTGTAGTCCCAGCTACTGGGGAGGCCGAGGCAGGAGAATTGCTTGAACCCAGCAGGCAGAGGTTGCAGTGAGCTGAGATCATGCCACTGCACTCCAGCCTGGGTGAGAGAGCAAGACTCCATCTCAAAAAAAAAAAAAAAAAAAGTAGAAGAGTACATTTTTCAACATTGCTCTGTGAGAGAGAGAAGGGAGGGGAAGAGAGAGAGAGAGAGAGAGAGAGAGAGAGAGAGAATGAGTGATGAATGAGATTACAAATAAAAAGAACTTAATTAATACTGGTGAGACAATTCTAGGGTAGTTTTAATAGAAACCAAGTACTTACTCTCTGGACTACTGCGCATCCCTTCCTTCTCTACTGCCTTTCAATCCCAAGCCTAACATGGATAACTGGGTGTGATAAGAAGAACTTAATGCTTTCTTACTTCAGGTGAAACCACAGACTTGACTTATCCTAGTAATATAAGCCTATGATTGGACTAGGGATTATATTATTTTAGTTCTGTACTTTGCACAGCATGCCTGGATATATTTAAACACAGTCAGAATCAAAGCAGGCAAATATTGTAGGAGTAATCAAGCTTTGTGTTCTGGATTTTTCTATTATCAGGAGGGGAATACTTTCAGTATCTTTACTGGGAATTACGTTAAAGACAACTGACACAAACACCTTCTGCTTCAACCTCTTCAAGGTATTAACTTAATTGCTCCTGTTGTTTTTCCAGTTTATGTTCACTAAAACTTTTTCATTTGGAGGAAAATAATAAGCTAAGATAGTTAATAACAAATGCCCAATAATCAATCCTTCATTCTTTCTTTATTGCCTGCTTTCAACATCAATAAAGAATAAAACATAATGTCTGCCCTTAGTGAACTCACTCTCTAATAGGCGGGACAAACAAATAAATAACTATAATACAGTACAATTTGTTTCTAATGGGGGATATAAACAAATATTTTGGGACCAATGATAACAGAAGGGACAATGACCTCTAATCTTGCCTCAATGCTTTCAAGCATCTGGTAGAAAAATTAACATCTCTAAATTGATGCTAAATTACTCATCAGCAAAGGATTATATACATAGCCACCCAATATTTTGGTAACTGGCTTTTGGCTCACTTTAACATAAAACTTAAACTGAGTGTGCTTTGGTTATTTTTTTACAAAAAAGTTAATCTGGGTTATATTCGTCACTGCTTACCTATTCGATTTTACATTTTGAAACAGATACCTCCACAGTCAAAGTATTAATGAAGAAGAAACATTTACTGTCTTCCAGAAATTTGTGCAGCTGGGAAAAGGTTTTACCTCTAACAATCAATTGCAAGGAAGTAAAAACATGAGCATTATTCTTATTTTTAGCCTATTAGTAACTCTTTCTTTCTCTCTCTCTTTCTCTCTTCTTTCTTTCTTTCTCTTTCTTTCTTTCTCTCTCTTCTCTCTTCTTTTCTTTCTCTCTTTCTTTCTTTCTTTCACAGAGTTTTGCTCTTGTTGCCCAGGCTGCAGTGCAGGGGCCCGAATCTCGGCTCACTACAACCTCCACCTCCTGGGTTCAAACGATTCTCCTGCCTCAGCCTCCCGAGTAGCTGAGGTTACTGGCATGTGACACCATGCCCGTCTAATTTTATATTTTTAGTAGAGACAGAGGTTTCTCCATATTGACCAGGCTGGTCTCGAACTCCTGATCTCAAGTAATCTGCCCACTTCGGCCTCCCAAAGTGCCGGGATTACAGGCATGAGACACCGTGCCTGGCCGTCTATTACTAACTTAAAGGCTGATATTGAAAGCAATAAAGATTGGGGTAAAATGGTATAGTCATATACCAAAGAGATAATTACCTACTTATTTATAACATAAAAGAAATTCATCATTTCACTCATTCAAAAAATATTTTGAGAATGCATACTAGAACAAAATAATAGTAACTATAATATATTGAGAATATACATTGTGCCAAGCACTATGCCAATAACTGCATATGAATACTTTGATTTATTCTTTAAAAAATCATGGTACATGTTATCATTATGCCCATCTTACATTGGTACCCAAGGACAGCAGTTAATACATTTCAGAGCCAGGACAAAAACCCAAACAGTCCAATCTACTATAACCCAATGTGTCAGGCAACATGATTAGCATGGCATGTATGCCGATAAACAAAACAGACATGGTAGCAACCGTCATAGGTAAATCTAGTTGCGAAGAGAGATATTTAGACAAGTAAGCTAACAAACATAATAAACAATATTATACATTGCAAAAAAAGGCACCAAAGAAAGGAAAGGTATCCTTCATGCAAGTGAAGGATAGCCACTTTAGATTGAGGTCATTCAGGAAGGCCTCTCTGCAAATGGAACATTAAAATTGACCCCTGAAGAATAAAAAGAAACCAGACATGGAAAGTACGAGAAGAACATTCCAAACAGATGAACAGCATGTACAGGAGAGTTTGTCAGCTCTGTGTTCCCGGGAGTTAGTGATCCATTAGAGAGGTGGATAGCATGTAGATTTATATGTTTTAGAAAAGGTAGATTTTATTCTAAGTGTGATGAAAGCCACTGCAAGGAAGTAGAAGGAATGAAACATAATGACAGTGTAGAATAACAAAAAGCAGAGGTAAGGGAGGGGGAGAAAGATGCAGCCAGGTTTTTGAGGTGAGCAAGAGGGTGGGTTTTGGTACCACTTACTAAATTGAGGAGGTGTGGAGGAAGAACATGTCTCCAAGGAAGATTAAGAATTTAGCCTAAGGCCGGGCACGGTGGCTCACGCCTGTAATTCCAGCACTTTGGGAGGCCTAGGTGGGCAGATCACGAGGTCAGGAGTTTGAGACTAGCCTGGCCATAATGGTCAAACCCCATCTCTACTAAAAACACAAAAATTAGCCGGGTGTAGTGGCAGGTGCCCGTAATCCCAGCTATTCGGGAGGCTGAGGCAGAAGAATGACTTGAATCCGGGAGGCAGACATTACAGTGAGCCGAGATGGTGCCATTGTATAGCAGCCTGGGCAACAAGAGTGAAATTGCATCTCAAAAAAAAAAAAAAAAAAAAAAAAAAAAAGAATTTAGCCTGGGGCGTGGAATTCATTCCAAGTCTCTTGGAAACTTAGATTACATTTACAAAGAGCCTGAATGGTTAATTAATTAATTAATTTATTTATTATTTATTGCCTACAATTTATCTCATTTATCAGATAACACTGAAGATGTTATCTGCATGTATATGGTTGTAGTTAAAAAAGTCACAGCAATCTGAAAGGCAACAATGGAGAATCATGCAGTGGCATGGTGTTGCAGCCATTAAAATCATACCTAGGAAAGTCCACTTCAAGTTGGATAAAACTTTAGGGTACTTTAGCAATTAAGGGACTGACTAAAAATAACAGTTTAAAGTCTTCCCCTGTGATATTCTTGGAGATAATATCTATAAAAGCAAGGAAATAAAAAGATTATTTTATTTATTCAGTTAGTTATACTATATTATATAAAATATATTTACTATATTAATTTTTACCGTTTATACATTTTATCATTTTATTCAGTTATACTAGATATAATATATATTTACTATATTATTTTTATTATAACTATAAAATTAGCTATGTAAGTGGGGTGAGAATGAAAGTTATGATACCAGAAGCCAACTGATCAATCAAGCAAACTGGGATGATAGAGTATTCTGGGTGACATTTTTTCCTCTTTTATTAAAATCCATTAATCTTGTGAGTGTGTTTATGCACACATACATATATCATATATACCCTCTTGCAGCACACTCATTTTTGAGGGAACACTAGCCCTTTGACTTACCCTTACCTATGTGACTGGTATGGTTTGACTGCATCCCCCACTCAAATATCACCTTGAATTGTAACAATCCCCATCTGTCAAAGGCAGGGCCAGGTAGAGACAATTGAATCATGGCGGTGGTTTCTCCTATACTGTTTTCATGGTAGTGAATAAGTCTCAGGAGATCTGATGATTTTATAAATAGGAGTTCCCCTGCACAAGCTGTCTTGTGTGCTGCCATATAAGACATGACTTTGCTCCTCATTTGCATTCTGCCATGATTGTGAGGCCTTCCCAGTCATGTAAAACTGTGAGTCTATTAAATTTCTTTCCTTTATAAATTACTCAGTCTTGGGTATATCTTTATTAGCAGCATGAGAGCAGACTAACACAGCAACTAAAGTCTGCACAGAGTTTTATCCTCAGTTAGCTCTTGAAACCTTATGTCAGCTTTAGCCATTTGCCTTTAATTTTTCTGTCTTCCATAACATTTGGTAAAATAAATTATCCCCAACATTTAAATCTTAATAAGAATGAATTGAGACAAAGAGGTGAAAAATAAGGAAAGTCACTGTAATAATTATAACTGTCTACCAAAGTAATAGGATCTATGTCTCAAGAGTTATGTCCTGTAGAATTATTGAAGAAAATGCTGGATGAATAACTCTCATGGGAAAAAGATCAAAGCTATGGCTTTCAGTCTTCTGGAGTTCCATACTCATAGAATTAAAAAATATAATAATGGTGGGGGGTAATCTACATAAGCTTGCCACCTTTATATGGCCCAGTGAGTGTTTTATTACAAAACAAAATAAAACAGAAGTGCAGCTGCCATCTACTGCCATTATCATATAAACAAAATGGCAATGTTAACAGCAAAAGTGAATAAAAAGCAATCTCACAATAAAAATTACAAGCCTTTAAATTTCATTTTATGTTAAAAAATCACAATTATCCTTCTTTTTCTTATATTGCTGAAAACCAGTTCTTAATAATGCATATTTCTATCAAGAATCAGTAGCAGTCAGAGTTCTACAGAGCATTTGGAAACTGCTACATTGATTTCTTTAGGGATTCTTTTGACACCAATGATAATATGAACCATATTAGCTTATACTGCCTGGGAATATAATACATGCAAGCATTATGCAAAGTGTTCTCATTCATCATTTCACTCGCTTATCAAACACTTCTAAAAATGGATAATTTTATTCTTTCCATTTTTCAGATGAGGAAACTAGAGTTTCAAGGGTCACTACCTTCAAGAAAGTCCAGGATCACAGATCTGTCTGATTCAAAAATGCATACATATATCTGCTAGCCTGTGACTTCTTTTTATTTTTAATACAATAAAATAAACAGACAGAACATTATGCAGTATCTTTTTCTTTAATTTATTCCAGTTTTTGTATAACATGCACAATGATCATACCTTTATACTTTAACATATCCTATTCTGTTTTTGGCTATTACATGCCTTGCTGTTTTCATAAAACAGTAAGAAAACAAATTTTAAAAATCAGATATCCCACTATTAGCAATACAAAAGTTAATTTTTTAAATAGTTGCATTAAATTTTAATTACAGCTTACTCAAAAGCATGTATTTCACAACCACACTTATTAATATTTTTAATGGCCTCCTTCATTAAACTTCCTCTAATGGGAATTAAAACAAGCAAAATGACCCATGATACCATGTGTAGGTTATATGTCATAAGAAGCCGCAATCTCAATTTACCATTTCCCACATTAATATAGGCAATCTTAAATATTTGACTATATTTTGATATATAGATCAGAGGAGAATTTCCAGTAGTAACACAATTTTAAAATTTTATTTCTAAGTTTAGCATCAATTAAATTTTAAAATCATGATTACCTTATATATTTTTTTTTCAGATTTTTTTGACACAGATTTCTTTAAGCTAAAGAGAACACCATTTAAGAAATTCAAACTCTGTTAAAATCTGGCAAATAGGAATACATGCTAAATACCTAAATGTAGAAGTGGCACCTAAACTATAAATAACAGTGGCTTAAAGAAATATCCCATTTATTTAATAGTATATAAAATAGCTTATATTATTTATATCCTAGACTTGACTATGAAGTCCAGTTACGGAGAATTTTAATGCATACTTTCTATTCAAACCAACTTCTTTTCACTCACAATTAAAATATACTAACTATTCAGTATAGAAAAAGTAAAAATAATTTTAAAATTGAGTTAAGAAAGTATGGTAGCTTTTGGAAAATGAGACTTCAAAGATAATTCACTAATGTGAAGAGGATTTGAGCTGTGTTTTTTGTTAGAAATAGAAAAGGCTTACACCATAAACCCCTTGAAGAGCTGCCAAATTAGGGTCACAGAAGTCTGAGCCTAGAGATGATAGCAAAGAAATCCAATATTAGTCTGACAAAGAGAAGCTAAGGTCTGATACGTGTGAAACTTACGAGGTTAGAGTGGGGGAGGGAAGAAACAAATTATTTCATATCTATCATCAATATACTGCCAATGGTGTTATGATATCAAGTAACTCCTCACTTTGCATCCCTGCGTTTATTAAGTCCCATGAAAGGGCTTAAAATACAGCATTTGTACGATGCCCAGCAGATTTAGTGGAACAAAAAAAATTCTATTGCACACCTGACATCCATTTAGGCTATATCTTCCAATAAGGAAAGTGAAACCCAAAGGGCATCTCTGGAATTGTGCTCATGTGTGTGTATTATTTCTTCTTAATATAGCCCGTAAATGCTAATTGAATCTCTGTGGGGGGAATGTTATTACAATTAGAAGGCTTGATTGGAAACAGGGTGCTTGCATTTAGGAGCAACTTAATTTCTAAAAAAAAATGATAATAACTTTGGCTTTATTATATTTGAGTACTTAAGTAAATCTTGTAGTGATCCCTCATTGGTTAGAATCAAATACCTGGAGGCCACAGTGAGCCCTAGCCTATGTGAGTTAGCTGAACAATGTTGTATAAAACGAATGGTAACTTCAAGGATATTACTGAGATTTCAAACTAAAATATCACATGGAGGAACCTGAAGGTAACATGATCTTAATTCCTGGTGTAAAGTTTTAATCTCCTTTTTTGTGAAGTGAAAATTAGTTCAAGTTGTCCTCTTTACCTAATCACTCACATTGTTATTTGCTACTTTTTAATTTTTTTGATACATTATATTTGTACATATTTATGGGATACATGTGAAATGTTGTTACATGCATTTTTTCTAAAGCAACAATATGGCACAAAGAAAATTCTCTCTAGAGCAATTACATGCAGATTTTCTGTAACCTGCTATAAGTCATGTATACTTAGTATTACTAAAAGAGACTTTTTGCCTTAAATTTTTCCTCTGTGTAAAGTTCTATCATTGAAAAGTGTCATAGGACACAAGAACTATTCCAAAATTGACCTTCAAATGATCTGGGAAAACCCCAGTTCAAGGACTGAATTTAAATGCTGGGTATAATAAAGGCTTTCACAAGTGTTGTCAAAGGAATTTCTGTTCTATTAAAACAACTGAAGGATACATTGCTTTTTGGAAATATTTCTCTCCTTTTCTGTCACCATTAAGCATATGACTCTCAAAATAAATTCCCCCAGGACTAATTCTCCTTATAAAAATTACAGCCAGAGAAGTTATAACAACATGTTATCATAAAATAAACCATGAAGCTCTCTGCAAAGGAATAGTAAGTCAGCATTCTAGCAGTGAAAACTTGGCAGCAAAAAGCATATCCCCTAAGGAATTGTGTGAGACATTTTGATGGGATTAAAACATGACATATGGTATATATTTTTAACACATATAATGGGAGAAATAAATTGGAGGAAGCATCTAAGCATTCATCCCCTAACTCCCACATCTCGTCCCATCCGTTAGGGATTTATCTCTTTCAGTTTGTCATGGTAATGTAAGCATGAAAGGAACTTTCCTACCTTCTGGAATTCAACTTTAGAAAGGGAGATAAAATGTCACTATTATTTATCTACATCATTTAAGATGCTGCTTTTGTACAGAACAGAGAGATGTAAATAGATAAATGCAACAACTTCAATGTAAACTTCAACAACTTCAGTTGTTGAACTGAAATCAGTTTTACTAATATTTTTATTGGTGCTAATATCTTCCCATGCACTCAGGTGATGTAGTGCATCAGGGCAAACTTTGCCAAAAAAAAATTGCTTATGGCTACATTGGTGCTAACATTATAACTGGATACATTGCAAAAAGTTTCAGAAACATACTAAGCTTGTTATTCTAAAATGAGAACAAGGAAAAATGAAATGAATGTTTTGCTCACTATTTTTCAAATATTTCTGTGAGCTGCTTACATTTTACTGAAATGAGTAGTGAAAAATGTAACTGTCTCTTCTGAATTTATTACTTTCATATTTCGTTCAATTAATAAGTTTCAGCAGTGAGAGGAGGTAAGAAAACAGGGCAATTCTCCCATATTTCTCATTATGAATTCAAATAGATCATATATAAACATATAGCAGATTCATATTACATGTGTGGACATCAAGTCACTCTGCCTAAGGTCTCCTAAATGGCAAATAGGAATTTTAAAAGTACCACCTTATAGAGCTGTTTTCAGGATTAAATGAGGTAAGTCAAGAAAATACCATACTTCCCAGTTACAAGTTACCAATAAGTGTTCATTGTAATCACCATAATTATCATCACCATCATCATTTATTTATATAGATAAGGTCCTATGAAACTGAGTGTGATCTGGGAGGCTACCCTTGGATAATTGTGATGAGCACATGAAACACGTGTGACCAAACTATCAGATTACTTATAGTAGCCCTACAAGGTAGGCATGGTCTTCACTGTACAGTTGAAAAAACAGAGGCATTACAATGAACTGGCTAGAAAGAATTTAATGAAATCAGCAATGGACAAATCTTCCTATCTGATGTTGAGTCCTGCATTGGAGGCTGTCTTGCCTTTTATATTCCCTGCTAGGAAGGCTCAAATGATAGTAAGAAAAATAGTCACAAAAAATTGTTGTTCCTTTTATATGATTAATTTGCATCATTTGTGTCCTTGATATTGTTGCTGTTTATTTAATCATATGTGGTTTTAGTATAAGCAGCCAGAAATCCTTTGTGAAAGGGGAAGGAAAAAATTAATCAAGTGACATATATTTTCAGGAAGACGTAGGAAGCTTTTAAGGGAGATTAGATCATCAGAGAGATGCAAGTCAAAACCACAATGAGATACCATCTCACACTAGTCAGAATGGCTACTACAAAAAAGTCAGAAAATAACAAATGTTGGCGAGGTTGCAGAGAAAATGGGATCCTTACACACTGTTGGTGGGAATAGAAACTAGTTTAGCTGATGTAAAAACAGTTTGGAGATTTCTCAGTTAACCAAAAACAAATCTACTATTCAACCCAGCAATCTCATTACTGGGTATATACCCAAAGGAAAATAAATTATTCTAACAAAAAGACACCTGCACTCGTATGTTTATTGCAGCACTGTTCACGATAGAAGACATGGAATCAACCCAGGTGTCCATCAACAGTGAAATGGATAAAGAAAATGTGGTACATATACACCATGGAATACTACATCAACAAAAAGAAAAAATCATATCCTTTGCAGCAACATGGATGCAGCTGGGGGCCATCATCCTAAGCGAATTAATGCAGGAATAGAAAACCAATCACCACATGTTCTCACTTATAACTGGGAGCTAAGCATTGGGTACACATGAACAGAAAGTGGAGAACAAATAAATACTGGGGATTCAAAAAGGGGGGGAACATGGGAGGGAAGCAAAAGTTAGAAAATGACCTATCTGTGTACTATGTTCAGTACTTGCACAACAGGATCATTAGAAGCTCAAACTTCAGCATCATGCAATATACCCATGTAACAAACCTGTACATGTACACCATGAATCTAAAATAAAAAAATTAAGGAGATTAGAGGCCATGAAAATAAGCTAGAGTTTGAGAAATTTTATAGGGTTAATACTGAAGTAGGTGGGATGGGGGGTCATGTGCAATATTTCAGTGGTCATGAATCAGCTTCTGGGGAGGCATGATTCAGCTAGGTGATTTCATGGATCGGGAAGAGAGAGAAAAAAATATTCAAAATAATTGTATGTGCTTCCCAGGGCATAAAACAAGAAAAATATAGAATTCTGCTCAAAACTAGGAAACCTAGAACTGAAGAAAATAGTTTTAGAAGAACAAATATAATGAGTATTATTTCACACACACACACACACACACACACACACACAAATACCTTAGTTATTAAAATTCAAAAGGTCAACTTCACTTCTTAAGAAAAGCAGTGGTCTAACAAGAAAAACATCTCCAATTTTTTTAAATCTAATGACATGATTTCAGAGCGTATTATGTTCTTGTCTTTAAAAAACTCAAATTCTTTATTTTTCTTCAATTTTTTAAATTAAGTTCTGGGGTACATGTGCAGATCATGCAGGTTTGTTACATAGGTATACACGTGCCATGGTGGTGGTTTGCTGCATCCACTGCCCTGTCATCTACATTAGGTATTTGTCCTAATGCTATCCCTCCCCAATCCCCACTGCCCGCTATTCCTCCCCTAGCCCCCTACCCCCCCAGGCGCTGGTGTGTGATGTTCCCCTCCCTGTGTCCATGTGCTCTCATTGTTCAACACCCGACACAATATTAAAGAGTAATATAAACTAAAAATGTGACTACGTTTATTATTATTCTCCATATGAGGATAAAAATGAAAAACAGCAAAATCAGAAATGTATCAACAGATACACTTTTAAGAACAATTCCTAGTTTCAGGCTTTTTCCTCAGACATGGTATTTGAGATTAAAATATCAATTGCATCTTTTGTGGTTTCACAGCAGCATCGTTTCTTGACTCCTGTCACTGTCAAGCTGCCAAAATCAATTTCATATTTATTTCAAGGTGACTTTGGAATATTTCATCTGTCTTGTGTATGATTATTCTGCTTCCACTCAAATGTTTTGACTTGTTCTCCAGTCTCATCATACTATTTGTCCACTGCATAAACGCATACAACTTGAACTGGAACATGCCTTTTTTTCCATGAATATAATCTTATAACCCTCTTACAGTTTAAAAATACTTAGAAATTGCTGTCTCAGCCGGGCATAGTGGTTCATGCCTGTAATCCCAGCACTTTGGGAGGCCGGGGTGGGCGGATCACCTTACCATCATGGAGAAACCCCGTCTCTACTAAAAATACAAAATTAGCTAGGTGTGGTGGCACATGTCTGTAATTCCAGCTACTCGGGGGGCTGAGGCAGGAGAACACTTGAACCCAGAAGGCACAGGTTGCAGTGAGCCAAGATTGCACCATGGCACTCCAGCCCGGGCAACAAGAGCTCTCTCCCTCCCCTCTTTGCTCTCTTTCACACACACACAACCCATCTACACACATTCACAGAAACATTTACACATATTCTATTTTGCAATGTATTTGATAATTATTTCATATAAGATGCCTCTAAATAGAGTATCATATCCATAAGTATAAATCATAAACATAAATTGTAGCAAGAACATATTAAATTTTGAAAGATGATGGCATTTGTTCTAGTTCCTATTCTGCTTACTAAGGCAGGACAACTATATCTTTTCCCAGAAAATATATCTAATATAAGCAGCTATTCTTTGTTTAGATTCATTTAAATTTTTGCTTTTTCAGTTGTTGTATTTCTTTTCCTACATTTTCTCTGTGCTCAAAATAAACCCTGGATAAATACACATAGGTCTAGCTCTCCACTTCTGCCCTTTTATATCCAATCTAGCTCAATTATATTTTCCCATTGTAGATGAGATTTTCTTAACTTACTCATTTACCTTTTAAATCCTACTAGATAACAAGCCCATTTGCTTTATGTCTAAACATCTTTAAATGTGACTTTCATTGATATTATACATTCAACTGGGGCTATTCACCTATTTACCTTTCACCTAAATGCCTGACATTTTTCAGGTCCCCTAAGCCATTTACCCCACCTAAATCTGTAGTTTCACCTTCAGTTCTTGATAAAGGTCCTAGTTTCTCTCATCTGGATTTTCTAATCATCTCTTCCCTGGTCTCCTGACAGGGTCCACCTACTATAGTTGATATGAAATGATGCGCCCCAAATCTTCGACTTTATGAAACACATTAATCACTGAACACTTTATATCTCAAAGCCTTTGAATATTAGGATCCAGTCAATTCTCTAGGTGCTCCCAGTTTCCTCCTTTGTAAAATGGAAATTACAGTGATACCAACCTAAAGGAGTTGTAGCGCCAATTAAATGAGGAGTTTGTGTAAAATACTTTGATTGATTTTCGTCACTATATATTCGTTAGTTATTACTATTATCATCACTAATTAATTCAGGCCTCTTAACAAGTTTCCATGGACTACTTAGCTTTAATTGTCATGCCTCTACATTATTTTCATTTGTCTTCTGTCTTTTGTTATCTAAGACTTAACTTCCTACTCAGCATGTTTATTTTACTACTGCATTACGTTATACTATTTTTAATCTATTTGCTTAATTCACTATCCATTTGAGAATACAATGCCCGGAAAATTGTTTAAATTTCACCACTTTATCATCTAGCATGACTAATTTTCATTATAAGGGATATTTTCCTCTTACCCATCTTTTCATACAATTAACAATTTTTGATATTTTCCTTGGGTTTATCTACTTTTATAAACATTAGGTAACAATAATCTTAGACATGTTATTTCACTTTGTTGTCATTTTTGAGAGAGGTAAACTGTCTCAAATAATGGATAATAATGAACATTATTTTTTTAAATTGCTAAAATAATGATTTTAGTACTAGAAAATATAGTTCATTTCTGGTGATTGTAGTGTATTATAACTTGAACTGTTTTAGAACATGAGAAACCATTTACCAGATCAATAAGAAACTACCCTAATACCAATGTAAGAGTTTACTCTAACCACGACATTGTATACATGTTGTTTAACAAAATCCATTCCTAAATATTTTTCACTGAAGTCCTACTTGACTTTTTCTACTCTCTCCTTGTCTCTCTCATCTCATCTTCTAGCATATTCCCCCAACTCACATCACTCTTTGTTGTCCCTTAAACACAAAATATGCTTTTACTTCAGGCTTTTGCAACTTTCTGTGTCCTGCCTGTAATTCCCTTTTGTCTATATGGCTACATGTCTTTCCCCCTTCACTTCCTTTTAATTTTCTTAAAATCCAGTCTATCAAAAAGAGATTCTCTTTCACATACTATAACATATATCTATGTAGATATATATGGACGTGAATACATATATATGTATGTGTGTGTATATAGATGTATAAATATAACTGTCCTACCTCCACATACACAGCCTACTGTTATCCCCATATATTATTTTTCTTAATACAATTTTCACTACCTGAACGATAAGCTCCATTACAGTTAGGACTTTATTTTGTGTTTGTCGATTTGCTTTGCTTTACTCTATTAGCAGTACCTAAAACAGTGCCTTAAACACAAAATACACTCACCAAATAGTGGTTGAATGTAAGAATTACTAAATGGATAAATAAAAGATACAGAATTTAGACAAATGCATTATATACCTTGATGTATTATTGTAGAAGAAATTAATGTAAATTCAAAACCAGCAAATGTGATAGTGCTATGTCTTTCGAGATACCAATTAACATCAACCTAGCTGCAAAACAGAGGTTATTAAATCCAATTTAATTATGTTTCCTTTCCCATCTCAGCTTAATTTAAATTCCTTCCCAATTTTGCTTTCCTGAACTTTGAATCATTCCAGAAAAGAACTGATACAAAATAAATGTTTCCTGGCTTAGAATTAGCATTGTTATTAGGAAAAATAATGCATTTCTCACAAGTGAGATGGGATTGAGGCGGCTCAAACCAAGCCAAATGCCAGGTAAAACAAAGTGATTCTCATTAAAAGGCTTGTTTTGCCTGATGGGAAATTTTGGAGTCCTAAGATTCTGTAATAACATTATCTGTTATAGGAGATTAGGCAAATAACAGACAATTAAACTGCTGGACAACAGCCAAGGTACCATTGCTGATACAAACAGGAGTTACATGGAAGTATCAAAGTAAATTCCTGGTTTATCTGAATACCCTTCTTTTTTCTTGCAGAAAGATTCTATTTTTTATGATACAACGAAGAAAACTGAATCTTATCTTACATACCTTGCAGCATAAGGAATGAGAGAACAACATTTAAGAAGAGACCTGAAGGAAGAGGAAATGACCTCTTGTTATTTCAGAAACAATTCTTCTCTACTTTGGGTTCCAAGTGCTAAAAGGCAATGGGAAGCCTTAAAAGACTGGCATTTTCAGCACTCAGTAAACTGGTCCTCTTAAATTTTCACAAGCCATAATTTCATGGTTTAATGCTTTCCTCATTCTTCTGAAAGGTGGGAATCAGACATTAATGCCCACCCTACTCACTCAAATTCATTAACTTAGATATCCCCAGGATGCTCATCAAATATCTTTAATTATTTAGCTAAACTTTTTGTTGCTATTCCTCAATTGTAGTTTTCTTTGTTATTGTCTTTAGGACTTATTTTTCCAGTGAAATGAAGTCCAGTGAGAGAGAAGAATGTGATATTCCCCAGTAAACAAGATATAGATTGGGGCACATTGAAGACAGAATTGAATTAGCAGTTATTGGCAGTTTGTATATACAATTAGAGCCTGCATGTCTAAGTTTTGTCAGCTTATACATAACTTTCTGAATTTTTATATGGAAAATCACTTTAACACTGCAAGAGATACACGAAATGATGTGTAAAATTTCCTATATAACATTTTATAATATCAATTAGAAAAATACTTTGATGTAAATTGGGTAATAAAACAGGAATTTCATTTATCTTTATTTCTTACGTCTTTTCTGTATTTCACTGTTTTGGCAATTGGTATCTTAAGTTCTACATACTTTTCAAAAATATCACTCAGCATTAATGAGGAAAATTAGGCCATTGGGTCTTCCTAATTATAACTAAAATGCTCTTTCATATTCATGTAAGATTTTGACTTGATCTCTTCTTTTTCATACTCTGAAGCCCATTTTTTACTATTGTAATCTATAATTGCTATAAGAAATAATATGTTGATCATTGTTCTGAATACAGAATGTCAGATTATATATCGCTTAGTAATTGGAAAATGATTAAATAACTGAGGCTCTGAAGGAAAAAACTGAAAAAAAGCAACATAGAGTGCTGTCAGTGTTAATGGGATGTAAACGAGATACTGTAATGGGTTATTGCATTTCTGGGTCTCAACATCCTCTCCATAATCACTTAAGAATATTAATCAGGCAAAACCTATCAAATGATCTCAGTTTGGTGTCAAAATATCTGTGAAAATTTTCTTTCTCCTCTTTCATGTTCACTATTAACCATATTCCTAATACAACAAAAGTAATTCTAGCTCAATGCACAGTTATATTCCCAGACAAAATAAATTCTTAGAATCCATAATTTCCTCTAATCCCTTTAGATTTAACTATTCTTTGTGAGTTGGCCATAAAATAAGATATAAAATGTAAAAGCTATAAAAGTGTATAAATTGAAAAGTAAATTTTTGTCCCACTCCAATTTCCCCAGCTGAGTTCCCCCTCTCTAGAGACGATCCCTTAGCCAAAACCACGTATAAACAGGCCAGAGATATCCCATTATCACAATGTGCATATGCTTTTCCCCAAGCAATAACATACTACATCCATTGTTTTGAATCCTCTACTTTTTCATTTAATGATACCTTTTTAAGTTCTTTCCATACTAATAGATATAGAATAGTCTCTTTCCTGTGTAAATGACTTACAACTTTCTTGACTAGTCCTCCCTTGATGCATATTTCAGTAATTTCCAATCTTACACAATTCAAAACACAATGGCTGTATACACACAGACACACAATGGCATGAATAAGTGTCAATGAGTATGAGATGGCATGAATGAGTATGTCTGCAAGATAAATTTGAGAATTGCCTAAAAAGTAGGTATCGTTTTGTTCTTGATAAGTATTGCTGAATTGCCTGCGTTTGGGCTCTAACAGTTAAACTCCCATCAGCAATGTATGAACAACTAATTCTCTACATCATCTTTTAACTTTGTTAATCCGATGTGTAAAAAGTTTACTATTAATTTATGTTTATTTTATTACAAAGGAAGTTGAATATATTTTCATATATTTCAATATCAATTGAATTTCCTTTCCTATGAGCTGTCTATTCATATGTGCATCTCTGTATTGAGTTGAACTTTTCTCATTGATTTGTAATACCTGTTGATATTATCTTGTTTGTGATATAACTTGTATAACACTTTCTTTTTTCTTTCTTTTTGAGATGGAGTCTCACTCTCTTGCCCAGGCTGTAGTGCAGTGGCACAATCTTGGCTCATTGCAGCGGCACCATCTCGGCTCACTGCAGCCTCCACCTCCCAGGTTCAAGCAGTTCTCATGCCTCAGCCTCCCAAGTAGCTGGGACTACAGGCATTCACCACCACACTCAGCTAATTTTTTGTATTTTTAGTAGAGAGGGGATTCTGCCATGTTGGCCAGGCTGTCTTGAACTACTGAACCTCAAGTGACCTGCCTGCATCAGCCTCTCAAAGTGCTGGGATTACAAGTGTGAGCCACTGTGCCCCGCCAACACTTTCTATTTGTTTTTGTTTGTCTTTTTCTTTTGCTAACTTAGAGAAAACTGGAAGTATCTAGAACTGTGTTACTTCTTCAGACTCCACCAGTTCTTCTACCTCTCCACAAAGTTATCTACAATATAAAAGTATCCTCCCCCAAGTTAGAGAGAAAGTGTCAAGAACCCTAGTGTGTTCCACTAAATGCCCAGAAGGCTACACCCAAACACACAGGGCTTTCCTTCTCCTGTTTATAATCTCCGTCATCCCCCATCACCAAATAATTATCCTTCCATGATGCCTAAATTAGACCACTCCAAAGAGGATATTTTCTATGCCTTCACTTTATTATATAAAGGATATGCACTTTATCTCCTCCCAAAGATTCTGGTTTTTAAACAAGCTTACTTTTTGCCACAATTGACCCTGTTTTTTAATTTTTTCTTTATTTCCCTGTCCATGTTATTTCAGTATGGCTCTGTAGTATTTTTAATATCTGTGTGATATGTCCCATGCCCAGATGAGCACAGTATCATTTGTCCTTTAGATAATAGGATTGTATGAAGATTTTTCTTTTAATCACACGTATCCAATAAAAAACGGTAATTAAATGAATAAATGTACTAATTTTGTTTAAGCCCTATTGTTTTATAATTTCCAATATCCAATATTCCTTGTGGTATAGATTTTAACTTTAAGGCAGCCATAAAAAGGTAAAATCTATATAATTCTATTAAAGCCAGTAGTATGTAGGCATAGTATCTATGCCTAGGTACTAAATATCTAGGCATAGCTGGCAAGCTTGCAAAGCTGATTTGTGTGCTCTACATAAAACAGAATAAATGACTTCAACTTAGACATGAATATATCATTGGTTGTAGAGTTGCTCTTTCCTGTTTCACCTATTATTTTTTCACATCTTTGGGATAGGAATCTTCTTCTGTATTTCACCTTACATTAAAAATAAACAGCTTGTCAGATTAATTCAGGTATATGTTTACTGCTGATCATACAAATATAAGCATATACACACCAACTTACATACATACTACTCTCCATCCCCTCCTCAATCCACTCCCCGAAGTCAAACTCTTGGAACTCTTCAATCTTTGGGAACAGCTCTAGACTTCAAAATCATTGTGATGACAAAAGGAGAGCTGGAAACCTCACCTCATTGGAAAGACTCAGGCATCCCTATGAATCCAAGTAATAAACTAACAACATAGAAGAGATAACCCATAAAAATAGTACCCAGTATGCTATGATTATTTGGTTTCCCACTCGAAAGCAAAAGTAATCTCTGAGCGGTTGGTAACCTATACATAAACCAGCTTTTTAGAGAAAATTTGTAGTAGCAACAAGAAACAGAATAAAGGAAAAGGGAGGGAAACTGAAAGAAGAGGGAAAAAAATCCATGGCAATCATTTACAGCAGCCACACTGGTTGTTATGAAAATCCCCTTGTCAGCTGTCCAGTCAGCATGGCAGCAATTTGAAATCATGACTAGAAGGGTGATAAGAGGTAGATCAGCTATCAGGGGTGGGGTGGGTAAAGACTCACCTGTACCTCATCACTGTGACTCCCAAAGGCATAAGGCTTTTCCACTATATGTGGGCAAGTTTACATGTTGGTAAATGAGTTGCTGAGGTCCGGGAGACCTGGCTGAAGGCTAATTAACCACTTGCAATTGTCTCTTTTGTTCTTGGGGCATTGATTGCTAAAGGCATCTTGCACAAAGTTACATTCGTAAAAGAAAGAGAGAAAGAGAGAAAGAGAGAGAGAGAGAGAGAGAGAGAGGCCAACAAGTCTGATTCTCTACTTGTATCTACAGAAAAGCACCAGCAGATTACACTGACACCCAAAAGTACTATGGTAAAGAATCACCAGGAGAAAACAGAAAATTTATATTTGAATTATTTTATACTTTAAGAGAGAAAGTATGCCTTTGAAGAATTCTATGAGGGCTAAAATGTATATGGAGGTATTTTTGTTTTGGTATCTGAGGATTGCCAGGTTTGATTTATCTATTAAAGATGAAAGTTCCAAGCCTGTAATCCCAGTACTTTGGGAGGCTGAGGCGGGTAGATCATGAGGTCAGGATCTTGAAACCATCCTGGCCAAGATGGTGAAACCCCATCTCTACTAAAAATACAAAAGTTAGCTGGGCGTGTTGGCAGGCACCTGTAATCTCAGCTATGCCAGAGGCTGAGGCAGGAGAATTGCTTGAACCTGGGATGCAGAAGTTACAGTGGGCCAAGATCATGCCACTGCACTGTAGCCTGGGCGACAGAGCAAGACTCCATCTCAAAAACAAAACAAAACAAAACAAAATAAAAGATGAAAGTTCCAGTGGTTTGAGAAACCTCAGTAATTGGAATACTCAGGTAACTCATTTGCCATAGAGTCTGGATAGTAAAGTTTTATTTCTTGCATACATGCAGTGAATGAAACACATATTCCCCAATACATAAATTGTAGATACAATTACATACCAAATGCAAAAATAATAATCATTTAACAGTTTTGCAAATGTTTATTTGCGGACTGTTAAACCTTGACTTCTGAAATTTTATGCCAGTTTTGATATGGGAATGGAAAATGAGAAACTTAAAAGGCATAACATAAATTTTTTAAATCATTTCTGAGGTGAACTGAATGCTCTGAATAGAGTAATTCTCCCATTAAAATGCTATTAACATCTAAGGAGAATCTATTTGATGAATTTAAAAATGCTAAGAACCAATGCCTTTTCTTTTTCTAAATAGTTACTTTGTTCAAGTGCTTTGAGACTCAAGTTTTAAGAATCTAAAAGGCTCTGTGGAAAATTGCTTTCTAATTTATTTTTCTTTCTGTGTCAAAGATTCACCAGACAGATCCCTGAGACGCAATTTTTTCAGTGCAAAGTCACTCTTGCGTGGGTTTCTATGGCAGCCATTTGCAAAAATTTTAATACAGCTATCAACTTTCTATTCCAGTGTTGACTGCAAGCATCAGTGTCAGGAAGACTGTATTTGTCTTGACAAGTCTCCATCTGAATATAATACATATACAGTTATACCCCTAAGCTGTAAGTCACCTTAACACTAGAAACAAATAGATAACAGGGACACACATGGAATTACATAATATTTACATGTGTTGGGGAAAGGGAAAAGGAGGGGAGGGAAACTCTTTCATATTTCAAGATACCTTAGAGGTAGAGGTGCAATCTTCTCTTCCTATGAGTGTCACTCAAAAGGCATAAAGAGCTGAAATTACATCATTATTTGGTGAAAGGGGAGAACTCAGTACAGTCTCTAAATGAGTGACTGAATTAGGGAAGGCTCCAGATCCTAGGTGGACTAGAACTTCAGAGGTAGATGAGAGAAAGATATGAGAAAACTGAGAGATAAAATACAAAAGCAGCAGGAAAGGGAACAAGTCACCTTTACTTTTGAAGTTAGAATCACAGGTTTAGAAAGTTGCATATCTTTGTTTCCATTCATTCCATCTGTTCTAAGAATGGAGGTATTGGTTAAGGTATGGTAAAGTTGGTCCAGCCAAAGGGGAAAAGGAGAAAGTGATTTGAGAGGATGAAATTTCTTACTCTCATAGGTCCCAGAGAGAGGGTGACTGCATCCCAAGCAGGGCCACACCATGGCATGACCAGTGAGTGCTTGACCTAATAGGTAAGGAGCAGAGAGACCATGAGGACTTGTGATTGGTGCCAGGGAATTTCACTGGGAAATTTGAAAGCAAAAAAAGCAAGGTGGGTGGTTGTGGAGTCAGACACCAGCTGCTGGGTTTATTTTCAAGGGGTTTCAGCTGGTTTTGAATGTGGACTCAAAATCATGGCAGTGAGAAGGATGTTGAAGCATCAAAGCATGGACTCAGAATGAAGGGTTCTTAACATATTCCTAACTAATACTTTGCAATACTCTGCTCTTAAATTTCACTGGTGAGCAAAGCCTAAACAGAAAGACTGGAGATGAACTCCAGGATTTCTCCTTATTACCATATGCGGGGAAATGATAAAACCCCCAGGAACATGTAAGATCTGTGCAAAAGAAGCCACAGTGGATTCTGGCCATGCATTCAGAAGTAAGCCTCCCAGCTGGGCCTGGAGAGGAGCATTGCATGTTCTTTTGTTATGATTGGGTTTTTCAATTTAGAGCAGAGTATTAGAAATAAAATTAGGTTCTTATTCACACAGACCTAGATTTGAGTACCAACTCTGTCACTTCCTTGGTAATTATGGGTAAGTTGCTTACTGAATCAAGTCTGTTTCATCATTTATAAATTGGAAAAATATGACTTGGCGTAATGATTGAGGTGAAAATTATGAGATAATATATGCAAGGTGCCTAGCACAAAGCCTGGCTCATATTAAATATGTACTATCTAGGAAATGTTGTTATTAATGCTATTCATTATACTTTGAATTATACCATTTTATCATGCATACTAGCGTTCTGAATTGTATTATCCTTGGCAGCCCTTATAACACCTAGTAAATCCCTATGCACATAATAGATTCTCAATCACTATATACTGAAAGAATGAATGAGCCTCAAGTTATAAAATGTTATATATCTAAACTAAAGATCCAAACAATTAAGTAGCTCATTTCATATGACTGTATTCATAAAATAATTGAGGTCCAACCTGGTAGTTTAATTTTTCTTGTAGCATTTAAGTTCAGAGGCATTACAACACAATTGGGAACACCAGATTTGGAGCCAAAGTGTCTAAGTTCAAATGTCATCTTTAAATGGGGCATAGGCACCCATCCTTTAAGGTAGGATATATGTAGAGTTATCTCACAGAATTCTTGGGATGATTAGATGATTTAACAAAACTATATTAGGTAAAGTACCTACAAGAGTGGTTAGCATATACAAAGCATCAATGAGGTACTATTATTAAATTTAGTGACTAATGTTAACATTGTCAACAGTTAACAACAAAAAACCTTTTAATACTATATGTAATCATATGAAATTCAAGTAGGAAAAGCTGAACCTTGCTGGTGGGGAAAGAGTAGGTACAGCCTCAACTCTGACTCCATAACTAACCAGCTTCTTGACCTTGAGTGAATCATGAAGCCTCTCTGTTTCCAGGTCTGCATCAGTTAAATGTGGGTGTGGGGTAGATTTTGCCTCTGGTCCATCTTGTCCCTACTGCAATAGCATACTCAGAATTTTACTGCATCTTGTGAGATCATTTATCTTCCCCTGGAAGTGTAGTTTCAGTTCTAAAAAAGCAGTTGGAAAAAAATGTTTTATAGAGAATTTCACTTTGCTGTCAACTTTCTAGTATCAAGTCTATTCCATACACAATAAGGCAGAAGTATAGTAAAACATCCTGATGCTATTTCTTTTTAAGGCCCCTTCACCTTTACCATTTCCATTGGAATTGAACTCAGAAAACAGTAAAGTAGCTAGGAGATACTCAAGAGAGCCCTTTTTAGCTCTCAGTGATTCAGTAAGCTCTCTGTTTCCAACAATTGTGGTAGCAAGATCTTTGTCATATCACATCTCCCTACCGTATTTCCTTTTTTTGCTCATATCCCCTCTTTTTTCACAGAAGCCACCACAGATGATGTGAAGCATGTGGTAGCCATGTAAAACTGGGATTATAACATCAGATAAGCTATGAATGATCTGGGACTTCAGCGATAATTCCTCTGAAACTCATTTTTTTTTTTAATGAGAGAAATGAGGTGAAAGAGCTGTCCTTTAACTTGTTTAAAAGGATGAAATAATTAGATATAGAGCCAGGACCAGAAACCAAGTTTCCCATAACCTAACTCATCATTATTATCACTGTATCATGGTACCTTTGTGTGATGAACTGCTTACTTAGTTCAGCCCAAAAGGGAGTTACCAAAATCCATTTCTTTCATTCCTTATATAGTATATTTGCCTTAAGAATATGGTCCTGTATTACATGACTCTATTAGTTTCAGTTTGCCGAGTAATCATCCAAACTATTGCAACTCTTAACCCCAAAATGTAAAATGTTCCTGTATTGCACATAAAGTTTCACTGGCACTCACTCTATGCAACAATGCTAAACAAATTCTGGATGAGTGATCGAGAGCTTGCTCATAATCCCTGAATTTTGGAATTTAGAATTAATCCTGAAGAAAATAGTACCATTTGACAGAATATTTTAAAAATAATTGTTTTATTCACTTGTGAAAAATACTGTCAAGGAAACATTAGCAATGGCTAGTGGCTCACAGGAAAGTGTTTGGAGATGTTAGCAATTTTTTGCCTTTACTCTTTTTAAAATCTGGAGTATCATTATGGAATGCGCTTCATGTATTAGTGTCACAAAGCATTACTTTTGGTTGAGAAAAATTCCATGATCTTATAATCAAATTTCATAAATCATATATGCAGTTGGAAAAAAATATTTTTACAAACAATTTGTAGGCCTCAAATGGATTCAAAGTACACAGTATTTAATCAGGTTGATTTCCTTTCATCTTATAGGTGAAAATGTAGTGCCAAAGTTGAAAATTAAAATGTCCATAATCTAAAATAGTGATGCTTGCTTTCATGTGCAAATCCAGGTATAAATATATTTATAAGGCCAGGTGCGGTGGCTCACACCTGTAATCCCAGCACTTTGGGAGGCCAAGAATGGTGGATTACCTGAGGTCAGGAATTCAAGACCAGCCCGGCCTACATGGTGAAACACCTTCTCAACTAAAAATATAAAAATTAGCTGGATGTAGTGACGTGGGCCTGTAATCCCAGCTACTCAGGAGGCTGAGGCAGGAGAATCGCTTGAACAGGAGGTGGAGGTTGCAGTGAGTGGAGATTGTGCCATTGCACTCCAGCCTGGACAACAGAGTGAGACTCCATCTCAAAAAAAAAAAAAAAACCATTATGTACCTATATACTACTATGTGGTAGGCAGACTAATGCCTCCCCGCACACACAAAGAGACACATGTCCTAATCCCTAGAACCTGTGAATATGTGAAGCTACATAGTAAAGGGGCAATAAGGTTACAGATGGAATTAATGTTGTTAATCAACTGCTCTTAAATAAATAGTAGCCTAGATTATCCAGGTGGATCAAATTTAATAATAACCATCCTTAAGTAGAAGAAGGAAGCAGAAGAGTCAGAAAGGCAGATATGAGTACGTGTGAAGAACGATCAGAAAGATGTAATGTTACTGACTTTAAAGACTGAAGAAAGGTGCCATAAGCCATGGGAATGTGGTCAGCCTCTAGAACACAGGTGTCCAATTTTTTGGCTTCCCTTGGCCACACTGGCAGAAGAAGAATTGTCTTGGGCCACGCATAAAATAACTAATACTCATGATAGCTGATTAGCTAAAAAAAAAAAAAAAATAGCAAAAAAAATCTCATAATTGTTTAAGAAAGTTTACAAATTTGTGTTGGGCCCCATTCAAAGCCATCGTGAGCCACATGCATCCTGCAGGCCGCAGGTTGGACAAGTTTGCTCTAGAAGTTGGAAAAGGCAAGGAAACCGATTCTCTCCTAGAGCCTCCAGAACAAAATGCAGTCCTGCTGACACCTTGATCAGTAAGACCTGTGTCAGTATGATAATAAAATTACGTTATTTTAAGCCACTAAGCCTTTGGTAATTTGTAACTGCAGCAATAAAAATCTAATGCACACTACTTATTTTTAACTTGCCATTTGATTAACTGGAAATTGAATGTGGCATGATATTCAAAAAGATCTTCATTTTAAAATATTTCTTACAGCAATGTAATTTAGTTATAACACTTCTATCACATAAGAAAGCAGCACTTATGACAAGGAAACATGTATTGTACTTTTTGCAACAAAGATTAGACAACCCAAGATAAATTCCACATAGACTAGTATTGAATGAGTCAGACTGTAAATTTTAACATAGACCATGGGAGAAAAATGTTTTACTATCAATATTTTCAATTTTTTAGACTGGAAGGCATATATAGTACCTAAAACTTATTTTTAAAGGTTATCATATATATATATATACATATATATGTGTGTGTGTATATATATATGTATATATATGTGTGTGTATATATATGTATATATATATGTGTGTATATATATATATATACACACACACACACACACATATAAAATTATTATACTTTAAGTTCTAGGGTACATGTGTAGATCTTGCAGGATTGTTACAGAGGTATACACATGCCATGGTGGTTTTCTGCCTTCATCCCCTTGTCACCTACATTAGGTATTTCTCCCAATGTTATCCCTCCCCAATCTCCCGAACCCCCCGAATATCCCTCCCCTAACTCCACACCCCCGAAAAGACCCCAGTGTGTGATGTTCCCCTCTCTGTGTCCATGTGTTCTCATTGTTCAACACCCACCTATGACTGAGAACCTAGGTAATACCATTCAGGACATAGGCATAGGCCAGGACTTCATGACTAAAACACCAAAAGCAATGGTAACAAAAGCCAAAATAGACAAATGGGATCTAATTAAACTGAAGAGCTTCTGCACAGCAAAAGAAACAATCACTAGACTGAACCAGCAACCAACAGAATGGGAAAAAATTTTTGCAAGCTACCCATTTGACAAAGGACTAATATCCAGAATCTACAAAGAACGTAAACAAATTTACAAGTAAAAAACAAACAACCCCATCAAAAAGTGGGCGAAGGATATGAACAGACACTTTTCAAAAGAAGACATTTATGCAGCCAACAAACATGAAAAAATGTTCATCATCACTGGTCATTAGAGCAATGCAAATCAAAACCACATAGAGACCATCTCACGTCAGTTAGAACGGCAATCATTAAAAAATCTGGAGACAACAGATGCTGGAAAGGATATGGAGAAATAGGAATGCTTTTACATTGTTGGTGGGAGTGTAAATTAGTCCAACCATTGTGGAAGGCAGTGTGGCAATTCCTCAAAGATCTAGAAATAGAAGTACCATTTGACCCAGCAATCCCACTATTGGGTATATACCCAAGAGATTATAAATCATTGTTATAAAGACACAAGCACATGTATGTTTATTGCGGCACTGTTCACAATAGCAAAGACTTGGAACCAACCCAAATGCCCATCAATGATAGACTGGATAAAGAAAATGTGGCACATATACACCATGGAATACTATGCAGCCATAAGAAAGGAGGAGTTCATGTCTTTGCAGGGACATGGATGAAGCTGAAAACCATCATTCTCAGCAAACTAACACAAGAACAGAAAATTTTTTCCCATTCTGTTGGTAGCCAGTTCACTCCAATTATTGTTTCTTTTTGCTGTGCAGAAGCTCTTCAGTTTAATTAGATCCCATTTGTCTATTTTGGCTTTTTTTTGCCATTCCTTTTGTTGTTTTAGTCATGAAGTCCTGGCCTATGCCTATGTCCTGAATGGTATTGCCTAGGTTCTCGGTCATAAGTGGGTGTTGAACAATGAGAACACATGGACACAGGGAGGAGAACATCACACACTGGGGTCTTTTGTGGGGTAGGGTGCTAGGATCTCTAATGGCTAGAAAGAAATCAAGGCAAGTTAGAAGCTAAGGAGCCATAACAACAAAGGGCGGCTGTTATGTTGGATGAGAGAGTGATTCCCAGATTCACAAGTGATCAAGTAAATAGTAAAGCAAGAATGAGACTTAGAAATGGAATATGAGATTGAGGGAAAGCAAAGTCACATGATGACAAAAATGTATCAGTATGACTCATGGTAACAGGCATATGGAACCAAAATTATAATAATTAATAAGTAATAAAGGAAGAGCAAATAAGAAGTCTGGAGAATATGATTAAAGATGTTGAAAACATTGTAGTTAACTAAAACCATCAACCAAAACCATCCAGTCTCATTTCTTAAACATTCACTGCATGGTGTAACAATTCCAGGTGATATTTAGATAGCCAGATAATCTACCTTGTCCCACATATGAGGAAACATTAACAGAGAGGAAAGAAAGGCCATTTATAAACTCTGTAATCATCATTCAGCTTAAGAATAACAGAAGCAGGTGTGTAGGTCTTTCTCTAATACTCATGAGCAATAGAGATCTACCATACTGAGAAAACACAGCTTGCTGCCAAATCCAGTGCACCGTGTGTTTGCACTCTTTTCCATTCTCAACAATAAGGAAAGGTCCGCATCACAGCGATTGACTTCATTCAGCTGTTCTCATTTCCTTTCCTCCACAGTCTCCTCATAAATTTCTATTGTACCAACATGCAGATAATTGATTACATTCTTTTTTAGTTTGTCTTTGAAACTTGCAATCAAATTATTCTTATGCAATTAAAAATGCATGATTATTTTCTTTCATAATGCCTCTCCTTACAGCTCTCCTCCTCTCACACTCTTGTCATCTCCTGCCCTACCTCCTTCAGAGTTCCTCCAATGCTAGTTTCAAATGTCATACACTTAATGTGTATACTCTATTGAAGCAGCATTGCCCACTGGCAGTCACACACATTTGTTTCGCAATAACTAACAATCATAAAACATGAAGTCAGAGGTAATGTCTGTAAAGACACGTTACTATGCAAAGTAGTAGTACTCAGGGCCCTTAGTATGCAAACACTAAGGGCCTCAAATAAGAACCTACTTTAAGTGGGTAATATGCAATTCAAACACATGGAATCTACATTAATAAAAGACTATTTATCAATGTGTACATTGTGAGGATGTGCCATGTGCAAAGCATACAGCGATGCACTCTGTTTTAAAACTGCATACACACTGGGATCCCATGTTGACATATCAAGGTATATTCACATGAATGCTGACAGTATTTCACAGCTAAGAGCACTAACTATGCTTCCAGCTATTTAGTGATTGGGTGCTGTGTCTAATTAATGTTCTTTTCCCATTAGCAGGGCCTAGGGTATCTACAAACTTAAGTGCAAGATGAATGAGTACCTGCAAGATTGGCAGGACTCTATCTGGTAAGGCTACAGCTGGTTTATTAAATAAGCAGCAATTCTAAATTAGGTTATGTTTGTTTTGACAGTTTCTGCAAACTGACATTTTCATTTGCTTAGTTTCTTGGAACAACCCATCATGCAGATATATTACTTGTTGAAACCTCATAAAAACCCTGTTTTCTCTGGTCTGTGAGCATGAATTTGTAAAGAACGTGGCTCTAGGTGAAAGGCAAGTTCTCACCCATTACTGCAAGGAATGGTTTGATTTTACTGAATGCCAATTTAACAATATCAGTGCAACGCAGATGTCCTCATTACTAATATTGGATATATAAGATATTGCAGTTGTGACCTTGAAATGGAAAAAAAAGGAATGGAATGATATAGCCTAGAGGGCTTGATATTTGCTGCTTACACCTACAGTTTATCTTTTCAGGTGCAAGTCAGTGATGGCTAGCACAAAGTATAGCTATTCGAAGCCAACCAGAAGAGAGCTTAATTTTCTTGCTAAAGATCTCACAGCATGGTCAGTCCCCCCAATCCAACATGAGTGTGACTTTAGCAGTATTAATCACATCTCTCATTCAATAAAGTCATAAAGAAGTTATTTACTTTGAAGTCTGTGAACTGAAGCAGTGTTTGAATATCGTTAAACAGGGGAAAAAAACGATTTTCAGTTAAGACTTCTGATTAATTTTTCATGAAGTATTAGTATGTCTCCATGCAGAAGTATGTTTTATTAGGATATAGCAACCCAAACAGTGGAGAAATTAGGAAGTCAACTCTATTCTCTATCAAATTTTTGACAAATGATTTGACTAATATTTCCAATGATGTGTGTGCTTGTTTGGTGCTGCTTAAACACATCAATAGAGTACAGAAATCTTGCTGCTCAACATTATGTTCAATGAGGCATCAGGGCTGATTCATCAATTGACTTTCAAATGGAATCTGATGAAAAAGTGGCTGGCTGTGGCACAGATTCAGCCATACCTCTGGGAGAAAGAGTGGACCAGTTTTAACATTAATATCAGTTCATTAACTCAAAGGCTGCCTAGCACATGTATGTCCTTATGCTATAGCATTTGGGATATTTTAACCAAATGGGTGATGTAAGAATCACTATATTTGCCTTTTATGAATTGCTTCTATGATCTGTTTGATGCAAGAAACGAGACTCATTTGATGAAATTTTGCAAGTTGTTTTTTAAATCAGTTTCCAATATCAGTATTTCTTACATAATTTAACTCTTACCATTAAGACACACATATAACCTCACATAAATGACACAGGAATAGTGCTTGTTACATATGTAATAAGCATGGAAGGTTTTAATATACTTACACCTTTCATTTTTGTTACTTTTTAAAATTTTTATTGTACTTTAGGTTCTGGGGTACATGTGCAGATCATGTGGGACTGTTGCATAGGTACATACATGGCAATGTGGTTTGCTGCCTCCATCCCCCCCATCACCTATATCTGGCATTTCTCCCCGTGTTATCCCTCCCCCAACCTCCCCCACCACCCGCTGTCCCCTCCCATGTCTCCCCCAACAGACCCCAGTGTGTGACGTTCCCCTCCCTGTGCCCATGTGTTCTCATTGTTCAACACCCACCTATGAGCAAGAACATGCAGTGTTTGATTTTCTGTTCTTGTGTTAGTTTGCGGAGAATGATGGTTTCCAGATTCATCCATGTCCCTACAAAGGACATGAACTCATTGTTTTCTATGGCTGCATAGTATTCCACGGTGTATATGTGCCACATTTTCCCTGTCCAGTCTATCATCAATGGGCATTTGGGTTGGTTCCAGGTCTTTGCTATTGTAAACAGTGCAGCAATGAACATATGTGTGCATGTGTCTTTATAATAGAATGATTTATAGTCCTTTGGGTATATATCCAGTAATGGGATTGCTGGGTCAAATGGAATTTCTATTTCTAGGTCCTTGAGGAAGCGCCACACTGTCTTCCACAATGGCTCAACTAATTTGCACTCCCACCAACAGTGTAAAAGTGTTCCTATTTCTCCACATCCTCTCCAGCATCTGTTGTCTCCAGATTTTTTAATGATCACCATTCTAACTGGTGTGAGGTGATATCTCAATGTGGTTTTGATTTGCACTTCTCTAATCACCAGTGATGATAAGCATTTTTTCATATGTTTGTTGGCATCATATATGTCTTCTTTTGAAAACTATCTTTTCATATCCTTTGCCCACTTTTGAATGGGTTTTTTTCTCGTAAATCTGTTTTAGTTCTTTCATTTTTTAAGATGAATTTAGGATAACTTACCTAAATATAACAGGAAAACATGAATTAGAAATTTGTAAGGAGAAAAAAGGAAATACACAGACATAATGAGCAAGGTCTGAACTAGAGCTAGTAGAGACTGTCTCAATTAGAAGCAGCTAATTCAAAAGAGAAAAGCCCGGTCAGATAAAAACAATAACAACCATTGATTGTCCAATACCAACACAACTATTTCTAATATTAAGAAGAAAAAAAATTTTCCATGAGTCCTTGTGTTATGAAAGACATCCATTATATTGGCCCTGCAGTGACCTCAGTGACCAATATTTAGCTATTGTTGAATGTGACTGATTAATGCATAGATTGAGTCAATACAAAGAGATACATATTAAAATTAGCCCCATTCCTCAGATAACCAAACAGAGGCTGTGAAGAAACTTGCTCAAGGTCATATAGCAGGGTAGGGGTAGAACTAGACACTTTAAAAGTATCCATGTATTTCACTCCCCATCATGCTGCAAAGGCAGGAAACAGAAGGGTGCCATCATCATAAGGCTGGAGGACAGGAGGGAAAGGTAGATAGTAAAGGGCCTTAAATGTTATAATCATAAATAATACTTGCTAATCTATTGCATAGTCCAGGTACTGTGAAAATATGTTAAATGCATTGTTTAATATTCAATACGGTCTTGAGTGGTAAGAATTATTCATGCTTATAAATTGGAAAACCAAAGCTTAGTGAAGTCATATATCTACCAACAGGAGATCACAAAGCTAGAAAATATTAGAGCTGAAATCTAAACCCAAAGTGTTACTCTAGAACCAATACGCTGAAACATTTTATCATATACCTTCGTCTTCTTGTATTAGGAGGATGCCTCTATAGGCAAGGGACCAACAAAGGTTTTGATGTATGTGTAGGAGGAGAGATGATATTTATTCATTCAGTCCATCAGTCAATATTTATACCATGCATAAATGTTAGCATTCTTCTAGAGATACAGCTTTGAACAAGACAAATCCCCTATTTCATGGAGGTTACATTTTAGTCTGTTTTATAAGGAAAATGACTTTGGCTGTGTTATGTAGGATTTCATGGAGATGGATAAGCTAAGAGAGCTTAGTTTGAAGGTTACTGCACTGATCCAAAGTAAAAGATAATGAGGACCTATATGGTTATTTATTGCTGTATAACAGATAATCACAAATTTAGTGGCTTACTTTATAAATATGTACAATTACTGTATATCCATAAAAATTAAAAATTAAAAAAACAGTGCTTAAAGCAATCTGAATTTATTATTTCAGTTTTTGTGGGTCAGGAGTCCAAGCACGGTTTAACTCGGTCCCCTGCTCTGAGTCTCACAAAGCAGTATTGAGGTGCCAGGCAGGATGCATTTATTTATGGAGCTTGGGTTCTCTTCCAAGCTCATGTGGTTGTTGGCAGCATTCATTTCCTTGTGGTTACAGATCTCTATTCTTGCTAGTTGTCAGAGAAGAGCCACTCATTGCTCCTAGAGGCCACTTGAAATTCATGGCCACATGGTCCTCTCGCTGACCCTCTTACAACATAGCTGCTTACTTTGTCGAGGAGTACTTCATTTCTAGCAGGAGAATCTATCTCCTCAGGAAGGGCCCAGTTCCTACTTTGGAGGCTTTCACCTGATAAAGTCAGGCCCACCCAGGATAATCTTCCTTTGATTAGCTCAAAATCAACTGATTTGCAGTCTAAATTATATATACAAAATTCTCTTCCATTTTGCTATATAACGTAACCTAGTCAGGAAAGTGGTATCCATCATGTTCATAGTGTCATACACACTCAAGGAGAGGGGATTTTACTGGCTGTGTATACCAGGGAGGCAAGAAACTTGGGGGTCTTATTATAGGTTCCCTACTTTCCACAGGACCCGACCTCATAATCCTCATTTTGCAAAGTATCCTGATGAACGATGCCAGATAGATTTTAGAGGTAGAATCAACAGGAAATTGGGGGAAGGAGATAAGGAAAAAAAAAAAGATTAAATAAGACAATAATCTTTTATTCTTAAACAAATTAAAGGTAAACCCCTTTAACTGAAATGCACAATACAAAAGCAGTGCAAAGATAACTAATTTGATTTGGGCCATGTTAAGGTGCCAGAAGAATATCAGGAAGTGATGTCCAGCAGGATCCTGGAGAGGAAGGAAAAAATGTAGCCCTGTTGGGGAGAAAACCTGTAAGTTACTTGAATAGCAGAGTCAGGTATAGATAGATGAGATTTCTAGGAGTTTGAGTACAGGGGAAGAAGGGATGACCCAGCATAAGACTGTTAAGTTGTGACAGAATATCTTCAATTTAGTTTAAAATATCAAACTTTTAAAATGCTTCCTTTGACCAGGCGCAGTGGCTCACGCCTGTAATTTCAGCACTTTGGGAGGCCAAGGTGGGCGATCACTTGAGGTCAAGAGTTCAAGACCAGCCTGGTCAACATGGTGAAACACCATCTCTGTTAAAAATAAAAAAGTTAGCTGAATGTGGTGGTGGTGCCTGTAATCCCAGCTACAAGGGAGGCCAAGGCAGGAGAATCACTTGAACCCAGGAGGTGGAGGTTGCAGTGAGCCAAGATTGGGCCACTATATTCCAGCTTGGGCAACAAAAGCAAGACTCTCGTCTCAAAAAAATAAAAAAATAAAGACTATACTTTCAGGGATCATTTCTATAGTTTGTTACTAGAGAAGTTTCTCTGAATGTGTAGAATACCGATGGAATCTAAAAAGAGCCCATATAGACAAGAAAATCCGAAGCAAAAAGAACAAAGCTGGAGATATCACGCTTCCTGACTTCAAACCATACTACAAGGCTACAGTAACCAAAACGACATGATGCTGGTATAAAAACAGATATATAGACCAAAGGAACAGAACAGAGGCCTCAGAAATAATGCCACACATCTATAATCATCTGATCTTTGACAAACCTGATAAAAACAAGCAATGGGAAAAGGATTCCCTATTTAATAAATGGTGTTGAGAAAACTGAAACTGGACTCCTTCCTTATACCTTATACAAAAATTAACTCAAGATGGATTAAAGACTTAAATGTAAGACCTAAAACCATAAAATCCCTAGAAGAAAACCTAGGCAATACAATTCAGGACATAGGCATGGGCAAAAACTTCATGACTAAAACACCAAAAGCAATGGCAACAAAAGTTAAAACTGGCAAATGGGATTAATTAGACTAAAGAGCTTCTGCACAGCAAAAGAAACTAGCATCACAGTGAACAGGCAACCTACAGAATGGGAGAAAATTTTTGCAATCTATCCATCTGACAAAGGGCTAATATCCAGAATCTACAGAGAACTTAAATAAATTTACAAGAAAAAACAACCCCATCAATAAGTGGGCAAAGGATATGAACAGACACTTCTCAAAAGAAGACATTTATGCAGCCAACGTGCATATGAAGAAAAGCTCTACATCACTTGTCATTAGAGAAATGCAAATGAAAACCACATTGAGCTACCATTTCAGGCCAGTTAGAATGGCAATCGTTAAAAAAGTCAGGAAACAACAGATGCTGGAGAGGATATGGAGAAGAGGAATGCTTTGACATTGTTGGTGGGAGTGTAAATTAGTTCAATCATTGTGGAAGGCAGTGTGGTGATTCCTCAAGGATCTAGAACCAGAAATATCATTTGACCCAGCAAGCTCATTATTGGGTATACACACAAAGGATTATAAATTATTCTACTATAAAGACACATGCACACGTATGTTTATTGCAGCACTATTTTCACAATAGCAAAGACTTGGAACCAACCCAAATGCCCATCACTGATAGACTGGATAAAGAAAATGTAGCACATACACACTATGCAATACTATGCAGCCATAAAAAAGGATGAATTCATGTCCTTTGCAGGGACATGGATGAAGCTGGAAACCATCATTCTCAGCAAACTAACACAAGAACAGAAAACCAAATACCACATGTTCTCACTCATAAGTGGGAATTGAACATGAAAACACATGGACACAGGGAGGGGAACATCACACACTGGGGCCTGTTGGGGGGGTGGGGGGTTTACGGGAAGGATAGCAGTAGGAGAAATACCTAACGTAGATGACAGGTTGATGGGTGCAGTAAACCACCATGGAATGTATGTAACAAACCTGTACATTCCGCATATGCATCCCAGAACTTAAAGTATTTAAAAAATAAATAAAATAAAAAATAAAATAAAATGCTTCTTTTGACAATACACTTAAAATAAAATTTGGGCCTGGAAAAATAGTATCTTGGGTATCTTGCTCTCCTATAATCTTGTTTTCTTCTTCCTTCTAGGTATAACAGACAAACACTGTTGCTCAAATGTGTAATTCACCTTTATTACATTATAAAAGAAACATATAGGAAATCAGGAGGATGCTCATTTGAGAGATGACTGTCAGATGACTGCAAATGTAAATAGCATGATGTAGATTTTTGGCAATACCCTAATGTGCCCAAGGTATTTGTTACAAACTGTTAAAAACTTCCAGAGTATGTAAAAAATAGTAATATATCTAGACTATAATTCTTTCACAGTATTTCTGCATTCTCTAATTGCAATAAACTACTATTTAAGTCCTAAAATCTATCTTACTTTCAAATCCAAGGAACATATGGTAGGCATTAAACAATATGTTTTAGTTACTAGCGTATCTTTATGTCCCTACAAATACAGTGTGTGTTTTATTTTATGGCAAAACCATGTCCTATTATCTCTGTATCCATGCTTCTTAGAGGAGTAGACCTACTTAGATTTTAGACTTATATATAAAATGATAATTATATTTTAAAAAACTAAAAGAACAAAAACAAAATTCACTAACATTTAATATATATTTAATGTAAATATAAAATCAAATTTATAAGAATATATTCAAAGTAGATATTTATACTTCATTTCATTTATATTTAAATTTGTAATCTGATAAAGATGCAACAGGACTATATCCTTATCCACTAGATGGCTCTCTTATAATTCTAACTTGTTACCTTGTTTTTCTAAGGAAAACTCAGAATTCACTCAAAGTATACTATGCCCAATCTCATTATTTGCTTTGAATGCCATCCATAGCAACACTGTCGAACCAAATGGAGAAAACTCCAGCAACCTTACGGTAAATAAAAAGAAGTATGGCTTGTGAACCTTTATTATTTAGCAGAGTTAGAAAATGACTGCTTTGCAGGATATAGGGCAGTATTTCTAAACATGAGGATCAGTAGATTCACATCAGGGGAGTCACCTACTTAGTAACAATGTGGAGTTTGGATCTCCATCTACATCTCCTGAATCAGAATCACCTGGGGTAGCTGTAAACTAGGACTCTGTATTGTTACCAACTTTATGCACAAAGTTTGAGAATGCAGACCATGTCCAATACCAATTAAGAGGAAACCCAGGGGAAGTATTATCCTGAAATGAATGCAAATTCAGTATGAAGTTAGATAAGCCACCTACAGAAACAACCTCAAAGTCTAAAAGAAAGAGGTGTAAGAGCAACCAACAGACACCACAAGGCTTGTTGTAAATAAAATCAATTTTATGGTTTCACTCAGTCCTTAATTTGCCAAAATGTTCAAACTAAAACCAATATACAAGCTTCAGCAAACTCAGTGGGGTGGGGTGCTTTTTGTCAGAACCGGTTACAAACTGCTGAGCAATATGGGATAAGAAACATTTGCACGGCTATACTCTCACCCACAGAGATGATGTTCCTCATTTTGAAGGTCAGGCCATACATCACAGGCCCAATGTCAGAAAACATGTATCGCTTCTGCCTACACTGTGCCAGGTCAGTAAGAAAATAAACAAAAGCAACTGCACAGAGCAGCTACCCTCTCAGTGGCTCCATCCTCCTCAACCATCCTATCTGCAAAGATAAAGCCAAAGAGAAGAATCCAGGTAGTGAAATTCAAGTCTGTTGCTTAAGACCAGAAATCCTAATATATTGTAGCAGCAGATTCTATTTTTTTTTCTGATAAATACAGGACAGACTTAACTTATAATACTAGATTATTTACAACAGCTGTCTTAATGTCCCTGGGGTTTGCCTATGTCTATTTCAGACTGCCATGAGTTACAGGCTTTCAGAGACTCCTGCTACCAAAGGTCTCACATATAAGCTATAGGATCATCATCACAGATAATTCAAATTCCAGCTTCAGCCACGAGTATTGCCTGTGGGGGGATCACTGATAAAATAAAATAGGCAATTGAAGAATGACCTGACCTAGTTGTAGGTTACCTCTTATTAACAATTCATTATGAATCACTTCATCAAATTAACTTGTGGTCATTTCATGGTTTTTGAAAGAAACTTTGGTAGGCCTAGAGATCCAGGAGAGAATGGGATGTGGGGCTTTCAAGTTTTCAGTGATATAAACGACTGTAGGAAGGGGTGGGGAGATGAAATAGACTGACAAAAAGCCCTGATTGCCTGAGAGACAACAAGGTACTTTTTTTTTTTTTTTTTGGTAAGAGATCGTAATGATAGTGCATCTACAGGGGTCACAATAAAGTGAGTGGGCTTTAGCGAAGGTTTTGATACTGTGAGGAGCAGACACCTGAGAATGCTGAAACCACATCACCTAATTAACAGTACTCATTTTTCTACAGAATTTGAAATAAACTTTCAAACAATATGAAGTTTCAGTATGCCCTAAAGCTCCTTATTTAATACTTCTATATAATACAGTCAGCTCCAAATCCTTTTATTTTCTCATTTTTAACAGTTGGCTTCATCCCACTTCTTTAATACAAACTTACAGTGTATAGACACGCTTTGAAATCCATAAATGAGGCTGTCATTATTTGAAATGAAGGTCTACCATCTCAAAGACATTATAGCCAATAACTTCACAACAAATCAATCTCATGCAGACTAACTAGGTGAGTTATATGTCCATTATAAATTTCTTGTGATGGGGTTGAGTCATTAAGCACGAAGGCTAAAAGGCTTAAAGCAACAACACAATGTTATATTCAATGCCACATCAGCCAGGGGCCATGGATGCTCAGTAAATAGCAGTGTGCTGTGACTGATCATGTACCACACAGTTTGCAAGTACTGAAGACATAATAAGCTAAGTTAGGAAACAAAGGGAGTTTGGATTGTCTTTCTTACACTAACATGAAATACACCATATCACTTTCTTATATATTCTGAAAGCATAAGCAAGGTGGCTAATTAAAAAATATATATTTGGTAATTCAGAACATCTTCCTTAAGAAGCAGAGCTGCTCTGTGCTGAGAAATTTATGCTGGCATTGCATGCAAGACATAAACTTTCATGACAGCAGGCAGTGTGAACGGAAACAATCTGATTGAGAAATAGATCCAGAAATATCCAAAGGAGAATTACATAGCCACCTTTCTCTCCACACCTTCCATGAGATGAACTTTCAAGTTTCCTGTACAAAAAAGGAAAGTTGCTTTTCTTCTTTCCATGAAGTGGTATAGCACTTTTAGTGGCAGAAATACATTTGAGATAGCATCAATTTTATTCAAAAGCTTAGACAAATCACAGGTACTATTTTTCAAGGTATATTTTAGAGAGGTTTTAAAAAATTAGTATACAGAGTGAGTTAAGAATGATAATTTCTTTTATGAAAATTAAAAACGTAATTTTCTGCAGAAGATTTAAGGCTAAAGCAGTGTTTCCAGCACTTTTCAATTTTGAAAATCAGCACAATAAAAAGAGAATAAAGACATTAGGTTTCTAACTTTCTGTTTCATCAAAACCAAAATACAAACAATGAAAGGGAAATGATGCCAGTGAAACAGTAGGCTAACTGAAATATAATAAAGAACATTTCTTTAAAAGGAGAAATTAAATTTTATGAAAAAAATGTATTATATGTTGCTTGTTTTTCTCATTCTGCCTCAAACTCATGCATACCCTATCTTCCCTGGAACTTGTCCTTGGATGGGCATTTAGAAACCAGAAGCTGAATATGTGTAACCTCACACCTCTTACTAAAGATGTGAGTAATTGCAATCCACCTCTATTGGCCACCACCCACACACATCCAGAGTGGGCTGAGAAGTGCCATGGAGCAGAGCAGGAAAGAAGTCCTTGAAATTTGGTGATCTTCAGGCAAGGCAGTAAGGTAGATAGGAACTACGGATGATAGTGAAACAAATCAAACCACATCACAAAAACACAGGCAGCAAAATCAAGACCATGGAAAACTACACAACAAACAATCTAACTTCTTCAACACATATGCTATTTAAATAAAAGAAAGAGATAAAGGAATAAATCTACAGATTAAAAGACACTTAAAAGATTTAAAAAAATAAGCAAAACTGGCCAGGCGTGGTGGTTCATGCCTATAATCCCAGTACTGTGGGAGGCTGAGGTGGGTGGATCATGAGGTCAGGAGTTTCGAGACCAGCCTGGCCAACATGGTGAAATCCCATCTCTACTAAAAATACAAAAATGAGCAGGGCATGGTGGCAGGCCCCTGTAATCCCAGCTACTTGGGAGGCTGAGGTAGGAGAATTGCTTGAACCCGGGAGGCAGAGGCTGCAGTGAGCCAAGATTATGCCATCGCACTCCAGCCTGGGCAACAAGGGTGAGACTGCATCTCAAAAAAACAAACAAACAAAAAAATCAGGCAAAACTAAACTCCAGTTTTTAGGGATGCATATTTGAGTGACAAAACTATGAAGAAAAGTAAGGATGTCATTCCAAAAAATGAAATCATCATAATGATCACAGTTGTGTGTGTGTGTGTGTGTGTGTGTGTGTGTGTGGTGTGTCTGGAGATGGCTACATGAAGGCACATGGAAGGTTTCTGGAATGGCTTGCAAGGTTCAAGCTTCTGACATCAGGGACAGTAATAAAGGTGTTTGCCTTCATTAGTAATAAGAGTGTTCATTAACTGTAAATTTGTTTTATAAATATTTTCAGTATTTGTATTGTTACCTATAAAAATAAAATATATTTTTTAAGTGAAGGTTTTGGAGTCAGACAACGTGGTTTAAACCAAAACTCTGGCACTTACAATTTATGTAAAATGGGGATGTTGATGATCTCTATAGTACCCATTTAACAATGTAATCATGAAGATAAATAGATGTAAAGGTTATAGAAACTATTTCCAGATATAAAATCCTCCATGGGTGTTAGCTATTATTATAGGAAATGGTTCTCTGTCTAGGAAGTAAGCAGTGGTAGATGCAAAGTGCTGCAAATGTATGAAGGGCTTAGCGATATTCTGCATCATAATTTATTTCTTATTCAATTTTCAAATTATTCATTTCAGAGAGTGATGTTTATTTTATGTCCAAAAAAAGATACAAGTTTACAACAAAAATCAATGGGAAATGGAATTCAGTTGATTATTACTTTGCATCCAAATTCATTGGAACTCGTCCATTTTGTTAACCAAGGCAGACCAAAGAAGTAGCTCTGTGTGTTAAAAAGGAGGCTGCCAAATTAAAAGTCTTAGTCTGATTGAACCTCTCCTGATTGTAAATTAAAATATTAGGGATTTTTTGTTTGAATTCTTAAATTTAGATTAGGCTTTGAAAGGATTAAAAACTTCATTCATGAAAAGCTGGTCTTTAAAAACCATAATAGTCTACAATCATTCTTTTTTAGCTTTTTTTGAAAAGGAGGCAAAGCTTTAATACTATTAATTAACTGATTTATTATTCTTCAGTTTTAATTAATCATTGTGTTTTTCGACCTTTGGATTGTGTTACCATTACACACTGTTAGTTCCAGTAATTTTTATAGCTTGTGTTTTGAGTTCATTTCAGACCTATTTTCTATGAAAAAATATGTTAATGATTGCGTTTTAGAATGTTGATTATTCTAATAAAAACACTCTAAATTACCACATTAAATTTAATAGGATAAAAGCCAGTGTCCACGCAGGTGATTCAAATGTCTTGAAACTCCTATGACTAACATTAAAAAAGAAATCTTCCATTCCTATGCAATTAGGAAAATTAGCTTATAATAATGTCCTTCAGAGATCTCAGTTTTTTTAAAAAGTCCCTGGAATGTTATTATTCCATCTTTAATGATTTTCTGCAGTTTTGGCATATCCATTCTATTTTAGCTGATTATTTGAGAACTTAACTTTATCAAGTAATAAGTATTTGTAGTATTAAATAGCATTTTTTTGCACTTTCACTGACCAAAATTGATCAGTTTTTTTTTCAACTGTTAAAAATGGATGAATTGGTCAGGCAAAATGGCTCACGCCTGTAATTCCTGAACTTTGGGAGGCTGAGGCAGGTGGATTACCTGAGGTCAGGAGTTTGAGACCAACCTGTCCAACATGATGAAACTCCATCTCCACTAAAAATACAAAAAAAAATTAGCCGGACCTGGTGGCAGGCTCCTGTAATCCCAGCTACCTGGGAAGCTGAGGCAGGAGAATTGCTTGAACCTGGGAGGCGGAGATTGTGGTGAGCCAAGATCATGCCACTGCACTCCAGCCTGGGCAACAAGAACAAAACTTCGTCTCAAAAATAAATAAATAAATAAATAAATAAATAAATGGATAAAGCAACATGTTTGTTAGGGGCTTAACGAGAAGAATTAAAAACAAATGTAACAGTGGAGCTTCTTTATAACACAACTTTTCTCATAGTGAAATAAGTTAAACATCAAATGTGTCCTGAACCCTGGGTTATACCTTATTCCAAGTTTCATCTCATTAGGAGAGACTCAGATATTTTGAGTAGGCCTCTAGAAGTATGAATAGATATCACTGCTATAAATATTGTACATAACACCTTATATTATCCATCTAGATAGACAATGGTATTGACCATTTCAAATACACACTTCTATATGCAGTACACTCTATAAGCTAGAAAATAAGTTAAAATAACTCACAATATTGAATCTTTCCTATCAATGCAACAGTGCATACCTGTGGTTTGCAAACCAATGGGATTGACACCAGCTGGAACTTGATAGAACTACAGACTGACCACAACGGCCTTAATGTTCCCCTTGACTTTAGACAAGCTTCTCTCTGACTATAGGTCTGTGACCTCCTTTTTGTAGAGCAATTACTTCGGAAAATTTGCAATTGTAAATTCCTTCTCTGCCTCTTTCAGATGTAAATCTTCTAGAACCTAGGAAATTCTTGCTCAAATACCTGGGGGCCAATCTTTTAAAATGTAATCATCAAGAAAGATAGGGCCCTACTTCCCAGTCTCTACAGGAGGGTAGGAGCCTAACTTTGATAAGGGATCATTAGTAAACACAGATGGTCTAATTATATTAACCAGACCAATCACATTCTCCATCCTGCCAATGATGCCAGTAGTTTTCCATTAGCTCAGCATTTAAAAATTCTTTCACCTTTTGCTTCAGTGGAAGAGTTGAGTTGAAACTCTTTCTCCTATAGGAATAGTCCCCAAAAAAGTCTACTTTACCTGTTTAACCGATCTGCTCAAATTTTTTTTTTTTTGTAAGACTCTCAGTCTCACCTCCGAATCTGAATTTTCAGTTTAACAAGATCCTCAGGTGTTTTCAGTGCCCCATAAAGGTTGTGACATACTGCTTTGGACAATAACATTGATCACTCTCTGCTGGTACTTAATAGTGCACAGGTCAAGATAAAGCGGACTTGAAACATGTAACACAAAATGTTAGATAAGGGGCCGGGCACGGTGGCTCACACCTGTAATCCCAGAACTTTGGGAGGCTGATGCAGGTGGATCACCTGAGGTCAGGAGTTCAAGACCAGCCTGGATAAAGTGGTGAAAACCCGTTTCTACTAAAAATACAAAAAAAAAATCAGCCAGGCATGGTGGCACGTGCCAGTAATCCCAGCTACTCGGGAGGCTGAGGGAGGAGAATCGCTTGAACCCAGGAGTCAGAGGTTGTAGTAAGCCAAGATCGTGCCATTGCACTCCAGCTGGGCAACAAGAGTGAAACTCCATCTCAAAAAAATAAATAAAAAATGTTAGATAAGCATGGATGTCTAACATGGAAATGTTAAATAAGCACTACCTAGTTCAATGGCATAATGATAAAAAAAAATCTATTTCAATTACCTATTTTTTATTGTATTTAAGTGCTCTGAGTATGTTCTAAAATAGTCTATGGTCTATTTGTGACTTACTGTTTTCAATTTAAAAATTAAGTCAATGCTTTAAAGAAGACAAGCATGAAACAATCTGTCCTGCCAGTAAGGGAGAGCATAACACTAAGGATGCACAACTACACCTACACAACCTGTGTCTACTAGGTGCTGAAGTCACTGTGTTGGCTAACCACAAAGGAGGAAGAATCATGTTGATCATGCAGGCAACAATCACACCATTCTGATTTTCTGTATGAGGGCATATGCAATGATTATTTTAAAAGTAATCACATCTTTCATCTGCTCATAAAAGGTTGTAACTTTAATATTCAGTTATTTTTATGTTGTTTAGCATATGATAATAACTTGCCTTTACAGTAGACTAAAAATGCTCTTTCGTTATAAATAAACAATAAAACTTAGACATTTGGTTAAAAGTTCCCTAACAGCTCACACTTGTTCTATGACTAAGCCCAAAAAATGTCATAGCAGAATAATACTTTTTGAAATGTTATAAAAAAAAAATGAAAGTCAACATGATACAACTATATATTCAAATGCATTTTTTATATGACTGGCAAAATTTACTGCATTGGGGATGCTGTTGCCTGAGATGATGATGATTACTGTTTTTATAAAAGAATAGATAGAAAGTAAGAGAGAACAAGATTCTTCCTTATCCTTATCTAAATAAAAGCTATACAAACAAATGCAACCCAATAGTTAAGCAACTTCTGTCTACTTTTGGAGAATTCGATCTTAAGCTGTAAGATTTTGAGGGCCAGAACAAAATAGTTATCTTGCTTTTACTTTTGCATCACATAGTCTGAATGTTTGCACACACAGGCTAAAATAAATGCTTGGAGTCAGTAATTAGAAAGTAAATCTCTAAATTTAAAACTAGTGACTCTGGAAATATTAATCCTGACAATACAGCATGAGTTTAAAGAGTACCACCTTAATAAATGCTAAAGGTGTTCTTAACATCACCATCTGAAATTCTGTTCATGTCTCAGGGCTTTGTTTCATTTCAATTTAATTAAATGCATATTAATTTTGTCCCTATTGAGTCAATCTGGGAGATTATCATTCTGAAACAAAGCCCGTTCTAAATGGTGTAAACATTTTACACGGAAAACAAGTGTGCAATAATATGCAAGGTACTACAATATAATTCCAGGATCTTAACATTATGTATGTGTGCAGGAGAGAGAGATGAACTCCTTTGGCAATTGGTGATTATAGATCCCTTTTTGGAATGTTTATGTATACACAAAATAAAACTTTATTGAATCATGATGAAAACCAGTTATATTGAAATGCAATAATCAAAACATAATGAAATGAATTTGCAATATAGTAACTTGTATTTCTTTAACACTTATATGACAGGAGATAGTGGCAGGCCTAATTTTGGAGTAACAATGAATACAAATATTATTTGAGAAATCTATAAAAACCATAATATAGTAAGAAAATAGTGGTAAATTCAAGTGATAAAGTAACAGTTTCTTTCAATAGCCACTAATGATTGTGGCTAGTATTTCTAATTGAAGCAAATACTAAATTTCAGTTAGATATAAGTAAAAATAGACACACATATGTGTATGTGTGTGCATACATGTATTTTTTCTATAGAGTCCACAGAGGCCAAATAATGAAAAACCTTGTAAGTCATTTAAAGTATGCTAACATTACCTCAAGGGCAAACAGAATGTACCATTATTTTTAACTTCAGGCTACTCATCAACTTTACCTTTATGAAAGATCATTCTGGCTATAACATATAGAAAATATTATATTGAGTAGGGTTGGGCAGGTGTCTGTGTAGAGACAAGGAGAATAAACAAATTTTGGTGGGGAGTGATTATATTGAGAATGAGGGACATCAAGAATGATATCAGAGTTTCAGAACAGGGTAACAGGGGGGATGGTTTTATTTTATCTGTTATGTGACCAGAAACCAAACGAGACAACCTGAGTATTGTTTGGGAAGAGGTTGGAACATGACACATGTAATGGATTTTCAGTCTAGGTCCAAAACTGCTACACTTTAAAAGATGTCAGCCCTGCATATGATGACCAAATATTGTAAGAAACCATCTTCCCTGGGACCTCCTCTCATTCAGGGCAAAATCCTTCCACCCCTGATAAGCTTTTGGTTCTTATCTTAGCATCAGATTTCAGATATCATTGCAATATAGAAACAGACGCTTATTTTGAAGGACTCATTTCCACTGCCTTTTGACAACTCAAATCAGGCAAGCAATTCTTGAAATGAATGAAATAAAACAGCAATAATATTAAGCACAATTTTCTGAACAACTCTTAAGTGCAAAGTAGTCAGTTGTATGTACTTATGTTTCAATTATTCGTTGAACAAATATTGACTGAGGATGAAGTACCAAACACTGTCCGGAAGCTTGGGGTCAGGTAATAAAATAGCCAAAACCCTCTCCCTTCAGGATGCTTAGTTTTTAATCCTCACAAGAATCCCTGGAAGCAGGAAAAGTATCACAGTTTTATGAATGAAATTGCCAGTATTTATAGAAGTTAGGCAGAAATGAGATTTGAACTAAGGTTTGTCGCCTCACAATGAGTGCTAATTTTTGTGTTTGTGTGGCACATTCTTTCACATATCCTCGATGGTGGCAAAACTGAATGCTTTCAGGTGAATACTCTATTGAAAACAAGTCTAGTCTTCTAGTACCAGGGAAAAATGGTGGTCAACACAACTACCCTAAAAAGATGGGGACTATTTAAGACAGCTGCATTCCTTTGTTTCTGCTCATATTTGTTTGTTGAATGTATACACATGTGCAGGTTTTATAAAGCATCTTTTGTAGTTCAGAGAGCTGAAGAAGTAAGTTGTGTGTGTGTGTGTGTGTATGTGTGTGTGTATACATTGCTCCTTTGGCATAATGACTGTAACATACGTAATATATGACCCCTTGCTTTAGGGATTTTGGATTTTCAAGATAAATGTTCCTCCTACCTAATTTCATCCATGTCTTATTTATGAGACCTTCACTGGGTATATAAAAATGCACTGTCAGGATGATTCGTTCTCCTGAGTATTAGTAGTCTTAGTCAAGTAGATGTGAAATCACAAAAGACAGTGAAATACACTTCTATATGATTTTCCCTTCATTTCATTTATCTTTGGAAGGTGTGTTTGGTCAGTTTTATCATAAAATTTCAGGTAAGCAATTTAATTTCTGTTAACTACGACATCGCATGATAGCTATGCAAGAAAAAATTCTAATAACATTGGACAAGTTTTCTACCTTAGTTTTTATAACTGAAGTATATATATGACTTTATTTTCATCTATGTTAACCAGTAGTTCTCGACTCGGGTTGCACAGCAGAATCAGATACACACGTTATTTAAAAAGCAATACTACAGCCTATCTATTACCTCCGACCAATTGATACAGAATGTCTGGCAGTGGGACCCAGATATGAGTTTATTTAAAAATCTCCCTGAGTGATTCCAATGTGCAGCAAGAGTTGAGAAACCCTGATTTATACACTGCATCTTACCTTTATTTTTCCTACACAGGATTTTAATTTACAGCTTTTTAAAAAGAAGAACATCAGAAGATCTAAGTATTTGTTGTATTATGTTAGGTTTTCTGCTTTTCTAATATTTACACAGCTGTTTAATACTCAGAATGATCTACCACATATTTCTACCACAGTTAAACTGAGATCTGACATTTACAATTTTCATATAACCACAATCAGTTCCCAATTCCTTTCTGCAATCAAGAGTAGCTCTCTCACTACAGTAATGAAGCCACATTTTATAGGTTCCATATCAGAAAGTATTTAGCATTATTCAAAATTATAATCCGGTTATGCTATTTCTGTCATTTATTCAATTTGAAGGACTTATCCTTTGGAAAATAAGGGAAGATAAGAGTCTCCCAAAATGTACTAATGTTTCGTATATATCTCAAGCTATTTAGATATGTTACAGATGTAAATATATTTTACTTCAAGCACATTTTCAATTGTGGTGAATCATTATGTCAAATTGAATTGTATAACATGAACAGCAAAATATATAAATTGATCTTTAAAAAAACCTCTCTTTAAGATTCAATAGTGTTTAATTTCCACCTAGGTGGGCAGTTGGTAAAGCAAGATTCAAATATGTTTTTCAATTAATTTAGTTGTTAAATTACACTTAAATTTTTAGGGAAATGAAAGAACTCTTAACCCTAACTGTACCTTATCACCGATTTACTAACTGTCCAGAATTCCTCTCTTTCTATTGCCTTAGTCATTACTATAAACTTTGACTTCTCCCACAGGCTCCCTATATTGCCAATTTTTATATTATTTTTTAAAAGATTACTACCAATTTCATTGAGTTAATGGTGGCCTTCGGGCTACAGTGCTGTCAAGTTCTTTGACCCACTATAAGTAGATCTATGCTTTTGAAATCAGAGAATGTTTCTGAAAAAGTAGCAGAAAGTATGGCTGGAGTGACTGACTAAAGTCAGATCATGAAAGGTGTCATGCTAAGATAATGAATTTAAACTTGATTTTGAAGAGATGAAGAAATGCTGAAGGTTCTTATACAGGTGAATGCTCTGATTAAATTTCAGATTTTAGAAATACCACCCCAGCAGCAATTTGGAGGAAAAATATTTGAAGGAAGGTCAAACTGGAAGTGGCAAGATCTTTCAAGATGCAACAGTCCAGATAAGAAGGGATGCAATTCAAGGGAGACCTCTGCCCTCTCTACCAGTCAAAGGGTACTGGGCACAATCCTAGAACACTGTGATGACTAGCATAATTACCATACTGTACTATAATAATTTATCTTTTTCTCCTTCTCCTTCTTCATGTTATTAACTCACTCCCTTGCTAAACCACAATATCTCTAGATGACAGACCCATATCTTTTCCATTTTTATCCCCCAGGTCCTAGCACAGGGCCTGGTGACATTAATTTGTAGAGTAGAATAAATACTTTATCTAGATTTGAGTCTTGGCTTACCCAATAGCTAGTTGGGAGAATTCTGACATTTCACTTGATTATCGATTAATCAAAGGGTATGGACTAAATTATTTATAATGTATGTTCTGACTCTAATAAGTTATGGGACTATTTCCATTTAAAATTTATCACACAACAGAAAATTATAAATTGTCATAGGTTGGCTCAAAAGACCACATTTTATATCATCAACTCGATTGTCACCCTTGTCCATTTTAATAGGTTCAAAGTGATTTTGTGTCTTCTCAGAAATACTAGTTTTTACTCAAGAAGTCATGTGGATTGACATGCAGATGCAGGGGCAAATCAATATTTCCTCCATATGAAATCCCAGATTGCTAAAACATGTACTTTCATCATGAAGTGATTTATTTTTATGTGGCTGAACTGAGGGAATCTTATAATTTTACAGTCTGATGCCATTAACAGGACTACAAATGCTAAATCATAGCTAAGGTGCTTCAATATTCTTTGCCTTGTCTAATATTAACTGTTTCTTGAATACAGATGAATAAACCAAGTTTTAAAGTGAATCCATAGGTGTACATTATTGTTTTAATAATGGAACTTCTTGCCCTAAGTATTTTAATAATGATCTTTATCTTTAAGTGGTAGTCAACAATTTTAGGTTTATATTTCTTGGTTTTTAATAATTAAGACCACAGACAAAGGATATAGCAGCAGAATATAACTGCTCAACATCAGTGGCTTTGTGACCCCAAAACAGTTATAACTCTGGGATACCATAAATATTCCTTAACAATATTTAATATAAAGACAGGGCGGCTTTTTTGTCATGCTTTACATATGTCTTACCTAGGTGATATGAGGAAATAGCTATTCTAAAAAATATTTTAGGCTTCCATGTTTCTCCATAGACTGAAGAAATAGCTAACATAGTCATTTGTAAATGGTAACAAAGAGTGTGCACTGGTTAAGCCAAACATTACAAAATAAAAATTATACCAGATGTGTCCACATTAACATTCATATAAAATCTTGTCATAACAAAGCAGTTTCACTGGACAATAGTTTCCTGTATACTTCAGCATAATCCTGCACTATGAAGTAGATTGTATATTTATTCTACATTGTCATAGCATTTTATTGGTAGAGGAAACGAGATTCTTTTTCTGTGCAAAAAACAGCAAATATAACATTTTGATTGTCTTTAAAGAATTTTAACAAGAAAATTAATGAATAGTAAGTAATATCAATCACACAAAGTTTTGAAGCTACCTATAGGATATAAGGAAACACAAATTTATTTTTTTAATCTCAGATTTTTGTTTCTTTTGTTTCCTTTGGTCTTTGCCACATTGGGCTTCAAGTTTATTTTACATCCGATTAACCGGCTTGTGTATAATACAAGTGTGTGTGTGTGTGTGTGTGTGTGTGTGTGTGTGTGTGACAGAGAGAGAGAGAAAATGAATAAATTTTAGTGTAGATGATTTGTGTTTTCTAAGTTCAAGAGTTCAGTCAGTAATTTCAATTTTCATGCAATTTTTTAAAGCATCACTTCAAAATATATATATATATATATATATATATATATATATATATATATTTTAACTAAGGTGTAATATTTCACTGCAAATAAATCCATGGAAGGCAGATTATTTAAGATAAATACTTGGCATCTATCTGGCAATGCACAATGTGCCTTACAAAGAGTATCACGTTTTAATTTCACAAGAACAAAATAAGATAATAAAGACCAAAATACTAAACAATGACTAAATAAATAGAAAAATGGGAGGTTAAACTATAGTTGTTACAAAGTCCATGATTCTTCTGCTATAATAGCTATAACATTGTCTCCTGAGCATTGAACACACTACCTGGCAAATATTTGGTGTTTAATAATGGCTTTTTGAATCAGAATCTGCAAGGCATTTACCAGAAATGTAAGACAGTGATTTTCAAACTGTGAGTTGTATCTATTATTGGGTCATGAAATCAATTGATTTGGTCTAGACTAGCATTTTATCAAAGTGGAGTAAAATAAACAATTCAATCATGTATCACAGGTTTGTTGAAAAGGGCAGTCCATCATGGGCAATAAACATCCCTGCCTGTCCTTTTTAAGTGTGACAAATTCCAAGGCTTAATCATCCCTTGATACCATGTTACTGAGCAGTTTCTGTAGCTAGTCACGTAGGCAACTAATTAGGTAAAAGTGACCACACCATGACTATCGTGAGACTTTCTCTCCAGGGAAAGGAGACTGTCTTGTTAGTTGTTTGCTACATGGTGAGACCCTGGCCCTGTGTTCCCCAGCTGCAGCACAACCCACTGTGTACAGAGTCACTGTTTTGGCCTCTTGTGTCACCTCGTAGAACTTGAGGCAGAGAAACTGGTACTACCATGTTAATGTTCCTGCTATTTGCTATATTGTGAATATTAAAGACTCATGCTCTAACCCACTGAATCTCATTGTCTACTTTCAGCACCTATGGAGTTGTGGACAGGCCAACCTTGTGCCTGCTTAACCATCTCCTTTGAAATCTTCTTAACCCTTGCCATCCTCCATGAAATTGGGGTTCTTATTCTAGAATATAGTAAGAATAAGTCCTGGCTCAGTGAACTTTTGCTTGAGTTGCAGGTGTTTGTAGGCTAAGTGCTGCAAAACTCCAGGAGGTGTCACATATATTACAGTATTGTATATGTGTCAATGTATCAAAAAAGTTTAAAAATTACTGCCTTTAAAAATACCAAGAAACAGACCAGGCACAGCGTCTCACGCCTGTAATCCCAGCCCTTTGAGAGGCCAAGGATAATGGATCACTGGAGTCCAGGAATTTGAGACCAGCCTAGGCAACATAGCAAAACTCCATGTCTACTAAACAAAAATTTAAAAAATTAGCCATGCATGGTGGCATGTGCCTGTAGTCCCAGCTACTCAGGAGGCTGAGGTGGGAGGACCACTTAGGCCTGGTAGGTTGAGGCTACAGTGAACTGTGATTGCACTACTGCACTCCAGCCTGGGAGACAGAGTGAGACCCTGGTTCAAAACAAAGAAAAGAAACAAGCCTAAAGTCCAATTTCCTTGAGTAACAAACATGCATGAAAGGCTCATTAACACCATAAATCTGAAGCTATTTGTTAAGAGAGTTAATGTTTAAGGAAGAAGTGATCATTTTCATTTAAGTTCAATTGAGAATGTAGGATTTAATCCATCTTTGAGGATAGAAGGAGGGGCCAGGAGATACTTTTTACTATGGTTGAAGTGGGAGAGTGGACCAGATCAAGCTTCAAAAACTTTCAGGAGATTGGGAGCCAGGGGAAACAGTTTATAACATATAAGTAATAAACAAAATAACAATAAAAAAAATCTAAAGCCAAGATACCAAAATGACAGTATAGAAAACAAAAATAATGTTTGCTGTCTCTATGATTTCTATAATTTTGATCCTCTATATCAGGATCAAAATTTTTATGACAAAATTTTTTGTCATAAAAAAAAGACATAGCCTCCAGGAATCATGGTTAAATCACTCAATTATTACGGTTTTATCATTTTTTAAAGATTTTCAATAATTAATAAGAATATTTTGTGCTTGTGTCAAATCCCAAATATTTTTTTCTTCACCTAACTGTCCTATTTATAATGTTCTGCCTTTCTGTACTTTATGGGATGAGACCATTTTCAAACAAGCTATATTCATGATCTCATCTGTTTCTCCTCTATGTTTTATCATCAAAAATGACTCATGATTCAGAACTTATTCATGTAATGGTGTCTCATTGCTTGTATACACACATTACACAATTTATATCTATACCAATCTATCAATATGCATACACATAGAAGATGAATAACAATCCTTCTTCTTTTTTTTTTTTTTTTTAGACAGAGTCTCGCTCTGTGGCCCAGGCTGGAGTGCAATGATGCAATCTGGGCTCACTGCAACTCCGCCTCCTGGGTTCAAGCAATTCTCCCATCTCAGCCTCCCAAGTAGCTGGGATTACAGGTGCCCACCACCACACCTGTCCTTTTTTTTTTTTTTTTGTATTTTTAGGACAGACGAGGTTTCACCATGTTGGCCAGGCTGGTCTCGAACTTCTGACTTCAGGTGATCCACCAACCTCGTCCTCCCAAAGTGCTGGGATTACAGGCATGAGCCACTGCACCTGGCCCAATCCTTCTAAAAAAAAAAAATCTTGACAGCCTTTAGTATTTATATTTTTAATGACATATTATATAGTAATATATAGTATAAATAGCAATTTGTTGCTTAGTCAATTTGCATAGTTATTGCTGTTAAACCTATTTAGTAAGGACTTATTTAGAACAAAAGTTTGTACTGCAGTTTGCTAATGGAATTATGGGATATAATTTGTACAATGATTAAATATACAGACACAATTTACCCATTTACTTGCATAAATTATTCACAATGAGTGGAAATTTGGGTAAAAATCTTTAGAAACAGCCACAGGTTAGAACCACTAATATCGTTTACAATTAAAGGTTTATGTTACAAATGAGATTATACTGGATTGTCTCTCTATCTTCCTTTATGTTTTAGTTATACTATGGAATTATCTCAGGGATCTCAATGATCCTCTTAATATCTGACACAAACGATCTATTTATAAATTTCTGCCTCTAATGAAAGATTTTTTGAGTAGTGAGGGCCTTCAGAGGTCAATTTTAATTCTTTTATTAAGGGATATTTCAAATACATACAAAAGTAGTGAGAATACTACAATAAACTCCTATGTACCTATCACGCTTCATCAACAATTAGCAATATTTGCCAATGTTGTTTGATTTATTCCTTTCACTTATTTTTTTTCCTAGACTATTTAAAATCAAATCCTCAATTTCATATCAGTTTATTTCTTAATACTTCATTTTACATCCTAAGAACATAAGCCCTTAACCAAAGGGCTTATAATTATCACATATATTGACATAAAAAATAAATTTTTAAAACAATGAATTAACAAGCCATGGTCAAATACCTCTTAGTATCTCACACACACACACACTCTCTCTCTCTCTCTCTCTCTTTTCTATTTTGATTTCTGAAGCAGGATCCCCCACAAGACACAAAATGCACACATGTGCACTTGGTTGACATATAGAAACCATTTTATTTAATCTTTTTAGTTTGCACAACTTGAGGTACACAGAGGGTAATTCATTTTCTTGACATCACTGAGCTTCTTATTTTATGTATTCATTCTGCAAATATTTATAGGCATCTAGTAGATACTGTCGTAGGTACTTGGGAATTACCTATCAGCAAAATTGACAAAGATCTCTGCCCTTATGGAGTTTCTATTCCTGTTGGAGGAACGTAATATAAACATTAAAACTAAATCAAGTACAGAGTATATTTGAGGATGATAAATGTTATGGACCATGGAAAATAATAGTGAAACTAGGTAGGTGCTGGGGGTGGGGAAAGTTCTGCTTGAATTTTAAATTGGTCTCATTGAGAAGAATATATCCAAGCAAAGACTAAGATGAAAAGTTAATTCTGACTTATCTGGATGGAGAGCCTCCAGAGGAAAGGAGAAGGAACAAGCAGTGTCAGTCCCCCCAAGTCATGCACAGTCATGTATGCGGGAAGCATTTGTGGCTCAAGATAGAACTGACTGCAGGTAAGAATAATGAATAAGGTCAGAGAGGACACAGGAGGCCACATTACAAAAAGCCTTAATAGCTCTCGTAAAAACTCTAGCTTTTCTTTGGAATGTAATGGAAGCAATTGCAAGACTGGGCACTGTGCAATTATACATTCTGGTCTTTGCTTAAAGAGGAACATTCTGGTTACTATACAAAGACTAGGCAGTTCTAGGCATGGGTAGAAAGTGCTGATTTTCAGACCACTTGAGAAACTCTAATAGTAGTTGAGACAAGAGATCAAAACAGTGATGAAGAATTGGAATAGAGATTAGAAATTGTCTAATTCCAGCCAGGCATGGTGGCTCACACCTGTAATCCCAGCACTTTGGGAGGCCAAGGCAGGCAGATCACCTGAGGTCAGGAGTTCAAGACCAGCCTGACCAACATGGAAAAACCCCATCTCTACTAAAAATACAAACATTAACCAGGCGTGGTGGCACATGCCTGTAATCCCATCTACTAGGGAGGCTGAGGCAGGAGAATCACTTGGACCCAGGAGGCAGAGGTTACAGTGAGCTGACCTCGAGCCATTGCACTCCAGCTTGGGCAACAAGAGTGAAACTCCATCTCAAAAAAAAAAAAAAAAAAAAGTTGTTTAATTCTGGATATACAGTTGACTCTTGGAACAACACAGATTTGAACTGCATGGGTCCATTTACACATGAAATTTCTTCTGCCTCTGCCATCTGTGAAACAGCAAGGCCAACTCCTCCCTCCTCCTTCTCCAAGTTAGCCTACTCAACTTGAAGATGAGAATGAAGATAATAAAGACCTATATCATGATCCTCTTACAGTTAATGAATAGTAAATATATATGTACTTCCTTATGATTTTCTTAATAACATTTTCTTTTCTCTAACATACTTTATTGCAAGAATACAGTTTGTGATACATATAAAATATGTGTTACATACAAAATATTTGTCAGCAGACTGTTTATGTTATCAATAAGGCTTCTGGTCAACAGTAAGCTATTCGTAGTTAAATTTTGGGGGACTTGGGCTGGGTGTGGTGGCTCACACCTGTAATCCCAGAACTTTAAGAGGCCGAGGTGGGTGGATCACCTAAGGTCAGGAGTCTCAGACCAGCCTGGTCAACGAAGCAAAACCCCATCTCTACTAAAAATACAAAAATTAGCTGGGAATGGTGGCAGGTACCTGTAATCCCGGCTACTCAGGAGGCTGAGGCACAAGAATTGCTTAAACCTGGGAGGCAGAGATTGCAGTGAGCCAAGATCGCGCCACTGCACTCCAGCTTGGGTGACAAAGTCAGACTCCATCACGGGAAAAAAAATGGGGGAACTCCTAAGTTTTACATGAATTTTCAACTGCATGGTGGTTAGAGGCTGTCGGAACCCTGAATCTCTGTGTTGTTCCAAGGGTCAGCTGTATTTTAGTGTTAAGGCTGATTTATTAGGGATGGGGTGTGAAATGAGGAGAGAAGTCAGGATGACACCAAACCATTTAGCCTGAGCAAACATAGACGAAGTTGTTATCAGTTAAAAACTGGAAGTCATAGACTTTCTGGGGACAGAAGGAGTTGAGGTTAGGACATGTGAAGATGTCCACTGACTTTCTGTCAGAGATGTTGAGCAGCAAGTTGTATATACAAGTTTGTAAATGAGTAGAAGGATTTGAGCTACAGATGTAAATTTGAGGGCATTCATATATAAGGTATTTTTCTGAGACTCTAAGACTGTAAGTATAAAATTGGCCAAGGATGGTGGCACAAACCTGTAGTCCCAGCTACTCGGGAGGCTGAGGCAGGAGAATCGCTTGAACCCAGGAGGTAGAGGTTACAGTGATCCAAGATTGCACCACTGCACTCCAGCCTGGGCAACAGAGCAAGACTCTGTCTAAAAAAAAAAAAAAAAAAAAAAAAAAAAAACGCTAAGCATAAAAAGGGAAGACCACAGATCCAAGACACCAAGGACTGAATCCAGGGAATGCCAATATATAGAGATCAGGGAAACCAGGATGGTAACAAAAATGGTCATTGCTATTGTGATGATTCATTTCTTCCAAAATTTCATTTTAAAACTCACAAGTTTTTCTTGATGAGATACAGTCTCATATGGAGTAGGAATTCTATGTCTGAATTCTCCCTGCCTTAGACTCATCATTTTGCTCCTTGGTTCAGTATCATATAGGTTTAACTACTTCTAGTTGAATTTTTTTTAACTACCTTGGCCTCTTTACAGGTGTTCTACAATGTTTCTGGGTCAAGTATAAGAGGCTTTCTGATCCTTCAAGTTATCATGGAATTTAAAAGCAACTCATCCTGATGCTTCTTGATGGCAGGATAAGCATAAGTCTTGTTTCACCCCTGTTGTCAACAAAATTATTAACACAGCCAAAAGCCTGCCCCAATTTCAATAATACATTTTATGGTCACCTACTTCAGGACACCCATGGTCAAGTAAGCAACAGCACAGTCAAGAGGATGTGATGTCATTGATTATTTAGAACACAAGAAAGTTTATGTCAATAGCATTGAACAAATAATTTGGAATGAGATGCTCACTCTATACAAACAATTTACAGCTGTTTTGCTCAATTTTTGTTTTCATCTCAGATCGGCCCCACCTCCTTCCCACAAGGGTTACTAAAATTAAATTATATTTAAAAGTGAAGACAGTGAGAGAATACTTCGTTCAGGCTCTCTCTCTCTCTCTGCTCTGCTTCTCCCTTTCTCTCTCCTCTCTCTCTCACTATGTGAGTGTGTGAGTGTGTGTGTGTGTGTGTGTGTGTGGTGTATTTGGGAAGGGATGAAAGCTAAATAAACTGTTATAATAAACTGTCAGAAGATAGAATACAGCTAATCTATCACTCTCAGTTTTAATTCTTCACCTATATAAATAGCTGAATGAGGAAAACAAGAAAACAGCTGGCATAAAAGTAGTGTGTGCATATACAAGTGTAAGGCTGAGATACGGCAAAACATTTAATAAATATCTGGTATCCATATAGAGTTGAAGAAAAATAGTTTCTGTACAGAGTCAAAGAATAGAAGATTTCATATTTTAAAAGTTACTTATAAGTTAGTTGGTGTGTATTTACTGAGTTCCTGCTATTTACCCAGGATTATTGTAAAGGACAAAGGAAGTATGACTCTCTGAGTTGCACCTGAAATGAGATTTTATCATGTGAGCTTGGAGAAAGGGTAATCCCAATGACACAGTGAGTGTACTAGGCAGTGTCACTCATGAGCATTTACGTATTTCATGATAATATGGCTGAATACATTTCTGAAGCTGGCTGAAGTTAGACTATTGTTATTTATTCTATTAGGGAAGCAAAAGAGTAAAGAATAAATTAAACAAATAGATTAAAATATCTAAGAGCACATTTAAGTGATGCACATTTGAATATCCCTTCCTTAAGATATATTTGACATTATCCAATCAATGGGAAGAATTTCCTTATTCAGAGTCCTTTACTGTAAAATTCGGACATCTGGGTTCAAAATGATGACAAATTCTATCAGAAGAGCATCATGATTTCTATTATGCCAACTCCCCAAAATATAACAGTAAATCCTCATGATTTATGATATTCACACTTGACAGGTTTAGAAGCATGGTGTCGTTTTCAACATTTTTATTCTGTCTTAGTTTTAAAAGCAAATAATGGGTAAAATTAAATCATTGTATTTAATTGGGTGAAAGAAAGAAAAAACAGAGATTAATGCAAACCAAAGCAAAACAACTCTAATTTGGGTTTGAGAACACTGTTTAACTCTAAAAACACAAATTAAACAACAGTTATACCTCGCAAGACACATGATTAATTTGAACCACTTTGAAAGTTGGTTGACTTTCACTTGCCAAGATCAAAGTATCTTCACTGCTAGTTTAATAACTCCTAGGATTTCTAATCTGAGCCATTTAAAATGTATGAGACATGGTCTCTCTCCTCCACTACAGCTAGAGAAACAAGGCAAGAATATATGAAATATAATAGGAACCAACCATGTAGATATGGTGACATAGAAGCCTTGGTGCTCCACCTGGTGGTAGGGTAGACAGCAGCAGCAATCTGCCTAACCATCTGTTACTACTTAGCCAAATTAAGGCATACCCTTTGACATAGCAATTCTACAATTGGCATTTATCCCACGGAAACTTTCACATAGGTCCATAAGACACATATACAAGGCTATTCATTACAGTGCTATTGGTAATGGTGAAAGCTGGAAGTAACCTGAGTTTCCATCAACGGGAAACAGGCAAAATTTGCTGGATACACAACCATGACCTTCATTGCAGATGTGTACAGATGCATAGCTTGTGCCTATACAAATGTACCTAACAAAGGGGCTGCCTGGCAAGGAAACAAATAGCTTGGGATTTGCTTTTCCCAATTCTCATGGAGGTTCAATACATACACACTATGAAGTGAGAAGTCATAGAGTATAGCAATATGGAAGGATCCTAACAAATAATAATCCTTAGTGAGAAAACAGGATGAAAAATGAAATATGTAACAGAAAGAATTTTACAAAAATTATAATTCACAAACAGAAAGCAATTCACACTTTGAAAGGACATCGTTCAAATAAAAAAAAGTTATACCTAAAACACAATGTTTGTCCTGGGGAGGAGGGTGGAAATGAAATGTGATATGGAGAAAAAAGAACATATACATGCAGTCACACATAGAAACCAAATAAAAATAGATTGAATGTCACAAATTGAATATCATGGTTATCTTGACCCACTGCACCTTATATCAAAACAATGACAAAAGCACAAAAATAGACAAATTTTAGGCGGTGCTATCAACATGGCATCTGGGAAAGAGTGCTAAATAGAAGGTAAGAGAACAAGGCTCTACTAGTAGTTCTATTTCTTTCTTGTTGTATAACATTTGTAAGTTATTTAACATATCTGAGCCTCAAGATTCTCAATTGTCAAATGGGAAAAATAATGCCTTCTTCATCTTAAAGCAGGAAGTGGGCCAAAATGCTTGGCTGTATACTGTGTGATGTGTACTATAAGCACTTTAATCTCCATCTTAGATCTCCCACCCCTTGCTTGGAGCTTTTAATGTATTCTTCCTATACTCTGAGAAGTACTAATGAAGAAAGATTAGCTAAGACTTTTAAATCCGACCAACTAAAAATGATTCAAAGTCAATGGATTCTTGCTCTTTATGCTCAGTACTGTTTATCATGGCTATATTTCTCATTGCTAAATTCATTTTGGGTTTTTAGACTTAGACCTTTTGTTGACTGAGTCTGTTGGAGGTTTGATCTCTAGTTCAGAGAGATACTACTTCATCAGAAATTTAGGAACCTATCCATTACCCTATTTAATCTGTTTTCACCATTGACAAACCAGAGTTGGGCACAAGATTTCTAACATGAATCTTATTTGCATGATTCTGCTCATAAAGTATCTATTCTTGCATAACATTTCTCTATTGCTTATGTCAGATATATATAGTTATTTTGAACCAGGTATAAGCAAAGGAAAACCTTAATAGTCCAATGAGAGGCAAGTAATTATCTCTCTTACGTATTTCCAAAGGGAACAAATATGATTTCAAAGCAGTTTAAGTAGCTATCTAGATCAATATTTACAAATATATATGTATTTATAAAACCCAAGTTTTACATTCTTAAACTATTTTAACTGCTTATTAGAATTATATTGCTCATATGTTGACAGGAAGTTTTGTTTTGACATTAACATCTTCCTTCATTTGTAACATAATATTTTAGTAGTTTACTTTTTTTAGTATAAATTATTGCCTTCATAAATCCATGATTTTTCAAGTCTACATAAGATATCTGTAATGAAGCCAAAGCAGTGAAATACAGGCAAATATGATTTTAAAAAAACACTTTCTCAGATAACCAAAGACACATGTTCCTCTAGAATATTCCATGCTAGGTCACCATGGGTATAATGGTTCTCTTGAGAAACAAGACTAAAACTCATAAGAAAGAAATTAAGGTGATATAGTTACTCATTAAACTGTTCAGGAGCGTTCTCAACACAGCATTGGCCAAATGTAGTGAAATACTACATAGCGCAAGAAATTGGAGTCTTTTTTTGAAAAAGTTTCTGTTCATGTCCTTTGCCCACCTTATTATGGGGTTGTTCTTCTCTTGGAAATTTGTTTTAGCTCCTTATAGATGCTGGATATTAGATCTTTGTCAGATGCACAGTTTGCAAAGTCTTGCCAATTTTATCAAGCATCTGATGCAAAACTTTTATAGTGGTAGGGAAATTTAAACTATCATATTTAAACCTAGAAACCTCATTAAAAAGAAATCAATAATGATTATAACTAGAGTCAAAATAGTTTAACACAAGTTGAACTGTCGATAGGTTTGCCCAATGAAGAAGAAAACTGAAAGTGCTATCTTGACAATGGTTCTATGTCTTTTGCATATGCATTATTTACTTCCTAAGTATGTTACTGGAATGAAGGACTCTCTGGGAAGGGATTCTTTACATTATGACTTTTAAAATTGTACAGATCCTTGTCAATGGTAATGTAAATTGTCTTTAGTTAAAAAACAGGGACAATGTCATATTTTTAAAAAAAATCTATTACAGTGACTATAAAAGTTGACAAAATGCACAGAACTTACCAGTTTAAAAATTATAGTTATCAAAATAAATTTTATTTTAGAAATGTGAAAAATATAATTTCAAAATAGGCAATGAAAAATATAAAATAAGAAATAAATATAAATTTATTTGAAATAACTATGCAAATATTTGGCTAATTACATTTGTACAGTGTTTAATAAGACATAAAAGTGGTAAATAGTATTCTGGATTATGATATTAATTAGGATTCAGAATTCCAGACTCTTAAGCACTGGAAAATATCAGATGGAAAGAGACGTTACATCTACTTTTCCTTGTTTCTATTGCCCCTAATCAAATACCAAAAATCATGAAGTGAGCAAAAAGAATGATTGAAAAATCTCCATGTAACACATAGAGGGGAACGACATACACTGAGGCCTATCAGAGGGTACAGGGTGATAGAAGAGATAGGATCACAAAAATAACTAATGGGTACTAGGCTTAATACCTGAGTAATGAAATAATCTGTACAACAAACCCCCATGGCACAAGTTTATCTTATATAACAAACCTGCACATATACCCCTGAACTTAAAAGTTAAAAAAAAAAAAAAAAAAGAAAAATCCCCATGTAGTATTATATGACCTGTAAACTGTCATATTTTATGGCAATATTAATGTGAGCTTAATAATACAAATGTCTTAAGTATTAATATAAGCTTCATAGTTTTTATAGTAGAGAAAGCAGTCATTACAGCTCTAGTTGCTATATCCTGCCCAGATATGCTATAAATATGTCAATCTCAACACATGCTGAATTTATGATAAAACATTATTTAATTGGGAAAAAATGGAGTACCTGCAAACGTTCAACTGTGGCAATTCTTTCTCCCCTTTACAATGTGATTTCGAATTGAGAAAAAAAAAACCTGTTAAAATTTGAAATGAACTATCTGCAATAGTCATATATTCAAAGATGCCAAATAATGCATTATTAGGATGAGTGATAATTCTATTGTTTCAAATTGTGGAGACCACTATGACAATCAATATATAGATTGTTTCATTTCATCTACATTTCTAAGTAGAAAGCAAGAATTGACAACTTTCAGATTCTACTTAATTTTTTGTTCAAATTGTACATAATACAAGTAAATTAAATAACTCAGTTAAACAGAAATTCACTTTGAATAACTCAAGCTTCTTAAAAAGCATATATTTGCTGTTTTATAGACTGTAACTTAAAGGGCCAACAAGACTGAAGGGACACAGAATAAGGAAATTATGTGGCTCTAACCTCTAGAATCCTAAAATTATATCTAAAAGAAAAAGATGAAGTTGAGTTTGAGCGGGACTGGTGTTGTTATCCAAAGCCAGTTCCTACGATTAGGAAATATACAGTAGATAGAAGGCAAGGCAGGATGCAATATGATTGCTTCCCATTATACTAATATAATAGTACAGTATTATAGTATACAGTATAGTATAATACTATGTAGTATTATGGAGAATTATCCTTTACAGGAGTTGGCATTTAAGACGTAGGAACTCACTGCCCCCAGGAGAAAAAACTGGCCAGAACCCAAACAATGAGTTATGGCTCAGTCAAGCAAGTGTAATGTTCCCTGCAGAGTCCTAGTTAAAATGGGAGGAGGGATGGTGGAGGAGGGCTGCATTGCTGATTAGAAGGGTAAGTCTGATGCCAGGTTATAGGAACAAAGCAATAATGATGGGTTAACAAGAAGCCTTCAACCAGGTAACTGTTAAGAGATTATCCTAACCTCCAATCTCCTCCATTGTCAGGCCCATAAACCAAAAGCATTTGTGTGGATAGACCAAATATAATCTAGGGATTTATTTTTGGTGAGTCTAGATGTATCGACTTAATTGTGCATTATCCATGGCAGATTTAAGTAGGAAAGCAACATAGCAAAATATCATTGCTTTACAAGGATGTGGACTCATCTGAATTTATATTTCAGTTAGTTTCCCAAAGGACATACTACAATATTATTGTTATTACTGAGCTAGCACAAAGCAGTTGTAGTTCTTTATTGCTTAAGGAGAAACATTCTCTAGGTAGCTCACTCAAGATGTGCAAGCTCATTAGTTATAAATGTTTCCACCTTATTCAGCCCTTAGTATCTCAAAGTACAAAATATATCTGCAACCTCTATTTTATAATAAAAAAATGGATGGAAATTTAAGCACTTTTGAAGATGTTTAATATCTACTAATGTAGAAACTTAAAATCATCATGATAATAGCCTGAAATAAATATGGACTTTTTGACAGCTTACTTCAAGTTATTTTGATAATGGGGTAGTATTGTCAAGTATTACCAAAAGAAAATTTGTTTAGACATATTAACTATCTAGGAAATTGAGGAATTCACTTAACTGCTTCCAGAGTGCAAATTTCTATGGAAATTGGAAGGTTCAGGGATTCAGGTTAAGAAATTAGGGATAGGCCGGGTGCAGTGGCTCATGCCTGTAATCCCAGCACTTTGGTAGGCAGAGGCAGGCAGATCACCTGAGTTCAGGAGTTCAAGACCAGCCTGGCTAACATGGCGAAACCCTGTCTCTACAAAAAATACAAAAATTAGCCAGGCGTGGTGGCACATGCCTGTAATCCCAGCTGCTTGGGAGGCTGAGGCAGGAGAATGACTTGAACCCAGGAGACAGAGGTTCCAGTGAGCCAAGATTCGCACTATTGCACTCCAGCCTGGGGGACAGAGCAAGACTCTGTCTCAAAAAAAAAAAAAAAAAAAAAAAAAAAGTAATTAGTTGGATAAATTAACAAACATTTGGACAAGACATTGTATTTACTATATTGAAGAGATAAAAGTACTTATCCCAAGTACAGCCTCAGTTCCATTGCCACAGTCCTCCCAATTCAAAGCCTAAAAGAAGAGCCACTCTTTTTGGGCAATTTTCCTGGGTGTCTGGAGAAATGGAAGCTGTCGATCTTTCTGCGGTTCTCCTCAGCACTTTATCTGTGCCTCCCTTGATGACATCATCCACTCTCTCTCTGTATAACACCACAATCATTTGTGCACATACATAATTTCGATTTTACAGTTTAGGATTAATGTCAGAACCTAGGCTCATACTTCTTTGTATCTCTTCTCATCCGCAGCACCTAGAAACCATGTACATACAGAGGACTCAATAAATATTTGTAAAAGCATATCAATATATAGACCCTGGGAAAATGAAGTTGATAAAGTTGTGTGAGATCTATTTGAAAAGATATTCTAGATAATTCTTCCTAGTCTGAAAGTGCTCTGGGCTTGGAATCAGAGGACCAGAACTGAAATTCATCTTTGTCATTTGCTGATTACATGGGTTGGAGCAAGTTAACTTCAAATCAGTTTTCTCACCTATAAACTGAGGTGACTGTGCAACTTCATCTCTAATACTGGAAGACCTATTTGAAAGGGGAGTAGTGATAAAAAAAATTCATGATAATGCATTCAAATTATATATATGAAAACATTTCCTCTGGTAAGAAACTATGAGGCATGTGAGAAAAAAGATATGCATAGACGCCACTCCTGAGAATTCTCTAAATACTAAATATGATACCGATACTACATTTATGGGTTCCATTAATAAATACAATTACCATTTCATATCTAAGTAATTCCTTCATCTTTACTGGATATCAGTGTCTTTTAAGCAACTTTTTATAGATCAAATCTTATTTTAAATATTTTTACCTGAAACATATGTATTTGTTTTTCCATCTCCCCAAGAATAGAAATAAGTCTTCGAGGAAAGGGGGTTTGTTTTCTTTTTTTCCCCCAAATGATATACCATAGCTTCTGTAATACTGCCTAGCACATGATGGGTACACATTAGATACCTATAAATGAATGCAGGAATAAATCCAGATCTCAACCTCCTATTTGCTTTAGATAGCCCTTATTATCAGTACAATAGAGGACAGATCTTTTAATAAATTGTATAAATTCTTTTTGTGTTAATGGTTTAAACAAATCAAAATCTATAAAATCAGAGGTACTGGCTCTTACTAACAATGCCATGAATATAAATGATGTTCATGAGAAAAAAATGAAGTATTTATGTTGCTAGATTTATTTTTAAAATAATCATAATAATCTTTGTCTAATTTATATATGGTAATATTTCTCTTTCAGAATTTGATTCAAAATATTTCAGTCCAATTATTTTTTAAATGCTTTTTTGTTTGTTTGTTTGTTTGCATGTTTTTGAGATGGAGTTTCACTCTTGTTGCCCAGCTGGAATACAATGACACAATCGCCAGCTCACCGCAACCTCTGCCACCTGGGTTCAAGCAATCCTCCTACGTTAGCCTCCCCGAGTAGCTGGGATTACAAGCATCTGCCACCATGCCCGGCTAATTTTGCATTTTTAGTAGAGACAGAGTTTCTCCATATTGGTCAGGCTGGTCTCCAACTCCTGACCTCAGGTGATGCGCCCACCTTGGCCTACCAAAGTGCTGGGATTATAGACATGAGCCACCATGCCTGGCCTTCTCAAATGCTCTTTTTATTTACTTTAGTATATTTGACATTAATGATATACCTAATTTCCTAGGCCATTCTCTAATTTTAAGCATTCTTATTGTGAAAAACAGATCTCTTAAGGGAAAAAGACTTTGGTTAAATGGAAGAAATGCTAAACCATTCAAGAGGCTGTCTTTCCTCAATTTTTAATTTAAAAAAATAAATATAGATCTAAAGAAGTTGCAAAAATAATAAAGAGGCCAGTTTACTCCATAGATAACATGTAATTCTAGTACAATATTGAAACTAGGAAATTGACATTGGTACAATCCACATACGGTATTTATTTAGATTTTGCCAGTTTTTATATGAATTTATTTGTATATGGGTGTATATAATTCTTTACAATTTTATTATATGTATCATTTTGTGGAACTCACTATGACAATCAATATATAGACTGTTTCATTTCGTCATCACAAAAATTACTCCTTTGTTCTACTCTTTTACCATCACATCACCTCCACCCTGCCCTTATCTTCTTACTACACTATATTTATAGAAGAATTATATATTTTAATTGGTTTGCCATTCTATAAAAGAGTAATTTTACCCTATATTTATGAAGCATGTAGGGGAAAAATGTACATTTTTTTCCTAAAAGACTATTTATCTTTTATTCTCCCAAAATCTTAAATGCAAGAGTTAATATACAGACTATTTTTCTGATGTAGTTTCTATTGATGAATATTATCAATTTTAAAACAGAAAACTTTATTTTAGAATAAGGTCATATGGGAGTTCTGAGAATTTGTGTTAAATAAGACATTTAATTTAATCACTAGCAATTTAAAAAATTAGTAGGAAATAGTAGTGTAACTTGGTTATTTTAATTGGTTCCTTTCTATAAAAGAGTAAGTTTCCCCTAGATTTATGATGCATGTGGGGGGAAATAGGGTACATTTTTTTTCCTAAAAGGCTATTTATCTTTTATTCTGCCAAAATCTTAAATGCAATAGTTAATATATGGACTATATTCTGATGCACTTTCTATTGATGAATATTATAAATTAAAAAACAGAAAACTTTATTTTAGAATATGGTAATATAGGAGTTCTGATAATTTGTGCTAAATAAGACAATATTTAATTTAATCACCAGCAATTTTAAATATTAGTAGGAAATACTAATGTAACTCGGTTATTCAATTTACCTATTTCTACTTGTCAATATTAAGAATATTGACAATTTGAAAAAGCAGATACGAAATTCAAAATGGAAAATCTGATCAATATAAATATTCATATGAGAAGAATTATAAGAAAGTAAGTTATAAACTAAAAAACAACAAAGTTATCTTCAAACACTCAACTTTTCTTTTAGCTATATTTTATATGAAGAATGTTTTACAAGCATCCTATCTGATACAAATCCTATCATGTATATGTGGGACACTCAACCAATAATAATATTCTTTGGCTAATATCTAAACTGTTCTTTATGTATTTAAATAGCCACTGTTAATATTATGAACATTTAACATATTAACTTATTCTAGCTAATGGTTAGTACTAACATATACTAACATACTTCCGAATCTTTTTTCCTCATGAGAAAAGGTTAGATAATAAGTTCTGAACATAACCATAATATATTCATACACATGTCATATATCCAATCGTTTTTATGACAAATATCAAAGAAAATAGATTGCTACACAAATGTTTCATCTCTTTTATATTAAGAATTAATGGTAATATCATCAATAATTTTAGTGGAATCATATTTTATTTGGAAGATATCAGCAATGGAAAAATAGGAAAATAGTTTTTGATTATATTTAGTTATTATTATAAGCCAAAACCATTAATCTCAGAATAGCATTCAATGTTGAGAACAGAATTGTTCCTTAATTGATATAGATTTTGTTTCTAGTTTATAGTTATTTTTATTGCATTACCATGTAAAAGAAATAAACTAGTTAGTTACAGTACACAGTTCAGAGTTCAAGTTAATGCTTCTCTGTTAAATAATCACTCCATTTATTAATTGTGTTCACTGCAGAGAAATTTTGGAGCCATCAAAATGCACATTAGGGAACCCAGATACCTTGTTTTCAGTAAGTATATGTTCTTTGTAAAGATAATAGAGAAATACTGAAAAATTATGTAATACAATTTAAAATTTAAGTTTCAGTTGAAGAACAAGACACAGTCTATCTGCCATGGCTCTTGACTACCCATACACAAGGGCGTAAAGGATTAAGAAGTCGAGAAACAGCTTTTGGAGTCAACTGTCCATATGCCTGGGAGTCATGTCCCCTGGGAAGGGTGGGGAATGCTTTCCTCTTCGCTTTTGAGTCAAGAGAACACCTTCACCCTTCAGTTTGTGGAGAACTAAAGAATAGACTGCTGCCTGATTCATAGCTGAGTAAACTGGCTAGCTGGGGAGTTAACATAGCAAAAGAGAGTTTGCTCTTGCATTGGAGTTGATCTCAAATTTTGTTGAAGCATGAATGGAACAAGAGGTGGGCCGTGTGTGATAAAGAGCCGGTGTAGTCTCATCTTAGACCCTGACCAAGATAAATCTCTGAAAGGGCCAAATGCCTCAGCAGAAAGATGTGAAAAGACCTTCTAAATGCCTGGGGATGAGGGAGGAGACTGTAGTAAGCTGAAATGGATGTACTTTTGTCTAGTGAAAGAAACCACAGGCAGAAGGTTTCTCCACGGGGAAGTCAGTGCTACCTCTCTCTCGAAGGGCCCTGTGGACCATTACCACAATACCAGTTAAGCAAACACTCTACTGCCCCTTTTCTTTCTTTCCCTCCCCACACTCTAATCATAAGGAATCCAAAACCTGGTTTGAAAGATGTAGCAAAAGCTGTGCAAAGTACATGGCAGGGAAATAGAGAAGAAATCAAATCATATCTCCTTTTCTGACCGTATCTTTAGCTTGATGCTGGGCCAGACTGATGGAGAGGGGGGATTAAAGAAGGAAGCCAGTACTTTAAAGTTTAGAATTTTGATTATTACAGGCCATATTAATCACTGAGAGGAGGTTTTTTTTTTCTTCTGAAAGTGACTCACAGGGTTATAAAATGTGGACTAGGTTTCATGGAACATGAGAAACAATAGCCCAACACACTTAAAAGTAAATAATAAGGTTGATTTATGATTATTACATTATACTAGTGCTTGTGTATTTAATTTTATAATTATTAAATCATTACCTCAATTAATGTATGCCACAATTAGTTATATAAATAGGCAAGAAAGCTATATTTAACCTTGTTTAATAAGTGGAAGCACAAATATATACATATACTTACAGTTTGTAAATACATGAAACTATCATTTTTTCTTGAATGACAAATGTTTTTCAATTGTATACAATGTATTATTTGAGACATGGTGAAATATATGTGTATTTCAGAGAATATCAATACAGCCAATTCTAAAATAATTATTTTTTCATGTCAACTGGTCGATATTATTTGATTTTCTCCTATTATTCACCTCAGTTATAGAGAACGGGTCCTCAGTACACCAGTGTATAATTGAGTTGGATACAAGATTTTAAAATTAATATTATTTTATTAAGTTTATAAAGATCATTGCAAGATTCATCACGATTTCACCAGGGAAGACTTCTGACTTAATATTGAATGTATTGGCATAAGCCATAAACAGTACTTAACTGAAAAAAGGATTTCCATAAAGACCATTCTAATCTATGGAGGATAGTACTAATTATGGTTCATAATTATGGTTCAACACACATTGGAATCAATTACCAAGAATCTGTCATCCTTTCCAGCAAGGAACAGTCTTTCGTAAGCTCTGCCTTACGAAATTGGTTTGACAAGAATATACAAATGGGCAACATATATAAAATTATTGGTGTATCCCATCAACTGTGCTAAGTGCTTTTAGCATTTTGTCATGTTCCCAACAACTTTGACTAATCCTTAACACTAACATAAGTTAATATCAATAGAATCCCTCTGCAGCAGGTACCACAGTTTGATGCTCTGTGCAAGGAAAATGGTTGCTAGTGAATTAGATTTGGAGAGTCAACCAATGAAACTTAATCTTTCTTATATCCATTTAGTACTTTTTAAAAACCTCTATTATTGGAAATATTACATCTGGCTTCACATTATACCAAATAGTGTATGATCCTCTATTCCCAACTACATTGAAAGTCCATAAGGACAGATGTCTTGTCTTATTAGCAGTAATACTAATAGTTACCATTTATTAAATTTGCATTAAGTACTAGTCAGTATACATCACACTTTGCATACATTATCGTATCCTACAATTATGCTGTAAGGTAGCAAGTATTAGCCACATTTTAGAGATGAGGAAACTGAGGCTTGGAAAGTTTAGATGATATGTCTAAGTTCAAACAGTGAGTGATAGGATTGAAACAAGATCTGCTAAGCTTCAAGGTCCACACTCTTAATCACTTGTCTCTTCTTTTTTTTTTTTTTTTTTTTTTTGAGATGGAGTTTCTCTCTTGTTGCCCAGGCTGGAGTGCAACAGCGCGATCTCCGCTCACCTCAACCTCTGCCTCCTGGGTTCAAGCAATTCTCCTGTGTCAGCCTCCCAAGTAGCTGAGATTACAGGCATGTGCCACCATGCCCAGCTAATCCAGCTAATTTTGTATTTTCAGTAGAGATGGAGGTTTCTCCATGTTGGTCAGGCTGGTCTCAGACTCCCGACCTCAAGTGATCCGTCCACCTCAGCCTCCCAAAGTGCTGGGATGACAGGCCTGAGCCACCATGCCCGGCCCACTCATCTCTTAAACTATGGCCCAGCATGCCATTGACCTCATACTTCTTCTAATGACTTATACAATGTGTGGCCCATGACTGGATTATATTATTGTCAATAATAATGCCCTGTATTCCTGGTATAAGGACCTAGGGTTTTGAAAGTATATTTCCTGATATACAGATCTGATAGATAGTACTGGAGTAGAGATACAAAATATGAATCACACATTATCCCAGACAACTTTTGAATGCTTCAAGCAATTTATAAATTTATATATAAAGATTGAGCTTTTAGTGCTAACCTTTGGGGAAAAGTTGGGTAGAAAACTATGCAATGTTCTCCCTCTTCTTCTTGTTCTTTCCATATTTACCAGCAGTAATGAAATAATTCTAATTTCTCAAATGGGAGATGGTGAAATTATTGAAAACAGGTGAACATTTACTTTAAATGAATATATAATGCTTCTGAGAACTTATATCACAGGAAGAATTAGATATTAAGATAACTAAGGAATATGAAGGAACAAGAAAAACTGTAGGAAAATGAGGGGGAAATGAAGGTAACATTTAAAGAGTTCTGGACACCGATTTAGATGTCTTTATAATTTATTTCATAATGCCCTCACAAGAGATTTGCGAAGTAAATATTATCACCTGCTTAGAGATAATGAAAATAGTATCAGAGAGGTTAAATATCTTGTCTTAAATCATACAGTTAATACATTCAGAGCTTCTGACACTTAAGTGTGATTGGGTCCAAAATTCATGCCCTTTAAATGGCAGCACATTGCAAATGCATAGATACATCTTATACTCTGCTTTATTCTTATTCTCACTGAAGACATTTTGTAAAAAAGCTCATGTTTACTTACTTGGCAAATAAAAAATACATACTATGTAAACTAAACCAATTATTAAGGAACCAAAGTTGGAAAACAAAAACAACACAATTCTCAATTGTTCCCTTCTTATGGCTCACAGTTGTATATTAAACTCATTATAGTAATAACATTTTGCAAGCAATAAACACTCAGTTTTTGTTTAAAAAGGGCTTTAGGAGACATGACCTGACATACTGATTAAAATAGTATATATTTTAACCCAACTATAGTACTAAATAGTTCAATTTTATAAAAAATATTTAATTTTGCTGCATCTTGCTGCATCCCTTTTCTCACGTAATTCTATTTATTTCAGCCTTATTCTACACTGGATTTCTGTTTCACTTCAATAAATTCAGCATTTCCAGTTTGAGAAATTATAGATAATTAATTACTCTCTGTCCCTCCAGATCAACTTAAATTATTACAGAAAATGGGATTCAAAATTTTTAATGTGCACTAGGGGGAAAAAATCACATTGGTGGTAATTATTGGTAATTAAATGCTTTTAAAATTAGGAAGATAAATATAGTCCTATCCTGCCAGTCAAATTCCTCAGAGTCACAAAGGAAGAGACATGCAGAGATTGCTTAAAGGGATGAAAGTTTATTGTAAAGGCGCAGAGGAGTAGTCTGTGGAAGGAGAATGATTTTAACCACATGGTTGAGGCTGTAAGTATTACAGGCTCCTGGGAAGCCAGCTATTCTAGTTTGGCCGGAAGCTGGGGTGACCCACCGCTTACTTAGCTCTTATCATTTACAAAGAGAGGAATATGCATGGGAACTGCATGTAATTGTTAGATTTGGCACTACTTGGTAGAGTAGAGCTCTAGAGGGCAGTTTAGACCAGCTTTTCAGAGATAGCCAAGTTCCCTTGTGCCAAATAAGTACATGGTTTCCTTCCAGTTTCAGGCTGGTCAATGTCAGTTTGAATGTATTACAGCTAGCGTCTCTCCTATGGCAGCACAGTGGAATCTAAATAACAGTTAAAGCAGAAGAGTATGAAGATAGGGGAGTAAGGGTGAAAATGGGATAGGTTGGGTCCATGTGCCTAAGAATGCATTTGTATAAATGAAAGGTGTTGGGAGAAAATTGTTCATGTATTGCTCACATTTTTTTTTAAGTCTTGCAAGTAGAGGTACTTTGTTGCAGATTATGTTTTAAAAGATGTTTGCATAGTGAACAGCCTTGGAAGATGAAGACAGTGTCTTCCTTCAGAGCAATGGGCATGCATGCTTACTGTCCAGTATAATGATTTACCTTCCCTATACTCAGGGTTCTTATCCTGTAATGCAACTCACTACACAAACAGGTGTCATCTGACCCTTTTCTTGCCACGCCCCGAGAATTGGGGTTTGGGACATTTTTACTGCCATTACTATTAAGACCATTTTGTAGCTGACCCAAAACTCTGTCTTTTGTGCCAGTATTCATGAACCTGTGGTAAGCTATCTTGTTAGCTTTCAAGTAGGGTCAAGTCATATATGTCAGAAATCTTGGAAAAAGATTTTGAGGATTAGTAAATGTTTTCATAAAATATTCATTTGCTCCTCAATTTGTAAATCAAACATCATGTAAGACCCTTCTAGACCAAGTCTAGAACAGGGGAATGGCTAAATACTTTGTTGTTATACGGAACAAGTTTCTTTATTTTTATTTTTGGATTTCCAACTTTTAAGTTCAGGGGTACACGTGCAGAATGTGCAGGTTTGTTACATAGGTAAACTGTGTGCCATGGTGGTTTGCTGCACAGATCATCCCATCACCTAGGTATTAAGCCCAACATCCATTAGCTATTCTTCCTGATGCTCTCCCTCCTCCCTCAACTCCAACAGGCCTCAGTGTGAGGTGTTCCCCCTCCATGTGTTCATGCATTCTCATAATTCAGCTCCCACTTATAAGTGAGAACATGCGGCATTTAGATTTCTGCAGAACAAGTTTCAAATGTTGATTTTTGTCACTTATTCAATCTTGACTTTCTTACCTATGAAATGTCATATCTTTTTAAAAATTTCTCTTGCATTGTAAATTATGCACACAACCACCACATATAATATCTGTCATATACTAGTCAATCAGTAAAAAACTATTATTATCATTACAATTATTAGTAATAACAAATATATATTAAAGCTATGACAAGCCAATTCTACTTTAGGCCAGTTTGGAGATGAATTTTCTTTTACCTGTAACCATGGAAACTTAGTGCCACAACTACGAGAACAAAATTACAAATATACTTGTTTTTCCTCCTTCTTTTCTTATATTCTATCTTTCTTTCCTTTCTACTAAGCCATTGTTGCAAATAAAAGTCTTTTAAATCAAGGGTTGCTCAACCTAAGCCAATTTTTTAAATATTTTTACTATTGTAGAGTGCCTAGCCTTTTTCAAAATTGGACTAAAGGATTGTACTCAAGGTGCCACACTCTTTTCTGGTATCTTGATACTTGATTACAGCAAAACCAATTGTATCAGCCAGACCAACTGTCCCAGTTGGAAGAAGACTTATGGGGCCAATTACATCATTTTTCATACCAGAATTTTTGTTATTTGCTTTCAACTCTGCTGCATGTATCTAACTGTTTAAAAATTGGTATGATAATCATTCATTTTTATAGCAACATTATACTTTGTACGTGCCACAGTCTTTTGTGAATAAAAACATTTTCACACATCAACATGAACGTAAATATTAAAAGCTTATTATAGGCTGTTAGGTAAACATCTATTAACAGTGAGTTTTATTTAGAGATAAAGGTAATAAAAATTTTCAAACTAATAGTAGGGTGACTGAAATAAAATTAAAACTAAAACTATTTGCTTTATTTAAGTATTTCCACTCTCCTCCCTCTTCTTAGTCATTTGCTGCTCCTTGCCTAGGATGCCTCTTTATGTCCTTTGTCAGAATGAGACCCATTCTTAATGATTAAATGGAGCCTTTTTTTTTTTGCCACCATCACCATGATACCTGAGCCCAGCTAAAAATGTCATTTCTGCTTTCTTTATGAACCTATTATATATTTAACCTTCTTAAGCAATTAATCATATACTTCCTTATCATTAGTTGTAGATTTGTCATATCTCTGTTACATTGTAAGTCACCTTGACATCCAGGATTGTAGTTTAAGTATGTTTTATGACTTGCTGTATCAGGTATTCAACGGTACTCATAGAGTGACTCCTAAGTGAAGAGCATTATGTTACAAACAAATAAAGCACAGGGATCCAGAACTAGTAATAATGTTTACAGCTAATCTTCATCAAGCATTTACTTTGAGCCAGGCATTGCTGTAAGTGCTTTACTGGCATTTTCATTCGATATTCACAACAACCCCCCGAAATTAATAACATTATTATCCACATTTTAGAGTTAGAGAAACAGAGGCCTAGCATGGGTAAGTAATTCCCCCAAAGCCATATAGCAATATAAAGTCAGGTTAGGAACCCAAGCCATTAAGTTACTCTGTGAAAAACCAAACCATAAGAATAAAGACATCATTAGAAATTTACCACCATGCTTATTTAAGAAGAAAGTGTTAAGAAATGTTTCCAGTCACTTAAATATTCTGTAATTATATGAATGATAAATGGAAACTTTTAGTGATTCACTTGACAAAAGGCTTTTCTTATTGCTTTGATACCTAAAAGCATAATTCTTAAAATCACAAATTACTCACGATCATTTAAAAAGTGTTACTGAAAGTGATAAAGATGGCAGGTTTTTAACATGGTACAATTTACTCTGTGAATGCGTTATTATACTTTTATGGAATAATAAAAATCATCATGGCTTTAAGAACAACATAATACATCTCATATAGACTCACAAAATTGTCCTCTATGACAAGTCTAGTGTATTAATAGGAATTGATCTATGTAATTCGTTTTGACTTAAGAACATTATTTTACTTGTGCTTTCACAAAGTTTTCATCAAGAAATCTGGGGAAAAAAGAATAGGATCACAGTCTCAATGAAGAATACATAATGTGGGCGGGTGCGGTGACTCAAGCCCGTAATTCCAGCACTTTGGGAAACCAAGGCAGGTGGATCACTTGAGATCAGGAGTTCAAGACCATCCTGGCCAACACGGTGAAACCCCATCTCTACTAAAAATACAAAAATTAGCCAGGTGTGGTGGCATGCACCTATGGTCCCAGCTACTCAGGAAGCTGAGGCAGGAGAATTGCTTGAACCTGGGAAGCAGAGGTTGCAGTGAGCCCAGATCAAGCCTCTGTGCTCCAGCCTGGGCAACAGAGTCTCTGTCTCAAAAAACAAAACAAACAAACAAAAATATATAATTAAGTGGCTCAATGGCATTCTACAAGGACATGTTAAGTGATGCCTTGAATAAAACAATCCTTGGCCAGATAATAATTTAAGTATTATTTCTTATAGCTGAAAATCAATGTATAATTTTCATCAAATGTCATTTGTCCTCAGTTGAGTGTTGGTTAATTTAATTCACTCATCAAGCCTTTATTAGGCACCCTACTACTCTCTGAAATACTATATTAGTTGCTGGGAACACAGAAACTAATAAAACATCATTCCTGCCACCTAAGCATTCATGGTCTAGAAATGGGAAATGGAAATGCAAACAAGTCAGGGTGATGGTATATATTTTATAATAGAAGTACGTGCATATTTTATAATAGAAGTATACACACGTTGAAATGGATTCCTAAAGGAAAATGGTCAGTTCTAACAAGAGGAGTAACACAAAGCTTCATCGAGTAAATGTCCTAAAAACAGGAAAAAGCATTTTTTTTTAAAAAAGGGTGAGCCAGGCAAAGTGGCCCAATCCTACAATCCCAGCACTTTGGGAGGCCAAGGACAGAGGATCACCTGAGGTCAGGTGTTTGAGACCACCCTGACCAACATGGTAAATCCCTGTCTCTACTAAAAATACAAAAATTAGCCAGGCTTGGTGGCACATGCCTATAATCCCAGCTGCTTGGGAGGCTGAGGCAGGAGAATTGCTCAAACCTGGGAAGTGGAGGTTACAGTAAGCTGAGATTGTGCCATTGCACTTCAGCCTGGGCAACAAGGGAGAAACTTTGTCTCATAGATAAATAGACAGACAGACAGACAGATAGATAGATAGATAGATAGATAGATAGATAGATAGATAGATAGATGATAGAGTAGATAGCGATTGGGGGGTGAAAGGAGAGAGGAAAGCTGAATTCAGTATGAAAAGCTTGAACAAAGAGCCAGAGCCAAGAAAATAATCTGATCTGTACTGAGGATGACAGTTTGGAACACATAGAGATGAATATGTGACAAGGGAGATGAGTGAAAAGACAGTCAAGAAGTAGATCATGGAGGGCTTTGTCAGCCAAAGTAACCTGCTTGCACTTTATTCCATAGAAACATAGAAGACCATAAGGATGCTTAGACAAAGAAATAACAGGATTTAGATTTGACAAAAAAATGTTTGGGCAATCAAATGGGGAGGCTGGATCAGAGGTATGCAAGTTTGAAGAATAGGAAAATTCTAGAAAGCTATGATTCAGATCGGAGATTATCAGGGTGAACTGAGTCAGCATCTACAGGAATGGAGAAGAGGGAAAAAACCAGAGGAGTACATGTTCACAGGAAACAATATAGAAATATGTGGTTTCTAGATATACAAGAAAAAACAACCCTATCAAAAAGTGGGCGAAGGACATGAACAGACACTTTTCAAAAGAAGACATATATGAGGCCAACAAACATATAAAAAAAATGATCATCGTCACTGGTCATTAGAGAAATGCAAATCAAAATCACATTGAGATACCATCTCACACCAGTTAGAATGGCAATCATTAAAAAATCTGGAGACAACAGATGCTGGAGAGGATGTGGAGAAATAGGAACACTTTTACACTGTTGGTGGGAGTGCAAATTAGTTCAACCATTGTGGAAGACAGTGTGGCTATTTCTCAAGGATCTAGAAATAGAAATTCCATTTGACCCAGCAATCCCATTACTGGGTATATATCCAAAGGATTATAAATCACTCTACTATAAAGACATATGAACACGTATATTCATTGCAGCCCTGTGTACAATAGCAAAGACCTGGAACCAACCCAAATGCCCATCAATGATAGACTGGACAAAGAAAATGTGGTACATATACACCATGGAATACTACGCAGCCATAAAAAACGATGAGTTCATGTTCATTGTAGGGACTTGGATGAATCTGGAAACCATCATTCTCAGCAAACTGACACGAGAACAGAAAGTCAAACACCACATGTTCTCACTCATAGGTGGGTATTGAACAATGAGAACACGTGGACTCAGGGAGAGGAGCATCACACACTGGGGGCAGTTGGGGAGGTAGGGGAGAGATGGGGGGTGGGGAGGTAGGGGAGAGATGGGGGTGGGGGGGTGGGGAGGGATAACATGGGGAGAAATGCCAGATGTAGTATGCACCTAAAAAGTTAAATAAATAAATTTTAAAAAAAAGAAATATGTGGTTTCTTTTTCATTGTCACAATCATTGGAAGACACTACTGGCCTTAAGTGGCTGGGACATGAATTTGCTCCTATTGCTGCTGTAAACAAGTAACCAAAACTTAGTGGCTTAAAACTACACAAATTTATTATATTTCTGGAAGTGAGAAGTCTAAAATGGGTAAGCAGGGATACTCTCCTTCTGAAGGCTCTAAGGAAGAATCCATTTTGTTTGCCTTTTTCAGCTTGTAAAGGCTGCCTATATTCCTTGCCTCATGGCCCCACATCACTCCAAATTCTGCTTCCATCTCATCCTGACTCTTACTTTCCTGCCTCCCCCTTATAAAGACCCTGCAAATACACGGATCCCCACCTGGATAATCTAGGGCAATCTCCCCCATTTCAAGATCTTTATCCTAATCATATCTTCAAAGTTCCTTCTGCCATGTACAGTAACATATTCACAGGTTCCAAAAATCAGGATATGAATGTCTTTGGGGGGGGCATAATTGTGCCTATTACAGGGTATATATGTTACTAGTGTTGTAATATGCAGGCTGTTACCAAATGGCAAGACATTGCTTCACAATTTTTGTGACTTTGGGATGCCTATTTAGACACTGACATAGGTTAAAAAAAAAACTAATTGTATGAGCCTACAATTTAACTCCATGAAATATAAACATGTAAAATCTTTTTCAAAGTTTAATGTAATTGATTTATCTAGCAATTCAACTATGTGCAATCCAAGGGAAGATTTCAGTTTCTTTTTCTTTGCAATTGTACAAAGGTTTTCTCACCATTTTAGAAAATCATATCACCTTACCTCTGCAACTTCTGGAATGGAGTCATTAGTGCTACACACCTGTCTGCAATTCAACCAACACAAAACTTACTTTTTCCTTTGGATGCTATAGAATGGAAAAGTTCAGGAATTAGTCTAGTAAAGCAGGGAACCAGACTCAGTTTCTCTGTCGCTGTAAGAATTGTGGGTTTTTATGAAGGCTTCACTACATAGGCACGATTAACTCACTGGCCATCATTGATCAAGTCAACCTTCAGCTCTTCTCCTCTACCAGAGGTCAGGGGAAGGGCGGGTTGGGGGGGCGGCAAGGCTAAAAGTTCCAACTCTCAGAGGTCAGGGAAGGGATGGGGGGGGGCAAGGCTAAAAGTTCCAACTCTCTAATAACATGGTTGGTTCCCCTGGCAACCAGCCTCCATCTTAAAGCTATCTAGGAGGCCAGAGACATCCGTCATCTCATTATCACACACAAAGACACTACTTTAGAGATTCCACGGGCTTTAGGAGTTGTTTGTCAAGAAATGGAGAAAAAGACCAAATATATACTTACTATAAATCATAGTATTTCAAAGACTTAGAGATTATTTATTAGTGCTTATGAGTCTAGACAAATTGTAAAAATGAATGTAAATTGTCTTCAGTTGCATCTGCTTTATATTATGATAATTTAAAAAGCACTTCTTGAAAATCTGAAATGTGGATAAAATTAGCAGTTATATAAATATAATTGCCATCCTTTATTTTATACAATTTTGAGAGCAATCATTCCACTAGAATATAAATACCACAGGGGTATAATTTTTTGTATGTTTGGTTCATTGCTGTATCCTTAAAAAAGAATATGTGGTACATAGTAGGAATTCTAGAATTGTTCCTTGATTGAATGAGTCAATAAATTCTTCTACCTAATTATTTCTAAAGTTTGCCTCATTAGTGAACTTTAGCTGAAATGATCAAGGTATTCAAAGTACAAGGAAGAGGTCAGATATTTAACATCACCTATTTTAAACAGTAATAATAATACCTAGACTATTAGCATATAAAAGTTGTAGGTTTAGATGCTGAATCAAAATGTTCTTATGGTCAAAAGGTTTATTAAGAGCTCCATGGAGATATAACAGTACTATTTTACAAATACGAGTAGTGAGAATATAGTATTAAATAGCCGAGAATAGTAATGAGGAATTATTAATAAACACATGGTGTGCTAAAAACCTTCCAAGTATTATACCATATAATCTTCACCAGAAATCTAGGATGACACTATTATTGTTTTCATTACAGATGAGAAAATTGAGAATAAAAGAGGCCAGTTAAACTCCTCCAGGTCACATGTTAGCAACTCAGTCAGATCACATGTTCCTTAAATTCTTTCTTTGGGAATTTTAAATAGTTCACACAGTGGAAAGACAATATAAAAGATTTTATTTTAAAGTAATTATATTTATCAAAAAAAGGAAACACAAAAGCATGGATGCATTTTCCAAGAATCAATTCAACTCCCATCCCCCTCCCGTTTTTTTGTTTCACAGAAAAAATTTGATATATATGCAGACATACTTGAGCATGTGTTGCACATACATGTACACACAGATAAAGATACAGGAATCTAAAAACGTCACTGTAATGTTTACATTCTTAGCAATATAGCAAAGCAGGAAAAAGGAAAAATGTTTGGATCAGGTCATGTGAATCAATTGATAGAACACAAGATTTGGAATTAAGGGAATAGCCTAATGGAGGTTCCACTGTTTTTTCAAAAAGCAAAAATAACTGAGTTTCTGGCCAGATGTGGTAGATCACACCTGAAATCCCAGCACTTTGGGAGGCTGAGGCAGGTGGGTCACCTGAGGTCAGGAGTTTGAGATCAGCCTGGTCAACATGGTGAAACCCTGTCTCTACTAAAAATACAAAAATTAGCCAGGTGTGGTGGTGGGTACCTGTAATCCCAAGTACTTGGGTGGCTGAGGCAGGAGAATCACCTGAACCCAGGAGGCAGAGGTTGCAGTGAGCCCAGACAATGCCACTGCACTTCAGCCTGGGCCACAAGAGTGAAACTCCATTTCAAATAATAATTAATAATAATAATGAGTTTCTTCTTGAACACAGAGAAGTACTTGAATCTTTCTAATCTCAAAGGATAAAAAATGATTAAAAATATTTAACAGTAAATACTAGATATATCTGCAGGTTTTTAGAGGTGCTTTATATAAAATATTGTTTTATATAAAAAATTATTCCTCAACTTTTTGACAATAGTTCTCATTGCACTGACAACCATCTTTAAATGTGATAATATCCACTGTGACATGGCTTATTGAATGAGATGATCAGTAAAGGGCCTGAAATACAAGGGTTAGTGAAATCTTCAAAGAGAGAGAGAGAGATTTGTTGCTAATTTGATCAATAAGCCTAAAGTAGATATTTTTTTCATTTCCTTCAAAAATTATGAAACGTTCTTCTGGGCCAGTAGTGCTCACGAGTAGATTTCCCATTCCACTGGTTCACAAACTATAGTCCCCAGACCAGTAACAGCAGCCACATCAGGAAAACTGTTAGAAATGCAAATTTCTGTGCCCCATCCAACTTTCTGAATCAGATACTTTTGTCTTTTAGCATGTCCTCCAGGTAATTTCAGTGCAAACTAAAATTTGAGAACCACTGTTCTAGTCAGCAGTGAGGTAGGAACATCATTGTCCTTTCATGCAGTCTTATAAGGACTCAATACTCAAAGCCAATAAGAGAATGACATTTATGTTTTGGGATTGTACAAAAAAAATCAAAAGTCACAGCAGAGCCTATACAAACTCAGCATGCATGCAGTAATAACGTTGATTAGCAAAGCTTTAGAGTTCCTTTTTCTGAGTTATAAGAACCATTGTGACTGCATCAGGCCCACCCAGATAATCCAGGATCAACTCCCATTCCATAACAATAAACTTAATCACATCTGCAGTTTTGTTTTTGTTTTTGCCATGCTAGGTAACATAGCTCCAGTTATAAACACATGAACATCTTTAGGGAATCATTATTCTAACTACCATACTAGCTATCCTAGAATATACAAATATAAAACTTGAACTGGTTGGGAAAGGGCTTTTAATTTAAACAATATTAATTTAGTTAAATAATACAGTACTTTTAACAATACTTTTATTTTAAATGTTTTATTTTATGCAAATGTATTTATATGTATAGACAGTGACTCTTATAAGAAAAGCAAGTATATTTCAAATGAAATTAACCATTTTGCCCTAGAAAAGAACAGAAGCATTTTGTGACAATTTTTTATAAAATAAAATAAGTCTATTCAGCTGGAGACAGCAATCAAATATTTGGGAGAATTTCAATGTAACTATAGCGAGAAAAAACAGTTCATTAAGAATATAATTGTGAATGTAATGATCAGATGATTCAATACATCTTCAAAATGAGTCAGTAAAACAAGTAATTAAAGCAAAACTGATCTGTTCTTTCTAGGAGAAAAAGAAAGGCATCCCCCCAGCTCTATCATCAGCAATGTATTATGGTATGTCCTCCAATGGGCAGAACTGCTTTTCCCTTATTTGTTTCTTCTCCACTGAAGCAGAATTCAGCTCAGTTGACTATACAGTCATCTCCCTTTATAGGAGAAGGGAGATGCACACTACTTGACAGATCCCCAGTTCCTCTGGGGCCAGCCTTCAATTTAGTTGTAAGGAAAATGAGAATGCTGAGAAGACTGATGAGTCAGGAAGTATCACAACCATTATATACAAATCCCCAGAATCAAACGTTGGATAAATTTAGAGGCTTGGAATCAAATGCTTTCTGGTTTTTGTCAACTTCGTTTGAATCACAGTCCAATCTCCCTTAGCTTGCCAATTACAAGAAATCTTCAGGCATGGACTGGTAAAAAGCATTGAGGATTTTGGTGGGAAGGCGGACAATACAACAGAAAAGGTGCACATTTTCAAACTAACACCCATTCATCATACAGAAAGTCTATTCGTCACAAGCAGAATTGTATTGTCCTTCCAAGTCCAGAAATGACCATCAGACATAAGCATGGATCCCTTAAGTTGCTAGAGAGGAAAAAAATCAAATGAAACAAATGTTTCCCCTTTCAATAATCCTCATAAAGGTTTAAGAATTTTCACTGCAGAATTTCTAAAGGTAACCATCCATAATAAATGCATTTAAAACACAGTTGAGGAATTCCTTTGAAGCTGCATTTTTTGTTTCAAATTTGCTTATGAGAAACTAGGACAAGGGTTCTCAAAGTGTGGTTCCTGGACCAGTAACATCAACACCACCTAGAAACTTAAGAAAGCAAATTACTGAACTCCACCCCAGACCTACTGTATCAGAAACTCCAGGGCTGAGGCCTAACAAGTTGTGTATAACCAGCTACCTATCTAATTCTGATGGAGGCTGAAATTTTAGCACTACTAAGCTAGAGTAAATAAAAGCATCATATTGGGCAGTATACTATTTCAAGAAAAATGTAAATTTCCCCATTTCTACATGGAATATACACTGGAATCTTATTTTTTAAAGCTACTCCATGTCATTTCTAAATTCTAGCAATTCTCATTTTTCTATTTCTTCCTCTGCATGGAAAATTAGGGGGCAGTCTGTGGCATTTTTAAATATTGAATTGCATTTTACTTTTACTTACAACTACTAAGCTTAAGAAATAATAAACTGATTAAGCTCAACCCATGTATAACTCACTTCATCGGTTTTCCAAGGCCCTTGAGCATATATTTTATGTGACATGTGCTTTGCAATCAGGCAGTGGAAAAAATAAATAAATCTGAATTCAAAACATAAATAAGTAGTGGCTTGTCACTATAATGAAAGGATGACCATCATTTTTCTTTAAAGATTATGCTAGAGTATTTTACACACATTATGACAACCAATATTCATTTTGAGCATGAGGTTTTTACTCGCTACATGAAGCTAAGATTCCTGGATTTTTTTTGTGACTCCATTTTCTTAGTATAGAACTTCATCGACTGAAGTTAGTAAACAAACCTACCGCAATTTAAATCAATCAACATTTATGCATTACAAAGAGAGAGTTTTTTTCTGTAGTTTACTAGAATAGCAATTCCTATATCATTAAACCACATTGGTTTTTACTATAAATCTACTTCTGAATTTTTTGTGTTTTACATAACAAGTATTAAATAAAACTATTAACCATTTGTCATCTCTCCATGAAGTTTACATTTGATATGTACTATTACTAGCTGTGTCCTCATAAGCAAGACAATGTAATCTCAACATCACATGAATTTTGCAATAAAACCTTAATATATTTCATTTTTCTATTTGATATATTTTCCTTTATGGCTCTGAGCTTCAGCACAAGTGATGGGTTACCATCAGCCAAGCCAAAACAATTTAGTAAATACACTTTGTCTGAAATTACGTCTCTTGAAAATCAGCACTTTTTCGACACAAGGTATTCATCCTCCTACTTCCATGCAAATCATCTCATATCCGTAAACTATCAACCACTTTAAACTTGTTGATTGTTCACTTTTATAAATCCATACGCTTATATGTTTACCTATTCATACATACAGATGCATTATCTGGCTTATATTGAAGATTTCTGAGTCATCATTTGGCAAAGTTGCATACACAGCAACCAGACAGAGTTTATTCTTTTATGCTTTATTTTTGCTTTCCCCTATCGGTGTCTTCTATATTTTAGGTTTCCTCTTTAGGTTTCCTCGTACTCTGTGGAAGAAGCATATGCCATGCTAATTCTGAATTTGCAGGATATCTCTTCACAACCAATTTCCTCTTATAATTAGTAGGTGATCACTGAAGTAGCCTCAGCTTCCATGTTGCTTGAGCAAACTTACAAGAATACAGTGGCTTTGTAATCACCATTAGCAATGATAAGGAAAGTACTTAAAGAACAATCAAAATGAGACTTCACTTAGAGTAGCTACTGGACCATAAAGGTATGAATTTTCTGTTCCTTTCATAATGCAGAACACTAGTAAACCTTAGACTAGCTATCTATTCACTGTCATTAATGATATAAACAATTATCTGATATTACTTTTAGTTCATTAAGGTGGTGATACTAGAAATTGCCCCAAAAGTATTTTCCATATGTAGAGGGTCCTAAACAAAGAGGTTTCTTGATAATATTTTATTTAAATGTTTATTTTTTTGATTAGCTGTTTTTCAATCCAAAAATAATACTGATTTGTACAAGGCATATGAATAAAATCCTCTGCCTACCTACAATTCTTTAGCACTGTTTTGTAAGTATGGTCCTTGGACCTCCTAAATCACAATCTCTCAGGAAGTGACTCAAGCATACGTATTCAAAATAACTACTCAGAGGATTATCAAGTACACTGGGATTTGAGAACCACCACTTTACTGGAATAAAAACAACCATAATTTAGTTGCCTTGGTTGATTTTTAACAGCAAGCCCCAGACCTCTCTGTCTTGTAAGAGACATGACATCGATGAAAAGACAGCAGTCTCCCTGCTCAGTTTGTGGTCAAATAAATGATCCTATGCCAAATTCACCAGTTTTTCTTTCACTGCCTCCTCTTCCCATCCTGATTCTCCACTGTTTGATGAATTGCTGAAGAAAGTTATCCAATGACTCTCTCATGACTCCAGTGATTCTTATTATGATTCCCCAAAGTCTTCTGGCTCGTCGAATGTTTAATCACATAAGACTCATTAAACTTCATTAGACCTATCTGATGAGGGCTCTCTCCTCAAAACTTTTGCTTCCCTGTTGTGAACACTACTATATGGCATTAAATGCCAGATATGGACTTGATAGATTTTTCAGAATACATTAGAATCACCTGGAGAGCATGTTAATTGTGTTGTATTAGTGATTTTTGTTAAGTAAGTACATTTTGGTGGCTCTGTCACATATGAAAAAGGGTAACTATGCAGGACAATAGCTTTGTTAATTTGCTTCACTATAGTAACTGTCTACATGTAACCCAAAACATTACATTGTAAGCCTCAGATATATAGAATAAAATCTATTTAAAAAAAATAGTTTGCTGGGCTCCAACTCCTAGAGTTTCTGATTCAGTATGTCTTGAACAGGGACGAGAAATTAGCATCTCTAGGTTCCTGGGTGATGCCACTGGTGGTCAAGGAACCACACACTTTGAGAACCACTGCCATAGGCAATGAACTGAAAACCATAAATATAGTCTGGGATCATACAATTGCTTTTACGAACAAATTCTATTACTGAGATTTAGCTATACCTATAGAGTATTAAAGAATCTTTAAATTTGAAAAACTTCAGTTTACAGCTAACTTAACCTTTTGAAACGAAAAATGTAGTAACTTTCTTGATGCTGAAAGGAACAACATGTGTGGTATTAAGCAGAATTTGGTCAAGCCAGTTGAATGGTTCAAAATACCTTGGGTAATTAAAGAATATCTTGAGGTTATTACTGGCAAAATGAGTTATTATTTTCAATTTAGTAAGAAATTTAGAAAAAATTGAAAACCACTATTTGAACACAAATTCACATTCTCTCAGTTAAGAAGCCCTATTTTACCCATTAAAAAACCCCACAATAAACATTCAACTGCATGGAGCGTTATGCTGAAAACAAAATGTTTCTCTTTTCTCTCCCTCCATTTGCTATTTGTACTGACATTTAGAAACATATACATGATATTTAGTTTTGCTCTCAGATAATTATTTTTCTATGTCTACAGTCTTAATTTTGCATGCCTAATAAATTACTGATTGAACACTGTATCTTTCAAATGTTAACTAACTTTACTTCTATTTAAACATTTCATAATTCTTGATAGCTCTATATCTTTATCTTCACCCTGTTTTGAGAAAATCTTTTGCCTTATAAAATGTTACTTTTTACATTTAATCATACTCACATAAAGGCAATAGAATTAATATCAACTAAGCATTTTGTATTAGTTAGAAACTGTGGTACACGACTCATGTTTTAATTTTTTAAATAATGACACCACCATCCTCACCACTTCCTGGGAAAGTAGGAAGCCTAACACTGACTTTATGGGTGAAAAAAATTGAGGAATAGAGTACTTCAGGTCATTCACACAGACCTGCATTTTAATTCTGGTGTCTGTGCCCTTTCATTTTTAACCTATGACTTAAAAACAATGGGTGTGGCTGGGCACAGTGGCTCACACCTGTAATACTAGCACTTTGGGAAGCCAAGGTGGGGAGATCACCTGAGGTCAAGACTTTGAGACCAGCTTGACCAATATGATGAAACCCTGTCTCTACTAAAAATACAAAAATTAGCTGGACGTGGTGGTGGGCATCTGTAATCCCAGCTACTCGGGAGACTGAGGCAGGAGAATTGCTTGAACCCAGGAGGCAGAGGTTGCAGTGAGCCAATTTCACTCCACTTCAGTCCAGCCTGGACAACAGAGTGAGACTCCATCACAAAACAAACAAAAAACAAAACAAAGCGTTCAACTTTCAGTAACAGATAGTAAAACCACCATCCATATAAAATTCAAAACATGGTCACAGTTTGTTAAATATAATTATTCACTCCCGTCTTAATACTTACCACATTGTTATGTTCTTAAAGCATATAATACAATAATGGTGGAGGCACAGGATACTTTCAACAGCCTTTTGCTGAAGTTATCTGAGTTCAGGTAAAAATAAAATATATATTTCTTTTTTATTTTTTTATTTTTTTGAGACAGAGTCTTGCTCTGTCACCCAAGCTGGAGTGCAGTGGCATGACCTTGGCTTGCTGCAATCTCTGCCTCCCAGATTCAAGCAATTCTCCTGCCTCAGCCTCTCAAGTAGCTGGCATTACAGGTGCCCGCCACCGCACCTAGCTAATTTTTGTATTTTTAGTAAAGACAGGGTTTCACAGTGTTGGCCAGGATGGTCTCGATCTCCTGATCTCAAATGATCCGCCCACCTCGGCCCTCCAAAGTGCTAGGATTACAGGCATGAGCCACCGCACCCGGCCAAAATGTATATTTCTGAACACCAAAAGGAATTACATGGTCATATTAACTTTAAAGAAATTATATCAAGGGGTTGGAATGTTATGCATTTTTTCTTCATAATTTATGGTGACTTTTCAATTTGGTTTCTCAAACTACAATAAATAATATATACTGATCACTTCTACATATATATTGAATATTCACTAAACATATTTTCCACTTTTCCAGTAAAGGAAACATCCAACCTATTCATAAAACAACACTGACAAGGTTTGTATTATCTGAAATCATAGTTACATTGAATTTCTAAACTAAAAAAGAGAAACAAAGAAAAACTGGTTGCAAGTCATCTCAAATGCTTGCCTTCAACTTAATATCTAGTTTTTGTCAAATTTTCATAGTAATCCTTAAAAACATGTTCATTCCCTGTCTTTTTGATGAATAATAAGACTTGTAGGTTATACTACTATTTTTCCTTCAGATAAGGAAAGTCATGTGAAGAACTGAATAAAGAAAAATCCAATAAATATTGGGTGTTTTCAGACGGGCATAGATTTACAAAGAAAATGATTTCTATATGAATTGAAAGGGGAATTCTGTAGCAACTTGACCAGGTAAAAGAAAAAGATAATTGTTGATATAAAAAAGGAAAAATATAGATAATGTAAAAGGTTTTATTTTCATCTAAGAATTTGCATTACCATTAATTTGTTGATTTATTTGTAATCTGTTTAGAGTTCTGTTCTATCACTAGTTTTGGGGTACAAATTTAGTACATTCCTTATAGAATTTTCACTTTATTGTAAGGAAGTTGCTTCAGGTTCCATTGGAAAGGTGGATTGAACTGCAATCAGGTGTAGAAAAATTATTTTCAAGAGTAATTTATATTATTTTATAATTTAATAAATATTATAGGGACAAAGTTTCAAAGTAATATTTGATTTTTCCATGAACCACATATAGGTATTAAATTTAATTATTTTATTGCATATTTTCTTATCCTTTACTGCTTCATCTAAATATGTAAAATTTCATTAGTGAAACTTTGGGACCCTGATAACATTTTCAGGTTAATGATCCAGTTTATTTATTCAGTTTCCAAATAACAAAGAGATTTGGTAGTTATTTTCATTAAAAGTTAAGGGGAGGCAACCATGAATACTCTTTAGAAATCATGGTTAGAATCATTAAATTAGATCCTACCAAGTAGTTTGAAATTGCTTTTAAAACTAAATGACCAGCCAGGTGCACTGTCTCATGCCTGTCATTCCCAGCACTTTGGGAGGCCGAGTCAGGTGGATCACAAGGTCAGGCATTCGAGACCAGCCTGGCCAAGACGGTGAAACCCCATCTCTACTAAAAATACAAAAATTAGCCAGGTGTGGTGGAGTGTGCCTGTAATCCCAGCTACTCTGGAGACTCAGGCAGAGAATTGCTTGAACCTGGGAGGTGGAGGTTGCAGTGAGCTGAGATCGCACAACTGTACTCCAGCCTGGGTGACAGAGACTCCACCTCAAAAAAAAAAAAAAAAAAACACTAAATGATCATATATTTTTTTCAATATAGTCTCTCAAGATTTTTATTTTTTTTCTCTGATGCATGTTTCTGCCATTTTTTTTCACATGAGATTTTGGCTATAATTGTATTAAGGAAGTCTTGAAACTCTAATTTACAGAAGGCAGGAAAATAAATACAGCTGCCATAATATTATCATAACAGATGACACTTTTTGTTTAAAACATAATGATACCATGAAATGAGAGTAAAATAACTTCTGTAGTAAGGCAATGACTGCATAGGTTAAGGCAATGTCTAAAGAATTTATCTTATATATTGTTGGTGGGAATGTAAATTAGAATAGCCATTATGGAAAACAGTATGGAGTTTCCTCCAAAAATTAAAAATAGAACTGCCATATGATCCAGCAATCCCATTACTGGGTGTAGATCCAAAGGAAACGAAATCAGTATGTCAAAGAGACATATGCACACCCATGTTTATTACAGCACTATTCACAGTAGCCAAGACGTAGAATCAACATAAATGCCCATCTACAAATGAAGAAAATGTGATATATATATATATATATATTACATTTATCATATATATAATTGAATACTATTCAGCCATAAAACAGAATTAAATCTTGCTATTTCAACAACATGGATGAACCTGGAGGATATTATGTTAAATGAAATAAGTCAAGTACAGAAAGAAAAACACTGCATGATCTCACTCACATGTGGAATCTAAAAAAGTTGATTTTATGTAAGTAGAGAGTAGAATAGTGGTTAGCAAAGATTGGTGAGGGTATGTGGAAGGTGGATGTTGGGAGAGGTTATTAGTCAATTGGTACAAAGTTAGACAGGAAGAATAAGTTTTGGTATTGTATCACACACTAGGGGGACTACAGCAAATAACAATGTAGTATATATTTCAAGACAGATAGAAGTGAAGATTTTGAATGCTGTCACCACAAAGAAATGATAAACGTTTAAAGTGATGAATATGAAAATTACCCCCCACTTTATCATCATACTATGTATACATGCACTGAAACATCATATTGTATCCCAATATTTAAATTATTTTGTGTCAAGTATAAATAAAAAAACTTAAAAGTAAAAAACATTTTTAAAAATTTAATAATAAAGAAGGTAACCAAATTAAAAGAAACAGAAAAGCAAGCGAACATTATCATGACAATAATCATTTTTTAGTACAGTACTTCCATCTGATAATCCTTCCTGCATATTTCAATTAAAAAAATTAGAGGTTGGGCCGGGCGCAGTGGCTCACGCTTGTAATCCCAGCACTTTGGGAGGCCAAGATGGGTGGATCACCTGAGGTCAGGGGTTTGAGACCAGCCTGGCCAACATGGCTAAACCCCATCTCTACTAAAAATACAAAAAATTAGCCAGGCGTAGTGGCGGGCACCTGTAATCCCAGCTATTCAGGAGGCTGAGGCAGGAGATTTGCTTCAAGCCAAGAGGCAGAGGTTGCAGTGAGCTGAGATCGCACCACTGCACTCCGGCCTGGGCAGCAAGAGTGAAACTCCTGTCTCAAAAAAAAAAAGAAAAGAAAAAAAGATTAGAGGGAAGTATGGCATTTACTATTTATACAAATTTGTACCAGTTCATCTAATAATCAATTTAGGTGTGTGCAAGTAAGTCAATTACTGGTCTATTTCATTTTACTCTTGATAATGTTGGTAGGGTGGCATGCTTAATTTTAAATGTCTTTTATTCACTCTATATGTAGTATTTTTGACTTCTGGCATATATACCATAGAGCAGAAAAGAAAACAGGCCAAAAGTAAGAGTAACATGATTTCACAACACTATCAACTTTATTGTCTTTAATATAAAGCTTTTATTATTTTGTTCACTACCCTTCATTTAGGAAGCAAAATAACATAGTGTCTTTTCACAAACTATGGCAGAGCAATTATTGACCCATATAGTAGAAATTGTGAGGCCATAAAATCCAATTTTAAAGACAGGCCAGTCTCCTTTTATTAAATAGAAGGAAAATATATATTAAGTTAGAAACAAACACTAGTCTCCAGACTTTTGATAATACATTATTAGGTTACAAAAAGGAAATAAGAAAGAAGAAGGAAAGGAGGAAGTGAGGAAAGGGGGTAGGGAACGAAAGAGAAAGGAAGGAGAGAGGGAAGGGAAAGGGAAGGGTGTACATATCCACTCTTACATTTATCACTATATAAATTATATACCACTAATATTCTACCAATATATTATGTAAAAAATAAAACAGGCACCAAAAATTTGAAATAATATAAAATGAATAGCCATCCCAAAAATTTCTTACTAATAAATTCTGTTTTCAAGACTAGTCTTCTACAACATCTTTATCAACCTTAATTCCCTAAAATCTAGTAAGAAATTTACCTTTGATAAGGAACAGCTTAAGCAATACTTGCTAGAATTCACCATGTTCAAAACAATATGCAAGGTTCTCATAGTAGAAGTGAACAAAGAACATCTGACCTTATTTAGAATGAAATTAACAATAAATTCAACAAAATCAATAAATTCCATATTGTATCTATGATTATTGCTGTGAAGCAGGACTGCATAGTGTAGAAGGTATGTAACAGGCAGTTCTAACCTAGTCTTTGAAGTAAGAAAAAAGCTTTCCTAAGGAAGCGACATTGAATCTGGAAATTCATGCATGAAAAGAAGATAACTGGCTGAAGTAGTGCAAGTCATTTGGCAGAGAATACTTTGCAAATGGAGTCAACAGCATGTGCAAAGGCCCTGGGATGAGAAAGGAGAGGCATGCACTTGCCTGGTGAGGAGAAGCTGACAGAGCAAGGTGAGAGGAATGGGGTAAAGACAGGAGAAGAAAGAAAAAAAGTAAGCAGTATGTTGGCCTTATTAAGGATTTGAGAGCAACGGGAAGTTATTAAGAACAATGGGAAGTTACCAAATTCGTTTTAAGCCAGAGAGCAGCTTGATCACACTTGCAGTTTTAAACAAAAAATTTTAAATTTTACACATTTTAAAAATAAGCCTGAATGATGAGTAAACAAACCAGGCAAGAGTGAATGCAGTTATAATTGTTCAGATGATTGTCACTTCAAATAAGCTGATGGTGTTGGAAATGGAGAAGAGACTCAAGGGAGAATTCAGAGGCTCTGGATTGTTCAAGCCATGAAGAGTACTTTATAACAGTAAGCAGGTAGAATTAAAGTCAATGGAATCTTGCATGATGACTTCCTTTGAAAATGAAATGAAATAGGTTGTGCAAAACATTGTTTCATTCATTCTGTTATTTCTAACAATGAAGTTATTAAAATAACTACGTGCACTGCCCTGTGTTATTCTTCATTTTCCTGTGAAACACCACAGACTATGGGCACTAACAGAAGCTATATTCTACATATATGTGACCATCTTCCAGCATGAACACATGATAGAACAAATCATAAACTACTTTTTTGTGTGTTTATATATAAAAGACTACAAAGAGTTGATGCCTCATGCTGAACGGAACTGGAAAACCTATATATGCACATTCAAAGTTATTTTTACATATAGACAATGTATAGTGATAATATTTTGAGCTAAAGTGTTGCATGGCTAAATATTACTCTTATTGACAAAGCTTAGAAAAAAAATCTAGAAATTCAGCCTTTTGGAGTATCAGTAAACTGGGAGGGTATCAAACAATTCCAGTATAAATTCAAGGTATACAGTAGTGTGTAGGAAGTGCTTCTTCAAAATGCCTGTAGCTCTTTTGCTTTTATCATATCTAGGCTCCCAAAAGATATGATGTTAACTATAGTCAGGCTTGACATTAAACATAGCTTCTCTGATGGCCAAAGGGAAACTATAAAATCTTTTAGTGATATAGTACAGCATAAGAGAAATCACTGTGCTAGGCATTTGGGAGATTTTCATTTTGACTCCACTTTTTTCAATAACCAGCTATATGCCCTTTGTAAAGTAACTTAACCAATATGAGTTTTTATTTTAACACCTATTCCACAAAAGAATTCTACTAGTCTCCAAGTCTCTGCACGTATCCGTGATTTTAGAAAATGAGTTAAATAAACATTTAAAGGAACAGTGAAAATTAAAACAATATGCCAGAATCCTGGAGAGTCTGAAAACAGTATGGCAGCATGAGTAACTAACCTGATACAGAAACCAATCTGAAAGTATGATGCCTTTTTAGCAGAAGACTGGGAGTTGGCCCCTGTTGCCCAGGCTGGAGTGCAATGGTACAATCTTGGCTCATTGCAATCTCCACCTCCCAGGTTCAAGTGATTCTCCTGCCTCAGCCTCCTGAGCAGCTGGGATTACAGGCATGTGCCACCACGCCCAGCTAATTTTTGTATTTTAATAGAGCTTTTATTTTGTGTTTCACCACATTGGCCAGGCTGTTCTCGAACTCCTGACCTCAGGTGATCGCCCACCTCAGCCTCCCAAAGTGCTGGGACTACAGGCATGAGCAACTGCGCCCAGCCTCATTTAAAACTTTATATCCTGAAGACATAATTACACATTACAAGCACAAGTTAGAGGCTATGCATGCACAGTACAGAAAGAATTGATGGCTAGATTCCTTCACTCACCCTGTTTATGCTCATTAACAAAGATTCCCACGTTATATTACAGAGGATAGTAACAAAATACCCATAGAAGAGGTTAGAGTGTGACTTAGACACACACACACACACACACACACACACACACACACACACACACACAATAATGGAGTATAATGAAATCATTTTTTAAAAAAAGAAAAAATAGGAAGCTTAAAAGGATGATGAAAAAGTCTGTGTGAGTGAAAAAACAGTGAACTGATTTGACATTAAGGAATCCGACTTATATTTAAACTAAACCACAATACAAAGCACATACATTTTTGTCCTGTAATAAATAAAATTTATCTTAGACTTTTAGTTTCCAAGTCACTATACAATGTGAAGGGTTCTTATAGTATGTGGACATGAATGAATGAAATATTGATTACATACTTTGAGTAGAATAAGGTTGGTGCTTATCTAGTAATAAAAAACAGAACCTGTCAATGGCCATTCTAAGGGCTAAGTCAACATTCATCCTTTCACTCATCTATTTATTAATTCATTTGTTCACTCCAAAGGAATTTTTTTGTGTGTTCATATCTGTGCTAGGTTTTGGGATCATTTACACATTCATTTATAAGTCAATTATAAAGCATCTGCACTGGGATCTGGGGATACAAAATGAATAGTACACAGTCTTGGATCTCAAGGAACTTATCTTGCAATAGGGGAAGCCAGACATTGACACATACAAGTAAAAGGAGCGTAATGGTCTCCTTGATTGATAGTGTGTACAGTACAAAGTCAGGTCACAAAGGAAGAACTGGCTAAATAGCAAAAAACAGCTATGGAAATTCAGAGCCTATAATGAAAATAGATTTCTCCCTGCCATCTCCACCTTCCTTATGCTTCAAACATTTCAGAGATTTGTATATAGACATTAATGTTTTTCACCTAGAGGCAGATGAAAAGGAAACATTTGCTCAATATGAATAAAACTCTATTTACAATCATTGAGATTTACTGGACCTCTATGGACATATACTTCCAGGACATGTATTTCTTTCTGGAAATAAGGATCGAGGAAAAGACAAACATATTTAAAGCCAGTTTTATTTGTCATCTTTTCTACCAGAAATTTTCTGGTAGTTAGCTGAAAATATCATTTATGCATATGTATTTAAATAGATGAAATTCTAATTTCCAAATTACCAGATGAACAGTAAAGGTCAGATTTCTCATTCATTTCTCTAGTCCTCGTTTTAATTTGTTTTATATACTATACTTGTGTTCCTTTGTTATCTCTTTCTCAGGTTGATCCTGCCTCTACCATGTCCCTCAATTTTATCTTCTCTTTCCTGTGTCTACTGCCATGTCCTAGTTCAGAGGTCTTATTACCTCTTACCTGTAGTTGCCTCTAGACTTATCGCTCTGCCTCCAGTCTTGGCCTCCAATCTATAAGATTAGCTGCTAATTAATTTTCCTAGAGTTCAACTTGATCATGTTGCTCTCAGGCTGGAACACCTTTCCAAATTGCCTACTGTCTATAAACGTTAGTGCAAACTCCTCACTTTAGATGAGAAAGCCCTTTAAAGCCTTGACACTCAAAGTGTGGTGTGTATACCAGCAACATCAGCAGCACCTAGGAGCTTGTTAGAAATGCAGACTCCCAGCTGGGCATGGTGGCTCACGCCTGTAATCCCAGCACTTTGGAAGCCCGAGGTGGGCAGATCATGAGAGGTCAGGAGATTGAGGCCAGCCTGGCCAACATGGTGAAACCCTACCTCTACTAAAAATATAAAAGTTAGCTGGGCGTGGTGGTGCATGGCTGTAATCCCAGTTACTCAGGAGGCTGAGGCAGAGGATTGCTTGAACCTGGGAGGTGAAGGTTGCAGTGAGCTGAGATCGCACCATTGCACTGCAGCCTGGGTGACACAGTGAGACTCCGTCTCAAAAAAAAAAAAAAAAAAAAAAGAAAGAAAGAAAGAAAGAAAGAAAGAAAAAGAAATGCAGACTCCCAGGCCACAGCTCAGATCTCTAGCTGATTCAAAGACATAATACACTGGGAAGCATTGAGCTAAAGCACCATCATGCTGTATTTCCAGCCTTTGTTCACTATTACCTTCCTTTCTCTGGTCCCAATATACAACTAAATTTGCCCTAAAAATATTTTCCTGACTTTTTTTCTTTTTCTTTATAAATTACCCAATCTTGGGTATTTTTCATAGCAGTATGAAAATGGACTTGTATACAGATGGACATTAAGAAGATTAATTTAAAAATCATATATAGGCTGGGAGAGCAGATACAGTGACCCAGATAAACTCCCCTGGCCAGTATCTCTTCTGAACTCTGCCCTGACTTCCAACTTTTATATCTAAGTCCTTTCAAGGGATTTTCCTGGCTGCAAGAGCATTCTCTTCTCACTCGTACCACATGCAGGAAGAGCTGAACACTGAAAACTTCTTGGGGGGTAGCCTTAAGCCAATAATCAATGGGAACCAGTGTATAAATGATGCTCCTTGATCCTCAGATAGAATAACTCCAAGTCAGATGCTCTATCCTGTTCCTAGGGTTCTCTGCTAGGACTAAGCTCCAGCTATGTACAATAGTAACTTGCATGATAACACACCCTTTATTGGTTAGCCTCCTTTTCCTGTCTCACTTCATTCCCAGAATGTTATGTTTTGAGGGTCATGCTCCAAATAAACTACCAGCACTTAAAGCCTTGTCTCAAGATCTGCTAGTGAGGGGGATGCAAACTAACATAGTCGGATTCAGCATGTAAGGAATCAAAGCCAGAGATGCTAGTATGGAAATTTGGCAACAATTATTAGAACTATTCAGTTCAAAACTAAACAGAAGCAGCAGGACTAAAAACATTGTGAAAGTGAAACAGGTAATAATTGGCAACTTATTTACATGGGATGACAAATGAGGAAGAGTCAGCTTTGCTTTAAGCTTGATGAGTTAGGTAAGATTTTGGAGCCATCCATGGAAACAGTAAAATCAGAAAATGATTAGTTGATGAGGTACTTCTTAATGTGATAGTTTGGTTTGCTTGCTTGTTTGCTTTTAGCACTGAAGCTTTTGTTCCATATCCTGGATGTAGTCTGCATCCAGATATGGTGGAGCCTGATACAATGGAGATAACCCAGGCTTTTGGAGCCAGAAAATCCTGGAATCAATCTTTGCTTCTCTGCTCATTAGGTTTAGCATCTAGGGCAGGTCACATGATCACATTGTGCTTTTGTTTCTTAATTTATAATATCAGGATGGGAACATCTACCTTGTATCTACTGAAAGGAGCTCATTAAGATTATGTGACCCTAAGATGTACATAACCAAAAAGATAGGAATGCTCAGATGCTTCATTCGGTTCTGGTATCATGGTCCCCCTTGCCCCCATGTTGGCCTTCTTTCTACTCCACCATGTATCTGTATTTAAACAATCTGAAATTCTTCTTTTACATTCAAATAATAGGAATGTTAGCTGCTACTGCTGCTGTTATTGTTTTGTTTTTATCATAACTTATCTATCCTGTCTGTCTTGTACTATTGCAAAGCTCAAGAGGAGCAATGGATAAGAAAGCTCCTGGTTAGTTACATAGTGCCATATTTAAGTAATTATTTTCCTAGAATGAAAATTTCTTGAAGTATGATCATTCCTATTTTATGCAGTGCTCTATTCTCAGGACCTTGCACGATGCCTGGCATAAAAGAATGCAACAATATTTACTGAGGTATACTGCTTCATTACCTCAAGCTCTATACAGATTAAAAAAGCATTTTCAAATATTGATTTTGATTCTCTCGATCTTTCTAAATGATGGACAAAGCATGCATTATTATTCCCATTTTAACATAAAAGGAAACAGAAGGTCAAGGATATTTAAGGATTATGCCATAGATCACATATAGTTGGTGATAGCACTGGGAATTAAAAGAGGTCTTCTGATCCCAAATCCAGGACTCATTCTACCACACTCTTTCCACTTCTGATGCCAAGCTATGTGTTTTTGCCTCTAAACCTGCATAAAGTACATTACAATCAGTGAATCCCCAGTGTTATAATTTCAGCCCCCACATCTTCATCTTCTGAACAGTTTTGTAAGGGTATTACCCAATACTGCGATAGTGCTTACTACATTTCAAGATAGTTTCAAGTTTGTATAATCGAGGTTTAGACCTGATATGCCATCAATTTCTTGCGTGTCCTTAACAAGCTACTTGACCTCTTTGGATTACTGGTGAAAAAAGGGAAGGTTGGGCTCTGTGAGTTGCTCAGGTTTCTTTCAAATGTGAAATTTTCTTACTGTTCTAGTTCTATTGCTCACATGTATTTCCCTACTTCAAAATATCCTTGGTTTACAATGAATCAACGGGGCAATTAGATGACATGACAATCAGTGATAGATTAGTTCTTTCTTATTTTCCTACTCTATGATATTTCTTTGGAAAATATTTCCAGTGTCAAATATGGTAGGTCATTGGACACCTAATATTATCCACTTGATATCAGTTGTTCCTAACTACTGGTTCTCATGCTTCAAGATAGGGATCTTTGAGAGGGCATTCTAGTTGAAAGGATTAGGCAAGTTCAAATGCAGACTAGATAAATAATATATATTAGCATTTTTTAAACATATGTAGCTGATGTAGTAATAATGCAGAGTGTATGCTTAGCACAACTGAATTAAAAATAGATTTTTGTCATTATACATTTCTTACCCCATAGCTACTACAATTATCATAATTATTTTGTAGGGAGTCTACAAAATATTTTGATCATAAAGAAGTCATGAAAGTTTGGTCTCTTCTAGTCTAAATAGATTCTTTGTTTTGTTCCTAAGTAAAGCAATGCTAAAGAAATTACAGAGACAAACGGTTATCAACCAGGGCAAGATTTCAGAGTGTTAGCAATCTTATGTAGCATCTGGTTCAGTTGGTCTTACTTCAGAAACTAAAAATC